>CM057819.1:9873273-10521549 GCA_030067965.1 Latrodectus elegans | reverse complement strand
ATGGTACGTGTGGACTACAGATTTCACCACGATTGACTTCAAAATATATTTTCTTTTATATTTTTTGTAAAGTGCGCCCATGTACAAAATACCTAATATGTATACAAAAAAATGATACAATTTAGTAGTAAATCACATTTCTGACTACTGTGGCATTTGGTTTTATTATAAAAATATATTTACGAGAAAAAATGAGTTTTTGTAAAGTGTGCCCACAATATAAACGTTTTAATTTTCAATATTTTATGAGATCCTAATATGTATACAAAATAATGATATTAACTAGTAGTAAATCACATTTCTCGGACTTACTGTGGCATTTGGTTTCATTATAAAAATATATTTTACGAGAAAAATTGAGTTTTTGTAAAGTGCGCTCAAGGTGACATAAACGCTAATTTCAAAATTTACTCAAAATCTCAATTTCCCCTGTATATACACAAACAAAAGGTTTCATTTAGTAGTAAATCACATTCTAAGACTAACTTGTGGTATTCATTTTATTATAAAAATATATTTTATGAGAAAAAAGGGATATTGTATGTAACGTCTTTATGGTACTGAGTGACTTCAAATCTCTCTACCATGATTGACTTTAAAATTCCTTTATATCCTGCCAAAATACCTAATTATGTATACAAAAAATGATACAATCTAGTAGTAAATCACATTTCTGGACTTTACTGTGCATTTGGTTTCATTATAAAAAATATATTTTATTGAGAAAATGAGTTTTTGTAAAGTGCGCCCATGTAACACATAAAACGTAATTTCAAAATTTACTCAAAATCTGAATAAATTTCAAGCATATACACAAACAAAAGGTTTCCATTTAGTAGTAAATCATATCTCTAAGACTAATTGTGGTATTCATTTTATTATAAAAATACATTTTATGACAAAAAGGGATATTGTATGGGTTTCTGCCCATATGGTATATGTGACTACAGATTCCCCACTACGATTGACTTCAAAATTCCTTATATCTTACAAAATACCTAATACAAAAGGTACAAAAAAAATGATACAATTTAGTAGTAAATCACATTTCTGGACTTTACTGTGCATTTGGTTTCATTATAAAAATATATTTTACGAGATAAATGAGTTTTTGTAAAGTGCGCCCATGTAACACATATACGCTAACTTCAAAATTTACTCAAAATCTGGAATAAATTTCCAGCATATACACAAACAAGAGGTTTCATTTAGTAGTAAAATCACACTCTAAGACTAATTGTAGAGCCCATTTTATTATAAAAATATATTTTATGAGAAAAAGGGATATTGTATGGGTCTGCCCTTTATGGTACGTGTGACTTCAAATTCTCTCACGATTGACTTCCAAAATTCCCTTTATATCTCTACAAAATACCTAATATGTATCCAAAAAAATGATACAATTTAGTAGTAAATCACATTTCTAGACTTGTGTATTTGGTTTCATTATAAAAATATATTTTGATGAGAAAATTGAGTTTTTGTAAAGTGGGGCCATGTAACACATATAATCTAATTTCAAAATTTACTCAAAATCTGAACACATTTCAAGTATATACACAAACAAAAGGTTTCCCATTTAGTAGTAAATCACATTCCAAGACTAACTGTGGTATCTATTTTATTATAAAAATATATTTTATGAGAAAAAGGGACATTGTATGTGGTTGCTCTATATGGTACGTGTGACTACAGATTCCCACCACGATTGACTTCAAAATTCCTTATATCTTACAAAATACTCAATATGTATACAAAAAAATGATACAATTTAGTAGTAAATCAGCATTTCTTTGACTTACTGTGGATTTGGTTTCATTATAAAAATATATTTTGAGAAAAATGAGTTTTTGTAAAGTGCGCCCATGTAACACACATATATATACGCTAATTTCTAAATTTACTCAAAATCTGAATAAATTTCCTGCATATACACAAATGTGCTGTTTCCTATTTAGTAGTAAATCACATTCTAAGACTAACTGTGGTATTCATTTTATTATAAAAAAATATATTTTATGAGAAAAAGGGATATTGTATGGGTCGCCCATACACGTGTGACTACAGATTCTCAACACGATTGACTTCAAAATTTCTTTATATCTTACAAAATACCTCATATACATACAAAAAAATGATACAATTTAGTAGTAAATCACATTTCTAGACTTATCATGGATTTGGTTTCATTATAAAAATATATTATACGAGAAAATTGAGTTTTTGTAAAGTATACTCATGTAATACATATATGCTAATTTCAAAATTTACTCAAAATCTGAATAAATTTCAGTATATACACAAACAAAAGGTTTAATTTAGTAGTAAATCACATATTCTAAGACTAATTGTGGTATTTATTTTATTATAAAAAATATATTTTATGAGAAAAAGGGATATTGTATGGGTCGCCCATATGGTACGTGGGGACTTCCAAATCTCTCACGATTGACTTCAAAATTCCCTTATATCCTACAAAATACCTGTACATTATGTATACAAAAAATGATACAATTTAGTAGTAAATCACATTTCTAGACTTACTGTGCATTTGGTTTCATTATAAAAATATATTTTACGAGAAAATTGAGTTTTTTGTAAAGTGCGCCCATGTAACACATAAATGCTAATTTCAAAATTTACTCAAAATCTGAATAAATTTGCATATACAACAAACAAAAGGTTTCATTTAGTAGTAAATCACATTCTAAGACTAATTGTGGTATCTATTTTATTATAAAAATACATTTTATGAGAAAAAAGGGATATTGTATAATGCCCATATGGTACGTGTGACTACAGATCTCTACCACGATTGGACTTCAAAATTCCCTCATATCTTACAAAATACCTAATATGTATACAAAAAATGATACAATTTGTTAGTAAATCATACTTCTGGACTTACTGTGCATTTGGTTTCATTATAAAAATATATTTTACGAGATAAATGAGTTTTTGTAAAGTGCGCCTATGTAACACATAAACGCTAATTTCCAAATTTACTCAAAATCTGAATAAATTTGGCATATACACAAACAAGAGGTTTCATTTAGTAGTAAATCACATTCTAAGACTTAATTGTGGTATCTATTTTATTATAAAAATATATTTTTATGAGAAAAAAGGGATATTGTATGGGTCGCCCTTATGGCATGTGTGTGACTACAAATTCCCCCAATGATTGACTTCCAAAATTCCTTTATATCTCTACAAAATACCTAATATGTATCCAAAAAATGATACAATTCTAGTAGTAAATCACATTTCTAGACTTACTGTGTATTTGGTTTCATTATAAAAACATATTTTGATGAGAAAAATTGAGTTTTTTGTAAAGTAGTGGCCATGTAACACATATAAACGCTAATTTTAAAAATTACTTAATCTGAATTCCCAATTTCGCATATACACAAACAAAAGGTTTCATTTAGTAGTAAATCACATTCTAAGACTAACTGTGTGGTATTCATTTTATTATAAAAATATATTTTATGAGCAAAGGGATATTGGGTAAGTGGGTTTGCCCATATGGTACGTGTGTGACTACAGATTCCTACCACGATTGACTTCCCAAATTCCTTATATTCATACAAAATACCTGCATATGTATACACAAAAAATGATACAATTTAGTAGTAAATCAACATTTCTAGACTTACTGTGGATTTGCTCATTATAAAAATATATTTTACGAGAAAATTGAGTTTTTGTAAAGTGCGCCCATGTAACACATATACGCTAATTTCAAAATTTACTCAAAATCTGAATAAATTTCGTATATACACAAACAAAAAGGTTTCCATTTAGTAGTAAATCACATTCTAAGACTAACTGTGGTATTCATTTTATTATAAAAATATATTTTATGAGAAAAAAGGGATATTGTATGGCTCGCCCATATGGTACGTGTGACAAGAGATTCTCAACACGATTGACTTCAAAATTCCTCATCTTACAAAAATACCTAATATGTATACAAAAAAATGATACAATTTAGTAGTAAATCACATTTCTAGACTTACTGTGGATTTGCTCTCATTATAAAAATATATTATACGAGAAAATTGAGTTTTTGTAAAGTGCGCCTCCATGTAACACATATACGCTAATTTCAAAATTTACTCAAAATCTGAATAAATTTTGCATATACACAAACAAAAGGTTTCATTTAGTAGTAAATCACATTCTAAGATCAACTGTGGTATCCATTTTATTATAAAAAATATATTTTATGAGAAAAAGGGATATTGTATGGGTCGCCCATATGGTGATGTGTGACTACAGATTCCTACCACGATTGACTTCAAAATTCCCTCATATCTTACAAAATACCTAATATGTATACAAAAAAATGATAAGTAATTTAGTAGTAAATCACATTTCTCGACTTACTGTGGATTTCAGTTTCATTATAAAAATATATTTTATGAGAAAATTGAGTTTTTGTAAAGTGTGTCATGCAACACATATACATGTGCTAATTTCAAAATTTACTCAAAATCTGAATAAATTTTGCATATACACAAACAAAAGGTTTCATTTAGTAGTAAATCACATTCTAAGACTAACTGTGGTATTCATTTTATTATAAAAATATATTTTATGAGTAAAAAGGGATATTGTATGGGTTGCCCATATGGCATGTGTGACTACAGATTCCTACCACGATTGACTTCAAAATTCCCTTATATCTTACAAAATACCTAATATAAAGTACAAAAAATGATACAATTTAGTAGTAAATCACATTTCTGGACTTACTGTGGAATGGTTTCATTATAGAAAATATATTTTGATGAGAAAATTGAGTTTTTGTAAAGTGTGCCCATGTAACACATATACGCTAATTTCAAAATTTACTCAAAATCTGAATAAATTTCCTGCATATACACAAAAAAAACAAAAGGTTTCATTTAGTAGTAAATCACATTCTAAGACTGATTGTGGTATTCATTTTATTATAAAAAATATATTTTATGAGAAAAAAGGGATATTGTATGGCTCGCCCATAAGGCATGTGTGACTACAGATTCCTACCCATGATTGGGACTTCAAAATTCCCTTATATCTTACAAAATACCTAATATGTATACAAAAAATGATACAATTTAGTAGTAAACCACATTTCTAGACTTACTGTGGATTTGGTTTCATTATAAAAATATATTTTACGAGATAAATGAGTTTCTTGTAAAGTGCGCCCATGTAACACATAAACGCTAATTTCAAAATTTACTCAAAATCTGAATACATTTGCTGTATATACACAAACAAAAGTGTTTCATTTATTGTAGGTAAATCACATTCTAAGACTAACTGTGGTATTCATTTTATTATAAAAATATATTTTATGAGAAAAAAAGAGGATATTGTATGGGTCGCCCATATGGTACGTGTGACTACAGATTCCCACCACGATTGACTTCAAAATTCCTTATATCTTCTAAAATACCTAATATGTATACAAAAAATGATACAATTTAGTAGCTAAATCACACATTTCTCGACTTACTGTGGATTTGGTTTCATTATAAAAAATATATTTTGACGAGAAAAATGAGTTTTTGTAAAGTATGCTCCATGTAACACATATACGCTAATTTCAAAATTTACTCAAAATCTGATTAAATTGCCTGTATATACACAAACAAAAGGTTTCATTTAGTAGTAAATCACATTCTAAGACTAACTGTGGTACTCATTTTATTATAAAAAAAATATTTTATGAGAAAAAAGGGATATTGGGCTAAGTGGAGTCGCCCATATGGTACGATGTGACTACAGATTCCCAACACGATTGACTTCAAAAATTCCCCCTTATATCTATTACAAAATACCTAATATGTATACAAAAAATGATACAATTTAGTAGTAAATCATACATTTCTAGACTTACTGTGGATTTGGTTTCATTATAAAAATATATTATACGAGAAAATTGAAAGTTTTTTGTAAAAGTGCGCCCATGTAACACATATACGCTAATTTCAAAAATTTACTCAAAATCTGAATAAATTTCCAGTATATACACAAACAAAGAGTGTTTCATTTAGTAGTAAATCACATTCTAAGATCTAATTGTGGTATTCATTTTATTATAAAAAATATATTTTATGAGAAAAAAGGGATATTGTATGGGTCGCCCTTATGGTACGTGTGACTTCAAATTTCTCACCCCGATTGACTTCAAAATTCCCTTATATCCTACAAATACCTAATATGTATACAAAAAATGATACAATTTTAGTAGTAAATCATATTTCTGGGACTTACTTGTGCATTTGGTTTCATTATAAAAATATATTTTACAGAGAAAAATGAGTTTTTGTAGAAGTGCGCCCATGTAACACATAACTACGCTAATTTCAAAATTTACTCAAAATCTGGAATAAATTTCCAGCATATACAGACAAACAAAAGGTTTCTATTTAGTAGTACATCACATTCTAAGACCTAATTGCTGGTATTCATTTTATTATAAAAATACATTTTATGAGAAAAAAGGGATATTGTATGGGTCGCCCATATGGTACGTGTGACTACAGATTCCCACCACGATTGACTTCCAAAATTTACGCCTTTATATCTTACAAAATACCTAATATGTATACAAAAAAATGATACAATTTAGTAGTAAATCACACATTTTCTGGACTTACTGTGCATTTGGTTTCATTATAAAAATATATTTTACGAGATAAATGAGTTTTTTGTAAAGTGCGCCCATGTAACACATAAACGCTAATTTGCAAAATTTACTCAAAATCTGAATAAATTTCCAGCATATACACAAACAAGAGGTTTCATTTAGTAGTAAATCACATTCTAAGACTAATTGTGGTATTCATTTTTATTATAAAAATATATTTTATGAGGAAAAAAAGGGATATTGTATGGAGTCGCCCTTATGGTACGTGTGTGACTTCAAATTCCCACCACGATTGACTTCAAAATTCCCTATATCTCTACTAAAATACCTAATATGTATCCAAAAAATGATACAATTTAGTAGTAAATCACATTTCTAGACTTACTGTGTATTTTTGGTTTCATTATAAAAATATATTTTACGAGAAAATTGAGTTTTTTGTAAAGTGCGGCCATGTAACACATAAACGCTTAATTTCAAAATTTATGACTCAAAAAAATCTGAATAAATTTCCAAGTATATACACAAACAAAAAGGTTTCATTTAGTAGTAAATCACATTTCTAAGACTAACTGTAGTATTCATTTTATTATAAAAATATATTTTATGGAGAAAAAAGTGAGATATTGTATGGGTCGCCCATATGGTACGTGTGTGACTACAGATTCCCACCACGATTGACTTCAAATTCACTTATATCTTGATGCAAAATACCTAATATGTATACAAAAAAAAAATGATACAATTTAGTAGTAAATCACATTTCTCGACTTACTGTGGATTTGGTTTCATTATAAAAATATATTTTACGAGAAAAATGCAGTTTTTGTAAAGTGCGCCCATGTAACACATATACGCTACCACTTTCAAAATTTATCAAAATCTGAATAAATTTCCTGTATATACACAAACAAAAGGTTTCATTTAGTAGTAAATCACATTTCTAGACAAACTGTGGTATTCATTTTATTATAAAAAATATATTTTATGAGAAAAAGGGATATTGTATGGAGTCGCCCATATGGTACGTGTGTGACTACAGATTCCCAAATTAATGGGATTGACTCCCCAAAATTCCTTTATATCTTACAAAATACCTAATATGTATACAAAAAAATGAAGTACAATTTAGTAGTAAATCACATTTCTAGACTTACTGTGGATTTGGTTTCATTATAAAAAATATATTATAACGAGAAAATTGAGTTTTTTGTAAAGTGCGCCCATGTAACACATATATTACGCTAATTTCAAAATTTACTCAAAATCTGAATAAATTTCCAGTATATACACAAACAAAAGGTTTCATTTAGTAGTAAATCACATTCTAAGACTAACTTTGTAGTATCCATTTTATTATAAAAAATATATTTTATGAGAAAAAAAGGATATTGTATGGTCGCCACATATGGTACGATGTGACTACAGATTCCCACCACGATTGACTTCAAAATTCCTTATATCTTACAAAATACCTAATATGTATACAAAAAAAATGATACAATTTAGTAGTAAATCACATTTCTGGACTTACTGTGCATTTGGTTTCATTATAAAAATATATTTTACGAGAAAAATGAGTTTTTGCAAAGTGGCGCCCATGGCAAAAATAACATATAAACGCTAATTCCAAGAATTTACTCAAAATCTGAATAAATTTGGCATACACAAACAAAAGGTTTCATTTAGTAGTAAATCACATTCTAAGACTAATTGTGGTATTCATTTTATTATAAAAAAATATATTTTATGAGAAAAAAGGGATATTGTAATGGAGTCGCCCATATGGTACGATGTGACTAAGCAGATTCCCACCACGATTGACTTAAAATTCCCTTATATCTTTACAAAATACCTAATATGTATACAAAAAAATGATACAATTTAGTAGTAAATCACATTTCTGGACTTACTGTGCATTTGGTTTCATTATAAAAAATAGATTTTGTATGAAAAATGAGTTTTTGTATATTGCACCCAAGTAACACATAAACCGTATTAATTTCAAAATTTACCTCACAAAATCTGAATAAATTTCCCTGTATATACACAAAACAAAAGGTTTCATTTAGTAGTAAATCACATTCTAAGACTAATTACATGGTACTCATTTTATTATAACAAATATTTTTTATGAGAGAAAAAAAGGAGATATTGTATGGGTCATGCTCATATGGTACGTGTGGACTTCAAATTCCTCTCCACGATTGACTCAAAATTCCCTTTATATATCTCTAGCAAAAATACCTAATATGTATACAAAAAATGATACAATTTAGTAGTAAATCCCACACATTTCTGGACTTACTGTGCATTTGGTTTCATTATAAAAAATATATTTTACGAGAAAAATGAGTTTTGTAAAGTGCGCCCATGTAACACATAAAATTCACTAATTTCAAAATTTACTCAAAATCTGAAACAAATTTCAGTATATACACAAACAAAAAGGTTTCATTTAGTAGTAAATCACATTCTAAGACTAATTGTGGTATTCATTTTTATTATAAAAATATATTTTATGAGAAAAAAGGGGATATTGTAATAGGTCAAAGCCCTTATGGTACGATGTGACTTCAAATTCCCCCCACGATTGACTTCAAAATTCCCTTATATCCTACAAAATGCCTAATATGTATACAAAATGATACAATTTAGTAGTAAATCACATTTCTGGACCTCTACTGTGCATTTGGTTTCATTATAAAAAATATATTTTACAGAGAAAATTGAGTTTTTCGTAAAAGTGCGGCCCATGTAATGTATATACGCTAATTTCAAAATTTACTCAAAATCTTATGAATAAATTTCCAGCATATGTTACACAAACAAAAGAGTTTCCATTTAGTAGTAAATCACATTCTAAGACTAACTGTGGTATTCATTTTATTATAAAAAATATATTTTATGAGAGAAAAGGGATATTGTATGGGTCGCCCATATGGTACGTGTGACTACAGATTCCCACCACGATTGACTTCAAAATTTCCTTATATCTTACAAAAATACCTAATATGTATACAAAAAAAATGATACAATTTAGTAGTAAATCACATTTCTGGACTTTACTGTGCATTTGGTTTCATTATAAAAATAGGCATTTTACGAGAAAAGGAGTTTTCGTAAAGTGCGCTCCATGTAACACATAAATCGCTTCAATTTAAAATTTACTCAAAAATCTGAATAAATTTCCAGCATATACACAAACAAAAGGTTTCATTTAGTAGTAAATCACATTCTCTAAGACTAATTGTGGTATTCATTTTATTATAAAAAATATATTTTATATGAGAAAAAAAGAGGGATATTGTATGGGTCGCCCATATGGTACGATGTGACTACAGATTCCCCACCACGATTGACTTCAAAATTTTCCCTTATATCTTACAAAATACCTACATATGTATACAAAAAATGATACAATTCTAGTAGTAAATCACATTTCTAAGGACTTACCTGCTGCATTTGGTTTCATTATAAAAATATATTTTACGAGAAAAATGAGTTTTTGTAAAGTGCGCCCAGTATGTAAATTACATAAACGCTAATTTCAAAATTTACTCAAAATCTGGAATAAATTTCCTGTATATACACAAACAAAAGGTTTCCATTTAGTAGTAAATCACATTCTAAAATAACTAACTGTAGTATTCATTTTATTATAAAAATATATTTTATGAGAAAAAAGGGATATTGTATGGAGTCGCCCTTATGGTACGAGAGTGACTTTTAAATTCCCCTAACGATTGACTTTGAAAAATTCCCTTATATCCTACAAAATACCTAATATGTATACAAAAAAATGATACAATTTAGTAGTAAATCACATTTCTGGACTTACTGTGCATTTGGTTTCATTATAAAAATATATTTTACGAGAAAAATGAGTTTTTGTAAAGTGCGCCCATGTAACACATAAACGCTAATTTCAAAATTTACTCAAAATCTGAATAAATTTCCAGCATATACACAAACAAAAGGTTTCATTTAGTAGTAAATCACATTCTAAGACTAATTGTGGTATTCATTTTATTATAAAAAATACATTTTATGACAAAAAAGGGATATTGTATGGGTCGCCCATATGGTACATGTGACTACAGATTCCCACCACGATTGACTTCAAAATTCCCTTATATCTTACAAAATACCTAATATGTATACAAAAAAATGATACAATTTAGTAGTAAATCACATTTCTGGACTTACTGTGCATTTGGTTTCATTATAAAAAATATATTTTACGAGATAAATGAGTTTTTGTAAAGTGCGCCCATGTAACACATAAACGCTAATTTCAAAATTTACTCAAAATCTGAATAAATTTCCAGCATATACACAAACAAGAGGTTTCATTTAGTAGTAAATCACATTCTAAGACTAATTGTGGTATTCATTTTATTATAAAAATATATTTTATGAGAAAAAAGGGATATTGTATGGGTCGCCCTTATGGTACGTGTGACTTCAAATTCCCCACGATTGACTTCAAAATTCCTTTATATCCTAAGCAAATACCTAATATGTATCCAAAAAATGATACAATTTATTAGTAAATCACATTTCTAGACTTACTGTGTATTTGGTTTCATTATAAAAAATATATTTTACGAGAAAATTGAGTTTTTGTAAAGTGCGCCCATGTAACACATAAACGCTAATTTCAAATTTACTCAAAATCTGAATACATTTCAAGTATATACACAAACAAAAGGTTTCATTTAGTAGTAAATCACATTCTAAGACTAACTGTGGTATTCATTTTATTATAAAAATATATTTTATGAGAAAAAGGGATATTGTATGGGTCGCCCATATGGTAATGTGTGACTACAGATTCCCACCACGATTGACTTCAAATTCCCTTTATATCTTACAAAATACCTAATATGTATACAAAAAATGATACAATTTAGTAGTAAATCACATTTCTCGACTTACTGTGGATTTGGATTCATTATAAAAAATATATTTTACGAGAAAAATGAGTTTTTGTAAAGTGCGCCCATGTAACACATAAACGCTAATTTCAAAATTTACCTAAAATCTGAATAAATTTCCTGTATATACACAAACAAAAGGTTTCATTTAGTAGTAAATCACATTCTAAGACTAACTGTGGTATTCATTTTATTATAAAAAATATATTTTATGAGAAAAAAGGGATATTGTATGGGTCGCCCATATGGTACGTGTGACTACAGATTCCCAACACGATTGACTTCAAAATTCCCTTATATCTTACAAAATACCTAATATGTATACAAAAAAATGATACAATTTAGTAGTAAATCACATTTCTAGACTTACTGTGGATTTGGTTTCATTATAAAAAATATATTATACGAGAAAATTGAGTTTTTGTAAAGTGCGCCCATGTAACACATATACGCTAATTTCAAAATTTACTCAAAATCTGAATAAATTTCCAGTATATACACAAACAAAAGGTTTCATTTAGTAGTAAATCACATTCTAAGACTAATTGTGGTATTCATTTTATTATAAAAAATATATTTTATGAGAAAAAGGGATATTGTATGGGTCGCCCTTATGGTACGTGTGACTTCAAATCCCACCACGATTGACTTCAAAATTCCCTTTATATCCTACAAAATACCTAATATGTATACAAAAAATGATACAATTTAGTAGTAAATCACATTTCTGGACTTACTGTGCATTTGTTTTCATTTTAAAAAATATATTTTACGAGAAAAATGAGTTTTTGTAAAGTGCGCCCATGTAACACATAAACGCTAATTTCAAAATTTACTCAAAATCTGAATAAATTTCCAGCATATATACACAAACAAAAGGTTTCATTTAGTAGTAAATCACATTCTAAGACTAATTGTGGTATTCATTTTATTATAAAAATATATTTTTATGAGAAAAAGGGATATTGTATGGGTCGCCCATATGGTACGTGTGACTACAGATTCCCACCACGATTGACTTAAAAATTCTTATATCTTACAAAATACCTAATATGTATACAAAAATGATACAATTTAGTAGTAAATCACATTTCTGGACTTACTGTGCATTTGGTTTCATTATAAAAATATATTTTACGAGATAAATGAGTTTTGTAAAAGTGCGCCCATGTAACACATAAACGCTAATTTCAAAATTTACTCAAAATCTGAATAAATTTCAGCATATACACAAACAAGAGGTTTCATTTAGTAGTAAATCACATTCTAAGACTAATTGTGGTATTCATTTTATTATAAAAAATATATTTTATGAGAAAAAAGGGATATTGTATGGGTCGCCCTTATGGTACGTGTGACTTCAAATTCCCCCCACGATTGACTTCAAAATTCCCTTATATCCTACAAAATACCTAATATGTATCCAAAAAAATGATACAATTTAGTAGTAAATCACATTTCTAGACTTACTGTGTATTTGGTTTCATTATAAAAATATATTTTACGAGAAAATTGAGTTTTTTGTAAAGTGCGGCCATGTAACACATAAACGCTAATTTCAAAATTTACTCAAAATCTGAATAAATTTCAAGTATATACACAAACAAAAGGTTTCATTTAGTAGTAAATCACATTCTAAGACTAACTGTGGTATTCATTTTATTATAAAAAATATATTTTATGAGAAAAAAGGGATATTGTATGGGTCGCCCATATGGTACGTGTGACTACAGATTCCCACCACGATTGACTTCAAAATTCCCTTATATCTTACAAAATACCTAATATGTATACAAAAAAATGATACAATTTAGTAGTAAATCACATTTCTCGACTTACTGTGGATTTGGTTTCATTATAAAAATATATTTTACGAGAAAAATGAGTTTTTGTAAAGTGCGCCCATGTAACACATATACGCTAATTTCAAAATTTACTCAAAATCTGAATAAATTTCCTGTATATACACAAACAAAAGATTTCATTTAGTAGTAAATCACATTGTAAGACTAACTGTGGTATTCATTTTATTATAAAAATATATTTTATGAGAAAAAGGGATATTGTATGGGTCGCCCATATGGTACGTGTGACTACAGATTCCCAACACGATTGACTTCAAAATTCCCTTATATCTTACAAAATACCTAATATGTATACAAAAAAATGATACAATTTAGTAGTAAATCACATTTCTAGACTTACTGTGGATTTGGTTTCATTATAAAAAATATATTATACGAGAAAATTGAGTTTTTGTAAAGTGCGCCCATGTAACACATATACGCTAATTTCAAAATTTACTCAAAATCTGAATAAATTTCCAGTATATACACAAACAAAAGGTTTCATTTAGTAGTAAATCACATTCTAAGACTAACTGTGGTATCCATTTTATTATAAAAAATATATTTTATGAGAAAAAAAGGATATTGTATGGGTCGCCCATATGGTACGTGTGACTACAGATTCCCACCACGATTGACTTCAAATTCCCTTATATCTTACAAAATACCTAATATGTATAAAAAAATGATACAATTTAGTAGTAAATCACATTTCTCGACTTACTGTGGATTTGGTTTCATTATAAAAAATATATTTTACGAGAAAAATGAGTTTTTGTAAAGTGCGCCCATGTAACACATATACGCTAATTTCAAAATTTACTCAAAATCTGAATAAATTTCCAGTATATACACAAACAAAAGGTTTCATTTAGTAGTAAATCACATTCTAAGACTAACTGTGGTATTCATTTTATTATAAAAATATATTTTATGAGAAAAAAGGGATATTGTATGGGTCGCCCATATGGTACGTGTGACTACAGATTCCCCCCACGATTGACTTCAAAATTCCCTTATATCTTACAAAATACCTAATATGTATACAAAAAAATGAAACAATTTAGTAGTAAATCACATTTCTGGACTTACTGTGCATTTGGTTTCATTATAAAAAATATATTTTACGAGAAAAATGAGTTTTTGTAAAGTGCGCCCATGTAACACATAAACGCTAATTTCAAAATTTACTCAAAATCTGAATAAATTTCTTGTATATACACAAACAAAAGGTTTCATTTAGTAGTAAATCACATTCTAAGACTAATTGTGGTATTCATTTTATTATAAAAAATATATTTTATGAGAAAAAAGGGATATTGTATGGGTCGCCCATATGGTACGATGTGACTACAGATTCCCCCCACGATTGACTTCAAAATTCCCTTATATCTTACAAATACCTAATATGTATATAAAAAAATGATACAATTTAGTAGTAAATCACATTTCTGGACTTACTGTGCATTTGGTTTCATTATAAAAATATATTTTACGAGATAAATGAGTTTTTGTAAAGTGCGCCCATGTAACACATAAACGCTAATTTCAAAATTTACTCAAAATCTGAATAAATTTCCAGCATATACACAAACAAGAGGTTTCATTTAGTAGTAAATCACATTCTAAGACTAATTGTGGTATTCATTTTTATTATAAAAATATATTTTATGAGAAAAAGGGATATTGTATGGGTCGCCCTTATGGTACGTGTGACTTCAAATTCCCCACGATTGACTTCAAAATTTCCCTTATATCCTACAAAATACCTAATATGTATCCAAAAAAATGATACAATTTAGTAGTAAATCACATTTCTAGACTTACTGTGTATTTGGTTTCATTATAAAAATATATTTTACGAGAAAATTGAGTTTTTGTAAAGTGCGGCCATGTAACACATAAACGCTAATTTCAAAAATTTACTCAAAATCTGAATAAATTTCAAGTATATACACAAACAAAAAGGTTTCATTTAGTAGTAAATCACATTCTAAGACTAACTGTGGTATTCATTTTATTATAAAAAATATATTTTATGAGAAAAAAGGGATATTGTATGGGTCGTCCATATGGTACGTGTGACTACAGATTCCCACCACGATTGACTTCAAAATACCATATATAATACAAAATACCAAATATGTAAACAAAAAAATGATACAATTTAGTAGTAAATCACATTTCTCGACTTACGGTGGATTTGGTTTCATTATAAAAAATATATTTTACGAGAAAAATGAGTTTTTGTAAAGTGCGCCCATGTAACACATAAACGCTAATTTCAAAATTTACTCAAAATCTGAATAAATTTCCAGCATATACACAAACAAAAGGTTTCGTTTAGTAGTAAATCACATTCTAAGACTAATTGTGGTATTCATTTTATTATAAAAAATATATTTTATGAGAAAAAAGGGATATTGTATGGGTCGCCCATATGGTACGTGTGACTACAGATTCCCACCACGATTGACTTCAAAATTCCCTTATATCTTACAAAATACCTAATATGTATACAAAAAAATGATACAATTTAGTAGTAAATCACATTTCTGGACTTACTGTGCATTTGGTTTCATTATAAAAAATATATTTTACGAGAAAAATGAGTTTTTTTAAGTGCGCCCATGTAACACATAAACGCTAATTTCAAAATTTACTCAAAATCTGAATAAATTTCCCGTATATACACAAACAAAAGGTTTCATTTAGTAGTAAATCACATTCTAAGACTAATTGTGTTATTCATTTTTATTATAAAAAATATATTTTATGAGAAAAAAGGGATATTGTATGGAGTCGCCCATATGGTACGTGTGACTACAGATTCCCACCACCATTGACTTCAAAATTCCCTTATATCTTTACAAAATACCTAATATGTATACAAAATAATGATACAATTTAGTAGTAAATCACATTTCTAGACTTACTGTGGATTTGGTTTCATTATAAAAAATATATTTTACGAGAAAATTGAGTTTTTGTAAAGTGCGCCCATGTAACACATATACTCTAATTTCAAAATTTACACAAAAACTCAATAAATTTCTCGTATATACACAAACAAAAGGTTTCATTTAGTAGTAAATCACATTCTAAGACTAACTGTGATATTCTTTTTATTATAAAAATATATTTTATGAGAAAAAAGGGATATTGTATGGGTCGCCCATATGGTACGTGTGACTACAGATTCCCACCACCATTGACTTCAAAATTCCTTATATCATACAAAATACCTAATATGTATACAAAAAATGATACAATTTAGTAGTAAATCACATTTCTAGACTTACTGTGGATTTGGTTTCATTATAAAAAATATATTTTACGAGAAAATTGAGTTTTTTTGTAAAGTGCGCCCATGTAACACATATACGCTAATTTTAAAATTTACTCAAAATCTGAATAAATTTCCAGTATATACATAAACAAAAGGTTTCATTTAGTAGTAAATCACATTCTAAGACTAACTGTGGTATTCATTTTATTATAAAAATATATTTTATGAGAAAAAAGGGATATTGTATGGGTCGCCCATATGGTACGTGTGACTACAGATTCCCACCACGATTGACTTCAAAATTCCCTTATATCTTACAAAATACCTAATATGTATACAAAAAAATGATAAAATTTAGTAGTAAATCACATTTCTAGACTTACTGTGGATTTGGTTTCATTATAAAAAATATATTTTTAGGAGAAAATTGAGTTTTTTTAAAGTGCGCCCATGTAACACATATGCGCTAATTTCAAAATTTACTTAAAATCTGAATAAATTTCCGTATATACACAAATAAAAGGTTTCATTTAGTAGTAAATCACATTCTAAGACTAACTGTGGTATTCATTTTATTATAAAAAATATATTTTATGAGAAAAAAGGGATATTGTATGGGTCGCCCATATGGTACGTGTGACTACAGATTCCCACCACGATTGACTTTAAGTTCCCTTATATCTTACAAAATACCTAATATGTATACAAAAAAATGATACAATTTAGTAGTAAATCACATTTCTCGACTTACTGTGGATTTGGTTTCATTATAAAAAATATATTTTACGAGAAAAATGAGTTTTTGTAAAGTGCGCCCATGTAACACATAAATGCTAATTTCAAAATTTACTCAAAATCTGAATAAATTTCAAGTATATACACAAACAAAAGGTTCCATTTAGTAGTAAATCACATTCTAAGACTAACTGTCGTATTCATTTTATTATAAAAAATATATTTTATGAGAAAAAAGGGATATTGTATGGGTCGCCCATATGGTATGTGTGACTTCAAATTCCCCCCACGATTGACTTCAAAATTCCCTTATATCTTACAAAATACCTAATATGTATCCAAAAAAATGATACAATTTAGTAGTAAATCACATTTCTAGACTTACTGTGGATTTGGTTTCTTTATAAAAATATATTTTACGAGATAAATGAGTTTTTGTAAAGTGCGCCCATGTAACACATAAACGCTAATTTCAAAATTTACTCAAAATCTGAATAAATTTCCAGCATATACACAAACAAGAGGTTTCATTTAGTAGTAAATCACATTCTAAGACTAATTGTGGTATTCATTTTATTATAAAAAATATATTTTATGAGAAAAAGGGATATTGTATGGAGTCGCCCTTATGGTACGATGTGACTTTAAGAATTCCCCACGATTGACTTCAAAAATTCCCTTATATCCTACTAAAATACCTAATATGTATCCAAAAAATGATACAATTTAGTAGTAAATCACATTTCTAGACTTACTGTGTATTTGGTTTCATTATAAAAATATATTTTACGAGAAAATTGAGTTTTTGTAAAGTGCGGCCATGTAACACATAAACGCTAATTTCAAAATTTACTCAAAATCTGAATACATTTCAAGTATATACACAAACAAAAGGTTTCATTTAGTAGTAAATCACATTTCTAAGACTAACTGTGGTATTCATTTTATTATAAAAATATATTTTATGAGAAAAGGGATATTGTATGGGTCGCCCATATGGTACGTGTAGACTACAGATTCCCACCACCATTGACTTCAAAATTCCTTATATCTTACATAATACCTAATATGTATACAAAAAAATGATACAATTTAGTAGTAAATCACATTTCTAGACTTACTGTGGATTTGGTTTCATTATAAAAAATATATTTTACGAGAAAATTGAGTTTTTGTAAAGTGCGCCCATGTAACACATATACGCTAATTTTTAAAATTTACTCAAAATCTGAATAAATTTCCTGTATATACATAAACAAAAGGTTTCATTTAGTAGTAAATCACATTCTAAGACTAACTGTGGTATTCATTTTTATTATAAAAATATATTTTATGAGAAAAAAGGGATATTGTATGGAGTCGCCCTTATGGTACGTGTGACTTCAAATTCCCCCACGATTGACTTCAAAATTCCCTTTATATCCTACAAAATACCTAATATGTATACAAAAAAATGATACAATTTAGTAGTAAATCACATTTCTGGACTTACTGTGCATTTGGTTTCATTATAAAAAATATATTTTACGAGAAAAATGAGTTTTCGTAAAGTGCGCCCATGTAACACATATACGCTAATTTCAAAATTTACTCAAAATCTGAATAAATTTCCAGCATATACACAAACAAAAGGTTTCATTTAGTAGTAAATCACATTCTAAGACTAACTGTGGTATTCATTTTATTATAAAAATATATTTTATGAGAAAAAAGGGATATTGTATGGGTCGCCCATATGGTACGTGTGACTACAGATTCCCACCACGATTGACTTCAAAATTCCCTTATATCTTACAAAATACCTAATATGTATACAAAAAAATGAAACAATTTAGTAGTAAATCACATTTCTGGACTTACTGTGCATTTGGTTTCATTATAAAAAATATATTTTACGAGAAAAATGAGTTTTTGTAAAGTGCGCCCATGTAACACATAAACGCTAATTTCAAAATTTACTCAAAATCTGAATAAATTTCCAGTATATACACAAACAAAAGGTTTCATTTAGTAGTAAATCACATTCTAAGACTAATTGTGGTATTCATTTTATTATAAAAAATATATTTTATGAGAAAAAAGGGATATTGTATGGGTCGCCCATATGGTACGTGTGACTACAGATTCCCACCACGATTGACATCAAAATTCCCGTATATCTTACAAAATACCTAATATGTATACAAAAGTGAAACAATTTAGTAGTAAATCACATTTCTGGACTTACTGTGCTTTTGGTTTCATTATTAAAAATATATTTTACGAGAAAATTGAGTTTTTGTAAAGTGCGCCCATGTAACACATAAACGCTAATTTCAAAATTTACTCAAAATCTGAATAAATTTCCAGTATATACACAAACAAAAGGTTTCATTTAGTAGTAAATCACATTCTAAGACTAATTGTGGTATTCATTTTATTATAAAAAATATATTTTATGAGAAAAAAGGGATATTGTATGGGTCGCCCTTATGGTACGTGTGACTACAAATTCCCCCCACGATTGACTTTAAAATTCCCTTATATCCTACAAAATACCTAATATGTATACAAAAAAATGATACAATTTAGTAGTAAATCACATTTCTGGACTTACTGTGCATTTGGTTTCATTATAAAAAATATATTTTACGAGAAATTTGAGTTTTTTGTAAAGTGCGCCCATGTAACACATAAACGCTAATTTCAAAATTTACTCAAAATCTGAATAAATTTCCAGTATATACACAAACAAAAGGTTTCATTTAGTAGTAAATCACATTCTAAGACTAATTGTGGTATTCATTTTATTATAAAAATATATTTTATGAGAAAAAAGGGATATTGTATGGGTCGCCCATATGGTACGTGTGACTACAGATTCCCACCACGATTGACTTCAAAATTCCCTTATATCTTACAAAATACCTAATATGTATACAAAAAAATGATACAATTTAGTAGTAAATCACATTTCTGGACTTACTGTGCATTTGGTTTCATTATAAAAAATATATTTTACGAGAAAAATGAGTTTTTGTAAAGTGCGCCCATGTAACACATAAACGCTAATTTCAAAATTTACTCAAAATCTGAATAAATTTCCTCGCATATACACAAACAAGAGGTTTCATTTAGTAGTAAATCACATTCTAAGACTAATTGTGGTATTCATTTTATTATAAAAAATATATTTTATGAGAAAAAAGGGATATTGTATGGGTCGCCCTTATGGTACGTGTGACTTCAAATTCCCCCCACGATTGACTTCAAAATTCCCTTATATCCTACAAAATACCTAATATGTATCCAAAAAAATGATACAATTTAGTAGTAAATCACATTTCTAGACTTACTGTGGATTTGGTTTCATTATAAAAAATATATTTTACGAGAAAATTGAGTTTTTTGTAAAGTGCGCCCATGTAACACATAAACGCTAATTTCAAAATTTACTCAAAATCTGAATATATTTCAAGTATATACACAAACAAAAGGTTTCATTTAGTAGTAAATCACATTCTAAGACTAACTGTGGTATTCATTTTATTATAAAAAATATATTTTATGAGAAAAAAGGGATATTGTATGGGTCGCCCATATGGTACGTGTGACTACAGATTCCCACCACGATTGACTTCAAATTCCCTTATATCTTACAAAATACCTAATATGTATACAAAAAAATGATACAATTTAGTAGTAAATCACATTTCTCGACTTACTGTGGATTTGGTTTCATTATAAAAAATATATTTTACGAGAAAAATGAGTTTTTGTAAAGTGCGCCCATGTAACACATATACGCTAATTTCAAAATTTACTCAAAATCTGAATAAATTTCCTGTATATACACAAACAAAAGGTTTCATTTAGTAGTAAATCACATTCTAAGACTAACTGTGGTATTCATTTTATTATAAAAATATATTTTATGAGAAAAAGGGATATTGTATGGGTCGCCCATATGGTACGTGTGACTACAGATTCCCAACACGATTGACTTCAAAATTCCCTTATATCCTACAAAATACCTAATATGTATCCAAAAAAATGATACAATTTAGTAGTAAATCACATTTCTAGACTTACTGTGTATTTGGTTTCATTATAAAAAATATATTTTACGAGAAAATTGAGTTTTTGTAAAGTGCGGCCCATGTAACACATAAACGCTAATATCAAAATAAACTCAAAATCTCAATAAATTTCAAGTATATACACACACAATAGGTTTCATTTAGTAGTAAATCACATTCTAAGACTAACTGTGGTATTCATTTTATTATAAAAATATATTTTATGAGAAAAAAGGGATATTGTATGGGTCGCCCATATGGTACGTGTGACTACAGATTCCCACCACGATTGACTTCAAAATTCCCTTATATCTTACAAAATACCTAATATGTATACAAAAAAATGATACAATTTAGTAGTAAATCACATTTCTCGACTTACTGTGGATTTGGTTTCATTATAAAAAATATATTTTACGAGAAAAATGAGTTTTTGTAAAGTGCGCCCATGTAACACATATACGCTAATTTCAAAATTTACTCAAAATCTGAATAAATTTCCAATATATACACAAACAAAAGGTTTCATTTAGTAGTAAATCACATTCTAAGACTAATTGTGGTATTCATTTTATTATAAAAATATATTTTATGAGAAAAAAAGGGATATTGTATGGGTCGCCCATATGGTACGTGTGACTACAGATTCCCAACACGATTGACTTCAAAATTCCCTTATATCTTACAAAATACCTAATATGTATACAAAAAAATGATACAATTTAGTAGTAAATCACATTTCTAGACTTACTGTGGATTTGGTTTCATTATAAAAAATATATTTTACGAGAAAATTGAGTTTTTTGTAAAGTGCGGCCATGTAACACATAAACGCTAATTTCAAAATTTACTCAAAATCTGAATAAATTTCAAGTATATACACAAACAAAAGGTTTCATTTAGTAGTAAATCACATTCTAAGACTAACTGTGGTATTCATTTTATTATAAAAAATATATTTTATGAGAAAAAGGGATATTGTATGGGTCGCCCATATGGTACGTGTGACTACAGATTCCCACCACGATTGACTTCAAAATTCCCTTATATCTTACAAAATACCTAATATGTATACAAAAAAATGATACAATTTAGTAGTAAATCACATTTCTGGACTTACTGTGGATTTGGTTTCATTATAAAAAATATATTTTACGAGAAAAATGAGTTTTTGTAAAGTGCGCCCATGTAACACATATACGCTAATTTCAAAATTTACTCAAAATCTGAATAAATTTCCCGTATATACACAAACAAAAGGTTTCATTTAGTAGTAAATCACATTCTAAGACTAACTGTGGTATTCATTTTATTATAAAAAATATATTTTATGAGAAAAAAGGGATATTGTATGGGTCGCCCTTATGGTACGTGTGACTTCAAATTCCCCCCCACGATTGACTTCAAAATTCCCTTATATCTTACAAAATACCTAATATGTATACAAAAAAATGATACAATTTAGTAGTAAATCACATTTCTGGACTTACTGTGCATTTGGTTTCATTATAAAAAATATATTTTACGAGAAAATTGAGTTTTTGTAAAGTGCGCCCATGTAACACATAAACGCTAATTTCAAAATTTACTCAAAATCTGAATAAATTTCCAGCATATACACAAACAAAAGGTTTCATTTAGTAGTAAATCACATTCTAAGACTAATTGTGGTATTCATTTTATTATAAAAAATACATTTTATGAGAAAAAAGGGATATTGTATGGGTCGCCCATATGGTACGTGTGACTACAGATTCCCACCACGATTGACTTCAAATTCCCTTATATCTTACAAAATACCTAATATGTATACAAAAAAATGATACAATTTAGTAGTAAATCACATTTCTGGACTTACTGTGCATTTGGTTTCATTATAAAAAATATATTTTACGAGATAAATGAGTTTTTGTAAAGTGCGCCCATGTAACACATAAACGCTAATTTCAAAATTTACTCAAAATCTGAATAAATTTCCAGCATATACACAAACAAGAGGTTTCATTTAGTAGTAAATCACATTCTAAGACTAATTGTGGTATTCATTTTATTATAAAAAATATATTTTATGAGAAAAAAGGGATATTGTATGGGTCGCCCTTATGGTACGTGTGACTTCAAATTCCCCCCACGATTGACTTCAAAATTCCCTTATATCCTACAAAATACCTAATATGTATCCAAAAAAATGATACAATTTAGTAGTAAATCACATTTCTAGACTTACTGTGTATTTGGTTTCATTATAAAAAATATATTTTACGAGAAAATTGAGTTTTTTGTAAAGTGCGGCCATGTAACACATAAACGCTAATTTCAAAATTTACTCAAAATCTGAATAAATTTCAAGTATATACACAAACAAAAGGTTTCATTTAGTAGTAAATCACATTCTAAGACTAACTGTGGTATTCATTTTATTATAAAAAATATATTTTATGAGAAAAAAGGGATATTGTATGGGTCGCCCATATGGTACGTGTGACTACAGATTCCCACCACGATTGACTTCAAATTCCCTTATATCTTACAAAATACCTAATATGTATACAAAAAAATGATACAATTTAGTAGTAAATCACATTTCTCGACTTACTGTGGATTTGGTTTCATTATAAAAAATATATTTTACGAGAAAAATGAGTTTTTGTAAAGTGCGCCCATGTAACACATATATACGCTAATTTCAAAATTTACTCAAAATCTGAATAAATTTCTGTATATACACAAACAAAAGGTTTCATTTAGTAGTAAATCACATTCTAAGACTAACTGTGGTATTCATTTTATTATAAAAAATATATTTTATGAGAAAAAAGGGATATTGTATGGGTCGCCCATATGGTACGTGTGACTACAGATTCCCAACACGATTGACTTCAAAATTCCCTTATATCTTACAAAATACCTAATATGTATACAAAAAAATGATACAATTTAGTAGTAAATCACATTTCTAGACTTACTGTGGATTTGGTTTCATTATAAAAAATATATTTTACGAGAAAATTGAGTTTTTGTAAAGTGCGCCCATGTAACACATATACTCTAATTTCAAAATTTACTCAAAATCTGAATAAATTTCTCGTATATACACAAACAAAAGGTTTCATTTAGTAGTAAATCACATTCTAAGACTAACTGTGGTATTCATTTTATTATAAAAAATATATTTTATGAGAAAAAGGGATATTGTATGGGTCGCCCATATGGTACGTGTGACTACAGATTCCCACCACGATTGACTTCAAATTCCCTTATATCTTACAAAATACCTAATATGTATACAAAAAAATGATACAATTTAGTAGTAAATCACATTTCTCGACTTACTGTGGATTTGGTTTCATTATAAAAAATATATTTTACGAGAAAAATGAGTTTTTGTAAAGTGCGCCCATGTAACACATATACGCTAATTTCAAAATTTACTCAAAATCTGAATAAATTTCAAGTATATACACAAACAAAAGGTTTCATTTAGTAGTAAATCACATTCTAAGACTAACTGTGGTATTCATTTTATTATAAAAAATATATTTTATGAGAAAAAAGGGATATTGTATGGGTCGCCCATATGGTACGTGTGACTACAGATTCCCAACACGATTGACTTCAAAATTCCCTTATATCTTACAAAATACCTAATATGTATACAAAAAAAATGATACAATTTAGTAGTAAATCACATTTCTAGACTTACTGTGGATTTGGTTTCATTATAAAAAATATATTTTACGAGAAAAATGAGTTTTTGTAAAGTGCGCCCATGTAACACATATACGCTAATTTCAAAATTTACTCAAAATCTGAATAAATTTCCAGCATATACACAAACAAAAGGTTTCATTTAGTAGTAAATCACATTCTAAGACTAACTGTGGTATTCATTTTATTATAAAAAATATATTTTATGAGAAAAAAGGGATATTGTATGGGTCGCCCATATGGTACGTGTGACTACAGATTCCCAACACGATTGACTTCAAAATTCCCTTATATCTTACAAAATACCTAATATGTATACAAAAAAATGATACAATTTAGTAGTAAATCACATTTCTAGACTTACTGTGGATTTGGTTTCATTATAAAAATATATTTTACGAGAAAATTGAGTTTTTGTAAAGTGCGCACATGTAACACATAATACGCTAATTTCAAAATTTACTCAAAATCTGAATAAATTTCCAGTATATACACAAACAAAAGGTTTCATTTAGTAGTAAATCACATTCTAAGACTAACTGTGGTATCCATTTTATTATAAAAAATATATTTTATGAGAAAAAAAGGATATTGTATGGGTCGCCCATATGGTACGAGTGACTACAGAAACCCACCACGATTCACTACAAAATCCCTTATATCTTACAAAATACCTAATATGTATACAAAAAAAATGATACAATTTAGTAGTAAATCACATTTCTAGACTTACTGTGGATTTGGTTTCATTATAAAAAATATATTTTACGAGAAAATTGAGTTTTTGTAAAGTGCGCCCATGTAACACATATACGCTAATTTCAAAATTTACTCAAAATCTGAATAAATTGCCTGTATATACACAAACAAAAGGTTTCATTTAGTAGTAAATCACATTCTAAGACTAACTGTGGTATTCATTTTATTATAAAAAAATATTTTATGAGAACAAAGGGATATTGTATGGGTCGCCCATATGGTACGTGTGACTACAGATTCCCACCACGATTGACTTCAAAATTCCCTTATATCTTACAAAATACCTAATATGTATACAAAAAAATGATACAATTTAGTAGTAAATCACATTTCTGGACTTACTGTGCATTTGGTTTCATTATAAAAAATATATTTTACGAGAAAAATGAGTTTTTGTAAAGTGCGCCCATGTAACACATAAACGCTAATTTCAAAATTTACTCAAAATCTGAATAAATTTCTTGTATATACACAAACAAAAGGTTTCATTTAGTAGTAAATCACATTCTAAGACTAATTGTGGTATTCATTTTATTATAGAAAATATATTTTATGAGAAAAAGGGATATTGTATGGGTCGCCCATATGGTACGTGTGACTACAGATTCCCACCACGATTGACTTCAAAATTCCCTTATATCTTACAAAATACCTAATATGTATACAAAAAAATGATACAATTTAGTAGTAAATCACATTTCTGGACTTACTGTGCATTTGGTTTCATTATAAAAAATATATTTTACGAGAAAAATGAGATTTGTAAAGTGCGCCCATGTAACACATAAACGCTAATTTCAAAATTTACTCAAAATCTGAATAAATTTCCAGCATATACACAAACAAAAGGTTTCATTTAGTAGTAAATCACATTCTAAGACTAATTGTGGTATTCATTTTATTATAAAAAATATATTTTATGAGAAAAAAGGGATATTGTATGGGTCGCCCTTATGGTACGTGTAACTTCAAATTCCCCCCACGATTGACTTCAAAATTCCCTTATATCCTACAAAATACCTAATATGTATCCAAAAAAATGATACAATTTAGTAGTAAATCACATTTCTAGACTTACTGTGTATTTGGTTTCATTATAAAAAATATATTTTACGAGAAAATTGAGTTTTTTGTAAAGTGCGGCCATGTAACACATAAACGCTAATTTCAAAATTTACTCAAAATCTGAATAAATTTCAAGTATATACACAAACAAAAGGTTTCATTTAGTAGTAAATCACATTCTAAGACTAACTGTGGTATTCATTTTATTATAAAAAATATATTTTATGAGAAAAAAGGGATATTGTATGGGTCGCCCATATGGTACGTGTGACTACAGATTCCCACCACGATTGACTTCAAAATTCCCTTATATCTTACAAAATACCTAATATGTATACAAAAAAAATGAAACAATTTAGTAGTAAATCACATTTCTGGACTTACTGTGCATTTGGTTTCATTATAAAAAATATATTTTACGAGAAAATGAGTTTTTGTAAAGTGCGCCCATGTAACACATAAACGCTAATTTCAAAATTTACTCAAAATCTGAATAAATTTCCAGCATATACACAAACAAAAGGTTTCATTTAGTAGTAAATCACATTCTAAGACTAATTGTGGTATTCATTTTATTATAAAAAATATATTTTATGAGAAAAAAGGGATATTGTATGGGTCGCCCATATGGTACGTGTGACTACAGATTCCCACCACGATTGACTTCAAAATTCCCTTATATCTTACAAAATACCTAATATGTATACAAAAAAATGATACAATTTAGTAGTAAATCACATTTCTGGACTTACTGTGCATTTGGTTTCATTATAAAAAATATATTTTACGAGAAAAATGAGTTTTTGTAAAGTGCGCCCATGTAACACATAAACGCTAATTTCAAAATTTACTCAAAATCTGAATAAATTTCTCGTATATACACAAACAAAAGGTTTCATTTAGTAGTAAATCACATTCTAAGACTAACTGTGGTATTCATTTTATTATAAAAAATATATTTTATGAGAAAAAGGGATATTGTATGGGTCGCCCATATGGTACGTGTGACTACAGATTCCCACCACCATTGACTTCAAAATTCCCTTATATCTTACAAAATACCTAATATGTATACAAAATAATGATACAATTTAGTAGTAAATCACATTTCTAGACTTACTGTGGATTTGGTTTCATTATAAAAAATATATTTTACGAGAAAATTGAGTTTTTGTAAAGTGCGCCCATGTAACACATATACTCTAATTTCAAAATTTACTCAAAATCTAAATAAATTTCTCGTATATACACAAACAAAAGGTTTCATTTAGTAGTAAATCACATTCTAAGACTAACTGTGGTATTCATTTTATTATAAAAAATATATTTTATGAGAAAAAAGGGATATTGTATGGGTCGCCCATATGGTACGTGTGACTACAGATTCCCACCACCATTGACTTCAAAATTCCTTATATCTTACAAAATACCTAAAAAGTAAACAAAAATATGATACAATTTAGTAGTAAATCACATTTCTAGACTTACTGTGGATTTGGTTTCATTATAAAAATATATTTTACGAGAAAATTGAGTTTTTGTAAAGTGCGCCCATGTAACACATATACGCTAATTTTAAAATTTACTCAAAATCTGAATAAATTTCCCGTATATACACTAACAAAAGGTTTCATTTAGTAGTAAATCACATTCTAAGACTAACTGTGGTATTCATTTTATTATAAAAAATATATTTTATGTGAAAATAGGGATATTGTATGGGTCGCCCATATGGTACGTGTGACTACAGATTCCCACCACGATTGACTTCAAAATTCCCTTATATCTTACAAAATACCTAATATGTATACAAAAAAATGATAAAATTTAGTAGTAAATCACATTTCTAGACTTACTGTGGATTTGGTTTCATTATAAAAAATATATTTTAGGAGAAAATTGAGTTTTTTTAAAGTGCGCCCATGTAACACATATGCGCTAATTTCAAAATTTACTTAAAATCTGAATAAATTTCCGTATATACACAAATAAAAGGTTTCATTTAGTAGTAAATCACATTCTAAGACTAACTGTGGTATTCATTTTATTATAAAAAATATATTTTATGAGAAAAAAGGGATATTGTATGGGTCGCCCATATGGTACGTGTGACTACAGATTCCCACCACGATTGACTTTAAGTTCCCTTATATCTTACAAAATACCTAATATGTATACAAAAAAATGATACAATTTAGTAGTAAATCACATTTCTCGACTTACTGTGGATTTGGTTTCATTATAAAAAATATATTATACGAGAAAAATGAGTTTTTGTAAAGTGCGCCCATGTAACACATAAATGCTAATTTCAAAATTTACTCAAAATCTGAATAAATTTCAAGTATATACACAAACAAAAGGTTCCATTTAGTAGTAAATCACATTCTAAGACTAACTGTGGTATTCATTTTATTATAAAAAATATATTTTATGAGAAAAAAGGGATATTGTATGGGTCGCCCATATGGTATGTGTGACTTCAAATTCCCCCCACGATTGACTTCAAAATTCCCTTATATCTTACAAAATACCTAATATGTATCCAAAAAAATGATACAATTTAGTAGTAAATCACATTTCTAGACTTACTGTGGATTTGGTTTCTTTATAAAAATATATTTTACGAGATAAATGAGTTTTTGTAAAGTGCGCCCATGTAACACATAAACGCTAATTTCAAAATTTACTCAAAATCTGAATAAATTTCCAGCATATACACAAACAAGAGGTTTCATTTAGTAGTAAATCACATTCTAAGACTAATTGTGGTATTCATTTTATTATAAAAAATATATTTTATGAGAAAAAAGGGATATTGTATGGGTCGCCCATATGGTACGTGTGACTTCAAATTCCCCCCCACGATTGACTTCAAAATTCCCTTATATCTTACAAAATACCTAATATGTATCCAAAAAAATGATACAATTTAGTAGTAAATCACATTTCTAGACTTACTGTGTATTTGGTTTCATTATAAAAAATATATTTTACGAGAAAATTGAATTTTTTGTAAAGTGCGCCCATGTAACGCATAAACGCTAATTTCAAAATTTACTCAAAATCTGAATACATTTCAAGTATATACACAAACAAAAGGTTTCATTTAGTAGTAAATCACATTCTAAGACTAACTGTGGTATTCATTTTATTATAAAAAATATATTTTATGAGAAAAAAGGGATATTGTATGGGTCGCCCATATGGTACGTGTGACTACAGATTCCCACCACCATTGACTTCAAAATTCCCTTATATCTTACAAAATACCTAATATGTATACAAAAAAATGATACAATTTAGTAGTAAATCACATTTCTAGACTTACTGTGGATTTGGTTTCATTATAAAAAATATATTTTACGAGAAAATTGAGTTTTTGTAAAGTGCGCCCATGTAACACATATACGCTAATTTTAAAATTTACTCAAAATCTGAATAAATTTCCCGTATATACATAAACAAAAGGTTTCATTTAGTAGTAAATCACATTCTAAGACTAACTGTGGTATTCATTTTATTATAAAAAATATATTTTATGAGAAAAAAGGGATATTGTATGGGTCGCCCTTATGGTACGTGTGACTTCAAATTCCCCCCCACGATTGACTTCAAAATTCCCTTATATCTTACAAAATACCTAATATGTATACAAAAAAATGATACAATTTAGTAGTAAATCACATTTCTGGACTTACTGTGCATTTGGTTTCATTATAAAAAATATATTTTACGAGAAAAATGAGTTTTTGTAAAGTGCGCCCATGTAACACATATACGCTAATTTCAAAATTTACTCAAAATCTGAATAAATTTCCAGTATATACACAAACAAAAGGTTTCATTTAGTAGTAAATCACATTCTAAGACTAACTGTGGTATTCATTTTATTATAAAAAATATATTTTATGAGAAAAAGGGATATTGTATGGGTCGCCCATATGGTACGTGTGACTACAGATTCCCACCACGATTGACTTCAAAATTCCCTTATATCTTACAAAATACCTAATATGTATACAAAAAAATGAAACAATTTAGTAGTAAATCACATTTCTGGACTTACTGTGCATTTGGTTTCATTATAAAAAATATATTTTACGAGAAAAATGAGTTTTTGTAAAGTGCGCCCATGTAACACATAAACGCTAATTTCAAAATTTACTCAAAATCTGAATAAATTTCCCGTATATACACAAACAAAAGGTTTCATTTAGTAGTAAATCACATTCTAAGACTAATTGTGGTATTCATTTTATTATAAAAAATATATTTTATGAGAAAAAAGGGATATTGTATGGGTCGCCCATATGGTACGTGTGACTACAGATTCCCACCACGATTGACTTCAAAATTCCCTTATATCTTACAAAATACCTAATATGTATACAAAAAATGAAACAATTTAGTAGTAAATCACATTTCTGGACTTACTGTGCATTTGGTTTCATTATAAAAAATATATTTTACGAGAAAAATGAGTTTTTGTAAAGTGCGCCCATGTAACACATAAACGCTAATTTCAAAATTTACTCAAAATCTGAATAAATTTCCCGTATATACACAAACAAAAGGTTTCATTTAGTAGTAAATCACATTCTAAGACTAATTGTGGTATTCATTTTATTATAAAAAATATATTTTATGAGAAAAAAGGGATATTGTATGGGTCGCCCTTATGGTACGTGTGACTTCAAATTCCCCCCACGATTGACTTCAAAATTCCCTTATATCCTACAAAATACCTAATATGTATACAAAAAAATGATACAATTTAGTAGTAAATCACATTTCTGGACTTACTGTGCATTTGGTTTCATTATAAAAAATATATTTTACGAGAAAAATGAGTTTTTGTAAAGTGCGCCCATGTAACACATAAACGCTAATTTCAAAATTTACTCAAAATCTGAATAAATTTCCAGCATATACACAAACAAAAGGTTTCATTTAGTAGTAAATCACATTCTAAGACTAATTGTGGTATTCATTTTATTATAAAAAATACATTTTATGAGAAAAAAGGGATATTGTATGGGTCGCCCATATGGTACGTGTGACTACAGATTCCCACCACGATTGACTTCAAAATTCCCTTATATCTTACAAAATACCTAATATGTATACAAAAAAATGATACAATTTAGTAGTAAATCACATTTCTGGACTTACTGTGCATTTGGTTTCATTATAAAAAATATATTTTACGAGATAAATGAGTTTTTGTAAAGTGCGCCCATGTAACACATAAACGCTAATTTCAAAATTTACTCAAAATCTGAATAAATTTCCAGCATATACACAAACAAGAGGTTTCATTTAGTAGTAAATCACATTCTAAGACTAATTGTGGTATTCATTTTATTATAAAAAATATATTTTATGAGAAAAAAGGGATATTGTATGGGTCGCCCTTATGGTACGTGTGACTTCAAATTCCCCCCACGATTGACTTCAAAATTCCCTTATATCCTACAAAATACCTAATATGTATCCAAAAAAATGATACAATTTAGTAGTAAATCACATTTCTAGACTTACTGTGTATTTGGTTTCATTATAAAAAATATATTTTACGAGAAAATTGAGTTTTTGTAAAGTGCGCCCATGTAACACATAAACGCTAATTTCAAAATTTACTCAAAATCTGAATACATTTCAAGTATATACACAAACAAAAGGTTTCATTTAGTAGTAAATCACATTCTAAGACTAACTGTGGTATTCATTTTATTATAAAAAATATATTTTATGAGAAAAAAGGGATATTGTATGGGTCGCCCATATGGTACGTGTGACTACAGATTCCCACCACGATTGACTTCAAATTCCCTTATATCTTACAAAATACCTAATATGTATACAAAAAAATGATACAATTTAGTAGTAAATCACATTTCTCGACTTACTGTGGATTTGGTTTCATTATAAAAAATATATTTTACGAGAAAAATGAGTTTTTGTAAAGTGCGCCCATGTAACACATATACGCTAATTTCAAAATTTACTCAAAATCTGAATAAATTTCCCGTATATACACAAACAAAAGGTTTCATTTAGTAGTAAATCACATTCTAAGACTAACTGTGGTATTCATTTTATTATAAAAAATATATTTTATGAGAAAAAAGGGATATTGTATGGGTCGCCCATATGGTACGTGTGACTACAGATTCCCAACACGATTGACTTCAAAATTCCCTTATATCCTACAAAATACCTAATATGTATCCAAAAAAATGATACAATTTAGTAGTAAATCACATTTCTAGACTTACTGTGTATTTGGTTTCATTATAAAAAATATATTTTACGAGAAAATTGAGTTTTTTGTAAAGTGCGGCCATGTAACACATAAACGCTAATTTCAAAATTTACTCAAAATCTGAATAAATTTCAAGTATATACACAAACAAAAGGTTTCATTTAGTAGTAAATCACATTCTAAGACTAACTGTGGTATTCTATATATTATAAAAATATATTTTATGAGAAAAAGGGATATTGTATGGGTCGCCCATATGGTACGTGTGACTACAGATTCCCACCACGATTGACTTCAAAATCCCTTATATCTTACAAAATACCTAATATGTATACAAAAAATGATACAATTTAGTAGTAAATCACATTTCTCGACTTACTGTGGATTTGGTTTCATTATAAAAAATATATTTTACGAGAAAAATGAGTTTTTGTAAAGTGCGCCCATGTAACACATATACGCTAATTTCAAAATTTACTCAAAATCTGAATAAATTTCCCGTATATACACAAACAAAAGGTTTCATTTAGTAGTAAATCACATTCTAAGACTAACTGTGGTATTCATTTTATTATAAAAAATATATTTTATGAGAAAAAAGGGATATTGTATGGGTCGCCCATATGGTACGTGTGACTACAGATTCCCAACACGATTGACTTCAAAATTCCCTTATATCTTACAAAATACCTAATATGTATACAAAAAAATGATACAATTTAGTAGTAAATCACATTTCTAGACTTACTGTGGATTTGGTTTCATTATAAAAAATATATTATACGAGAAAATTGAGTTAAGTGCGACCATGTAACACATATACGCTAATTTCAAAATTTACTCAAAATCTGAATAAATTTCCAGTATATACACAAACAAAAGGTTTCATTTAGTAGTAAATCACATTCTAAGACTAACTGTGGTATCCATTTTATTATAAAAAATATATTTTATGAGAAAAAAAGGATATTGTATGGGTCGCCCATATGGTACGTGTGACTACAGATTCCCACCACGATTGACTTCAAATTACCTTATATCTTACAAAATACCTAATATGTATACAAAAAAATGATACAATTTAGTAGTAAATCACATTTCTCGACTTACTGTGGATTTGGTTTCATTATAAAAAATATATTTTACGAGAAAAATGAGTTTTTGTATAGTGCCCAAGTAACACAAATAAACTAAATTCAAAATTTAATCAAAATCTGAATAAATTTCCGTATATACACAAACAAAAGGTTTCATTTAGTAGTAAATCACATTCTAAGACTAACTGTGGTATTCATTTTATTATAAAAATATATTTTATGAGAAAAAAGGATATTGTATGGGTCGCCCATATGGTACGTGTGACTACAGATTCCCACCACGATTGACTTCAAAATTCCCTTATATCTTACAAAATACCTAATATGTATACAAAAAAATGATACAATTTAGTAGTAAATCACATTTCTGGACTTACTGTGCATTTGGTTTCATTATAAAAAATATATTTTACGAGAAAAATGAGTTTTTGTAAAGTGCGCCCATGTAACACATAAACGCTAATTTCAAAATTTACTCAAAATCTGAATAAATTTCCAGCATATACACAAACAAAAGGTTTCATTTAGTAGTAAATCACATTCTAAGACTAATTGTGGTATTCATTTTATTATAAAAAATTTATTTTATGAGAAAAAAGGGATATTGTATGGGTCGCCCATATGGTACGTGTGACTACAGATTCCCACCACGATTGACTTCAAATTCCCTTATATCTTACAAAATACCTAATATGTATACAAAAAAATGATACAATTTAGTAGTAAATCACATTTCTGGACTTACTGTGCATTTGGTTTCATTATAGAAAATATATTTTACGAGAAAAATGAGTTTTTGTAAAGTGCGCCCATGTAACACATAAACGCTAATTTCAAAATTTACTCAAAATCTGAATAAATTTCCCGTATATACACAAACAAAAGGTTTCATTTAGTAGTAAATCACATTCTAAGACTAATTGTGGTATTCATTTTATTATAAAAAATATATTTTATGAGAAAAAAGGGATATTGTATGGGTCGCCCATATGGTACGTGTGACTACAGATTCCCACCACGATTGACTTCAAAATTCCCTTATATCTTACAAAATACCTAATATGTATACAAAAAATGATACAATTTAGTAGTAAATCACATTTCTGGACTTACTGTGCATTTGGTTTCATTATAAAAAATATATTTTACGAGATAAATGAGTTTTTGTAAAGTGCGCCCATGTAACACATAAACGCTAATTTCAAAATTTACTCAAAATCTGAATAAATTTCCAGCATATACACAAACAAGAGGTTTCATTTAGTAGTAAATCACATTCTAAGACTAATTGTGGTATTCATTTTATTATAAAAAATATATTTTATGAGAAAAAAGGGATATTGTATGGGTCGCCCTTATGGTACGTGTGACTTCAAATTCCCCCCACGATTGACTTCAAAATTCCCTTATATCCTACAAAATACCTAATATGTATCCAAAAAAATGATACAATTTAGTAGTAAATCACATTTCTAGACTTACTGTGTATTTGGTTTCATTATAAAAAATATATTTTACGAGAAAATTGAGTTTTTTGTAAAGTGCGGCCATGTAACACATAAACGCTAATTTCAAAATTTACTCAAAATCTGAATAAATTTCAAGTATATACACAAACAAAAGGTTTCATTTAGTAGTAAATCACATTCTAAGACTAACTGTGGTATTCATTTTATTATAAAAATATATTTTATGAGAAAAAAGGGATATTGTATGGGTCGCCCATATGGTACGTGTGACTACAGATTCCCACCACGATTGACTTCAAAATTCCCTTATATCTTACAAAATACCTAATATGTATACAAAAAAATGATACAATTTAGTAGTAAATCACATTTCTGGACTTACTGTGCATTTGGTTTCATTATAAAAAATATATTTTACGAGAAAAATGAGTTTTTGTAAAGTGCGCCCATGTAACACATAAACGCTAATTTCAAAATTTACTCAAAATCTGAATAAATTTCCGTATATACACAAACAAAAGGTTTCGTTTAGTGGTAAATCACATTCTAAGACTAATTGTGGTATTCATTTTATTAAAAAAATTATATTTTATGAGAAAAAAGGGATATTGTATGGGTCGCCCATATGGTACGTGTGACTACAGATTCCCACCACGATTGACTTCAAAATTCCCTTATATCTTACAAAATACCTAATATGTATACAAAAAAATGATACAATTTAGTAGTAAATCACATTTCTGGACTTACTGTGCATTTGGTTTCATTATAAAAAATATATTTTACGAGAAAAATGAGTTTTTGTAAAGTGCGCCCATGTAACACATAAACGCTAATTTCAAAATTTACTCAAAATCTGAATAAATTTCTCGTATATACACAAACAAAAGGTTTCATTTAGTAGTAAATCACATTCTAAGACTAACTGTGTTATTCATTTTATTATAAAAATATATTTTATGAGAAAAAAGGGATATTGTATGGGTCGCCCATATGGTACGTGTGACTACAGATTCCCACCACCATTGACTTCAAAATTCCCTTATATCTTACAAAATACCTAATATGTATACAAAATAATGATACAATTTAGTAGTAAATCACATTTCTAGACTTACTGTGGATTTGGTTTCATTATAAAAATATATTTTACGAGAAAATTGAGTTTTTGTAAAGTGCGCCCATGTAACACATATACTCTAATTTCAAAATTTACTCAAAATCTGAATAAATTTCTCGTATATACACAAACAAAAGGTTTCATTTAGTAGTAAATCACATTCTAAGACTAACTGTGGTATTCATTTTATTATAAAAATATATTTTATGAGAAAAAAGGGATATTGTATGGGTCGCCCATATGGTACGTGTGACTACAGATTCCCACCACCATTGACTTCAAAATTCCCTTATATCTTACAAAATACCTAATATGTATACAAAAAATGATACAATTTAGTAGTAAATCACATTTCTAGACTTACTGTGGATTTGGTTTCATTATAAAAAATATATTTTACGAGAAAATTGAGTTTTTGTAAAGTGCGCCCATGTAACACATATACGCTAATTTTAAAATTTACTCAAAATCTGAATAAATTTCCCGTATATACATTAACAAAAGGTTTCATTTAGTAGTAAATCACATTCTAAGACTAACTGTGGTATTCATTTTATTATAAAAAATATATTTTATGAGAAAAAAGGGATATTGTATGGGTCGCCCATATGGTACGTGTGACTACAGATTCCCACCACGATTGACTTCAAAATTCCCTTATATCTTACAAAATACCTAATATGTATACAAAAAAATGATAAAATTTAGTAGTAAATCACATTTCTAGACTTACTGTGGATTTGGTTTCATTATAAAAAATATATTTTAGGAGAAAATTGAGTTTTTGTAAAGTGCGCCCATGTAACACATATGCGCTAATTTCAAAATTTACTCAAAATCTGAATAAATTTCCAGTATATACACAAACAAAAGGTTTCATTTAGTAGTAAATCACATTCTAAGACTAACTGTGGTATTCATTTTATTATAAAAAATATATTTTATGAGAAAAAAGGGATATTGTATGGGTCGCCCATATGGTACGTGTGACTACAGATTCCCACCACGATTGACTTCAAATTCCCTTATATCTTACAAAATACCTAATATGTATACAAAAAAATGATACAATTTAGTAGTAAATCACATTTCTCGACTTACTGTGGATTTGGTTTCATTATAAAAATTATATTTTACGAGAAAATTGAATTTTTGTAAAGTGCGCCCATGTAACACATATACGCTAATTTCAAAATTTACTCAAAATCTGAATAAATTTCAAGTATATACACAAACAAAAGGTTCCATTTAGTAGTAAATCACATTCTAAGACTAACTGTCGTATTCATTTTATTATAAAAAATATATTTTATGAGAAAAAAGGGATATTGTATGGGTCGCCCATATGGTACGTGTGACTTCAAATTCCCCCCCACGATTGACTTCAAAATTCCCTTATATCTTACAAAATACCTAATATGTATCCAAAAAAATGATACAATTTAGTAGTAAATCACATTTCTAGACTTACTGTGGATTTGGTTTCTTTATAAAAAATATATTTTACGAGAAAAATGAGTTTTTGTAAAGTGCGCCCATGTAACACATAAACGCTAATTTCAAAATTTACTCAAAATCTGAATAAATTTCCAGTATATACACAAACAAGAGGTTTCATTTAGTAGTAAATCACATTCTAAGACTAATTGTGGTATTCATTTTATTATAAAAAATATATTTTATGAGAAAAAAGGGATATTGTATGGGTCGCCCTTATGGTACGTGTGACTACAGATTCCCACCACGATTGACTTCAAAATTCCCTTATATCCTACAAAATACCTAATATGTATCCAAAAAAATGATACAATTTAGTAGTAAATCACATTTCTAGACTTACTGTGTATTTGGTTTCATTATAAAAAATATATTTTACGAGAAAAATGAGTTTTTGTAAAGTGCGCCCATGTAACACATAAACGCTAATTTCAAAATTTACTCAAAATCTGAATATATTTCAAGTATATACACAAACAAAAGGTTTCATTTAGTAGTAAATCACATTCTAAGACTAATTGTGGTATTCATTTTATTATAAAAAATATATTTTATGAGAAAAAAGGGATATTGTATGGGTCGCCCATATGGTACGTGTGACTACAGATTCCCACCACGATTGACTTCAAATTCCCTTATATCTTACAAAATACCTAATATGTATACAAAAAAATGATACAATTTAGTAGTAAATCACATTTCTCGACTTACTGTGGATTTGGTTTCATTATAAAAAATATATTTTACGAGAAAAATGAGTTTTTGTAAAGTGCGCCCATGTAACACATATACGCTAATTTCAAAATTTACTCAAAATCTGAATAAATTTCCCGTATATACACAAACAAAAGGTTTCATTTAGTAGTAAATCACATTCTAAGACTAAATGTTCATAAAAGTCTCCTCTAAAAGATTCAGTTTGGTTCCACACATTTCTAGTAACTAAAGTCTCATAATCAACCCCCCCCCCTTTAAAAAGTCAAATGTTTTAATCTTTTCGGTCAAATATTAGAAAAATGAGGAGTGTTACGACTCCAACCAACTATCTTAAATATTAATACTTCAAATGTGCGCAACAGTCTCCTCTGCAAGATTCAGTTTGGTGCCAGACATTTCTTCTCACCTAAAATGTCTTAATCAACATCTCTTAAAAATCAATTTTGTGTCTTTTTGATTGTATTTTAAAAAATTGAGGAGTGTTACGACCCCATCCATGCGATCTTTAATTTTAATACATAAAATATTTCGCATCAGTATCCTCTACAAGATTCAATTTGGTTCCAGACATCTGTAGTGTTCTAAAATGTACTAATCAGCCCACTTTCTTTTTAAAGAATTCAAATTTTTTGTCTTTTTGGTTGGTTTTTAAAAAAAATGAGAAGAACTCCAACTCCAACCATAGGATCTTAATTATTATAGCATGAAAATGTTCGAAAAACTCGCCTATACAAGATTCAGTTTGATTCAAGACATTTCTAGCCCTCTAAAATGTCCTAATAAACCCCCTCCTTTATAAAGTATTAAACTTATGTTTTTTATCGTATTTTAGGAAATTGAGGAGTGTTATGATTTCAACCATAGGATCTTAAATATCAATACATCAAAATGTTAAAAATAGTCTCTTCTTCAGAATTCAGTTTGGTTCCAGATATTTCTTGACACCTAAAATATCCTAATCACCCCCAGCTATAAAAGTGAATTTTGTGTGTTTTTGTTTGTATTTTAGAAAATTGAGGAGAGTTATGACTCCAACCATGGGATCTTAAATATTAGTATATCAAAATGTTCACAAATGTCTCCTCTGAAAGATTCAGTTTGGTTCCACACATTTCTAGTAACTTAAGTCTCATAATCAACCCCCCACCCTTTAAAAAGTCAAATTTTTAAATCATTTCGGTCAAATTTAAGAAAAATGAGGAGTGTTGCGACTCCAACCATTTTATCTTAAATATTAATACGTCAAAATGTGTTTATCAGTCTGCAAAACAAGATTCTGCTTGGTGCTTAACATTTCTGGACACCTAAAATGTCCTGATCTCCCCCTTATAAAAATAAATTTTGTGTAATTTTGATTGTATTTGAAAAAATTGAGGAGTGTTAACATTTCAACCATGGGGTCTTAAGTACTAATACATCAATATGTTCGCAAATGTATCCTCTACCAGAAATATTTTGGTCACAGACATCTCTAGAGTCCTAAAATTTCCTATACAACCCCCCCCCCTTTTAAAAAATCCAAATTCTTCGGTATTTTTGGTTGGATTTTAGATAATTGATAAGGTACACACCTCTAACCATGAGATCGTAATTATTAATACATCAAAATATTCGCAACAGTGTCTTATATAAGACCCACTTTGGTACTAGACGTATCTAGTGTTCTAAAATGTCCTAATCAGCCCCTACACACATTTTTTAAGAATTCTAATTTTTGTGTCTTTTTGATCGGATTTTAGAAATTTGTTGAGTGCACCGACTCTAACCATAGGATGTTAAATATTAATACATGAAAGTGTTCGCAACAGTTTCCACTACAAGATTCAGTTTGGCTCCAGACATTTCTAGGTACCTAAAATGGCCTAATCACGCCCCGTCCCATTTTTTAAGCATTTTTGTGTCTTTTTGGTTAGATTTTTGAAAATTGAGGAATGCTACAACTTAAACCATGGGATGTTAAATATTAATAAATGAAAATATTTGCAACAGTGTCCTATACAAGAATCAGTTTTGCCCCAGACATCTCTAGTCTCCTGAAATGTCCTAATCACCCCCCCCCTTTAAAGATATTAAAATTTCGGTGTTTTTGGTTGGATTTTAAATATTTGAAATGTGATACGGCTCTAACCATGGGATCTTAAATAATAATACATAATTAATTTTGCAACAATGTCCTCTATGAGATTCAATTCGATTCCAGACATCTCAAGTGTTCTAAAATGTACTAATCAGCTCCTAACATTTTTTTAAATATTCAAATTATTATGTCTTTTCGGTCGGATTTTAAAAAATCGGAAGTGCACCGACTTCAACCATAGGATCTTAAATATTAATACATCATTGTGTTCGCAACAGTCTCCTCTGCAAGATTTAGTTTGGTGCCAGACATTTCTTCTCACCTAAAATGTTCTAATCAACCCCCCTTAAAAATCAATTTTGAGTCTTTTTGATTATATTTTAAAAAAATGAGAGGAGTTATGATTCAAGGCATGGTATCTTCAATGTTATTACATAAAAATGTTCGCAACAGTCTCGTCTAAAATTTAATTTGGCTCCAGACATTTCTAGTAACCTAAAATGACCTAATCACCTCCCCCCCTTTTTTAAGAATTCAAATTTTTCGGTGTTTTTGTTTGGATTTTAGATATTTGAGCAGTGTTACGACACCAACAATGCGATCTTTAATATTAATACATCAAAATATTCGCATCAGTGTCCTCTTCCACATTCAATTTGGTTGCAGACATCTCTTGTCGTCTAAAATGTCCTAATCAGCCCCCTTTCTTTTTTAAGATTTCAAATTTTTGTGTTTTTTGTTCAGATCTTAGAAAATTGAGAAGAGCTAACACTCCAAGCATACGGTCTTAAATATTAATACATGAAAATGATCGAAAAATCGCCGCTATAAGATTCAATTTGATTCAAGACATTTCTAGGCATCTAAATTGTCCTAATAACCCCCACCCCTCTAAAAATTATTAAACTTATGTTTTTTATCGTATTTTAGGAAATTGAGGAGTGTTATGATTTCAACCATGGGATTTTAAATATTAATACATCAAAATGTTTGCAATAGTCTCCTCTTCAGAAATCAGTTGGTTTCCAGACATTTCTTTACACCTAAATTGTCCTATTCACCCCCAGCTATAAAAGTGAATTTTCTGTGTTTTGGTTTGTATTTTAGAAAATTGAGGAGTGTTATGACTCCAACAAGGGATCTTAAATATTACTACATCAAAATGTTCATAAAAGTCTCCTCTAAAAGATTCAATTTGGTTCGACACATTTCTAGTAACTAAAGTCTCATAATAAACCCCCCTCCTTTAAAAAGTCAAATTTTTAAATCTTTTCGGTCAAATTTTAGTAAAATGAAGAGTGTTGCGACTCCAACCATGGTATCTTAAATATTAATACGTCAAAATTTGCGCAACAGTCTCCTCTGAAAGATTCAGTTTGGTGCCAGATTTTTCTTCTCACCTAAAATGTCCTAATCAACCCCTCTTAAAAATCAATTTTGTGTCTTTTTGATTGTATTTCAAAAAATTGAGGAGAGTTTTGACCCCAACCATGGGATCTTTTATATTAATACATAAAATTGTTCGCAACAGTGTCCTCTACAAGATTTAATTTGGCTCCAGATATTTCTAGTCACCTAAAATGACCTAGTCATGTCCCCCCCTTTTTTAAGAATTCAATTTTTCGGTCGTTTTGTTTGCATTTTACATATTTGAGGAGTGTTACGATCCTAACCATGCGATCTTTAATTTTAATACATCAAAGTGTTCGCCTCAGTATCCTCTACAAGATTCAATTTGGTTCCAGACATCTATAGTGTTTTAAAATGTCCAAAGAGCCCCCTTTCTTTTTTTAAGAATTCAAATTTTTTGTCTTTTCGGTCGGATTTTAAAAAATTGAGAAGTATTCCAACTCCAACCATAGGATCTTAAATATAAATACATGAAAATGTTCGATAAAGTCGCCTCTATAAGATTCAGTTTATTCAAGACATTTCTAGTCCTCTAAAATGTCCTAATACCCCTCCTTTATAAAGTATTAAACTTTTGTTTTTTTATCCTATTTTAGGAAATTGAAGAGTATGATGAGATTTCAACCATGGGATCTTAAATATCATTACATCAAAATGTTTGCAATAGTCTCTTCTTCAGAATTCAGTTTGGTTCCAGATATTTCTTGACACCTAAAATGTCCTAATCACCCCCCACTCTTAAAGTGAATTTTGTGTCTTTTTGATTGTTTTTATAGAAAATTGATGAGTGTTATGACTCCAACCATTGGATCTTAAATATTAGTATATCAAAATGTTCACAAATGTCTCCTCTAAAAGATTCAGTTTGGTTCCACACATCTCTAGTAACATAAGTCTCATAATCAACCCCCCACCCTTTAAAAAGTCAAATTTTTAATTCATTTCGGTCAAATTTAAGAAAAATGAGGAGTGTTGCGACTCCAACCATTTTATCTTAAATATTAATACGCAAAATGTGCGCAACAGTCTCCTCTGCAAGATTCAGTTTTGTGCCAGATATTTCTTCTCACTTAAAGTGCCCTAATCAACTCCCTTAAAAATCAATTTTTGTCTTTTTGATTATATTTAAAAAAACTAAACACTATTAATATACTAGGAGAACACATTGCTTTATGAACGCTAAATAAAAGAATTAATTTTTTTAAAAAAAAGTGGAATAAAGTTAAAGAAACTTGTAGTTTAAGTTTTTTACCCTTGAAAATTATAATAGATATAAGTCATATAAACAGGAAATGTCGCACAAAAATCGAGATTTAGTAAAAATTACCCAAGTAGCAGAAATAGCTAGGCCCAATATTCACAAACTGGCCAAGATAACCCCAATAATGGAACAATGTGATGAGAGTTAAATTTTCCCCAATATACAGCATGCAAATATAAACCCAATAATGAACCAATAACGGGAGCCACATTTTCCCCAATATTAGGTATGCAAAGATGAGCCAAGATTGGTCCTATCGTGGGGACCAAAGTTTCCCCAATGCTGAAAATGCCAAGATAGGCCAATAATGAGTCGATATGGGTTTGCAAGTTTTCCCAATCATAAGCCACGATTGGTCCTTTAAAGATAGCCAATATTTTGCAAAAATACATTATAGCAAGCAAAAACCAATATGGCGACGTATTTTTCTAATAGGTTTGATTGCGTTTTTGTTTATTAAGAATTTACTTATTCTCATTGAGATTAAATTTCATTAATTCCCTCGATTCTTGAAATTTAATCGTCACCATCTTATTTTTTGTTTATCTACAAACTTTTAACTTCTTTCTTTATTAAGGATGTTTTCAAAAAGCCACGGCGTATGTAAGTTTGATTTTTCTTATATCTGTCATAACAAAATTTGGTTACCATCAAAATGTATTAAATCTCCCTAATGCATTATTTACTAATGCACTCTGCCCTTAGCCAATTTGTAATGCTTTGATAAAGTAATCAATTAGTAATGTTTTTAAAATGTAAGTCATTTAAGTAAGAAAATTGATTGAATAGTATAATGCTAATTTTGTAACTGAATAGCAAGTGAAATTATTAATAAAAAAAGATTAAAAACCGTATAGTTAAATAAATTATCTAAAACAAAAATTAATTATCAAGGATGTAATACTTATATGGATGTAGGTGTTCTTAAAACCAGATGTCATTTGCAGTTTTCATCATCCCATGTACATTGCTCATGCATTTTGTATGTAAATAAATTTAACCACTACATAATTCTAAGTATCCCAGAGATTTGTCATTCATTATTAAAAACTTGATAGTTTAATTTTTTAAAATAGTGGCCCGAAATTATCACTCATAACTTAAACAACATAAAAATTTTAATCTTCTTTTATATGATTTTTTATATAATAAGTAGTGCAAAACTTACATGCCTTCATTCTTCTATCTAAACTACTGACATGGAAATGAGAATTCTCATGTTTGATCAAAAAGACAATGTTTTTAAAATGATATATATATATATATATATATATATATATATATATATATATATATATATATATATATATATATATATATATATATATATATATATATATATATATATATATATAATGTACATACATATAATATGCTCCGGTTTGAATTTTCTAACTTACAAGTATTAGTCGTTATATTTAAAAGTGGTTCTGTGTGATTGTATAGAAAATATTGTATTTATTGGACCACAGCATTTTTTAAAACATTATTTGCATTTGTATCACACACAGAAAAGCAACAATATTTTTTACTGAAGTTCAATAATTATTCAGATTTCCTTCAAATTAAATTGCTGTAAAGTATAAAAATCTAAAGTTATGTATTTATGTATTTTTTTAATTATTAGATATATTTAAAATTATAAACATTGCAGAAGAGAATACATTTTCAGATGAGATTAGCAGCCTGTGTAAAAATGAGATTCCTTTTTTAATAATATTAAATTTTTTTGACATAACATATAAGCAACAATATGCCAAAAAATACTATTGATGTAATTTAATTAAAAATTAAGGATTTATTAAAGTTATGGTTTATGATAATTTTACACTTCATTAATAACATGACATTAAGTATCCTACTTAATGTTTCTATTTGAAAAATGCTAAACTATTTATTTTGTTTTACATTAATGTCACATTAAATGAACTCTGGCTTTGCATATTAAAGAACTCATGAGTATAATCTAGATCCATCATAATTAGCATTTATATCAATTTTCCACCCAATCAAAGTATAATTTTTTAAAAAAAATATTTTATTATTGATCTACTTAACATTCATATTGGGCATTAATAAGTATCTGTTTCAAGAATGTCGCTAAGTGCCTCTTATTTGCAATTCCTCGATGAATGACATAACTTTGACTTTATTTCCATCTGTTTGAAATTTGTACGTTTTACTTCTGCTCTTATTAAGAAATAATAAATTAATAAAACTTATTTAGAGTATTCAAAGTGTTATACTAATATTAGCATTGCATTTGAAGTTTCATTTTGATTTATAAATTACTCTGAAATATTAAAAATAACTACCAAACATCCGAAGCTATATTAATCAGTAGTTTTTAATTATTAGTTATGTATATATATATATATAATTATGTATATAATATACTTTACTGCATTTTATACTACCATAATAATAGTATTTACCATTTCATTTATACATACTCTTCTGTAAAGTTGTGTTTTACTTAACTTTACAGAAGTATATGAATAAAATTAAGCATTAAAGTAGATGAATAAAATTATGCAAAATAAGCATTAAATGCTGATTTGAAAAAGCTGCTAATTTGTAAGTTTGTTTGTTCTAAAATTTATATTAACGTTTGGTTACCATGAAATTTACTATATTTTAAAAATTTGTCTATTTTAAGAACGTTATTCAAAAAATTAAGTCTTACTACAAAGATTGATTTTCAGAAATAAAAATGAGTTTGGTTTATAATCAAAATTCGTATCGAAATATTGATGCAATCAAAAATATTTTTAGCTTAAAATAAAATGTTTATTTTGTAATTGTACGAAGAAAAAAAAAGGAAATATCTCTAATCCAAATTTTGTACAACCTCAATGAAGTTAGAATTTGGTTGAAATTTACTTACGGATGGAGATATTTTGACATTTTAAAAATATTTGTAAAACTTTTAAACCCTAAAAATTAACGTAAAGGTGACAGTAGTTCTGTTTTTGTAATTTGCAAAAGACCGGAATCTTCTATCATGAAAATAACACTTGTGACCTGTTAAAATGTGCTCCACTGGATTAACATAGGATTCGATTTTCCCCAACGGATATCTAGCAAGGCTTTAAGTTAGGATTCAAACTCACTACCTTCCGATAATGAGGACGATGCCTTAACCAATCAGGTCATTGCAATGTGGTAACCACCATTAGCTCTCAATAAAAAGCCGTTTAGACGGTACTCAGATTCCACAAATCGTATCATTTGTTAAATAGTGTTAACTTTTGATTTCTTATGAAACTGTCGTTATTGTTGTAACTGAAAGACATTCAGAATATTAGTTGTTTTTAAGAAATGTGTAAAAGTAATTTCAAGTTTTATTAAGGATTTCTGAATTGCAGACAAACAAAATATACTCAGTGGGAGTATCAATTCTGAGTCTACGAATGTTTTAGAAAGCATAAATAGTTTAAAAAATGTTCGGATTTCACAAATCAATTTATTTAAATAAAGTGCCCAGAACACCTCTTATTGCCAAGAAACTATTCTTAATGAAGTATTATAAAAGCTGTTGCAAAGATTTTATCTGTTATTATAGACTCTATATAAGGAGTATGTGTACACTTCTAAGGACTTTTATGCACTTTCTGAATTATTGGCGTCTATTTAAAGGTCATTTTTTGCAAGGGAAGACTAACTAGACCGGTATTTAAAGTGTAAATGGATTTCGAACGTTTAAAAAAACACCCAAACTCGAAGTTGAAATCGAATCGATCCCACGAATTACTGAACCAGCTCAGCATATACTAAATGCAAATATTTATTCCGAATTCATGAGTCCCATTCAATGCAACATCAATATAACGGTACTTTAAATTCATGGTTAGAAATCAATTGAAAATAACCTTTAACAATTAAGGAAATCATTTATAATTACTTTAATAAAATAATTATTAATTTTTCAAGGTTGTTCTTATAAAATAATATTAGAAATGTCCAGCTTGCATTATTGCCTATTACACAGTGCATAAATAATAAACATGTGGTGAAACACTTCTGCTCGGAAGTTGGCAGCAGCAGCTAGAAAAACTTTCTACCTGAACATTGGCAATCTCCTCCGAACAATAGCGAATGGTGAACAACAGACACATTCACGTTTTCCCCGACAATGTGAACGCACGAGTTCAGAAATGGCTTCTGTCTCAGAGATTTTTTATATTTGCGACGTTTTGGCATTTCTTTAATTTGCAATAAAATTCAGTTAAGTTCCCATATATGGTGTGCGCTGCCATTATTTAAAAAACCAGTTAACCTGCACAGTATATCTGATGACCGAAATGTGAACACCCATATTCTTAGACTTACTTTTATTTTGAGGTAACTCCAACGCCATGTGGGATTTTTATAACTTCGACGTGAATTCCTTTGGATTATCATCTACAGTTCCATGAGATCTCATAAGTAAATGTTAGTGCTGATTGGTTTTTCATCTATAACCTCTAGGATGCAGGTAGGACCGTTCTATAATTTTCTTAAACGTAGCGTTATGCGCTCTTTTGTTGTTCACTGGGGTCGTTTCTTGGAAAAATTGTGTATATATTTTAACGCAAAGTTTTTTTTAGTTAAATTATTATTTTACAAATTTTTCCCCCATGAGCTACATTTCATTAACTACTCCACAATTTTATCAATCCTTTCGCATCATGCTGGGTTTTATTATTTGATTTACTGTATTGCATTATACGAATAGTCATTGGCATATCTTTCAACAATTTTTCCCTAGATTCCAACATATCCGTACTTATCAGCGATTCCAAATTTGAAAAATTACTCGCTGAGTATCCTGTACTTACAAACCCTTCTTTAGTAACAAATGACCTTAAAACTTATGAAAATTTCGATCCCATTGAAACTAAGAGACACCCTGTATTTTCCAGACCTCACCGTTTGGCCCCAGAATTACTGAAAGCAGTGCGTTTAGAGTTTGAATACCTAATGTCTTAGGGAATTATTTGACCATCCAAAAGCCCTTGGGCCAGTCCTCTCCACACGCTTGTGATTGGCGCGCTTGTGGTGACTATCGTCACTTGAACGCTGTGACAATTCATGTCAGGTATCCTGTACCCCATATTCAAGATTGTACACAGGTTTTTTTCGGCAAAAATATTTTTTCTACTCTCGACCTGGCAAGAGAGTATCATCAGATTCCCGTCAATCCTAAGGACGTACCGAAAATTGCTGTAACCAACCCATTCGGTTTGTTCGAATACCTTAAAATGCCATTTGGACTTCGTAAAGCCATTCAAACTTTCCAAAGAAATTATACACCAAGTTCTTTACGGATTGGATTTTTGCGTCCCCTACTTCGATGATCTCCTTATAGCATCGGCAACCGAAGACGAACATGTTAAACACCTTCGCATCAATTTTGATAATAAACTCCGCGAATACGGACTAAAATTGAACCTTAACTTCCCTAAGCCTGAAACATTCTGAACTAAAAGATTTTTAGCTATGCTAAATTTTTATCGTCGTTTCTTGCCTAAGGCTGCAGTTACTCAAGCCCCACTTCATTCACTTCTACAGAAACTCTAAAAAGAATGACAAACGACCTGTTCTTTGGACAGAGGAAACAACTGCCGCGTTTGAAAAATGCAAAAACGATTTAATGAATTCAGTCACACTTGGTTTCTATTCTCCTGATCAGCAGGTATCATTAATGGTAGATATCTCCATAGGAGCAGTATATTGCACTCTCAAAGTATTAATGGTTTACAACCTTTAGCTTTTTTCTCCAGGAAAGTGACGCCAGCTGAAACCAAGTACAGCACATATGATAGAGAATTATTGGCTATCTATTATGCTGTAAAACATTTTCAGCATAACCTTGAGGGACAAACCTTTTCTATATATTGATCATCGTCCACTTGTATTTTCGTTTAAAAAAATTCAAATTCTGCATCTCCTAGACAAATTCGGCATATGAATTTTATCGCTCAATTTAGCACTGACATTCAACACGTTTCTGGATTAAACAACCCAGTTGCCAACACCTTATCGAGAATTTTCGCCATTAATAGTAATAACGCCACCGATTTCGTACGTTTAGCTGAAATCCAGGAAAATGATGCAGAACTCATTCAATTACTATCAACTTCAGGTTGTTCCTTAAAGCTACAGAAGATAGAACTGTCCAAGGGACTTAAATTATTTTGTGATGTAACCAACGATCGAATCCGTTCTTTTGTTCCCTATCCACTCCGAAAAACTCTGTTTGACTCCCTCCATGGACTTTCACACCCAGGAGTACAAGCGACTATAAAAGACTGGTTCTCTCTCTTTTCGTCTGGCCTTCAATTTCAAAAGACTGTGTTGCATGGACTCGCGCATGCATTGATTGCCAGAAGTCAAAAGTTTTTAGACACAACTATAGCCTTTGCTGTCCCCTTATACCGTTTTCAACATGTGCACCTGGACTTATAGGACCTTTACCCCAGTCAAAAGGATATTCTTATCTTTTAACAATGATCAATAGATTCTCTCGCTGGCCGGAAGCAATTCCGATATGTGACATTTCCGCAGAAACCATCGATCCAACTTTTGTTACCCATTGGATCGCAAGATTTGGAACACCTACCACCATAACAACTGATCAAGGTCACCAGTTCCAGTCGAACTTATTCACGAATCTTAACAAAATCCTTTCATTTACCGAATTCACACTCCATACAACCCTGCCGGGAAAGGATTGATTGAGAGGTTTCACCGATCATTAAAACAATCGTTAATGTAATGACGTCCAGTGGACATCAGGCCTGCCCATTACGTTGCTAGGTTTTCGATCAGTCTACAAGGAAGACCTTGGTGGTACCTGTGCCGAGATGCTTTACGGTACAACAATTCGGCTGCCTGCAGATTTATTTCAAGCAACAAGTGTCTCTACTTCCCTAGATCCAGCTTCCTTCTTCTTACAAAAGCTGAGCGAGTCTATGAGAAATATTGCACGAGTGTCTACTTCAGCTCATATTAATCCAAGTATTTCGTGAACGCAGCTTTGGATTCGTGCACTCATGTGTTTGTGAGGCAGGATGCAGTAAAACCTCCGTTGACTAATCCATATGATGGTCCTTATCAAGTGATGAAACGGCTTAATAAAGCTTACACTCTCCTCATTAAAGGAAAAGAATCCGTTATCAATGTCGACCGTCTAAAACCAGCATTTTTAATGTCTGAAGCTCCTGAATCTTTAGTTCCTGTTCCGATTGCTACCCAAGCTTCACTGAACTCTCCGAAAGCGATGTTTGTTCCAGTGATTTAAGACTCTGCTGTAAACGAAGAATCCTCTGTGCAAACTACGCGATCCTGCAGAAGCGTTTGTTTCAACCCACGATCTCTCCAACTCCTCGTGCCTTAGGCATTTGGGGGGGGGGGTAATGTGGTGAAACACTTCTGCCCAGAAGTTGGCAGCAGCAGCTAGAAAAACTTTTACTTGAACATTGGCAACACCAATCTCTTCCGAACAATAGCGCACGGTGAACAACAGACACATTCACGTTTTCCCCGATTATGTGAACGGACGAGTCCAGAAATCGCTTCTTTCTCAGAGATTTTTTGTATTTGCGTCGTTTTGGCATTCCTGTAATTTGCAATAAAATTCAGCCAACTTTCAATATATGGTGTGCGCTGCCATTATTTAAAAATCCAGTTAACCTGCACACTATAAATACAAAAAATCAGAGAAATATATATATATATATATATATATATATATATATATATATATATATATATATATATATATATATATATATTATATTATCCAAATTACAATCATTCATAGTGATGTAATAGAGAAAACAATGGATAAGTGAGGACATTAAATGATATTTCATTTTACCATTTCATAATTCATGCATGGAATATAGCTCCAGAAATGAAATATAAACAGCGATTGCTTTTATGTTTCTAACTAATTATAGTTATATAAATCGAAGCATGTTTACAATGGGTTAGGAACAACATCATGTTACCTAACAGGTGAGGAATTATACAAAATATTTAAACATCCAACGCTTATTCATTTCATAGAATATAGATCGTAGTCACACGTAGCAATGCAGCATGCCCAGAAAATTCTCAAGCACTAAACCGACCAGAATGACTTCAGTAAGCAAACAATGAAATATCCATTTCCTACTTTTCAAAAATGCCTCAGATCAAAGTTATAATTTCGTACACTGAACAGTGTGCTCATGTGTTCGAATTAAAAAAGAAAAATGAAAAAGTGATTTTTTTCCTTCTAAAACTTAGCGTTTAATCTTTACGTACATATGTAGATTGATAAATCTCCATATTAAAATGAAGTATATCCTCCTTTATCAGAAGTGACCTATTCAATGTATATGACTGTACTAACTTATTGTAGATAGTCATCGTGGAAGAACACGTGTAACTCATTTCAGGAATTACCAAACAAATGGAGCACCTGTTTTATTTTCCTGCATAAAAATCTGGATTCATTTCAAATTATGACAAAATAGCAAATCATAATAAAATTTTCCATCAAATGTTTCCATGAATGGGATAACCTTACTGCGCATTATTTCTATGTATTTCACGGAATTCTTCATATTTGTTAAGGAACTAAGATTCCAGCTACATTTCTTGTTGGGGGGGACCCAAAACATCTATTTACAAGGATGTTTGTCTAATAGGATCTGGTCTCAGAATTTCACCTGCACTTCGTTAAACTACCTATTGATTTGCTTCCCAGTGAAAATAAATGTTTTTTCACTGAAAATTACATCGCAGTCCTGAAGTTTTCGATAGATAACTTTCACTGTATTCACAGTACTTTTTTTTTTCATACCTTTTGTGTATGTATTTTGTGGTATCTTTAGACGCTTTCGCCGTGATACTGCCTTTTACCTTTCGAACGGCAAGCCTTGGACTATACTCTTCTCTACTCCACACACTATTCCTGACTTCCCTCTAGCGACTGCAGTTGCTACAGTTAGAATACTGACTGATCACGACTGTCTCCGTGTCTATCTCTTCCGTTTTAACATTGCGGACTCCCCTTCGTGTTCTCTTTGTATATATGGACATGTTATGAGTGCTTCGCATTTGGACGAGTGCTCTGCACTGTCTGTTTTTTCTTGTCCTGTTGCAAGATATTGGACAGCCCGTTGTCTAATGGTCTAGCGGCCAAAAAATAGGCATTTGTAAATAAACCTTTTTCTGGTAGAGTAATTTTCATTTAGAACTTAAACCTGCGCTATAATCAATTACCCTCATCAAAAACCTTAGATTATTTTACGTCCATTTGATTCATAGTTTCATTAATATTTATGAAAAAATTAATTTGCTCATTAAGACTGCTTCGTTTTTAGCCATACCACGAATCGCATGTTTCACAAGTTTTTCTCTAATCCAGACAAAGCTAACTTATCTTTAGCTAAAAATCTGCGTGAGATAAATAATTTTTAGAACTCAAGTGTTTTCACTCAAAAGTGAAATGATAATTGCTTTGTTTTTTTTAATAGCTCGATCGCATTTTTATATTTTTTAGAGAGGGTGACGTCACTAGTCTCATTAGAGTAGTACGCAGATTTTGATGAGCCTTCATTCTGAAAATTCAATGCAGTTTCATATTCTAGGCTTTTCTATTTCTTTAATCACACAATAGATTTTCTCATTTCTGGGTTATTTATATATAAACTGGGTTTATATATATTTTTTTCACAACTTAATTAATTTATGCAATAGCACTGTCTGGAAAGATTGCTTGAAAGAGAAAATTTATATTGCTACAAGAACTGTTTCTGAATTCACTGTTTAAAACTTAGACCCATAGAATTTCAATTCTTAAATAATTTAAAATTTCAGAACATGCTTCAGATTCACTTCTTTAAATAGGGATAACAGAAAACATAAAATCTTTGATAAGAGTACATTTTTTGGTAGATACAGCCTGCTTTGATAAATACAAGTTACCCCCTCCTTTCATATGGGATTTGAGTGCCGATTCATTCATATTTGAAATACAAGTCTTTCTTGCAAAATAGACCATGAGCATATGTTTTTCCTGAATCAAGTAAAAGTTAATATCTGTAAGGCTTTTTAAGAGTCACTGGTCATTGAAAAGATACTTTCCAACAGACACATTAAATAATTGATTTCAGTCTTTATCTCATTGATGAACAAATTCATTCTGATTCACTGAATTTATACACAATTTTTACCAAAGGAGACATGGAAAGCATATTTTATCAAAATATGATTTCCAGGTTTAAGAAGTTTTATTAAAATATGCTTTCCAAAATATTAATATTCAGTGAATTTTATACAACATAAAGAAAACAGAAGCAAATAGAAAAAGAATCAATTAAAATCGCCCGTTAAATTTCACAACATGATGATCTTGTTAGGTGATTACTTCACTTAACACACAAATCTAAATACTACTAAACAAGATTATCATGAAATTGTGGTTGAACTAGATCTTTAAACAGCTAAGAATATAACAATATAACGTATATCATGCCGCCATCTAGTAGTAAAATTAAAAACTAATACTCAATTAAGTTTTAGGACAATTTTTAAAAAATTTAAAACAAATTAAAAAAAAAATAAGTGCATTAAGGTAAGTAAAAATTATACGAGTAATTTACGGTTTTCAAGGAGTCAAGTCAGAATTCCAGAGTTTCGAGGGTACTTAAAATTTTTTTGAATTTAAGTAGTTTCCAGGAGTTGTACAAACCCTGTTTATATCTTTATTAAGAGATGATATATTTTAGGTTTTTAAAGAAATATTATTAATTACACAAGGGTTCCTGAACCTCAGACACACAAATTTTTTTTATCTATATAACAGTGGCCATTTAAAAAGCAATAGTCTTACATAAAAATTGAATTTAATGGCTATCAGGATCAATTCTATTTTTAGATTCGGTTTAAGTAAAATGAAATGTAAACAATCTAAAGAAAAATATTTTTTTTATTCTTTATTAACAATATAGCACAATACAAACATGTTCACTTTTCTCTCAAATTCATACACAAACTTGTAAATGAAATTTATTGCAGTAACACAATGCTATAAAATTAGAACAAATAGTAAAAAATCTTAAACATACATCTATAAAAAGGATTTAGATGTTTTGTACTCCAAATATGATGATATATTTTATAAGGTTATATCAATAATCCAATTTTTCAGAAATGCTACAAAAATTTACTGACAACCTTCATATAAAATGCATAGATTAAACATTCATCAGATAATATATCTAATTGGGCATAAAAATAGCTTATCTGATGTATAATATTTGTAATACTTTAAAAGATTGCCGTAATTATTTTGATAAAATATGTCAACAAAAATAATTTTTATAACAAACTTAAAGCCCTTTTATTATAATAATAATAAATCAATAAAAAACAATACGAAAAACTAAGAGTTAATTTGAAAATTTGAATAACAGTTCAGAAATTTTGGATTATACATAGACATCATATATAAATCAATTCAAAGTTTGAGTTCTTTGTCTGTTGGCTTTGGTTGAAAGTAAGCATTAATTATTTCTTCTGTAACTTCTTCAATTTTAGATGGTTTCCAATTTGGTTTATTGTCTTTGTCAATAAGAACTGAAATCAAATGTATAGATTAATCAAAAGGTTGTAACACAGGAATAACACATTAGAAGTAAAATGCTTTTTACAAAGACAAAAAAAAAAAAGTGCTGCTTAACTTCTCATACATTATAATTAAAAGCCTTTTTAAGTGTAATTGAACTTTTTTGGTATTTTTCCATTATAAACCCATACGATAATTGCTGTAAAACAAAATTTAAATTAATTTCATATATATTCCATTTGCATGCATCATGTGTTGTTTAAAAAAATGTATGTTTTTGGATACTAAAAAATATTTCAAACATTCTATATTTACATTTATAAAGTAAATAATTATCACTTATTGAAAAAATTTATTTAACCTTTTAACTGTCATGCCCAAGATAATCTCGGGCATAGCACTGATGTTTGAAAATGTCACGCTTGAGTATTACTCGGGGTAAATTTTTAGAGTGCATTGTATTGTTATACTAGGATATATATCGGGAAACCTTTATTTCAGCTTCATCTCTTTTCCAAACCTGACTATCTCAGGAAAAGTTAATGTGTACTGAATTCAATAGATAGCAGCACTTAACTGAAGATTTTAGATGCTAGAAGTTCTTTTTTCAAAGTGGCAATTTGTGTACCCAAAACATCAAAATAACTTGACAGTTAAACACCAATGTTCATTTCTCGCGGAAATTGTTTAGCAATTGATTCGCCGATCAATTGCATAAGTATAATGTAACAATACCTTTTCCCACTGAAACAAAATTAAATTTTGCTGTATTTGACCCCTTGGTGATTTTCGACTGTAATACACCTTTTAACAGACAAAATTATCAATTAGCAAATTTTTGCACCAATTTTTAGCATTGTTCATCACATTTTAGCCAATTTTTACACAAAAATAATTCATTTGTCATATAGCAGATTTAAAATAAAATTTTGAGCCAATAAAATTATCATATGTGATATTATTTTAGCTTCTTCATAAGAAACATGCTATTACTTTAGGATCATAAATGGGGGTATAATACAAAGAAACCAAAATTTTACTTTCAATTTTTATTAAAATTTTTAATTATAAACCATCGATTTAAATTATTTTCAGCAAGACAAAATAATTAACATACCTGCTCGAACACCATCATGAAAATCATGATCAGCCATAAATCTTTGGCACAATCTGTACTCCATCTTTAGACCATCTTGAAGAGTCATATTAGCACCACGTTTTAGTTGCTGAAATGCCACTTTTAAAGATATCGGAGACTATTTGAAATAAATGAAAACATTTCATTTGCAAAGAAGTCAATAACAAAGCTATTAATAACTACTTGATGCAATGCATTGAACACAGCACAACAGTTGATGACTGTTGTAACAATTTTATCAACATCCCCAAACTATTACTACTGCCATTTAAAAGAGAATTTTTTATTGAGAATCATGTTAAAAGCAGAAGAATGATAGATGAATGCAGTGACGAACAATTTTGTAATCACCAACACCATGAACTAGAAGAATTTAGCTTCTAATCTAACTGGGTGGAAATATTTGCATGGTTTGAGCGACCACATCATCAATGATGAAATGTTTTTGTTCACTTTCAAAATTCCTCATTTAATTTTAGAAGGAATTTATTATAACTTGTATTTATTTTGCATTTGAATTAACGTAAATATAGTTAATTTTTTTACTTATAAAATAAGTGATTCATTTTTTAAGTAAAAAAATTATTCAAAACACATAATGTAAATCTAGTGCTTTTTGATGATTAAATGCTTCATTTTCAAAATAGCAGACAATGAAACAATTTAAAAAAACAGGAAAGTTAAAATAAATGAAAAAATTCTCTTAAAAATAGGATACAAAATACAAAGCAAATATTAAGCATTTTTTATTGTATATATAGTTAAAAGAGATAGAGTATTTTTAATATTAAACCTAAATATTTATCTTGGCCTGAATGACACACACATCAATAAAGTCTTAATTTAATTATGGGTAAGTTAACATTTTCAGTGAAAATTCCTCATATCATACAAGCATGCAAATTCTGGGCTTCATATACCAATAAGATATTTTAAATAAAAGTTAAAAATAGAATGTATCAAATTATATTAAGATAGGACTTTTGCACAAACTGAATTTTTTTCAGTAATAAAATGTTCATTCACTTTTTTTTATGACAGCTTATAACACACTCAATTCTACATATAATATTTAAAACTTATGCAAAGTAATCACAAAAATTAGCTATTTTCTGTAATTATTTCAAAAATCTTTAACATCACAGATGAGATAAAAGAGAGAATAAATAATTTTCAAACTAAAATTTAAAAATCTGAATTTTTCTTACTTTTTGATAAAATTGGATATATTTGTAATATATAAAGATTATTCTACTACTTTGTATTACATATATATTTCAAATTTGAAATTGTAACAAAAATAATATTGTTTGCCTATGTTAACTTTAAGCTAATTTAAATGCTGGTTTTCATTATACAAACATGAAAATTAAGATGTAAATTTAATACTAATATTTTAGTAAAAATACCGCTTTCAAACAAATCATGAAAAATCATTACCCATTAATTAAATAAAATTTATTCAAATACTCATTTAATTAATGGGTAATGAATATATTTTAATTGTAAATTCATTAACTATATCATAAAAATATTTGTAATCAAAATAAGACTCTAAAATTATGCCAATTAAAATCACAGCAATGTTAAATTTTTTTTGGCATATATAATTATAACAACGTTAATAATTTTGAAATCAAGGTAGTTTAGCAATCCACAGCTTTTGAAACTTTTCTACATAAAGGAAATGCACAACAATTTTCAAGTATTTAAAAATTTCAGAATTAAATTATGAAAATATAATTGAATTAATAAATAAGAAACATGTTACAGGCAAAATATTATTTTATTCAAAATTGTGAGTTTTCTCCTATGATGAAATTCCTATTTTAACATTAAAAAATGAAAACAAATAAAAATCCAAAACTCACACAATCCATTTTTATAATACATGTGTATATAGTTTTATAAAATGCATTGTGTGAGTTATGGATTTAATAATTTCCTTTAAAAAATTGCTTTTATATATATATGTGTGTGTGTGTAACAAAAATAAGCAATTTTTGTTAAAGAAATCATTTATTACTTTTTTATACTGTGTAAGTATACCAATTACAAATGCAAAAATATACATTTTTTGGGTTTTCACTATTATATATAATCATTTCATTATGTAATGGTAATTAAAATCATTATAAAGAAAATATTAAATATAAAATATATGTATTTATTTGTTTGTTGCTCAATGGTCATGTTTTGCCCACAAGGGCTAATTAGACTGAGACCTACAGTTCAAAGTGGATTCCGAACCACTACAACATCCATGCCCAAGGTAGGATTCGAACCCACGAACTGTTGAACCGAAGGCAAGAGAACTAACCATTTGGCTGCCAGTTCGGCTAAAATTTAAGTAATACTGTTTCTTTATATTAAAAGAAAATTTTCTTTTGAAATATACAAGAGATTAAAATTGAGTTTCAAATAAGATTTAGAGTGAAGCATTATAGTAGACACAATTCATTTAACAACAGTCTCCAAAAAAATTACCGGAAAAACAACTTAATTTTTTTGTTTCAAATTAACAAATAAGTAAAAAATTAATTCAATTTAGCAAATTTGTTGAAAAATAAAATAAAATAAAAATCTGTACAATATGCAGAAACTTATTTTTTAAAAAGGAAATTTCAATAATATTGACCTAAATTCATAATATGGTAAAGGAAATTTTCAAAGCTTTTAAAAATATGGACAATTTTTTTTAAATAAAAACATGATATGCATAATGATAAACATAAATTATTATTCTAGGCTGATATTTCAATTAAAAAAAAGTACATTCCCCAACTGAAAATAATTGGAGTTATAGTCAGACAAAATAATAACGAATTTCAACTTTGGAGTCCAACATAATTTAATGAAAAACTTTTCTGATTCAATGTTGTGCTCAACCAACATATTTACTTAAAAAGTTAGTTAAGGTAAAAAACATAAGCTGATTACTCTTGATTTTTTTTCTTGAGTATTTCAGAAAATATTTTCCCAAAACAGGAGTTTCAAAGATTTATTTTCAATGTTAAATCAACTATAATACTATATTTTATTCATTACAGAAAAAAAAAATTGTCAATATCAACATTTTCATAATACTCAAACAATAATTTATTCACTAATTAAATAAAAGATACTATTTTCCATTCCATATAATATAAAATTTTCAAAAAGATTTAAATTTATAAGAAACAGAAAATAAGCTTTTTGCGAAGTTAGTACATAAATTTTAATAAAATGTTCTTAAAAGTTATGAACATATAAAAACATTTATTAATTTATTATAAAAAATTTACGATGGAAAATAATAATTACTAGTTTTTTCATTGTTTCAAACTGTTTGCGAGACCATTCAGAACCTTCTTTTTCAAGGGATTCCATAATCTTCTCAACACTATCAGCATCAAATACAGTGTTCATTTTACCCATGACAGGTTTTAATGCAAACTCTTTTTTGTAGTCAGATTCACACTAGAAAATAAAATGAAATGAATGAGAATCACAACTGAAACAATTGTGATTTGCATTAATTTATAAAAAATGCCAAAAACTCAATTTCATTTCCAATTTTACATACCTGTTCATGAAATTTGAGAAGGATTCTATCAACATCAGAGAGAGTAGGATTTTCTAATCTCAGTAAATCACTTTCCAAATGTTTCAACTAAGAAAATAAAATTATTTAATTATTTATGATATATTTTTATAAAAAATTATAATAACTCTTTTTATATTAATTTAACATTTTAATTAAATATGGTTACATTTCTGTGTGCAATTTTCTTCCTCTACATTACTCTTAAACATTCCTTAGTTGTGGATATTTTTAGATAAACTTCTTTATTGTATTTCTAGTCAAATTTCTTGCAACAAGAGTTAATTTTTTACAACATACTAGAGCTTTTTGATGACAATTGTTCTTCTAACTTTAATTGAGGTACATTTCTTTTACATTAGTTAAGTCTTCTCATACTACTTTTAAACTCAGCTAAGCACTCATTTAATGTCTTTCTATAATGCAAAGATATTAATCTAAATCTGGTTTGATTTCACTAACTTGCCAATCTATGATCACATCTTGGATGGAAATTAAGTAAACAAGGAGATTTGCAATTAAAGCAGATTCACTAAAAACATTCATACTTGATTTCATAGTCAAATTTAGGGCAGGTTGATGACTATTCAGCCGCAAATAAAGCCAACAAATCGGAATTACATACTATGCTATGTTTAAATTCTAAAAAAAACTCTCTACCACATTAGTAGTAACACTACAAAATGCTTTCAAAAAGACTTTTTAAGATTTAGAATGCATTTACTATAGGCTGCATATTGTAAAAAAAAAAAAGTTAACATACTTTTCCAAAACCAAAATAGCACAGCATTTTTTAAAAATTAGTAAGAAGATATAAAGGGTGAATTTGGATGTTTTAACTATTTTTCTTCTACTCCAAGTGAATAAATAGAATGAATAAATAAATATGCGAATATATGAATTGTATATATGAATAAATAGAGCAAATTTATAGAGGAGAAAAATAATTCTGTATTTCAGTTCTTGAACCAAGAACATTTTTACAACAGAATATTACATCTTTTAAATTGATTATATTGTGATACAAGCAAATAAACATAGAATTAAATCAGTATTCATTACTATTTAAATTGATTACAAAGGTTGTAGTTGAAGTTTCAAAATGAAACATTGTCATTAAATTAGTGAGAACTAAATACTGTGAAATAATTGCCATTCTATTTCATCCAAGTATTCGGAATTTGACCGTGAACAACACACAGAATAAGGGTTTTAAAGAGCCTTGTTTAATTAGTGTTATATACAAATGTTTTTACTAAAACTCTTTAATGAAAAATTCAGAAAATAATATTTTTTATTTCATTAAACACATGCTTGTATTATTGTATACACAATTATATTAAGTATATACAAAAATTTCTATTAATCATACATATTTTTGTATATACTTATAACTAATGATTACCTGAGTAAATAATTTGGAAGAAAATACATACATTTTCCATGCATTCTGCATTTTAGTATGTTGACTAATTTTAAATTTGAATGATTGTTAATCTATTACAATAACCATGTACAGGAAGAAGTAAATATCATAAAAATAATTGCAATATATTTTAGAAAACAATTAATAGACACACTCATGATATGAGGAAAAGCATTGTTTAAGAAACTGAGAAAAGGCATGCTTACACTCTTTGTGTCAACAAAATGAGTTGCAATGCCAGCTTTAAAAACATCTCGACCTTGAAGCCTATAGCCAGTGAGGGCAAGAAATAATCCTATTTTACCAGGAAGTCTAGGAAGAAAGTAGCTGCCTCCCACATCGGGAAAGAAACCTATTAAAAATTATTGATATTTTTATTTTAGATATTATTTTACAATTCCAAAGAGCCCCATGTAAGTTAAAGAAATAAAGACCAAATTAAAATAACATAAAAAGAGTTCCATTTTTATTATAAACATTTGATTAATTACACAAAAAGCATATACACTGTTGCACATTAATGATATTTCAAAGAAACAAAAATGAAACGTTATTCCACTTGTAACGGTATACTTATGTAGAACAGCAATTATTAAAATGTGTGTGTTCATTTTTCTTCTAAGATAGCTGCCAATTTACATATTTGGCAGTCGTTAGACAAACTAGCATATTTTGTAGGGAAATTATTAGTGAAATAAGAAAGTAAAAGAAATAAGAAATATGCCAGGATAAAATAAATGAAATTTTTAAAATTGAGGATTGCTTATACCAATGCTTAATTATAAATATTAATAATCGCTGGCTTTGAGATACATACAAATAACCTTATTTATCCAAATACTAATGCGAGTGAAAATCAGTTATATAGAAAGGCTATGAAATTAAATTTAGATCATGAAAAATTCAGAAATACAAAAAATTCAAGGTTCCAAAATACTTTTGCCTAATCAATTAAAAGATTATTCTGAATAACATTTATAGGATAAAAATTATTTAAAATTACATAATGTTAATACAAAATTCACTATGCTTACAATAAGAATAGATGAGCACAGCTAATAGACTTTCATATACACATGCCCACAAATAATTGAGGGCAAAATTCTTTGTGTATATATTTCTTTAGAGTTGGCACAATTTAATAGTTTTAATTCTATGATTATTAGAAAAGATGGATAAAAAAAATTCAAAGCAGTTTCAATTTTTGTATTATCATGAATGGACATCATAAGTGATAATTTTGATAAAATTTCAGGATTTCAAAATCAGAAATATTGTTTAAGTATTGGAAAATGAAAGTTGCTCAAGATTTATGAAAGTAAACATTAGTAGAATGAGTAAATTACATTACAAAGTGACATTAAAAAAGTTATATTATGAACAAGTGAATTAAACTAAAAGTAACTATTTTGTAATTTTACTATTTTCTTTTAATATTTTAAAATTAATAAAAGCAAATCTATATTAATTTATTTTAGAGTTAAATACAATTCAGCAATATGGCATTTATAAGATGATGACACAGCATATAAATATTTTATTTCTTAGTTAACTATAATTCATTTAAAAATTTAATATTTACTAAAATAATTCAATATTATTTACTCATTAGTCATCAAACTAATGCTGTTACAGTTCAATTGTCAACTTACCAATAGCAGCTTCAGGCATAGCACAAACAGTTCTCTCCGTACAAACTCTAAAAGCGCCATGTACAGATATGCCTATACCCTAAAAGAATACAAATTAAGTGAATAAAATTGGATTTACAAGAGTTCACCTTAAAGTTCAGAATATACCAATTAAATATTTTGTAACCTGTTATTGGCAGTTATTTTTTTAACAACATAATATAAATTATTTTAATGAAAAAGTAAGTAGTCTTTGACATGCTTTTTAGAAGAATAAAAATGAAATATAACATTAATTGCTCATGACAGTCTTTATAGTCAAACTTCCGGAAGTCTGAATCAAGCTCTCCTAAAATCATTAGTTCAAAGTTTTATATTAAAAACAATAGTCCATATAAATTTTTTTTATTTTATTCATGATTTTAAAAGTAAAAAATTAATACTAAGACTTTTCTTTAGCCTATATTTTTTCAGTTTGAAAATTTTATTGTTTCCTTAATATACAATGCAAGAAAAAAATGGTATTGAACCACCATTTTAATTATAGAACAAGATGCACTCATTGCAACTGGTAAGAGAATTAAATGCAATAAATATGCATGGAATACAATGTAGACAATATAATGCAAGACATAAATTATACTACAGTTAAAATAATTTGAAATTTGTTTAAAGTAATTAAAGTAACTGAAAACAGCATAAAAAAGAAAAGAAAACATAGTCTTGTAATTAACAATTTAAACTATCACTGATACTTTTATATAATACTTAGAGAAGCAAAATATAATAAATCTGACGCTACATCTAATTTAAAATTTGTGCACATTTTACTTAATATTTAAAAAAATATATAATGAACAAGTAAACTTAAGGCACAATTTATAATTTTAATTTGATGAATGCAAACAGAAGATATTTGAGTAAGTATCAAGAGAAATAAATATTTTATAAAAAGAGAAGTTAATGCTTTAAGGATAAGAATGTTTACATTTCTTAGAAATATAATGATATTAACAAACAATAATGACTTTCTGAACTAAGCTTTTTAGATTTCATGTTCATAAAAAATGGAAAGATTTGAAATTATGGAAAATATTTTTGGCAGTTCCACAATCAGCAGAATTTTAACTATTTTACTTTTAAAATTATTTAACAAATGTTTAATCTAATTATTATTAATTTAAATGTGTGGGACATAATTATAATTTGAAATATCGAAATCATGTTGGTTTCAAATCAAATTAAAAAAAAAAATCTTCAAGCTTAATAGTTTTGTATTGAAGATAAAATCAACAATTTACATTCTTACAAAATCTTATGAATTAGTTCCTTTTGAAGTTATCTCTGATAGAAAACAGATTATCAACTTAAAGTTATTTATGATGTTTGAATATTTATTTGTTACACAATGAATTTTGAGAGAAATTTTCTGAGACACAGGGTCACTTCTCAAAGAACATGTGTTGTAAGGGAAGAAATGAAAGCTCCCAAGCACATACCTGACCAGATGTGATTGTATTAAATACAAAATCAATGTGTATTTTCAGATTCGGTGTAAAACTGGGTACCCCTTTGTTTGGCAAAAAATTGGTGATAAAATTTTTGGTAACTGTGGTATTTAGTTTAGCTTTGTTTAGCAGCTGTGGCATCTTGTTTGTCAAATCTTGATGTTAAGAAAATCCTCAAAAATCAAGAGGTACTCCATTATAAACTTTTAGTGTATTTTCTTTTCTATAATACAGTGGCCGGGATTAAACTCAGAACCTTTTATTCTGGAGAACTCTAGTCATATTAATAAACAAAAGTCAATATGATTAATTATATTTATCTACAGAATATGATATCACAAATCAATGTATCTCAACTGAAAATAATTGAAACATAAATTTTCATTTTTAATCTTACCAAAGAAAAGTCCTTTTTACAACTGGAGTTAGACTAATTCTCTATAAATCCTGTATTTTTTCTTCAACCACTTTCCAGATTTTTGGGTACTTATTTTATTAACATATTGACTATGAACCTTTGTGATTTCATAATGCAGAATTCTTGAGTTTGCATGAATAATAGTAGCAAGAATTTTTCAGAATTGATACTCATTTATTTTTACAAACCTTATTGTTTGAACATCAATCCTGAATAACAAAAAGAATTTGGCAAAATAAGAAGTATTCAATTATATTGCATATTATTCCACTCTGTTTCTGTCAATCACTATGGATTAGGAAAATGTTCATTGTTTGGAAATTTATTACATTCTATCTAATTATGCTGACGAATGGCTGAGTGGTTAACATTCCCGACTCTTGGGTTCGATTTCCAGTTCAGGCATGGATGTTACATTCTCTCTATTTCTGTCCTTTCTTTTGAGATGATGTATGAATGCGGCCACCATTTTTGTATGCATAGAAATATTTTTTTAGAGTTGTACTAAGCAAATTCTGAATAATGTAAGGGATTATACATAAGTATATTTAAGTTATATATTGTCAAATACATTTTTTTAGCACTTATATGATTCAATTCAAAAAGAAAACAGATGCATAACTTTGAAGACAAAGTCTAAATAAGAAAACAACAGTCAAACTTGCTTTTATAATTAAAGAATATGGCCTCAATGCTTCATATATGAAAGTAATAGCTTTTTCAATTTTTTCCTGCCAATGATTGGCTCCTAGGTTTAACATTTTTCAACACAAGAATTGGAAGTAATGGCACTTCTATATATAATAGGGCACCCAGTGGAATGATATTGTGATCTTGAAAGTGAGTTAGTCTTCATAGTTAAAAAGTAAGGACCAAGCAGAAAGAACCCAATCTTGTATTGGTACCTCCAGAAGTATCATTTCACATGGAAGACATTAGAATGACTTCCAAACCAACCATGAAATTGCACCCCCTTTTTTCAAAGTTTTGAAATAGCAATAAATTTCCAATTTTAATAGAGGAACATTCTATTTAGTTGCAATCTTAGGATTAATGTGTTTTCCAGTATAATCCATAGATATGAATTTTATTATGGATATTATAAGCCAACTGCAGATAATATAATAAAAAAACCTTCTCCATCAGAAAACCCTACAAGCTTACAATAAAGTTTTGAAATAAATGCCCCTTATGCTTTACAAAATAAATAGCACCGAAAACTTTTAGTGCTCGGTAGGCAGATTCCAGTTATAATCAGCTTTTATCTAATTAAATTTAAGAATGAATTTTGTTTTTTGGGAAGACACTACAATGGCAATTAGCAAGCATCATTTTGCCTTCTATCTTGATATAAGCTTTTCAACTTGAAAACAATTAATTTCATATATTGTCCTAGGAAGTGTATGCATTTAAGTTACATGGCAAATTTTAAACTAAAATTTATATAGACAGCAATTTAAAAAATGGCAACAAACATATTAATATTACATGAACACAAAGTATGTACTTTATGTAAGAAAAATTTTATCCAGAGTGATATTTGAGATATAATTATTTCTTTCTCTTATAAATGTTAATGAAACAATATTTTCTTTTCAATATATGTATAGTCTCATTTTAAGTTATGAAAAACAAAGAAAAATAAATTTTACAAGAATCTTCTCAAGATCATAACTCTTGACAAACAAATGATGTGCTTTCATCTTAGATTTATTGCACTTGGGGATGAGGTAGGTCAAATAGGACCTAATCAGATTGTTTTCACAAAAAAATATTTTTCTGTACAATGTTATATTTTTAATTTATGTGTGTGGCACTACATTATTAAAAGTATATAGTTTGGTTTATTCGATGAAAAACTTACAGCAGCACAGGAAAATACAATACACTAACTTTAAGAATATACAATTTTATTATCAATGTCAAAAAGTTGCTAATAGTTGAGTTTGTTGTTTATTTTGTAATCAAATTTTGATATAAATTTTGTCTAAGTTTATATCTTTTATACATTTCATCGAAGATGTTGATTATTAAGTAAATTTATTAGCAAACATCTGTTCAAAAACAAGAGCCTGTAATACTCTTATATACTATTGCAGTAACTAATAATAGTTAGAAACTTTTGCAACCATCCAATATAATATTATATAGTTAAATGATTTTTTATATATACTTATTTAAATACACAAGAAATTTACTAATATGATAATAAGATAAGGAGATTAAATGTAATGTGCTAATGTAAATTATGATGGATGTTGAGGAGGAGTGAGTGTTAAGAAGCCATGATCAGTTGCTGGACTGACAGAACACTTTGAAATGATTGTCAACTCCAATTTTTATTATCTGCATTTCTAAAAATATGCTTGTTTAACCCCTGATTATTTGCTGAAGTTGATTGGAAGACAAATGAAAAGTTGCTTGAGCTCCAGAAAAGTCTGGCCATCCCTGATGAAGAAAGTTCATAACAAAAAATATTTAAGAAATATTATCATCATCATAACAAACAGTAAATATGAAATGTGCAGACAGGAAATAAAAAATTTAAATATTTAAAAATTAAGATAAAAATAATTCTTAATTTCAATTTTTAAAATTAGCAGTAAATGTCAAATTTGAATTCACAATTCAATTTTTCAAAATAAGCAAAAATTATCTTAAGAGTACTTACACCACCCATTGTAATTCCATCAATTAAAGCAACATATGGAATCTGTAATGTGCCTGTAAAATTTTTTTTTATATAGTAATAAAAACAATATAATAATAATAAAACTGCAAAAATTAATTATATGCTAAAAACGAATATAATTAATTACCTATTAAGTTATTCAACTGATATTCCTCCCTAAAAAAATCTTCTGCCAAACTGGGATTGCCTGATTTGTGAGCTTCCACCAGGGCTGCCAAACAGGACAGAACAAGTTAACCTATGATACAGAGGAAAAACACACAAGCTGAAGCAGACACTGTCTTGCAAGACTTATTCAAATACTAAATTAAACTCAAAACACATAGTGAATTGTTTTTCTACACTTGCATATTTATTAAGTGCCAAGCTGAATTGTTAGGATCGATGCAAATTATTTTTCAAAAAAGAAAATTTTAAATTAGTTATTTTATCAAGTTGATTATCAAGCAATTATCCAAACAGAATTCTACGTAAGTTACAATTGATTCAAAAATTAGTTTTGTAAAAAATAATGGGAAGGATTGATTTATAGACTAGAATTCGATATTAACTCTACAGAAATGTAATAACGCAGTTTTAATAACAGGCAAAACACATTCCAGTAAATTATGCAACTGCTAGAATATCACAGAAACTCACTAAATTAAGAATGGATTCACATATAATGCATACTCCAACAAATTAAAAAATCAATTCATTATATATAAAAATTAAGTTTCAAGCTAAAGAAAATTAAAAAAATTTAAGTAAAATGCCAAGTTGATAAAATATTAAACTTAAAATATTTAACAAAAATTATAAAAGATACTTTTAAAAATTTAACATTTTTCAAATATTTGCACATTGCATGAGCACAAAGAAATAATCATGAAGCATATTTTACCTCTCACATCTCCTCCAGCACAAAATGCCCGATCACTAGAAGACTTAACTATGACTAGTTTTATATCTGGATTTGAATCCCATGCCTAAGAAAAAATAATACACATTTTCTAATAATAAAATCAAATTTGTTTATATTTAAAATATAAATCATTTTAAGCATAAAATCAAGTACCTTTAGTTGTGGATACATCTTTCTGATCATGCTTAAATTTAGTGAATTAAGAGCTTTAGGACGGTTTAATGTTATGATGCCTTTGTTCCCAGCAGTTTCAAGAATTACTTCACTGTCAGTACTCATGGCATTCTAGGACAAAAATATAAAAAAGCTCATAAAGAAACTTATAAAGTCAACATCTTTTCTTAATAAAGATATCAATCAATAACATCACAAGTTGCTTTTAATAAAACAAAATTAATAAAATTTTTAATAGGCATTTATGTTACAGAGCAGAGAACCATACAGAGGGTAAAATGCACCAAGTGTGCAATAAAGTGACCCAAACTGGCTTAACGTTTCGAAACGCGTTTTCATGATGAGATTTTCATTTTGTGACTTAAGGTAATCGTATGACATGCACAAAATTTGTTTTGTATGCAACCCTTGCATTTAATGAGTAATTTTTATTTATTTACCATTTAAGAATATGCTATGTTAATGATCCTATCATTGGACTTCAAATTTTTTTAAAGTTATATTATCTAAAATTTTCAAAAGATATATTGTTAATAAAATTTAAAATATTGTTTCAAAATTTTGAAAACTTTATTGCTTGAATTTTTTTAAAGTTATATTATTACGAATTTTTATTTGGTCAGCCGATAAAATACCTGTATGGGGTGCTAATCATGTACCCGGTAAGTTTGATTCATACATCGTAGAGTATACATGGCGGGGAAAGCATAAAGAAAATACTGTAGAAGATTTTTTCGAAACTCTGAAAAATGTTCTTTTTTTTGCCAGTTTGTCATTTTTTATTAAAATTTCCTACAGAATGATTATCAGAAACTCTAGCTTTTATAAAAATGCATGTTTACATAAGTAAATACATATTTAAGTAAGCTTTATTGAGTATTTCATGTTAGTCTTAAATTTTACTGTACTGAAATTTTTTTTAAGGTATGCATCACAAGCCTGGATAATTAAAATTCAAGTTTAAATAAAAAATGAAATTTGTTAGTGATAGAAGTTTAGTTTTATTGCCTAGTTGTCACTGTTCTAGGTAAAGCTACACTAAAGTTTTTTTTTAAGGTGGGTGCTATTACCCAGTATACTGAAATTCAAATTTAAATAAGAAATGAAGGAACTAGTAGGATATCACCTTCTATTGACGATCACTGCAATTTTTTCGTCATCACTTGGCGACAAATAATGTCACAACGCAGAATAGGCACCCATTGGCGTAAGAAACCCATGTTTTCCCCAATTTCAAATTACATGGCCTAACACTACATAAGAAAACAATAATAACAATCATATTAATAAAGCTGGGTGTTCCCCTCTTTCGATTTTAAATTTGTCAGCCTAACTGTACATACAAAGGCAATAATCTTAATAAGAATTGATTAAAGATTCTATTTAAAAATATTACAGAATTAAAATTAAAGAAAATAAAGTAGTAAAAATAATTACATTTAATAAAATCTAGTTAATAATAAGAAATATAATGAATTTCAGTGATTTTAGGTGACTACTTCCGTGCCATATTGAAAACGAGCTCTAATGTTAAGTCTATGGAAAAATTTAAAAACATATTTCTTAAGTTCTATTATAACTAGACCTTAACTTTTTGTAGTTTTTTGTAATGCACAAAAATTATAATTTATTCTGTTTTGAAATTTGTTTTTAAAATTATTTTAACTATTTCTAAATTGGCTCAGTAATATGATAATATGCTTAAAAGATTAATAATTTAAAAAAAGTTATAGAATTTAGAAATTTTAAAAACTGACTTAAGTTGTAAATATATTTATAAATGAGATCAAATTTTTATTTTTACTTTATCTATGATAGAATTTTTTTATTTGTATGCATATAACTTAAAATTTTTTGCAAAAATTAGCAATGGCCACATGGCGGATGAATACATGGTTGTTTGAATAATCAATCAATTGCATGCGTTAGTCAGAAAGCTCCTCCTCACACGCTAAAATTTGAAAATTTGGTTTTTCATAGGTCTAGGAGATAATTTTCGAGTTCCCATCACTCATTCCCAGCAAATGATGCGGGTGTTCCCGTAAAAATATGTTTCTAAATTGGAGCGAGAAAGGACATTTCTTCCCCTTTTACTATATAGGAGAGACTGAGGATTTCTGAAGTGGAAAGAATGCCCCTTAAGTAAAGGGGAAAAAATGCCCCTTCTCTGAGGATATATATATATATCCTCAGAGATGGGATATTTCCCCCCTTTATACTATATACAAGAGGAAATATAAATAAAGAATTTAGAAGGTTCACTACATGAGAAATGCACAAATTTTTTCAATAGATTTAGCTGTTTAAAGTCTCTCACTCTCTCTCTATATATATATATATACTGAGTTTGGATGCAGAAATTAACTTGAATGTTTCAACAAAACTTACGGTTTATTTATCCCTGAAAAATATCAAATATATATATATATGTGTGTGTGTGTGTGTGTGTGTACATGTGTGTGTGTATATATATATATTTCTTTTGATTTTAAGGTTATTTCTGCTAAGTTTCGGTTTCTTGGTAATTGTAGTGTTAGAATACTCCTCATTCTCTTCATATGATGGCGCTGTAGTCATTAGAAGAGAGGAGAAGAGGGGGTCCGCTCTGGCGGAGAGAGATTGCCTTGGACCAGCGAACGAGGATGTTCAGCTGGCGCTCCTTGGGTGTTTGTTCTGTTGGCCGTGTAGGGCCATAATTAAATTTCTATTAATTATAATTTTAATATACAATACTATTAATGTTAATTTTTAAATAAATTTTTGTATTTGTTCGAGTTGAGCTTTATTTTACAGAACAGACACTACACCAGCGCAGTTGACAGGATTACGAGCTGACGTTTCTGACATAATCTGAAACGGAACTGTGAATTTGTTTATTTGACTGTTTGTATTTCACAAGAAATTGAGATGGCTTTTCTCGTAAAAGGAAAGAAAGAAGATTTACGAACTATTGCAGTAGAATTAGGCATTGAGAATGCTGTGAATTTAAAACTTTACGAACTAAAAATATTGATAACAGAAAGTGAGAATTATGACGAAGATTTCATTAAAGAATTCTTAAATTCGTTGATTGAAGAACAAAAAAGAAATGAAGAAATTGAAGAATGAAAAAGATTGCAAGAAATGGAAGAACGAAAACAAGAAATGGTGTTCAAGCTTAAAAAAGTTTAATGGGAAAGAAACAAACTAGAGAAGATAACTTACGAGAAGCTGGTAATGATTTTCATTTCAAGACGAAATTAGCTTTAAATAATATTTTACAGAAGTTTGATCCCAAAACAAATGATATAAGTTTATATCTTTTCCTCTTCGAAACACAAGCCAAGAGAATTGAAATCAAAAAAGAACTTTGGGTTGTGCATTTAATCGGATTATTCCTGTATGACGTTGTGCAAATTATGGCAAGAGAAGAAGAAGTCAGCGAGGATTACTACAAAGTAAAGAATTTACTTCTGAAAAGGTATAAACTAACTCCAGAAAAATTTAGACAGTTCTTCACGAAACACCATAAGAAACCAGAAATAAACTGGCGAGATTTGGCTTATGAACTGAAAAATTATTTCTTCGAATGGATCAGTGGACTTGGGATAAGAACATTTGAAGAACTATTGATCAGATATAACGCAAAGTTCCCTCAGAAATTAAAGAACATTTTATTGATGTTTGGTTGAATTTTAAAACTCCAGAAGAAATAAGTAAATTGGATGATTATGAAAATGTTAGAATGAATACCAGTGTCAAACCGAAAGAATTTCCTCGCAAAGAATATTTCAAGAGATATAATTATAATGAACAAGAAAAACAAAATTATTCACTAGAGTCAAAACAAATCCCTCCGTATGTTAGACAATATAAATTTTAAAATTTCTCGAAAGAAGAAAATTTTGAAAAAAAAGAACTGTGAAAGAATATTATATTTGTGGAGATTCACATTTTGCGAGAGAATGTCCAAAAAGATTTAAAGCCAATAAGAAAAGCAATGTTCTAACAGCAGAAATTCGCTCCCAATTATTAAAAGAAAATGGAAATTGAAATAAATCCTCTTCAACATGTGGATACTTACGTGGATAATACCTCGGTAAAGGCTCTCGTAGACTCTGGATGCCAACTTCCAGTCATAAATAATGACTTCATTTCAAAATCAAAAACAAAAAAAGGAAGAGTCGTTTTAATCAGTGCTTTTGGAGAAAGGATAGAAGCTGGATTAATGAGCTTAAAAGTAGCGTTGAAAACAGAAAATAATAAAATATTTTTGAAACCCATCGAAATAATTGCAGCTGTTACAAATAAAATCCAAGGGCAATATATGATACCAACAAAAGTTTTTATTACTGGAAAGTGAAGTGCTAGAAGAAAACAAGGAGTCTGCCGCCAGCTTTGTTTTGGCGTCTCAAGAAGTTGAATATCATAAAGAGACTGCTGAATCATCACGCGCCGAAAATATGGGTCAGATGCTCCGTTCAAATGACGCCACGAATCCGAGTGTTTCTGATGATGTGCAGGTGCTGGGAACCGAAACAAATTGTAAATTGAGTCAATCGTTACAATTTAAAAAAGAACAACAAGAATGCGCCTCTTTGGATGAAGTGAGATCTTCTTTAGCACGTGGCAAGGGTAAATATTTTGAATTAGATGGCATTTTATTTCACGAAGAGAAAGTTTGTGGTGAAATTGTAAATCAGTTGATTTTACTGAAATGTCGCCATCAGAAAGTTATGGATTTGGCTCATACCTCTGTCTTTGGAAGTCACATGGGATTAAAGAAAACAAAAGAGAGAATTAGATATAGTTTTTAATGGCTGAATATGTCAAATGATATTTTAAATTTCTGCAAATCATATAAAGAATGCCAATTACGGTCTCCTGAGAAGTCTTCCGATAAAATTCCTATTAAACCAGTGATTAGACCAGACCTGCCGTTTGAAGCTGTAAACGTGGATATTATCGGGCCGATTGAGCCTTCGTCGGCATGTAAACACAAATATGTTTTAGTACTGATGGATCAGCATTCGAGGTGGCCAGAGGCTGTTCCTTTACATTCTCTAACAGCAAAAGCAACATGTGATGTGCTATTAGAAATTTTTATGAGGACTGGTATTCCAAATATTATTGCCAGTGATCAAGGGACTAATTTTACTTCTAAATTAACGCAAGAATTAATTAATCGCTTCAGATGTTCTCCCAGATTTTCAGTACCAGCGTATGCTGCCAGCAATGGATTAATTGAAAGATATAATAAGGTTCTGAAGAACTCTCTTCATCATGTCAGACGATCAGATCCCAGCAATTGGGATAAATATATTCCTTATGTACTCTTCACTTACAGAGAAGTGCCTAATTGCACTACTGACATTTCCCCCTTCAAGCTTTTGTACGGCAGAGAAGCAAGAGGGCCTTTAAGTGTTTTGAAATCAAGCTGGACTGGTGAAATCCCTATTCCATTATATATGAGTAAATCTGTTGTTGATTATTTACAAGATCAGAAGGTAAAATTTTAAATGGCCGTTGAACAAGCCTCATTGATAGCTGCTGGTAAAACAACAAGCCTACACCGACTACCTCAATCGCCAAACTGTTCCTAAGGAATTTAAGGTGGGTGATCAGGTTTATTTATTGATTCTAGACTCTTCTAACAAATTATATGCCAGGTGGACAGGTCCTGGTAAGGTAAATGAACACTGCCCACCTAACTCCTATAAAGTTAAACTCCCAGATGGAAATATTAGACATTGCCATGTAAACAAGATCAGAAAATATTATCCAAGAGTCAATGCTGTGGGAATTATCTTTGAAGACAACGAAGCATTTAGTGAAATTCATGCTTCTCCAAGACTTACTAGTAAATTACATACCGAAGATCCTCTGAAAAATGTATGTATGCAGCATTTACCTAAAGATGATAGGGAAAAGATTTTGGATTTATTGCATAATTATAAGACTTTGTTTATTGGAAATGTAAAAATAGCCAAAGTTGATGAACATAAGATCATATTAGAAGAAGGAAAGAATGTAAAAGACCTTATGTTTACCGAATTCCAGAGGCTCTTAAATCCCAAATATATGACCAGATCAATGAACTAATGGAATTAGATCTCATAGAGGAGAGCTCGGCTGAAATAGCACATCCGGTGGTATGTGTAAACAAAAAGGATGGAGGAATTAGGATGTTTATCGACTACAGATCTCTTAATGCTGTGATAAAAACAGATGATTTTCCTATGGAAGATTCAATGCAATTAATTCATTGTATTGGAAAGGCTAATATTATTTCCACATTGGATCTACTGAAGGGCTACTGGGCTATTCCAGTAGAGGAAGCTAGTCGTGATCTCACCTCATTCAAAACCCAGAGATCTCAATATTGTTTCAAAGTCATACCGTTCAGATTGAAAAATGGTTCGGATTGCTACATTTCAAAGGGTAATGAATAAAGCTTTATCTTCGTTTAAGGAATTTTCACATGCTTATATTGATGATATAGCTATATTTTCAAATAATTTTAAAGAACATTTGTTGCACCTAAATATTATTTTAAGAAAATTAAAGGAGCTTAACTTGACTGTCAATATAAACAAGTGTGATTTTGCCAAGCCTCGTATCAAGTTCTTAGGACATATTATTGGCTCTGGTGAACATCAACCTGATCCGGAAAAAAAGCAAGTTATACAGCAACTTAGAAGACCAACAACCAAAAAAGATATTCAAAGTTTGTTAGGTTTGTGTAACTTTTATCATGAGTACATTCCTAAATACTCTGAATTAGTGTATCCATTAACTGAGCTTACTAAGAAACATGTGCCTGACAATATTCCCTGGACTGAAGCGCACGACACAGTGTTTATGTCTCTAAAAACAAGCCCTGGTTAAGGCACCTTCACTTCACACTCCATCACTAGGTAAGCCTTTCATAATTTACTCTGATACATCTCAAGTAGGAGTTGCTGCTTGCCTGTCACAGCGTACTAATGATAAGATTTATCCAGTTTCATATGCTAGTCAAAAATTGACTAAAACTCAACAATTCTGGTCTACAATTGAACGTGAGGTTTATGCAATAGTATGGTCGTTAAAAAGGTTTAAATCAATAATTTTTGGTTCAGAAATTGAACTTTATACTGACCACAATCCCTTACCATACTTGACCAAATGTGCATCTCAATCACCTCGTCTTCAGAGGTGGGTGTTTGCTCTTCAGAGATATAATATAACTATAAAACACTGCGCAGGAACTAAGATGCCTCATGCAGATGCTTTATCTAGACTTTTTCAGATAAAAACTGAATTTAGTGCTTAGTGTAAAGACTCTCTATATATGTAAATACATTTCAGTGGAAATATTTTGGTTTATTTGTATTTGGTATATTGTTTCTTTATATCAATTGTATTGGTATATTGTTAGTTTACATTAATGTTACTGGTATATTGTTTATTTTCAATAATTTCAATTTATATATATTTAGTGGATAGATTTATTTTAATTTTGTTTTATATCTTTTTATATACATATTATTAATATTGATTATTCTACGCATACTTGTGAATTTTAAGTAATTCATTTGCATATTTTTTTTCTCTCTATATACGTATAGTTATTTTCTAATTCTAAGTTCATATTTATTTAATGTTTTATATTTCTTTAATTGTTTGAAAAATATTATTAAGTCTGTGTTATTCTTAAGTGTGTATCCTAACATATTTAATTCAGTTATGTGTTTATGTGGAATATAAACCCAAACTTGCGGGAAGGGTGTAGTGTTAGGATACTCCTCATTCTCTTCATATGATGGCACTGCAGTCATTAGGAGAGAGGAGAGGAGGGGGTCCACTCTGGCGGAGAGAGATTGACTTGGACAAGCGAACGAGGAGTTTCAGCTGGCGCTCCTTGGGTGTTTGTTCTGTTGGCCATGTAGGGCCATAATTAAATTTCTATTAATTATATTTTTAATATACAATACTATTAATGTTAATTTTTAAATAAATGCTTGTATTTGTTCGAGTTGAGCTTTATTCTACAGAACAGACACTACAGTAAGTAAAAGCATTCCTTCTTAAATCGGAATACATATCAGTTTTGATGATGTTTGGGACAATAATAAATATGTTCATTGGCCTTACACAATTCAGAATTTTAGGAAGAATATCCCTCTTATTAGAGTCATTATGAAACTTGTAAAGTGTAGGAAATTGAAATACACTCTTGAACAAATGTGTTATAGAACATTCTCAATTTATCCTAAATGTCTCTTTTATTAATTCAAATATGACATCAATGCAACAAAATTAAATCTTTCAAAATATATTCTAGCATTTAAATAATGCATGCTTTGAGTCATTGCATGCAGTTTTAGTATTCTAAAAGCTAAAAATTTGACATGCATTACATATAATAAATTTTTGTAAAAAAATTGTATCTCCCTTTTTAATTCTCTCTCTCTCTCTATGTAAGAATATATCACATTTCCTACGAATTTTATACTATTGATATTGAAGGGTTCAGCGGATATTACATATAGGATTGATATACCAATCAGGAAAATTTATTAAAAATTAAAAGCTTTAAATGAGATTTTTGGAAAGTCAAGTATTTTTTGTAATCTCCATATACAATTATAATTTTCCTCAAGATTTATCCAATATTTTATTCATGAAATCTTATATCTACCAACAATCTAATAATTTTTGATAAATTTACTTTCTGAAAGTTTTATAATTCTATAAAATCTATCATCTTCACATTTTCTTTCACAAAAAACAAGAATTTCTATTAATTATTTAGATGATCATTATATTTTATATTATATTCGCCTTTATTAATCTACTCAATTACAAGAATAGATCTAAAAAATTACTTTACTTTTAATCTATTTATACCAGTCCATATTGATTTTTTTAAATATCCATGGTAAAGTACCCTTCTTCCTCAGCAATGAAATATCAACAAGAAAAACAAAAAATTTAACACAGTATTTTATATATTATAAAGTCACTGTTATTACTTGCATATGGAATTCCAGATGTTCGGGGAAAGCTTGGATATAAATAGTAAGACATTGTAGGGGCTGGGGAGATTTTGGACCTACGTGTGGTTGCCCATAGCACAACACTGTCGCCCTGGCTACATTCAAAGTTTATGAGTTTCGGACACAAAAAGCTGGAATCTCTCACCACTGCTAGAAGGAAACTTGGTCGGAAGAAAATGGTTTCTCGAAATGCATAGAGAGCTATACAATAGTAGCCCTAAAAAGATTTTGACTTCTACTGAGCGTAAAAGGTCACTGAAAAGGCAGTTGACATCAGAAAGCAAGAAAAGAAACAAGTTAAGCAAATTTCGTTTCGGAAATGAAACAAGACCAAAAACTCCAAATGAAATGACAAAAAGTTATGGGGAAAAAGCCAAAAAGCCTGATATATCAAAAGAATCATTTATTGAAAAATATGAATTATTTTTTAAAGATCTTCAGCTCAATGAAATCCAGCTAAGAGAGTTGGAAACATCAACAAAAGGTCAATAAGATTGTCCTCAATGGTTGTTTGCCTCCAATTTTGGAAGTATTTGCTGCAAATTGCCTCATACAAGCTATGAAAATATTGTTAAATCTCTGCTATATTCTGATTTTGACAATGAAGCGATGAGGTATGGCAGAAATCATGAAGATGCAATTTTGTGCCTTAAAAATTTAGGGATTGCAATAAAAAAAATGTGGCTTATTTGTATATATGTATATAGACAACAAAGAACCATATTTAGGTGCAAGCCCTGATGGTTTAATTGACAACGATGAGGTATGGTAGAAATCATGAAGATGCAATTTTGTGCCTTAAAAATTTAGGGATTGCAATAAAAAAAATGTGGCTTATTTGTATATATGTATATAGACAACAAAGAACCATATTTAGGTGCAAGCCCTGATGGTTTAATAGCATCCTTGAAATTAAATGTCTATTTTCTTGCAAAGATTATACTCCAGAGGAAGCAATTTTAAATAGAAAATTTAAATTTTGGAATTTAACAAAAGAAAAACAAATTGGTAGCATTAACAAAAGACACAAATATTTTTAACAAGTCCAAGGGCAGTTACATATAATGAAAAAAACATATTACTTGTTTGTCCTATGGACACCGAATAGCCACAAAATCTAAAAAAAAATTTCAAGGACGATTTATTCTGGAAAGAAGAAATGGAAGATAAACTAAGAAACTTTTATCATGATTGCTTATTGCCGGAGATAATTGATCCCAGATATACACAATCAATGAAAATCAGAGATCCTCCATCTATAATCGAAGCAAAAAATAAAAAACAATACGGCAAAATAAAGTTAAAATAATTTTAAAATGAAAAAAAAAATCTCAAAAATTTTTTGAATACAGAAAACTTTCTAAAATATTGAAATTTTTTTCCAGATATGTACATATTGTAAATATAAATTTCTTATCTTTAAATGTAGGATATTATATATATATATATTAATGAATGATTGTGTAGCTATTATAATGTAGTTATATATGTTATTATTTTATGTATTTCAAATTTCAATAGTCTTTAAAATAAATAAAATAAAAAAATGTACACTTTCACTAGATTATTACGTACTGGTTCACATTTATTCTTCATAAAGCTTAAAGAAATAGATTTTAAAATTTCGATAATATGGTTCTGAAGAATTTCAGAGCAATTTCTGTTTCCTACTGCTGTTGATAGCACTATTTAATTGTAAATTGTGTAATGTGTTAAAATAGGCTATAAGTATCACATAAAAAATTAGTGTTAAAAAAAGATTAATAAACTATCAGCAACTGCTGTTCAGCGGAAAAAGTTTTTCACAATCAAGTGTAAAGTATAACATATTTAATCTTCCCAATAAATTAAATAAGAAACGAAAAGTTGAATTTTTCGAGAAAAAAGCTGAGAAATTTTGATGAAGGGGTGCATTTGTAGTGATGTGAATTCTATCACATTATTGTGATAAAAATACACATACTCAAGCGTATTCTTATCTTATTTCTTGAACTACTAAATGCACATTCTGAAGAAAAATTTCTTCACACTTTATCTTTAGAGCATGAATTAGCTTTTATTCTATCTCTTACATAGAATAAAAATTACATTATAGTTAATTTTACATCTTTTTGAAAATATTTATTTACTAACAAAAAAACATGTGATTACAATTTTTATATCTATGCACGTATTTAAATATTTTATTTCTTTTAGAAATGTAAATCAAATAATTTTATTTTTATAATATTTTATACATTTTGGTCTAAAGCATATGCAAGTGGAAGTTTAGAAAATTATTATCTTTGTTTAGCTACTTTTGTTAGTAAACTTATATTTTTATGGAAAAGTAAATTTAATACCAGCAAATAATAAAAATGCATGCAAAATATGTGGTATAAAACATTGGTGTTGTTCATGTCCTAAAACATATTTCTTGTCGAAAATAAAAATTATGATGAAATCAGCTTAAAAAGAAATGTGAAAATGTACTGAGATGTGAAAATACTTTTCACAAAATGTATAAAATGCCACTATTAAACTCAGTATAATATCACTTATAATTTTCAGAACAGAAACACTTATGGTTTTCAAAACAGAGAACAGAATAGATCATTTTCGAAATTTGAAAAGAATAAAAATATAAGGGTATTTGCTTTTTCGTGTCCCGGGTGCGAACAGGAATAAAAGTCAACTACCAAGCAAATAGGGCCTGCAAACGGGATTTACTTACAGCCATAAAAAAGAGAAAAGTTGGCTAATTACGCATATACTTTCCCACCTTGACCTCAGAGTAGTAGTGTAATGTGTTTAGGAATCAACAGGGATTGCTTTTTTCTCATTCAGTTTGCCTTGCAATTTATATATATATATAAAAGAAAAATCAGAGTTGCATTTTCATATTTTAAGCTTTAAATATATTTTGATAAATAGTAGTACTGAAAAATTATAAAAAGTAGATTATGTGCTGAAAATTGTTTGAAATTGAAATCCTCTAAAAAATGCTTAGTTCAAGTGTGAAAACGATTAAGAAATTAAAATCAAATGAGGAAAACATTTTTAAATGAAGAACAAAAATTAAAACAGTAATCTAAATAAAAATACTTAATAAGAAAATATAAATTTGAGGATGATGGAGAAGAAATTATTTACTTATATACCTAAAGGGGAGAAAATTATATAGCTAAATTGTCACTTGATACTTTAAAATGAACACTATAAGGTCATTATTCACATTTAACTAGCCAAAAATCATAAATTTTTTAAGATAAATACACTAAGAATCAATATAAAAACAATATTTAAAGATGTTATAAATTTGGCTGCAAGCCTGGAGCTCTGATGTTGGATACCTGGAGTCCTGATTTTTTGTTATAGATGAAGAAAATTTAAGAAATTTGAAAATGGTATATACATTGAATTTAGATGGAATGTGAGACCTTAATCTATTTTACATTTCGAGGAGTGAAATATTATTTGTAATGTTTGAGTATTTTGTAATGTTTATGATTTTATTGAGAGACACATTCTATTTTAATTTGTTGAGAGGCTAAGCTCTACTCACACTCAAACACAAATCATATGCTTATTCATTTGCATCCCAAAATGAAGATTATTTAATTCTTAAATTAAGGGTTCTCTCATTTTTCTTGAAGTGTGAATTCACTTCTTCAGATACGAATGATGATATCGCCATATTTGCACTAAAAAGTGCGGATTATGTAATAGGTCATATTAATTTTAAAGTTTGCTTATATCAAGAAACAATGTCGAGATGCCTGATCTATGCAAATTGAGAGGTAGACTTTCCATTTTTACAAAAATCATTGATTGAAATTATAAATGAAATATATGGAATTTTCAATAAATTTTGTATCGAAAAATTTTATAAAGCAAGAAAAGTTATTCAAAAGTTAACAAATAAACTACCTAATTTTCTTCCTTTTTTTAAGAGAAAAGAAATTTGACATTTTTGTCTGTTTGAAAATATTTATACAAGTGAAGTACTTAGAGAGAAGAGCAACTGTTGCTTTCTTATAAGGCCCATTAAAAAAGAATCAAATCTCGTAAGATCAAAGCAAATGGAAATTATATCAAGAAAAATAAAATAAGTATATTTTATATTTTTATTTTGATTTGAATATTGATATTAAATTTTGATCATTTAATGAATAATAATAACAAAACTGTGTTAAATTTTTTTTATGCATCTGTATACTTTTCTGCAAAACAGTAAATCGAATTATATTTCTTTAATAAATCTCCGAGCAGAGAATATAAAAGACAGCATTGAAATTCTGGCACTGTATCCACAAGGAAATTAAAAATGTGAATATAAAAGACAATATTTACATCCCATGCTACATTCGAAGTGAAATAAAAAATAATTATAAAAGAGGATTTAAATTGCCTTGCTTTACATCTGATAAAAAAAAAAAAAAACTAACTAAGACCAGGACATGCAAATTGAAAAATGCAAAAAATTCAAATCATGCTTAAAAGTGAACCACCGAAAAGAAGCATATATATGACATAAAAATAATATAAAACATGAGAAAAACAAAAGCTGGCAACTAAAAAAATTTGAGAAGTAACAAAAACTGAATTTGGCAACACTATAATAAAAACTAAAATTCAAGTTGGCAACGCTACAATCAAAACAAAGGGTGATATATTTGGCAAGAAATCACTTAGAGTCAGACATCATACTTACACCAAAATGAAATTTGAATAATTATTGAGCTAAAAATTTATCTTTATTGCCTGGTTGTCACTGTACAAGGTAGCACTACACTGATTTTTTTTTTTTTTAAACGTGAGTGCAATTGCACTGTATATTAAAATTCAAATTTTATTAAATTCATTTCTAGTTATATATTAGAATTACATACATATATAATACTACTATAGTAATTAATTATAATGAACTATTAAAAATTCTGATAATTTGGAATTCGAAAAAGTGCGCGATTTTAAAGTTGAAGTTGCAATGCGATCAGTATTGGTAGCCAGATATTGCACGTAGTAAAATAATTTAGGTTGGCCACAGAGCAGTGGATATCATGAAAACAATAACTTCTATGCTCTTCCACTAAAAGAATAGTTACTGCGGGATAGCATCCAATATGTTGTGAGGTATTTTAATAATTATGTCTTAAGATGACTTTTATTGTAAAATTAACAATCATAATTTTTAGGCTTTAAAATCATAGTTTTAATTTTTTTTTCTTTTGATTATTCAATTAAAAAATTTATCAGACATTAAAAATATTTTTGTGAACATCATAATTTTTAAATTTTAGTGTTCTTGAACTTAACTTGGTTTGTAGAATACACTAAAATTATTTCTCTATTTATTATTTTTTAGTATGACTTCAATTGTCAATACAATTGTTAATGAGTAACAAAGTGTCACCATATAAAAATAATGAATATTTACATAAAACCACATTAATTATTTCTGCTAAAAAAATGGTACCAAATTGTCTAATTTAATACTACATGGTGTAATTTAGTGATCATTATGCCTCAGCTATTTCATAAGTCCATGTTTAATGTTTTCCAAATTTTTTTAGTTGTAAGGTATAAGTTATGATCAGTTTTTATGATCAAAATGATATAAAAACGTGAATATAAGTAAAAATAAAATTTATTTACTTATAGTTAAGTTACACATTGATTCATTTTCCTCTTACATTTAAAAGAAAATTAAAAATGAATTTAGATAGCTGGTATTATTTAGCATAAAACAAGGCAAAATCATATATTTTTAGTTAAAGTGCAATATTTGCTGACAGTGTTGATACAATAATAAGATCAAAATGTTACGAGATTATACTTTTCAAAAATATAAAAGAATTAAAATTTAAAAGTTTTAAAAAATAAGGAACTTACATATTATTCTATTAACTTAAATACCCCCAAATGTTATAATTTAAAGTCACATATTGTAATTTAGTGACAACAAAATTTGAGTTTTTCATAAACTCAAATGAATTGAATAATATGATGAACAAAAAAAAGTATAACCACTTAAATCTTAAATACATGTGACCAAAAAAAAAAAATCTTATGTAAATACAGAAGCTGACAGTTACATTCCTTTTTTCTGAAACAAAAAACGTTAGAAATAAAATGTCTAAGTCAATATTAATAGGATTATTTAAAAAGAAACATCAATTTTTGGTGCTAAGCCAGAAGCATTTAAGAAATTTTTGAAAACAATGATCAACTTAAGAGCATTGTTATCAAAAGTGTTGCTCAAATTTATCCAAGTGTGGATATAAATGATACTTAAGTATAGATAAAGATATTTTTTTATTCATGCACTAGTGCTATTTTTAAGTAGTTGCTATTTCTGTTAAGTTTCTTAAGAATTTAAGAATGGTGCTATTTGTATAAGTTTGATTCATTTTAAACAAATAAACTATAAATATTTGGTACTATTTCATTTCACCGGTGCAAATCTAGCCGTGTTGACATTTATGACAAAAACTCACTGAGCTTAAATTGTAAAAATATTAATAACTTAATTGATTAAAGTAGCCATTGTTAGTTTAAAAAAATTGTGCTTTTCCATGGTAAAACTGAGTATTTCATTATACCCTATCCGAAAATCAATGTAATGGGAAAGAAAAATCTTAAATTACTATAGTTAATATTCCATTGACATGTGCATTATTTATTGCTTAAAAAGAAATTATGGTCTTTAGAAACAACCAAAATATAATACAAATATTTTATATTTACATTTTATAAGCTAAATAATTACCGCATATTCACAAAACTTATTTAAGCACCAATGCTTACTTCTGCCGAAAACTGCTAAGCAATTGCATTATTGTTGATTGACTGGCTAAGTTTAATGTTATAGTCCCTTTTTCAATGAAACTAAATTTTAATGTATATGGCTGCTTTTTGCCCTTGGCAATTTGAGACTGTTGTGTAATGCTCTTTTTAACCGAGAAAATTATAGCTGTAAATCTGTGGTTTGAGTAATCCTTTCTTGTCAAATGGGCAATAGACGTGCAATGCAAGGTAACTCTGACTATTTCATCCTAAATGGACTAATTGTGGCAATCCTGTCTTTTTTGTTATATTTTGTTAAACGATTATAAATGTATTTTTTGTTATACAATTCGTAAAAAAAAAACTATTGTTTTGTTTTTCTTACCATACTGACGGTTAAATCCGTTAAAAACATGGATTTCGGTTTTGCTGCCATAGAAACGGCGTTTTTGCGTAGTGTCTCTCAGAGCATTCAACTCCACGAGCCAACACACAAAAACGCACCAGTTGGCAACTTTCTGAAAATGTGTTAAGCAGAGGACCCACATTTTCACCAATCTTCTGTGCCAACAACCTTTAGCTTTGTTTAGCATTTAACCAGATCACTATAGAGTATTTATCTACCAATCACATGTTACCTGCTGGAAGAACTTTTCATAGCCAGTTCACATTATAATTAAAATAAAAAACCAAGTAATAACAAGAAAATATTCCTACTTGTATAGTTCAGTTGAGGAATAGTTATTCGTAATACACAATTTTGACAGCAATTAATAATAAGATTGTCAGCATTAAAGCTATTATACAAGTATTCCTTTTCTTAATGTAAACTTTAATTTTTTACGATTATTTTTGAAAAATATTTTTCTGACTTTAACATGTTTAAATAACTTAGAAGTGCTAAATTATTATGATGGAGAAATATTGTAATCTATTGTGAGGGCTGAAATTTTTTTTATTTGCCCTGGACCCAACATAAACTATTTTGGGGAAAAAAAAAAGTTAAAGTTATTGCCACAAATAAAAATCACAATTTAATCAACATTCCCCAAAATTTTGACTGCATTTTAGAAATTTACAAATATGGAAAGTATAAGTTTTTTTTATAGTGTACATAAAATTAAACTAAATTAACTCAACAGAAGGGAAAAATTGAAAATGAACAGTACATCAATTTAATAAAACCAAAGAAAATAATTAAATTTGAAAGAAACTGAAGTTATAAATTTTAGTTAAAATAATACTCATAATTTTGTAATTTCAACTAATTCAAAATTTCTATACAAACAAAAATTGCTAAATTGGCTCTGAATAGTACAAGTGCAGTAAAAAAGAATAATTTTAATACATGTATATTAAAATTCTTTTTAGCAGCATTTGTACTATTCAGGGCCAATTTAGCACTTTTTGTCTGTAAAAAACTTTTGAATTAGCAGTAACAAAATAAGATATTGAAGATACAAATGCATTAAGAAATTATTATGGTTAAAAATGAGATTAATTAATAGGAAATGATCTTACCCAAGTTGTATGTACAAAATATCTTGGTAATTTTGATAAGCTGAAAAAGGAATTTTATTTTAAATAAGTTAATTAAAAGAGAATAAAATAATACATCTTTCATAACTCAGATTTTCAGAGGAAAACAAGAAAGAACTTGATCAGATAACATAAGATACAAAAAGTGAAATAAAATTTACTTCAAACGGCACATCGACAAAATAGTAGTCATTTTTAATATTGTATCAAGATGATATTCTTTTCAATGAATTAAAATTATAATTGATTTAAAACATGTAAAGCACTTTTTACAAGGGTAAATTTTTTTTTTTTTTTAATCCGTATTTAAACCAATCAAGTTTGTTTACTCTTGAACTTAGCAGCTACCAATTCTTCCGGTTGCCGAAAGCACCGAAATTCATAACATTTAGTGCGGTTTATCTCCGTTACGCGATTGGATATTCTGATTGGTCGAGAGGAAATCCAAAGTAGTTCTTCCTCAGATTATAGGTTATATGTTTAATTTCAAGTAATTAAGTTAATTAATATGTCTAATGACCTTCATAATTAAAAGTATTGTCCTTTAATATAAAGATAAATTATATTAAAATACCAATGATAAGTTTTTAGGAAGCTTGATAATAATAATGACAAACAATTACTTCAATCACTATTTTTTATCGTAGATGTAATTTTTAGCTTCATGAAATTAATTTTCATTGAATTTAGAGAAAAATTAACCGGGTTTCATTGTTTTTAAAAATTATATTAATAATAGAACTACTAATGCAAACCACAAAAATTTTTTCATCCATTTTAACAGCTAACTAAACATATGAAGTTTTACTGTTCAAAACTGCAAATCACACACTCTTGAATCGCAAAATCAGTAATGTATAGTTTATGTTTTTTGTTTATAATATCATATTTGAAGTTTACTTGCTTTTTTGATATAGACAAAATTTTTATAGTTTTTACAATGATTTCATTTTAAATTATTTATTTTTATTTCTGAAATTAATAATGGAGATATAAATTGTCTGTTAATTAGGGATTAATTATTTTTTTAATATTTTTTGTATAACGGACTTTCGGTTTGTTAGAATCTTAGATTTTTAATCTTTGAATATAAATTCTTACCATTCAAAAGATCATGGGAATTTTCTTGAATGAGGAAAGAAATTTTCTGTATAAAAAATCATCGAGATAGTTTGTATACAAACAAGATTTGTATAAAATTGACGTAACGATATAAACTTAGGAATAATTTTTTTGTGAAGATTTTTAATGGTCACTAATCACAGCAACCCGAATTTCAATAATGATTTTAAGTAAAAATTAATATTATCTATGAATTGTTTTATCAGATAGAGTTAATTGAAGTTCCTGTACAAAACCGTCATAAAATTTTGATGATCTTTTTATATCAGAGAGTTTTATCAAATACAAATTTTCAAACTAATAATTAAAATATGGAGTTTCAACTAGAAAATGAAAAATAATTTCTCTGGATCATAAATTATTTCATTATTTTATTTTGAATTATAAAATTATATTAGCATTAAATAGTTATGTTATTAGTAAAATAATTATATTATTTTATTAAAAATTAAATATTTTCATTATTTAATTTTTATATAAATATTATTTAATTTTTATATTAATATTCATTATAAATATTTTCATTATTTAATTTTTTAATAAAGTACTAAAAATGGATACTATTTTTGATCATTCCTCATTTAAACCATGTGACCGGTATGAATCATTGTTCTTTAATCGAAATCGTTCTTTCTTTTGTTTTCTTCTGTTGCAATAACGGTTAGAAACAAGAAGTTTGTAAATATGTCGAGTTTTATAGCGATCCCACTTAAAAAAACATCTGAAATTGATTTAGTAAAACCTTTAAAAAATGTATTTTCTAGTTTTTGTATAGCATCGGATGAACCTGTTAATTATGATGATTCTTTAACAGAACTAAACAAATTACGGATGAACTCGACTTGGAGAACCTTAGATAAGCACGAAAACTCACTTGATGTAATGACTAGGTAATTGTATTGATATTATTCACCTGTTATCTAATTATTTAACTATAACAGATATTTATATTAAAGTTTTCATTAACTTTTTTATAAATAATGTATTTAAAATTTGTTCTTTGTTTTAATAAATTATTTTAATTTTATAGATATTATGATCAGTTGAATTTTTTGGATGCCAAATGCCCCAACGTAGAATTTCAGGTTAGTATTATTTTTTTTAAATGGTATTGAACTAAATATTTATTGATTTGAAAATAATTTCTTTTATTAATACTTCCCGCCATTAATCTAAAGCGCAGTTTTAATATTTACTATATAGTTTCGAAATACCGAGGGCCATATCCTACGTAACATTTTAAAGTCGCAACTTTTTAAAGTCACAACTTTTTAAAGTCACATTATTTAAACATTAAAACTTATAATAAATATTAAATTTATTTGTCAACATCGGTAAACATTATTTTTCCTAAAGTTATCTCTATTCCCTATCTGATGACGGAAGATTTTCTATCGTTTATTATTTTAAGTGATACATTTTTGTTAAAATTTGTCGATTATTTTTTGTGATAAATTGACATAATTATCTCTATATCTGGAGAATTTTAAATTTCATATATTTTAATTAAAATGTTCAAATAAATATTAATAGTTATATTAACTTATTAATTGTTAGTTCCTGACATGGTAAGTTATTAAATTGATTGGCAGTGATGAATAAAATCCACGAGTTAGTAAAACGAAGACACAAATAACATATAATCTTTTTGTTCATTAAAAATATCTAAAAGATGGCGTAATTGTTACGTATAAACTAGAGTTGCAAAAGTAGTATGTTGAATCTTTGTTGTATTCTTTATCTTTCTAATGTAATATTCTTTTTTGTTCAAATGAAGTCACAGTTTCTCCATCTCTTGATAAATCTCAAATTTCAAAATAGCAAAATTCTGATAAGACAATCAATGGTTGTGCAAGTGGCATTTATAAACATAAACCAAATGTGGAATGCTTTTTGTCACTGAAACAAATCAGTTCAAGTAATTAATTGATGGAAATTTCTGCTAAATTAAAGGTAAAAAATTAACCATCTAAAACAGCATATTTTAATCACTACATTAAATGTCAGTCTAAATATAATCCTATTGTTCAAAAATTCCTTAAGAATTTCATAAATTCAGTTTGACTTCAAAAAGAATTTTCTACTAATATAGAACAAAGCTAAAACATCACCAGTTGTAAATTCTTGAGAAAATTTCTGGTATACTTTATATATATTTAGTGTAATTAACCATCAACAGTTTGTATTTAATGTACAACAACCTTTAATTTAACAATTTTTGAGGTTAATTCCACTCCAGATACAGATTTGTGGTTTGGTAAACTCTCTTCCTATAGGTTTAGTTGAATTACAGTGATTGTGTTTAAAAAAATAACCATTTAGGGACAAAACAAACAACAAACTTTACCAGCTTATATTAAATTTTCATACTAGACACTTATTTAAATTTTTTGTGGCCCAATATTATTATAGTTATTTAAATTTTTTGTGGTGCTTTTATGTATAATTTTTTTTTAATTTATTGGAATTAATGCTAATGAAACATAATTATTCTCATTCATATTATTTTTAAATTACATTAAAATAATGTTTTTTTTTTTTTTTAATTGTAATGATTTTATATGTACTCTTTAAAATTGTGAAAACAGAACTTTAAAAAAGTACAACCTAAGATCTTCAACAGTTTATTGTACATATGTATTATCCTGTTGACCATATCTAAGAAAATTTTATGTCATTCAATCATGCGATTTCGCACCATATAAATTACAAATAAAGTTTTTGTTTTGTTACAATGAAGATAGAAGTAAACTATTTTGCTTTTATTTCATGTTTTGAAAAAAATATTTAAATTTACAAAATTTGGCAGCATATTTTTATGGCAAGAAAAAAAATTGATGGGATAATACATAAATATCCACTTTATGATTAATTAAATTGGAATTTTGTTGAATTATGACAATCTAATTATTGTGTCAATCAAAATAAATTAAAAATGAAAACTAAGTTTTGGAAAATATTTTTCCTTTGTTATGCTTATTTAATGGAGTAATCAAATTTTCTCACGTGAAGATCATTTGAATAAAAAATAAGATTTTATAAAGAAACTACTCAAAATATAATATTAATTGGAGCCTTTAAGTACAGATATTTATTCAAATATGTAATATATTAAGTGTCTATCTCTTAGAATTTTTCAATACAATTTGTAATAATGTTTATTAGAAATTTAAACTAATGTATATGTATATATATATTTTAGATACCTTTTAAATGGAAGGATGCTTTTGATAAGGGAAGTTTTTTTATGGGCTCTGCTAGTCTCAGTATGTATGCTTCATTTTTTGGATTGCTTAATATTAGTGATACAAATCTTTATATTTGTCCATTGAAAATTTTTTTATCTTATATTTGTGAAGCCATCTAGATGAATATTGTAAACAGGTATGCCACTTTTCAGTCCTGGAGATGGATTTCCTTCTTGTGAAAAATTTTGAATCTGAGATTTCAATTAAAAATTATCTAAACTTTTAACTAAATCTAAAATTTCAATCAATATGTAAAAACAATTTAGTTAAAGGCATTGTTCAAGACCAGTTTTATCCAATATTTAATTGGTGTTCAGAGTTAAATTTAATATCCTTATCACACCCCTAAAAATTTGAAAACTGGTATGCAATCAAGCAACTAAACTCAAAGCAATTATCACTGTATTTTTGATTGAAAACACTCTTTATTTATAGTTCTAAAAATTAGCTGCCTTAGAGCTGAACTAATAATAAATTAGTATTGTCTGGACTAAGTATGGTTAAAACATATTAAAGACTTGTAACGTAGCGAAAGGAATTAGGAAGCTTTGATACAAATGAAACAATAATTTTTTATTAATTATTGATGAAATTATTCATTTAATAGGCATAAAGATTATAAACAATAAAATTAAAATTTTGATGATAATATTTATTGTTTTGCAGTTAGGTTCTAAAAGGAGAAATTTATTAACTGCAAAAATATATATATATTAAAATAAAATAAATGAAAATACTCCTTCATATCTTTAAAGTATTAAATTGTTTATTAGAGTTTTCTTCAGAATAATAAACATTTATTTTTTACATTACATTTAAAATTATTATTATTTTTAATTATGTCCTTATACATTAAAATTATAAAAGGAATATATAAGCTTATTATCAGCTTCTTGAATTTAGCTCAAATCTTACCTTCTTTCATTTTTGAAGAAAGATCAGGTTAATTATTTGAAAATCAGAATTCTTTTTAAGAAATCAGGCTTCTAAAATGCTAATTTTTAATTCTTTTAGGAAAAGCTGCTATGATTGCATTTTCAATATCTTAGGTTAAACCTTGCAATATGCTATGAATGTTTCTACCTATAACAGAACAATGTTAAATTCAGAAACTTATGTTGGATTGTTAGCAAGATCTAATGTTTATTGAGAAGTCAAAACCTGAAAGACTCAAAAATGACCAAGGTTTTCTGGAAGAGAATACTTATAATATTACTGTGCTTAAAGAAAATAAAATCAATTCATTTTCTTTTTATAGTTCAATTATATATAAGTCTCGAATTCCAGTTATTGATGTAAATTACCTAATAAACCATAAATAATAAACCATAAGAAAAAAAAATCACAATTATGCAAAGGAAACTAATATATAATATAATTTATATTGCAAAACTGCATAAAACAGTAAAATATTTTTTATGAAATTTTATTTTTTTATGATTTTTTTTTTGTTTGTTCTTTTATGACCTGATGAATATGAGTTGCTGAATACATATATAATTGAAAAAGGTTTTATTATAAGTTGTCATTTCTTCACTAAATTTTTTTTGATGTTAAAAATTCTTAATAGTCTGCAATATCAGACTTTAAAAATATTAAAAAAATATATATTAGTTTGTTTGATAAATTATATGTGTTATTGGGAAATTTTTCATTCCCTTAAAAACTATGAAAGGTGAAAAATATAGATAATGCTTTGAAAAAGTTACACATAAAAAATTTTTAACACTCCTATTGGAGCATATTTTAAATAAAATGGAAAAAACAAATGAAGCCTTGATCAGTTCGTGATGGTGAAAGGTAATAAAATTTTTTGTGCTATGCACTTTATTTCATAAAAATGTAAAATCCAAAGCAATTTTTTTGTACAGTAGAAGGATGTAATATATATTTTTTCCTTTTACCTCCAAAAAATTCTTGAATATCTTTTCATTATAAAAAATTAGAACAATAAGAATGGATAAGATTGGGAATTTATAAATTTTTATGAAAAATAGTTTAACATATATTTAAAGCAAAGCAAATCACTGTTAATTCATTTAAAAATATTTTTATTCTTACTTAAAATATTCTTATTTATTAAAGTTTGTAATTCAAATAACAGATTAATTTTAATAACTTTCATTATGTTTATTAAATTATATATTGTGTAAGTTGTTCTGTTCTTTTTTTTTATTTAAATTATTTCAAATTTTCTTTTGACAAAGTTGTCAATAGTATAAATAAAGAATTATATTTTTTCTTTTATAATTTTATAGCTTTGTCTACACTGGCATTTGAAAAAGCATGTATTCTTTTCAATATTGGTGCGATGCAAAGTCAAGTAGCTTGTAGTCATATTTCTGATGCTAAGAATGATGAAGGTCTTAAATTAGCCGCCAAATATTTTCAGGTATGCTATAATTATTTCAGTTGTGAAAATTAAAATTTTTAAACATGATGAAATATATGAATTTTTAGATTTTTTATGAATATATTCAAAAATATATTAGATATAAAGACATGTCTGTTAAGCATGAAATATTTATTAAATCTATTTTTTGTGAATTTATTTTTCAAACAGAAGATACCATTCAGCAATGTTTCTTAGAAAATTAAAGTAACAAAATTAATACATTAGTGTCATGTACTTAAATAAAACTGTTTGTTAAAAATAAAAGAATTTAAATTTAACATGAAAAAAGATATTTATAATAATATTATACAAAATGGATTTATAATTATAACCATCTTTTAATTTTATGCTGAACATATGTTAGAATTTTTAATATATGAGTTTTTCTAAAAGCTTTTTAAGACATGTATATGCAGTAAAAAGAAAGTTAGATTAATATATTATATTTTTATTGAAGAATTAAAATACTAATAAAAATATTTAGAATACCTTTTAAGTAATTTATATTTAGCATGGGCTGAACTATGGTTTTAAGAAAATTGTTTTAAGAATTCATGTACTTACTGTGATTGGTTGAGAAAGAGTAGCTAAAAATTGATTACATGTACCTAAGGAAGAAACTAAGAAATATTTTGGGCCTGATCATTTTTTGTGAGGTATTCCTTTTGTAAAAGGAAAAGATAAATAGTATGCTCTTTCCTATTAGGATTGGTTACTTGTAGTTTCCTCTTATGTAATATTAAAAGCACTATAAAATAAAATTAGAAAATTTTCAATTAAGTTTCTTATTAAAAATAATTTTATATTTAGCATATAAGTGACATTTTTCCAGTTTGATTATAAATAAAATCTAGATTTTTTAGAAGTTTCCTGTTGTAAAGCTTTTCCTCCCTTTTAAAAATCTATTTACTGTAATGCTGTTAAATAGGACTTAAAAATTTCATTTATAATATTTTGAATTGAATTTTTTATTTCCCAATGTTTTAATATTTTATTAATAAACTTTTCCAGATAACCTGAGATCTCTCTGTAAAATTTATTTTGATAATGATTGCATGTCATGTTTATATTATTTCAGTTCTTTTCTCATTTTAAAGTTTTAAGAGTTTTCTTAAACTTAGTAGCTTAATTTTATAAATTTTTCCATAGTAAATTGATGCTTAAATTCTTTCATGCTAAACAATCATTTTTGGAAAACATGATATATCTGTGAAGGAAAAAATTAATTTAAATTTCATATTTTTTTTCTGCTAACATTTTGATAAGCAGATTAAAACAAAACAAAATTAAGCTGAACCACATATAGTATATAACTTTTAAAAGCATCTTATTGAGCTCACCTAGAGCCAGTTTGATGTCATTCCTTGTTTTAAAGAAGTTTGCTGGAAACTTGCTCTGAATGCCAAGGATTTTCAGATGGCATATTTTGTTCTGCACCTTATTTTTTCTTAATAATTAATGATATATTGTCTGTTAAATATTTACGTGATAAGATTTTTATATTTTTATGAAAATTTATGTGATTAAAAGAGCAGAAAAAACTATAAATTATAATAATAATTAGTATAATAAAAATCCACAAGTCTATACAATATACTATGTAAAAATAATTTAATTATGAAAAGGTTTTTTGTTAAACTATCAGTGTTAATAGCATGAAAATAATTATCAAATAGATTCTCAAATCATTAAGCAGTAATAAAAAAAATTAGTTACATAAAGTTAATTTTCTTTCAATTTGATTGGAAAAGTTGTAGAAATTATAAGTGATTAATGCATGTTTACGTTGATGAATATGTGTTTGATAGGTCAATATACTGTAACTTTTAATTAAGAGTTTTAAATTAATTGAAATGAATAAATATAAATTAATATCATCATTGAGTAATCAAAAACAGATTTATACAAATTTAAATTTTAATTGTAAATAAATGATATTTTAATAGGGCTTAAATATAAAAATATTGTATATTTGGCATTGTGATTTTGAAAAATTATGTGATTTGAAACTAAATAATTTTTCTTTCGTTTCTCCATCCCCAAAAAACCTTTAATAATTTTCATTGTTATTCACTATATTTTAATGTGATATAAAATAATCTTTATATTGTAATTGTTTATTTAAATTTTATATTTATCTTTCTTTTTCACAATATAATTTTTCAAATATAAAAATCATTGTATATTTAAGTATTGCACTTTTGAAAAATTCTATGGTTTGAAACTGAAAATTTTTCTTTTGTCTCCTCCCCCCTCTAAAAAAACTTCAATAAATTTTATTTTTATTCTCTGTATTTAATGTGATATAAAATAGTCTTTATATTGTAATTGTCTTATTAAATTTTATATTTATCTTTCTTTTCACTCTTTCTAAAATATTTAATGAATGTGCAAGTGTTTTGTGATATTTAATATGTCATCGTACTAATGAATATTAAAATTCAACCTAATGATTTTCTGAAGTTGTATGTCTTGCTATGTGAACTTGCAAGGCATATACTACAAGCTATATGTAACCTCTGAAATATCACTATAGCAGTGACTTATCGGACAAGTAACCACAGATAACAGGCTTTATCACCCTCTCAACTATGATCAAACATCATTTATGTAGCCAAATCCATCATGTTATGTATACTAAGATAAAGTGAAATTTTACTAGCAAATTAGTTTGCAATTAAAATGTCTAGAATTTACAGTGTATATTTCCATTGTTTTTATTGAAATACTTTTGTTTTTTAAAAATTAATAACAATTTATTTTAGTGATTTACTCAATAGTTTTTTCTAATGTTCTTTCTAAATTATTATGAAGTTTTATTAATTATCCAAAATGTGGTGTTATGTGTTTGCAAAATTCATCCAAGATTTCATTGTAGTAATATCAATGATATTTTGACAAAAATGTTTTAAATTATTTTCACTATGGTACTGATATTTTTAATGAAAAAAATTTTCATTTCATTCCAAAACTTTCTCACTCTCTCTTGTAAATAATCTATATTTTATTACTTAAAATGTTTTTAAAATAGATACTTGTTGTTTACTCTTACAGCTGCTGGTAGTCCTATTCAATGCTTTATGGGGTTTGATTTTCCTCCTCTCAATTGTGAATATTTGCAGTTATTTGAAATTCATTTCGTAATTCATATTCAAATGAGTTTTTATATGGGGGAAAAAACCGATAGAATGAGAAATAAACTTCAACTTGTTAACTTATGGAATTACAAAATTTATGGTAATTTGCAACCTTTCAAAAATTCCTAATTCAAGTAAAAGAATAGAAAATATCGACATAATTTGGTGAAGATTTAAAAAGCAATTCAATGAAATTAAATCTGAAGCAAACTTTGCATGCAGGAAAAATTCAAACAGAGGATTTTCTGGCATAGTATGTTTCGCATAGGTATGGCATAAAATATGTCTTGCTAAGTGAATTTAAGTAATAAGGAACATACTTTAAAAAATACTTTTATCTCAATAGCTGTAGTACATCATGATGACTCCCTATTAAATATTTTAATTTAGACTTTTGAAGTGAGTTAATTTTAAGTGATTTATATTATTTCAATCACAGATGTCCAGTGGTACGTTCCAACATTTGAAAACTGTGGCATGTTCACCAGCAATAGAAGAACCAACTCCTGATATGAGACCTGATACTATTTCTGCCCTGCAAGTATTAATGTTAGCTCAGGCCCAAGAAAGCTTCTTTTTTAAAGCCACATCAGGTAGTTAAAATGAAAATTTATTTTACTTTAAATAGGCATTACTATTCCTTTCTTAAATTGATATCACATTATTCAAATTAAGTATAAAGTATGAATGAAATTGTTGCTTCTATTATTATTTTTTTTATAAAGTAAGTGTTTGTATTGTTACCAAATGCACATTATTCATATTGATATGATATATTAATTGATCTCTCAATTTTAATTAAAATTTAAGATTTGTGACAGTGCAGCCATATAAGGTCAAATTAATTTTTTTTTTAAAAAAATCCTTTTAAACTTATTATGAAAGTTAAATCAATTTAACTTGTTTTTACTCTGTTGTCCAAGTTTCTATTATTCTTTAACAAGTATTTTAAGTGATTTAGGTTTTTTATTTTATTGTCAATAAATTTTTGTTTCTTATTTTTGAAAATATGACTTATTTAGTATAAAATAGAGAGTAAATTGTTTTATTTTATTATTTAGAATAGATACATTAATTTACCTTATATTTGCAAAATTCTGAATAATCTTATATAAATATGAAATGCATAAAATGGCATTTACACAAGTCATTTATATTTTCATTTTAATTTATGTAATGAAAGAATGAAATAATAATGAATTTAGATTTTTCTAAAGTTAATGTATATTCTAGATAACATGAAGGATGCTATAATTGCTAAAGTAGCATGCAGAGCTGAAGAATTATATGCAGATGCATTAAAATTAATGCAGAAAGAATCTGTTAATCATCTTTGGGAAAAAGTGAGTATGTACATGTTACTTATGAAAACATATAATTTCTTATATAATAATCTTTTCATTTAATGTCATTCAAATCTGCATATAAAACAGTACTTTTTTATACATATTTAAATTTTTATTTTTGCATTTCATACATATTTGTTACATTTGCATTGTGTTCATAATTGTGTTCACCTATAATTTAATGTAAAATAAAACTTCATGAGTGTTGTAAAAATAATGTAGTTGGAATTTAATATAGTTATGATTTAATTTCACAAAAATTCAACTCAAGCTTAAGTTTTTTAAACTGTAAAAATGCCTAAAATCTTTATTATTTATTTTAAGAAAGGTATGATAAAATTTTTAATTTGAATCATTTTCTGTGGACATAAAAGGCAAGTGAAAATGCAACAAACTTGTTTAAGTAATATAAAAATAAAGCATGCACATTATAGAAGCAAAGTTTATGTTTGAAAAATATGTCTAACCTCATTTTAAAAGTTAATAAGAAATAAAATTCGAATTTTTACGAGCTTCTCGGTATTATCGCTCCTGTAGTTTCATCTCCATTTACCGCACTTTGTGATGAGGTGGATCACACAGATCTTTTTTATACTAAATGTTTTTTCTGTACGGTTTATTATATTTTTAATCATACTGTGTATTTCTTAATTTTTTGTGAATCACTGATCAATTGCAGTGTATATTTTGAACAATTTGCTGAAAAAATTTCTGTGAAGTATGCAACTTTCTTTTTCTTTTTTCTTTCTTTCTTTCTTTTTTTTTTTTTTTTTTTTGGAAAAAAGTTTTTTGTTGGTGTTATGCCAATGCAGATTATATACAGGATAATACGGTAAATAAGTGACTTAAAATATCACTTATTTTAAGAAAGATTTTATATTGTTTAACTTTTAAAAAAATATTTCTATTATTTTATAAAAAAATCTTTATTAAACATAGTTTGTATGTGGGATTTGTAGAAACAATAGATTTTGGTTTACAGGATTGGGTTGCCACTGTTGCAGGAAAACAGGCTGGTTTTCTGGCTTTATCAGAATACTACCAGTCTCTTGTATGCAAGTCAAAGAAGGATGTTGGTGAAGAAATAGCTAGACTTCAGGTGATGCATTTATGGGTTATTAATTGAAAGTTTTTGTATTAGATAGAACTTAAATCTTGTTTCATTTGTTTTCTTTTTCAGTAGTAAATGCTTCATGAATAGATTTTGAACTATAACCTATTATGTATATTTAAGTTGAAGTATTATATATTATATTTATGAATTTATAATATTTGAAATAGAATATTTTTTATATTAATCAGATTAAATATAGAAAAATTAATAATTGCTCACAATTGCTTTTATTAAACTTTGAATTATTTATTGTTAACAGTTTTTAATTGAGGTACTCAATTTTCAAAGACAAAAAAAGGTTTTGATTACTAATTAAATTTTTTAGAATAACTGTTTAATATTTTATGTTAGTTGCTGTTTTTTTCTATAATTGCTTGCATTTAAAAAGTTTGCAATTGCTATTTTATGATATTTATTGGAATGTGTGTTTGAAGATCAATAAATTCTTTTATTGAATTATATAATTAATTACAAATAAACATTTATATTATAGTTATTATTTAATTAATGTATAAATAATTATATTTTTTAAAACATTGATAAAATGATTAAAGTTTGTGAAGAAATTTCTCATCAATAGATTTAATTGAAAATTTTTATTTCCTAAACTTTTCATTCATAGTTTGATAGCTATTATCAATTTCATAACTTAAGAGTTGCACATTAAAAATGTAACAAAAAATTTTCAAGTCATAAAACATGAGTAGCAATAAAAGAATGTGTAATAGCATAAATTGGCTTTTTATATTTTTTCAATAGTTCACTTAAAGAAACTTTTAAGATGCTTTAAATAATTACATAAAGGAATAGTGAACAGAATTTGTTAGAATATGTATTTTATTTATATTATACACTTTTATAAGAACAAATTACCAAATGGTAATTATTAAATGTTATAAATCGAATTCAATGTAAATTTATAGTTGAATTATATTTTAAAAAGATGGATATATTTTATTTATATGTATTTATGCTATTTTTATTAAATAAATTTGATAATTATCTTTAAAGTCATAGCTTAGAATTTAAACTTTGCAGTCATTTTTTTTATTATAAGGATCATTCTTTTAAATTAGTTTATGGAAAATGTCTTCATTTCTTCTACATTTAATTATAGAGAGCTGTGGATCTTGTGAAAACTGCTGAAGCAAAAGGGATATTAACGACTGAATTCAAAGATTATGTTCCTAAAATGACTCATAATTATGAGGAGGCAAAGAAAGATAATGATTTTATATATCATGCTCGTGTCCCAGATGTCAAATCTCTTCCTCCTATTGGAAAAGCAGCTCTTGCTAAGCCTATTCTCCCAGGTGAAAGGCTGAATCCAAACTCTCAAGGTAAGTTGTTTTACTTTTTCCTAATCTTTGTCATAATTAAAGCATATCATACAATTTTTCATGAAAAATAATATAATTTAAGTTTAAAAAAAATGTAGAATTTTTGCAAAAATTTAAACTGCAATTCATTTGTTAAGTTATTTTGATTAATAAATTAAGGAGAATGCTTTTATGTTTTTCTAATTTAGTTCTATATTTTACATTCTATTATTTAATATATATAACTAGTCAAAAATTTGTATGAACAAAGAATAATGTAATGAAATATTGTAATTTGTATAACAAGGAATAATGTAAGTAATGATACACAAGAATAAATTTATGGTCTTAAGAATTTGAAATAAATAATTGCCAAATTATTCAAAAGGATATATTTATAGATGTGCTTCAAAGTATTCCAAAATGTCTGCATATAAAAATTTTGAAATTGAGTGATTTCTGTTCAAAATGATTCTCAATTTCATTCATTCTCATTTGAAATGCAGTTTAACATTAAAAGAAAGTTAACAATACTGTTTGTTTATATATGCTGCATTTTCCATATTTTCTTAACTGAGATAGATTTTCTTTCCCTCCTTGTTGAGTTATATGCATTATTGTTCTGCTATGTTTTTGTCTATGCATATGCTTGTGTGTGTGTGTATATATATATATATATATATATACACACACACACATTTACATACCATATGCAATGTTATGTATAACTTATAGACTACATAGAATATTTTCATAAGCATTTTGCTTCATGCTATTCTTTTACAAATATTTATATATATCATGTTCTAATTATATTCATTTTTCTCTTCATAGAAAGTGATATTTATACAGTTTAATTTAATAACTCAATTTTACATTTTCTATTCACTTATATCAATATTATCATTCAACTAGATCAGAATTTTCATTATTAAAAATAGTTACTCTATAAATTTTAATATTTTGTAGATTTGTTTAGTTCTTTATTACCAATTGCTGTTCAACAAGCCATGTCAGCCTTTGATCTTAGGAAAATGGAAATAGTGAACAATGAGAAAAGCAAATTACAAAGTGAAACTCAAATGGTGAATGGGTGAGTGTTGCTTTTTATTTGTCTATGCTTTCATGAAACTTTTATTTTTAATTAGTAAAGTGTCTATTATATTATCCTGAGCAACGGAATAGGAAATGAAATTAATATGAACTTGGTGATGAGTTCAAAGAGTTCTTAGAAATGTTTTTCATTTTTCAGTACTTTCAGCTAATAACAAATAGCTCTTGTATTTGAAAGACTACAAAAATTGAAAACTTTTCTGTATCCTGGTGTAACTTGATCGAGATAAGTGTTACTTTGGTGTCCGAAAGGTAACAGGCTCCATAATTGCACCAGAAAACCATGCTAAGGAGATCTTTTAATGCTAAATGTTTTTTAATGAGAAAAAGTATTGATCATATCTCTTGACTGTTTAAAAGTTTTATGCCATTTACTGCATATATTGGCTTTTGATGGCAGAAATAAGCAGCTGGAAATGTGTTGCCAAAACCTGTATATCAAACTTAAAATTTAAAATGTCATTTAGTTAAATTTTTTAAGATTATTTTTAACTGCATTTTTCATGAATTACGTAAGTATTATTTTTTACTCAAGTTTTTTTTTTTTTTTTTTTTTTTTGTGATATATCTGTTGTTAAACATGTGTATTAGTAAAAGTGTACTAGTGTAAATAAATCTCTTAATGATAAATATCATCGGTTTGACACCATTAATAATTTCACTTATTTGGAATGTGAAATTAAGGAAATAGTACAATAAATTAACTGAAGATAATGTAATGTCTATTTTAATGCATGGCAAGAATCCTAAAATTTGAAATCACATTAAAATATTAATGTGTAAATAATTAATTTACATTCTTGCATAAATAATTAATTAATTTAATATACTTCTTGGAAATGAGTATTCTATGTAAAAGAATAATGATGCTTAGTATATTTGTTCTGGATAACATATTTAAAAAATGCAAGTTGAAGAAGAACAGCAAAAAACAGTAATGGTGAGTCTTTCTGTATATTAGCCAAATTATATTTTCCAAATAGGCATAAATAATTTTTAATAAGTGAAAATTAATTTGTAAGGTTGTGCATAATTGAAATTATTCATTCAGTCAGAAAGCTCCTTGTGCTTGAATTTATATATTTGTTAATATTTTAAAGTTCATTTAATATTCATAAATTCATTCTTTTTTTAAAAAAATGTCTTAATTGAACTAAGCAGTGATTACTTGGGTAATTTGGTAGAAAAACCATAGAATATTTTGAACTTAATTATTGGAAATAAATATTTTAAAATTCATAATAGTTTGTTTTTCGATTTTTATTAGAATACATATCATAGCTGACTATATTAATATTTCAAAGAGGATTTTTGATACATTTATTGGTTACATATTCTTGTTTTATCAGCATTTTAATTGAATGTTTTTTTCAAAAGCTTGAAAATAATTTATTTTTTCAAGTATGTTTTTTTATCTTAATTTTTTATTGAAACTTCTATACTTTAAAGTGTATCTTTTATAATTTAATGATTTTATGGAATAAAAAGAACTTCATGTTTAAAAACTTATATGAACTAACAAATTCCTTTATTTATTTTTTTTTACTGCATTAAATAATTAGTGCAAATTTATTTAGTAAAAATTTATTCCAAGTAATATTGTTACTTTACTGAATACTTTCACTTTCACCTTTACTTACAGAATTTTAGCTTCACTAAATCTGCCAGCTGCTTTGGAAGATACATCGGGTAATGCTCTTCCTCAATCTTTGCGAGAGAAGGCACAAGCTATTCAAGAGAAGGGTGGTTTAGAGGCTCTTCAAACTCTTTTGCAAGAATTACCAGATTTATTACAGCGTAATAAGGAAATCTTGGAAGAAGTATGTACCAGGGTTTCTTAGCTCTGAATTATTTAATTTTACAGAAAAGATTAAGTGTATATATTGTGAATTTTTTGTTTTTACTTAGTTTTACTTTAATGTGTTTTTTTATATGATTTCAAATGTAATAATATGTTGCTTTCTTAATTGCATAATGATGGGAATAAATTATTAGTCAAAAAGCCTTTAAGGCTATATAAAATTCCGCTTTTTTTCCCCAAATGGAATGTTAATAATATGATGTTACAAAATGTATATTTTTACTGTAATTTTTTTATTTTCATTCTAAAATGCCTAATTTAAAAATCAGTTCATGTGAAGTAAAATGTTAAACTTTTAATTGTACATTGACTGCAATAAACTTATTTCTGTCTGCCCATTATGATTGTATAAAATGAAATTGTATGGATTAAGGCATGGCCAACTAGACACACAAGGCCGTGTAAGCTTGGCAGTCACGTGACATGACGTCACATTGGTCGTCCTAGGGAGAAACGATCGAAGCTGTGGAAAACATTGTTGTCATTTATGGTGTGTGTTCGAAGTTTAAGCAATTTAAAATGCCTGATCGTTGTTGTGTTCCTTATTGCAAGTCAAATTATGATAGTACTGACTCATATGTATCCTGTTTCAAATTTCCTAAAGATGAAGCTAAGAAAATTTTGTGGTTAGAAAAAATTCCCCTGAAAGATTTTTCCCAAGCAAACAAACCGTTGTTTGTGAAAAACATTCGCTGATGAACGCTGTGTTCTAAAGTAAAATCTCAAGTAGGAGATACAGTTCTAATATTTATGAATTTTCTGCCTACTTGTATATTATTTCACCTTTTTGTTATCGGGCTATTTTAAACTCTGATGTTTTAGCTCTCCCTAATACTGATATGTTAAAGAAAGTTCTCAATGTTAGAAGCTCAAATTCCTCTTGTAACAATGAAGAAAACATTGATTATATAACACAAAAATGCTGAAAGATGAAGAGAAATTAGTGAATTTGCTAATTGATGAGATTCACATTAATCAAAAAGTAACTTACAAAGGTAATCAAATAACAGATTTTGCTGAAAATTGTGAAGCTCTTGCAGCTAGCTAATTCCATTCAGGCATTCATGATCTCATTTTGTTTTTCTTCATATAAAGAAGTTGTTTCTTTAGTGCCTGTATTGTTGATGACAACTGAAGATTTGTTTAATTTGACAAGAACTTCTTTGAATATACTTCATAGATCAGGATTTGAAGTTTTATCTGTTATTTCCGATAATAATTCTGTTAACAGACACATGTTTCAATTGATGTGTGATGGCCCTCTCTCCAGTAATGCAGTAAAAAATCCATTTACAGGTAAAAATTTATGTCTTGTTTTTGATGCTGTACATATCTTGAAGTGCATCAGAAATAATTGGATTTCTCCACTTGACTCAGAAAAGACTTTCACCTGTCCAAATGTTGAAGGAATAGGGAATGCCATTTATCCTTCCTTTGGACTGTTTAGAAAGGCTTTTGCATTTGAAAAAAAAGTTCTGTTGTTAAATATGCTTTTAAATTAAATGTCAAATCATTATATCCAACAAATATTAAACGACAGAATGTATTGGCAGCTGTAAATATTTTTCATGAAAGTAATCCAGTTGCCTTGCAATGTTTGGAAAAATATAATACAAAATAAAAGTATAATTTCAAGGATACAGTATAATTTTTTGTACAATTTAAAAGGTGGTGGGATATAATGAATGTGTCTCGTGAGCATAAAGCAAAGTTCACAAGAAATATTGATTCATTGCATTTTTATTAAATAATACTGAAAATGTGACATTTTTAAAATCTTTTATTGCATGGGCAAAATCTTGGATGAATATGAAACAATCTTCTCGAAATGGTTGTTTGAGTAAGGAAACTTTTACTGCTCTCATCCACACAAGTGAAGTTATAATAAACATTGCTTTGACTTTGCTTTCAGATGGAGCAAAATATGTCTTGACTTCACAAAGTTTCACACTGGTGCTTTGAAGTTCAGATTTTCACAGTATCGACAAATGTCTGGCTGTAATTATCATGTATCCTTGCAACAAGTGTTGGAATCAGAAAGAAAATTAAGAATAAAATCTGTTCTAACTTTGCATTCAGAAAGATATGGAGACATTCCTGTTAGACTGTTTATCAATGATGTGTGCCAACCTAATAGAAATGATATCAGTCTTGACCTGTTTGCAGATATTATTGATGATTTGACAGTTGATATTTCTCCTGATGAAAATGAGGTTCTTACATATATTGCTGGATATTGTGTTTTTAAACTTAAACTTATGTGTGACAATTGTAAACTGTTTTTTTCATGGTCTCACAAAATATTGAGGTAGAAGTTGGTACAGAAATGTTAATTTCTCCTCTCAAATGGTATAACATTCTTTTTATTTTAATATGATTAATCTAGTGTTATTGAAATCACCATCTGCAAATATGGTATTTACAATTTCTGTTTGTTATGTTATATTTTAAAAATTAATTTATAAGGATTATGAAAATTATTTCTTAACCATAGTAAACAACAAGTAATATTAATTAATTTTAACAGAAACCTATTTAAAAGAAAGTTGTCTGTTTGATTTAACAAAATGTGCACTAATTGTAATTCATGTTTCTCTGTAAATCTTTTTAAAGTTATTCAAATATTTTCAAATGTATGTTTAAATAATTACTCAAAATTTGAAACAGATAAAAATGTTTTCAATAAAAATAAGAAGTCTAACAATAAGAATATAAATTGTTCTGATAGGAAATTGAAAAAATTAAAAAAATAAAACATTAAAAATTTATAAAGCTATATAAAATTTTTTTTATACATTGATAATTTTAATGACCTTTATATATATTAAGAAAGCTTTAAATGCATTATTTTTATTTGATTTATACAAAAATAGTGTTATGTTTTTCAAGATGTATTTACTTTTATACATTTACTGCATCTAATATATTATCTTAATTTGATAAAAATGAGTTTGTTGTTTTTAAATGATCATGTTCTTATGGTATTCTGAAAACTTAATGTTTTTCCATCATAAGTTGTTTTACATCACTATGCAAAACTTATTTGGATTGAAATTTGTCATTGGTGATACTTATAATGTTATCATTTACATTAAAAAATATCCAATGTAGAACTGATAGATAAGGCAAACTCAAAAGCTGTATTATATTTGTAATATGGTTTTCTAATCAAAAGTCAATGATTGAAAAGAAATGCTTTTTTATATTTTTGAAAATTTGTATAAACTATGTTTATATTTGATAATTGAATAAAATTTCATTAAAAATTTTTTTACTGTTAGTATTTTTATGTGAAAAAATTGTTTTATTCAAGTTTATTGTTTAAAGCATTATGATAAAAGTACTCTCCAAAACAAGCATTAACAGTATTGACTTTTATTTGTGCAGAAGCCACTATAAAAGTTACATTTGTATTAATTTATATTTCAATGATTAGGTATCTGTAATTTATTTTAGTAGTATTTGCACATTGTAGTGTTTAATATGTATAAAGTAAAAAAAGTGAATCTTGGATTGAAAAATTATTTAATATATCAGAAATATGTTTACTTTTAAAAATTCATAAAGGCAGAAACCTTTGAGTCTTATGATATATGCCAATTTAAGAATTTCACATTTACAAGATATTTAAACATGAATTTTTAATGGTTAAGAAAGAATATATAACTATTATTTTGGATTATGCATTATAAATATATTTCACATATATTTTTATGTTAATTTTAAAAAGTTCATTTCATAGCTCAGAAATTTGCACTGTTTAAATAACATTCAACAATATCTACATTAAAATATATTATTTGTAAGTTAATTTGCTTGAAAGTATAATGTGCAGATGTTTGCATAAATTTAAACTTAATGGCTTAGAATTAGCAAACTTCAAATAACAATATAAAAATTTATAGTTTCTTTTACGACACAGTAAGAAAAATAATTTTATATTTACCATATTGCCTATAATTACTTTTTGCTTAAAATGTACACACGACAAGAAATGTTACATGTATACAAGAAAATAATTTTAGCTAAATATCTGAATTATTAATGTGTTTCTGTAATAATAAGTACATTATTAAGATAAAAAGAAACTCCTTTTTGATTTTATAAATCAAAACTGGATACATATTTTTGATTCCACCATGTTTATGATTTTTAAAGGGACAAAAAGTTGTTTTAGAAAATATCATATTACAATTCAAAAAATAGCGGAGTGAAAATTTTGATAATTTTTTATTAATTTGTTTATTTTACAATTCTTTACTCAAAGTAAGGTAATTATTTTAAAATATCGATTCACATCACTTTAGATGTCAAATGAAATTTTCTTCTTTTTTTTTTTAATTTTCTTTAGTTTATTTTTATCATAATATTAATAATTTTTATGATTTATGTTTTGTACCAAAGATAGTGGAATATATGTATTTGATTCATCAACTTGCAGAATATGAACTGGAATGAAAGCAAAGAAAATATTTCACTCAAAAATACATTTAAAGAAGTAGTGAAATTATTTTGTATCACATTACCTTCTATATATTTCTGATACTAATACTAATAAAATATAAAGGATACAATTGCTAAAATTCTTAAAGTATTCACACAAATTATTTTTAAGAGTATATAAATTACAGATTTCAATTGAAATGATAAAAAAAAAAAAAAAATAAAAACACTTATAGAATTATTATATTTTAGGTTCTGGACTTATATTATGAATAAAATAATTTCAAACACTTAAATTAATACATGTTGTGTATGAAAGATAGTTGAATATGTGTATTTAATTTATCAACTTACTGAATATGAATTAAAAGGAAAGTAAAGAAAAAATTTCACTCAAAAATGCACTTAAAGAAATAGTGAAATTATTTTGCAGTATTACTTTCTTTATATTTCTGATATTAATTTAAGTGGAATATAAAGGACAGAGTTGATTAAATTATAAAAATTGAAAATTGTTTTTTAAGTGTTTATAAATTTTGGATTTTAAATAAAAATGATAAACAGATAATATTTCAGATTTTATTCATTTTTCGAATACTTCAGATTTTAGATTTATATTTTGAATAAATGAACTTTAAAAAAATATAATAAATATATTAAATTCAAAATTTTTATTGCAAATAATTTAACCATCTAACTTTGAATGATAATTCTAAATTAATGAGCTATAAGCGAACTATTCTCGGTTTCACTTCCAACGAAACCTTTTGGGAGGAAGGACGGTCTCCGTGACGTCACGAAAAGCTTACACGGCCTTGTGTGTCTAGTTGGCCGTGATTAAGGTATAATAACAATCTTGTATAACGTAATTTTTATTTTCAGTCTGAGCGCGTACTGAAGGATGAAGAAGATTCTGATTCAGAGTTACGATCAAAATTTGGAAATATGTGGATGCGTACACCTTCAGCAAAATTAAATCAGCCATTGAAGGACAATTTAAAAAAATACTCAAACATAATTTCCACTGCTGTTCATGCTGATGGCATTGTGAAGGAAAAATTTGAAAAGAATAAAGATAAAATTGCACTCCTTTGCTTACCTGAAGTAAATTCGAAATTTTTTCCTGTTAAAATATTCTTTAAAATTTCGAATTATATAAAATACTCAATATAATTTTCTATGTAAGATATCAAGTGTAAGGAAATTTAAAGCATGTAATATTTACTGACTTTTATTGTCTCTAAACTTAAGTTCATTATTCATAACTTAAGTTTAGAGAAAAACATAATTTGTAATGACTTATTAAAAATATTTTGATTAAAATTTAAAAATTATAAAACATTTTAAACAATAAATTAATTTTTGTAAAATTATGGATAATTTATTGACCTGTTTTTTCCTTAGATACAAGCTATAACAATTTCAATAACGTTATTTTTGAACTGTAGGACCAGCTGGTATCTGGTATTCCTGCTGGCAGTCCTGTAGCCTCGTGCCCATCTGTAGAACGATTGAAAAGTTTGATGAGAGAGGTAGATCACTTAAAAGAAGAGAGGGAGGAATTGATCCATGAATTGGACAGTGCTTCAACAGACATGAGTATGTTAATAACACCAAATAAATCCTAACAAACTATTATTATATTTTTTTTTTTTACCAATGCTAAATTATTATTTTTAAAATTATTTGAAAGCCAACGATTGTTGTATCATCAAATAAGAAATTTATGCTGTATTAATTTGGTATTGTTTATCATTTTAAAGGTATTTTAATCATTAATGACAATATAGTGTATATATATGTATGTGTGTGTGTGTAATTTCTTAAATTTTATTTTTAACGATTTCAGAGGCCAAATTTTTAACAGCTTTAAATGATGGTAGTGTAAATGAAGCTGCCCTATCAATTGAGACTTTAGGTGAAGTCTATGGCCCTATTCAAAAGCGTGCTCGTGAAAATGTTGAAAAACAGGAACAACTGGTGCGAAATATTCAGGTGAGATTGTTGAATGTTTCTGAAATGTGTGAATTAAGAAAGTTAATAATATGTTTGCTTGATGTAATTGAATTATTATAAATTTTTAAATGTACTATGAATTTGTTTGCAAGAATTTAATTTAAATTACATTTCATCAAAACAGGACAATATTTGCTTTGGTCATCAATGCATTTTATAAAATATTAAATATTATAAAAAGGTCATTAATTTCCTTTTTTAGTTGTCCAAATGTTCATAAGTTACATTAAATATCTGGCACACCCTGTTAGTTTCTACAAGGCAAATTTGAAAATGGTAAAACTTATTTTGAAAAGATTTATGTTAGAAGGCAAATTTGAAAAGAGTTGTGTATGAATTTTTTTGAAGATAATTATCACATGTTGTACTTTTAAAATGCCTGCAAATTACTTACTAGTCACTTTTAGCTAGAATTTACTATAGGTTAATGATTTGTCATTAATTTGATAATTTTTAATTTCTCTGTGATGTAATTTATCTTTCTTTACATTTTAAAAGCATAACCATCCATGTATTTACTTCATAATTTGACATTTTCTTTCTATATTTATTATGAAAAGAGCTATTAAAGCATCATTGGTAACAATTATGAATTCATTAACTTTAGCAAATGTTATTTGAATGCTATATTTAGCATACATATTTCAGTCATATATTTTAATTTACTTGGGAGTCCTCATAGTCTTGAAAAAGATTATGTGACTGAGATTTTAAATTTCTAAAATCTCAAAAGTAAATATTTAATAATGAATTTTCATAATCTGATACACTAGTGTTTGGACATTGCTAATGTTCAATCATAAGAATTTTTTAGTTCTTAACCTCTTACTCTCAAAAATCATTTGAGATATTTTTTGTAAACTGATCTCATGATTTGTGCATATTAAGAGCTATTCTGCTGCATGACATTTTATAAATTTAAAATTATTATTTTGAAACTCAATATGATTTAAGGATGAGGTAGTAGTATTTTCTGTTACATTTTTGTTGAATTTCTGTGCACATTATTCTATCAACTATTTAATCATGAATTAAGAATGTAACAATTATATTTTCCCTCCTTGCTGTATTTAGAAAAGGAAAATTGTTTTTTAAATGTAATTGAATATTTTTCTCATGAATTTAAGTGTGTTATTTTTAGGCAGCACACACTGAATTTTCAAAAGAAAAAAATACCAGTGGCTCTGCTAATAAGCGAGAGGAATTGTTGTGTGATCTTGCAAAAGCTCATGATGCTTATATGGAGTTATTAGGTAACTTAGAGGAAGGATCAAAAGTAAGTTTTTTCAATGATTTTCATGTCAAATGTAAATGAATTAAAAACAATAAAAAGTTATATGATTAAGTAAAAATTCATTTTTAATAATTTACAAATATTATTTTTTAACATTTTTAATTATCTTTGAAGTAATGTTGATTAAATAGCAAGTAAATTAAATGTATTTATATTTTCTAAATATCAAGTATGCATATTACTATCTCATTCCTATGTATCCTTCTTAAATTTTTCATAAGAATTTTATATATTTATCTTTAGTTTCTAATATTTAAGGTTTTTAATTGTTAAAAAAATGTTATTTTATTATTTTTTAAAGAGGTAATTTGGAAAAAATGCGTAGTTATGTATGTATGAATGTGTAGTTCTGTTACATATGTATGGCAATTATTATTTTTACTTTTTTAATGAAGGGGGTTATAAAATGTTTGGCATATAATAGAAATAGGTTCTTATTTGAAGTAGATCATCCTTTTTCAAGTAGCCAAAAATTATTAGTTTATAAAATTTAGTACATTTGATATAAACAAATTATCTGGTGAAAAAAATATTTTTCTAATGTTCAGAAATATTTTCATTTTTTGTAATTATATTCAAAACTTCTTTTCAAAAAGTGCCTTATGGAAATAAACTGGATTATGATTCTGATTTTTAAGTGTGAGTTTATTTCAATCTATTGTATAATGTTTGCTGCTAGTTAAAGACATTGAAGCCAAAAATATGACCATGGATGAGTAGAAGAATCAGGCAATTTTTAATTATAATAAAGAAAATTACATTAAAACTGGAAATAAGAATATTGACGTTGTATGGTTTGCAATCCATTAAATTAAAGAAGCAGACAATATTTTCAAATATTGACAAAACTCTGTAGTTCGAGTTGTCTTTGGTATAGCTCACGCGATGTGGAATGTGAAACTGTTTTTTAGTTGAGTGAAAAATCATCAATTAAGTTTAGAAAAAAGAAGAAATTTTAATATTACTTAAAAATATATTTATTATTAAATCTTTAAGTGATGGTTTATTGTCTGACTCTCACCTTGGGCATGACTGTAATGGTATAGAATTCACTTTAAAATTCGGATACCAGTCCGTGTGTGCAAAAGAGAATATTGCCTTAAACCCTATCTCTAATATTTACCTCTTCACCAGGAAATCTAAGATAATTGATATGGTCATTAATTTGTAATTTTCCCAATAGGAATTCATAGAAATCTGCATTTCATATGGATTAAATTAAAGCAAACTGCTTAATGATGGGTAAACATCTTATTTTCCTTATAAATTAAATATGTCTCCTTGCCCAAATTCCTATTTTGATTTTCACAAACATTCAAGTAAGAAAAAGTCTAAATTGAATAATGGGTTTTCAAAATTTCTGCATTTTTGCTCTAATGAATAGCGCAGTGGTAAATATTTCAACTTTTAATCAAAATGAGATAAGATCCTTTCCTTATAAGTAGGGAGAGCTACATAGAGAAAAATACTTCCATCATTTAATCAAATTTGTTCTTTCCTCTAATATTCCAGTTATTTATTTATTTTTTTTTTAATCATTTATTTTTTTTTAATCAAATTTCCTCTAAGTTTAGTTGCCAAGTAACTAATATTTGTTGGAAATCATTCATGCAAATTACAATCAATATATTTGGGTATAGTAAAAATATCATAAATCCATAAAATTAAAAATCATGAAAAAAGCATAATTTTTATTATATTTTCAGTTTTACAACAATCTTACTCAAGTGTTAGTGAGTTTCCAAAACAAGATCAATGATTTTTGTTTTGCTCGAAAGACAGAGAGAGATGAACTACATAAAGATCTTCAGAAGAATATTGTAACTCAGGCCAATCAACCAACACCATTAGCACCTCCACATCATGGTATTTCTTTTTATTCTTATAATAGACTTCTTATGTCGATTATTGTTAATTATTGTACATTGTTAATTTTAAGAAACAGTTTACATATATATTTATGCATACATACGCACAGGATGTGAGTTCAACATTGGATGTTTTTAATTTGTAAACTAAAAATTAAGTACCATGAAATTTGCTTTCTCCATAGAATTGAAAACATCAACTAAGTTTGTTATTTGTAATAAACTTTGTTTTGCTGAGATAATGTAGAATATACCAATTATGCAAATATAATTTATTATTTATCATTAATGTAAAATATTTATTTCAGCTCCTGCGAAACCTGCAAGAGCATTGCATCCACCAATAAAATTTGGTGACACGATAGTTATGCCGTCAGCAGCACAAACTCAAAAATACGACTATCCTTCTACAGAGGCGGCTTCCCATCAGCCCCAGAATCCTCTACCCTATCCTGCTTACCCTTATCCACCATATCCTTATCCTTCTGCCCCTACTGTCTACAATCCGTATGGTCCAATTATGATGACGCCTTTTCCACCAGGTATGTAGTATAAAGTTCCTTAATTAACTTTTACAAATTCCATTAATATTTTTTACTATGAAATATATCTAAGATAGTCATCATACATTTATCATATATCATCATACATTCATAGTTTTAAAACACTTTTACTTAATTTTATTTTGTTATAGTATATCTATATTTTCCAGTATGTAATCCGCAGCAGCATATTATCTGCAAGACCTCTTTTTTTTTCTGAGAAAGAGAAAAAATCGTTACATAATCTGTGGTGATTTTTCTGAGGAATATTCAAAATTTTATATGGCTGATAATGGGGTGCCAAATAAAATAAAAAATACAAAGTACGATTAAAAACATAAGAAATTGTACATCAAATGTTTATTATGAATAAGATCTGTTTGGATCCATCTCAACACAAAATGTGATAAACTGAGATGAGAGCTGGACATGGAACAAGATTTGACTAAATTTTAGTAAAACTTATTGATTTTTTAGTTTTTAATAATTTTTAAAACAAAGTTGACATATTTTAAAAATAAAATATATTTATTTCATTAATAATTAAATGAAAGAATTAGATTATTTTTAAACTGTGTGTTGGATACATTTTTTCTTTCGTACTGCGCACCTTACAATAACAAGCTTCACCATTTTTTTTAATATTACAAACTGTTGGAAATGAATAACGCCTTGTAAATTCTATTGTTATCGCCTTAACTTAAAGATACTGACTACTATGTTCATAAAAAGGGTTCAAAATTTAGAAAAGTATGATGACTTATAAAATAAAAGACGATTTTAGACATCCAAGCAGTAAATTTTGAATTCAGCCATTCTGTCTCAAAAACTAAACATGCCTTAAATACAAGTCAGTTAGTAAATTATAAAGTAACAGCAATTCAATGTTAAATGATAATTTGAGCAAAGTTATGTGAAGATAAAAACACATCCAATATGCTTTGTTTTGCGAATTCTAATGCTATTACATTATTTATTTCATCAGAGAGATACTTCTGTCTTCAGCAATTGCAAATATCGATACCATTAGTGGTACTGGCATCTTGTGTGAAGAGGGATCCTGTTGGACATCATTACATTGCTCTGTAGCTTTTTTATGTGCACAGCAACTGCAGAACCTATTAGGATGAGTATCCTAGGACTTTTTAGGAGCTGTGAAGAGCTATTCATTTTAATGGTAATAACACCCAACCAAATAGAGATGCACTTATTATAAAATATCTGGAAATATATTTATTATATGGTGTAACCATAAATCACTTGTGTTGCTCTTGAATGAACATTGATGTTGACAATCCACTCCTATGATACACTATGAGAGGTTATTGTGACACTTGTATTGCTATATAAGGTGACTAAACCCTTTATAAGATGAAGCAATGAAAAATGCTTTGTTTAGTGCATCCTATTTTTGACTAGTGTTATTCTTATTTACATATTTTGTTAATATTTATTGTAATATGTATGAAATTTTCATACATGTAACCAGTTTTTTTTTTGTTAGAATATCTCATTTTATGATTGCGAGCCTGCTTTTGGACACCAATTTTGTACAGAAGGTGTCATTTTGTATCAAATCTTCTACAATTTTTTTCTGTATCATTTTGAGTTGCAAGCATTGCAACTGAATTAATATTAGTCTGTGTAACCATTTTCATATAACATTAAAATGTTTTGTATCAGGTATGATATTGTATACTTATTTTATTGTCAACAACAGCACAAAGAAATATGTCATTTCAATTCTGATCGTCTTTTGCTTATTATATCATTTTTACTATAAATTTCTATATGTATTAATTTTTTAATATACAAACTAGCTCCTGGCTACCAAGGGCAACCAATGCAGCAACCATCGTATCAAGCCCAGCATCCACCAGGTGCTTACCCTCAACAACAGTATAGGCCATGGTCACAGTGAAGTGCTTTACTCTTGTGAATTTAACAAGACTATCAAGGACATAATCTAATATGATTTGCTCATCTACAAATTGTAGTTTTATTTCCATACAAATATGTTTGTAGAATTAAGATCCTGCAATTGATTCGTGTTTTTTATTCTTATCCATCTCTTTCACGAACTTGTTTTAGCTTGATATGGGAATGGTATTCCAATACTAATTTATTTATTAATGTAATCCAAATTCTTATCTGCTTTATTTTTAAGAAAATAATGCAAAAATTAACAAATATATTTTGATGTTACAAAGTTAGAAGAATTATTATATATACCATTTTTTATCTGCACAAATTGTAATAAAAAGTTTGCAGTGAAATTCAAACTTTGTAAAGTATATTATTGATTCCATTAGTAAAGTGTGATTTGTATTTAAAACTAGATATTATATAATAAATGCTTTCTGTATTACTCTTGTGCATCTGTATGATATGTAAATTTTGAAGAGTTGTTAATGTGAAAATAAAAGCAATATATTTATTTCTTAATTTTTTTAAATTATTACTAAAAAAAAAATCACAAAATACATCTCTTTTCATTACATAATGCTTGGATTTAAAAGTATTCTTGTAACAATAAAAAAAAAACATTTAAATTAATTTCCTATTCTGTATTGAATTTCAAAATAAAAATCAACTAACATTGAAAGATTTTTTTATAAGGAGTTATTATAGAGAAAGTATTTTCATAGTTGAAATTCTTAATAAAGTGCTATAGCATATTCAAACTAAAACAAAGTTAATGGCACACTCTCTAAATAGTGTATTTGTATAAACATTTAATAAAACTTCCATAGAAATGGAAAAAAATATTAGAATGTAATAAGCACATTATAAATACTCCATCATTTAAGCTTAATATAAGTTATTTTGCTAATACAAATTTTCTGATCAAGTAGTTTTTAATGACTTGTAAATTACACTGAAATTAAAGATACTTTGTAAGAAATAAAGTTTAGAATTATATTCATTGAGTTATCAATTTTCAAAACAGTTTCCATTTAGTTATAAATAAAAATGTTCTGCAATTTTTAAGTAATATTGTCACTAAAATACTTTAATTTCTGAATCATCTCTTAATAGATAAAATTTTCCTCTAAATTACACGCAGCCAGTCATCTACATAAACACAATTCTAATTTTGTTTGTCCACCAAATTTTCATCCAGTGTTGAATTGAGAACATCTGCATGGAATAGAAAGTAACATATTATCAAGATATTTTTTGACTAAAATAAAAGCAGTTTCTTTTCGAAATTTTGATTAGGGTGTAACCAATTTCGATTATAATGAGCATTCATTTGATTACTATTATTAGTCTTTAATACTATGATCTAATTAATTTAAATGATGTAACATTTCATTCCAAAATTCTTGCTTCAAGAATAGAAATGTATCCTTTTAGAATTGACATATTTATCTAACTGCTGGAAATAAAGAAAAAATATATATATTTTTTATATTATACATCTTTTCTATATTCCCATAGTATCATATTTTATTTAAAAAAAATTTACTCATTGCAGCACATGTTTGCCCAATATGTTGTTACCAAGAAAAAATACATTGTTAAACAGAGGAAAGAAGTTCTGACTTTACAGTTTCATAAATTAAAGAAATTTTCAAGCTATATCCATCTAGCTTGAATTGATTTTTCAGCTGATCTATATGCAAGATTTGATTTCATGGTATAAAATAATCTTTTCGAACACAGCAAAATTAACAATAGTTATTTTTTCAAATTGCAGTTTTTCAATAAAAATTATATATACACTTTACACAGATAGAATTAAGTAATTTTAATACTTATTCTAATAGTTGAGATTTTAATGTAAATAATTCTCATTCACAAATTAAAGACAAAAAATTACAAAGGTAGTATAAAATGGCTGAATCCTTCTTTACTGAAAATTTATTTCCCAAGTTTTAATCAAAAATTTAGTAAAAATCAACATTTGTTGTTTAACCATATACTAAAAACGTTAAATGTAATGCAGATAAATTTAATTACTGATACATTCTTTTTATTCGACAAGAAAATGGAATTTCAAAAGTGATTGTAAATGTTATTTACATTGAAATAAATTTCTCAAAACAATTCACATATTATTATGAGTTCGTGAATTCTCATCCTTTATTTTTTCGGTTTCCACTTCCTCGTGGGTTATCTGCAATAAAAAGTTGTTGTGTTAAGTCAATTTTCTAAATTTTAAACAATTCAGAACATAAATTATCAATAAAATGCTCAGTTAAAACATGCAAAAACTTTTCATAAATATAATTTTAAATAAGATTTTAATTACTTCTGTACATAAGATAAAGATTTTTATAAAATACCTTCATAAATTGTAATTTTTTCTTAATTTTAAACTATGGTCTAATATAAATTTAATTTATTCAATAGGAATAACCAGAAGAATAATCAAAATTATTGCTTCCAAACAAAATTACTAAGATTGAATGAAAATTGACACATATCCAAAGAATTGAATTACAAAATCGAGGAATAAATGTTGCTTGTTTTATACTAAATTATGTAAATCTTTCCTCCCTTCAGTGGGTGGATAAACTAAGTACCAAGCATGCTTGGGAACTAAACACTTTGCACTAAGCTGACCATGGGATATATGCTTTGCACCCCAGGGCCTCTAGGTTAAGAAAACAGATGAGCACAGTAGGCCTTAGCTTACATGGACTGCCGTACCAGAGTTGTTTTTATGTAAATAATTGCATATTTATTTTCAGAAATGTGCCCAAAAAATTGAATTTTATTTTTGTAAGTATTGAATATATGCCTAGATTTTAAGTTGTGTCATATCTATTTGAAAATTTTATAGAGGTATTTCATGATGAATAGCAACTGAATTATTTTCTTCCACGATTGCTACGCTCTTTTTGGAATTTTATAGACAAATGCATGTTATACTTAGTATGGTTCCCTTTAGAATAAATTCAAATTCTGTCATATATTGAAAGTGGATCATTTTGATACTGAATACTTTTTAAAGATTTTATGATTCCAGTAAAATAAATATGATTTTTAAGCAGCATGTTTAGTTTTTCACTATCTTATCAAACACATTAAAAATCATAGATTGTTTTTGTACCATATCATAGATTGATTTTGTGGTTATCTTTTGAAATGCATTCAGCTACAGTAACAGGAATGTTTTCAAGCAAGATAAATAGTTGTTAAACATGAATTAAATTTGATACAGAACAATAAAATATACTAAGTTACTATGTAAATTGTACTGAATATTTGCAGGTGCTCTAAGAAATCCTTAAAATGAATAAAATTAATTACTAACTGTTACTTAATTGTCATTTTGAAAATTTTTATATTGTTTACACATAAATGCATATATTTTAAAATTAAGACGTTTCATGGATCACATCTCATGTTATTATTAAAATATGTGCTCTGTTTCACAAATTTCATTTTTAAATTAAAGCACATTTTTTTTTATTATTGTTGATAATGTTAGTGAATGCATATAAATTGTCATTTTTGTTAAATTACATCAACAGAGATAACTGTCACAAAATGTAAACATTTACTATAAATACACTACTGGCCATTAAAATTGCTACACCAGGAAGAAATGAAGATAACAAAATGATATTTAGACAAATATACTAGAAATAACAAGTGATTAAATTTTCAAAAAATTTGGCTGGATAGATCCTGAGAAATCAGTACCCAGCACAACCACCTCTGGCAGTAATAACAGCAGTTTTACGCCTGGGCATTGAGTCAAACAGAGATTGGATTGCAAGTACAGGTACAGATGCCCATGCAGCTTCAACACGATGCCACAGTTCATCAACCGTAGTGACTGGCGTTTGGTGATGAGCCATTCGCTCGGCAACCATTGACCAAACGTTTTGTATTGGCGAAAGAACTGGAGAATGTGCTGGCCAGGGCAACAGCCGAACATGTTCCATATCAAGGAAGGTCCGTATAATACAGGCAACATGCGGTCGGGCATTATCCTGCTGAAACGTAGGGTCTCGCAGGTAATGGTAGAACCACGGGTCGTAACACACCAGAAATGTAACGTGCACTGTTCAAAGCACTGTCAATGCGAACAAGAGGTGACCGAGACGTGTATCCAATGGCACCCCATACCATCACGCCAGGTGATGGGCCAGTATGACGATGACGAATGCACGCTGCCAGTGTGCGTTCACCACGATGCCGCCAAACACGGATGCGACCATCATGATGCTGTACACAGAACCTGGATTCATCTGAAAAGATGACGTCTCGCCATTCGTGCGCCCAGTTTCGTCGTTGATCACACCATTCAAGGCGCTCTTGTCTATGACGCAGCGTCAAGGGAAGCCGCAGATGTAGTCTCCGAGCTGAGAGTCCATGCTGCTGCAAACGTGGTCGAACTGTTCGTGCAGACACTTGTTGTCTTCCAAACGAATCCCCGTTTCTTGACTCACGGCTCGTGACGTGGTTGCACGATCCATTACGGCCATGCGGATAATATGCCTGTCTTCTCGGCTGCTAGTGATAGGTGGCCGTTGAGATCCCACATGGCGTTCCGTATTACCGTCCTGAAACCATCGATTCCATATTCTGCTAACAGTCATTGGATCTCGACTGACGCGAGCAGCAATACTGCGATAAGATAAACCGCAATCCCGGTACGCTACAATTCGACTTTTATCAAAGTCAGAAACGTGCTGGTACGCATTTCTCCTTCTTACACGAGACATCACAACAACTTTCACCAGGCAACAACGTTCAAATGTAACTTGTGTATGAGGAACCGGCTGTACAATTTCCTCCTTTAAACACAATGTAGGTGTCGCTACTGGCGCCTGCTTTGTCTGAATGCGCTGAAAAGCTAATCATTTGCATATCACAGCACCTTCTTCCTTTCGTATAAATTTCACGTCTGTACATGTTGCCTTCTTGGTGTAGCAATTTTAATGGCCAGTAGTGTAAATTAATGATGTTAACTTGTAATAAAGTTGCATCATAAATCATCATGTATATTTATATCCCTCAGCAATAATGCTTATTATTTGATAATATAAACGCATATCATTGAAAATGAATTCATTTTATCTATACTTTTTAATGCAATTTTTAATTTTCATAAAGTTTATTTTTAGTTATAAAGTTTTGAGCATATACTGAAATTATTATTAAATTTATCATGAATTAATCTTTGGAATGAGAGGTTATAGTTTAAAGCTTATTTCATAATTTTTAGAAGAAATAATACAGCATAAGGTAGTAGACTTAAAAAGTCTTGAGGCATGTTTTTACGATATGTACGCTTCTGATCACCCAAACTGCAACACCATTAGCATACAAGTCAAAGAAAATTTGCAAGAGATGAGGTATGTATTTTGTCATGCATTTCCACATGCTTCTTATCCATTTAAAAAAAACTACAGAACAGGGCTGTGGTGGCCAGGTTAATTAAGACGTTGTTCTCATTATCTGAAGATAGTGAGTTCGAATTCCGGCCAACTGAAGATCCGCCGTGTTCACTAAAGGCGGCTTGTTAAAACTGGCCGTGGTCTCAATGTCCTCCAATTGTAATGATAAGGCCAAGTCCTGCTTCAAAATCACAAAGACTTCAACTGCTGGTAGAGCCCAACTAAGGGTTAGGTACAGGGAAGCATGCTGGTGCAACAATAACAAACTACATAATAATTTTAAATCCATAGGTACAGATTTTGTACAGCTTGAAATAGAACTTAGAATTAATTGTTTTTCTTTTGGATATTAAGATACATAAATTCTTTTGGATATTAAGATAAGATACAAGATTCTTTTGGATATTAAGATACTATACCATCTTTCCAATCATCCCACTGTCTTGCTTTCCTCAATGCAATTGGATCATCCTTATCAAGAAGCTGTTCCTTCTCTATTTCTTCTTCCTCTTTACTCAACCCTTCTCCTTTTAGTGCCTTTTCTTGCAAAGACATCCTACAACATGGAAACAGAATTCATTTTCTAGTAAGTGAAGTTCTTAACATTAATAAATAATTTGTTGTACAAAGTATGTACCACATGAAAAGCAGACAGTCACATGAACAATAAAATAATGAAAAGAAACACAATGGTATCATTTTTTTAATGTTATTAATGTGGATACACAATATTAAATTTTAGACACTCCTTTTTACAAACTTACATCATTGGAGATACTAAAATTGTTTTTAAAACTGTAAGTTCGTAAAATAAAAATATATAAGTTAGGCGATTAAATTATTATATTCTTTTCTTCTACTAAAATACATTTTAATAAATAAAGGAAAGAAATATTTAATATGTACTACATTAGGATCATATGCAAAATAAATCTTCAACTTTCATTTTATAGATAAAATGTTAAATAATCCTTTATATTTTTTCTGTTTAAAAACATTTTTAGGAATATATTTTTCTAATTTTTTGATGTTATGAAGTTCTTACTGTGTCAGGGTTGTACAGATTTCCAAGAATCAAATTCCAGGTTTCAAAACAAAAATTTTCAGAAAGTATCGGCATTTATGTTAAATAACTTTTATTTTAAAATTGTTCTTAAACAAATGTGCATAGAATTATATGTATGTAACATTTTTCAATTATATTTATAAATAATTACAAAAATTGAGATTTTTTATTCAAGTTAGAACTATATTTAATGATTCTTCACAGATATAAAAAAAATTTAAATAATATCTTTCATATTACTGGGTTACATATCATTTAAAATAATGGGTATTTTAGAGTTTTTAAACATCTTCAATATATTCTTATCTATTAATTTACTGAGTATTTCAAGATATATGTAACAACGTCTTTTCAGACATAGATATACTAACTCAAAGCAAATACAACTATTGGAGAAAATATTAAAGATGACTTTTTCTCAGTTAATATTTAATAAAAACAATCATTAATTTTTCTTGTTTTCAAAGACTTTTAAAACTATACAACTTCACATTCATATTCTAGGCTTTTCTTATTTTTTCATCATTTAGGAGCTTTTTTGCATTTCTTGGTTATTTATGTACACAAATATATATATATATATATATATATATATATATATATATATATATATATATATATATATATATATATATATATATATATTTGTATGGCTATTCCATATATCTCACTGTTAATTGAAAAAACACTTTCCACCAGGTGTAATAAATAATTTATTTTGACCTTAATTTCATTCATAAGCAAACTCACCCTGATTAACTGAAATTATAAGCAATTTTCCCAAAAAAGACTTAAATACACTTACCAATACAGACTTACCAAAAAAGACAAAATATTTCTTAAATTTTAAAATGTATTGGTTGGACACTTACGAAGAAGGTTGAGTTTTTTGTTCTTTTATTTGATTATGGAATTTTTGGTAGTAAAAATCATCAATTGACATTACAGGTATGCTAGGGTAGCCAAGACCAAATACTTTCTTTTGTATCTCATTTTTTGTAATAATTATTGGCTTCAAAGGCTGAAATGAAAGAAAAATAAAGTTAATAATATAATAAAATAACAAAATAATAAAAAGCAAACCAAAATAATCTGACTTGCTTATGTGGAAAGCACATGGATACTACTACAATTTAAAAATTATAATTACAATTTCTTTAAGCATAGAATAGTGGTACATTTGTGGGCAAGAAATTCAAGCTGCTAGAAATGTTTAAATTTCTTAAAAGGAAATAATTAAATCAAATCTTTGAATTGAAACAAAAAGTGTTCATTATTTAGTTGAGAGTTCAACTCCAGAACATTAAAAACATCAATGGGATTATTAATGTTTCCAAATAAAAAAAATTTAAAATGACCTTTTTATATTGGATTTCAAACATTAAAACAGAATTTTAAACCCTATTTCAAAATAGCATCTTAAATTAAAATTTGCCAAAATAGTTCAACTGAAATTTGTTAAAGAAAAAAATTGTATAAATTGGGGACAATCTTTGCACTGTTAAATAAAAAATAAATAAAATTAAAAAAATGAAGTTAATTATGTAGCTAATTTAAAGCCCATTGCATTGATTTTAATTTGTAATTTTTAAAAAAACTTTTGTGTGATTAATTTTGTTTATTTTTTCAAAATAAAACTCATCAAAATACCTTAACTTCTTTAAAACTTTCTTTCATTTTACTCTTAATAGAATCTTCTTTATTTGGCATCATTTTAAGAATGTCCTTTTCTCCTAGAAGGATAAAACAAAAAAGTATAAATGGATATTATGCAAAATTTATAATTAAGCATTAAACTTTTTAGAATTTGTAAGACAAAAATTCCTATACTAAGTTGATAAACTTTAACTTCTAAACCAACTACCATGAGGTGAAAATATCATGAAATGAATAATTTTGTAATATTAAATCAATTGTGCCTAACCAGCTACTGAATTCCCCTTAAAAAAATTTACTTTTTGTCAATATTTCTTTCACCCTAATTATTACTTGTATACCATTTCACCTATTTTAGAATTAGCATTTAAGTTATAAAAATGAAATTAGCTATACACATTTCATAATTATAATTATGAAATATGTATATAGTGGAATGTTTAAAATTATATTACAATGAAACAAAATAATATTAACTGATGATGTAGTATTTATAATTTGTACTTAATTTTAAAAATAACAGATACAATAACTGTAAAAATAATAAATTTCTTGTTGCTGTACAATCACTTTTTCACAAAAGGACTCAATTAATTAGGGCACAAAGTTTATAGTGAATTTGAATCATTACAAGGATTCAAACCTGAGATGAGAACTTAAAAAATATTTAATTGTAAGGTCAGACTGCTAACCCAAAATAACAAATCTAAGATAAATTTTTAAAAAATAGAATAACAAAATTATCAGGATACTTTTATTTTCCTAGATATTATAAAGACTATTTAAAAATATTGATAAAAATATTTTAAAATTTTTAACAACAGATAAGCAGAAGTAATTTTGTTTAGGCGGAATAATTTTCCATGTAATTTCTTTATAAAATGGATTAGCTTGTTTATTCTCTATAATTAGAGAAGCTCAAAGAATGGGGGTGGGGGACTGCAATTTAAAGTAGTTGGGAAATACTATAAACAATGTCAAAGGAGGATTAAGCCACAACTGTTGAATTGCATGATAATAAAATGGTAAACATTCAGCCAACAGTTCAGTCCTTACAAAGTAAAATACATTTACAGCCAAGGGCTCATGGACTTAATACTTTTAAATGACTTAATAAAACCATTTTATCCTACTGTAATAAAGGAAAAAAAAACATATTTTGTACATCCAATAAAAAATTTTTGGGTCTATAGTAAATTAATTGCCATTATTCAAGAAAGTTTAATGTGCTTTGTGATCACTTTTTGAACTTAAGGGTTATAATGACTAGGATCAACAGTTTAAAATGGGTTCTACACTAATAAGAGCATCCACCCCTACAAAAGAAATTGAACTCATGAGATGTTGAAGTGAGCTGAAATAACAATCCGAGCCTAAAACATGTGAAGAGGGGTAAAGACAGTGCTATGCAATGAAATCATAAATTTATGTAACCACAATGGAAGAAATTTAAATGTGCTAGTTGCTAGCAAAATAGTTAATCTTTATGCAACTTTAATTGTTGATAAATGTTAGAAATGTATCATAGTTATTTAATTATGATGTTATTTGAATCATAAAAGTTAAGTATGATATTTGCCGAATAATGGCAGAGTGTTGCCATTGGACGGCCAATCGCAATGAAATGCTAATGCATTCCTGACTCTTAGGCTGTTGGTCCGAGGTTCAAATCCTGGTTTCTTTTCTCTATGTATTTTTGTGTTTGTTCTTCTGAGATGATGTACAAACATGAACCACCCAATAAACGAGTTTGTAGTGGTATGACGTGGGTAATGCTACTCGTCTCAGTGACTTAGTTCACAGGTACCCATCGGGCAATAAAAAAACAAGTAGCAGTTTCCAACCTTGTTATGGTGAAGAGTTAGTAACACACAGTGCTTGCCATTATTAAAAAAGTATGACATTTAATACTAAATATAGAGCAAATTTTCAAATTCAATTTATTTTATCTCTATTAACTTTTTAAAGTAAATTTAAAATATCATAAAATCAAGTTTTTAATTTTAAACTATCCATTCTTTTACTCAGTAATATTAGACAATATTTATAAAAAAACTGCACTGAAACAAATTTATCAATGGCTGCTTTTGCATGTCAGTTTTTAAGAATCATTTAATCATCAAGTAAATTAAGATAAACCTTGTATACAAGAAGAAAATGTTAATCATACTAATTATTTTTTAAATAATCAGAAATAAAATGCCAATGAATGATTATAAAATAAAAATTACTTTTTATATTTTCTAATTCTTCGATGGCAACAACTGCCCATTTTTCAAGAAAAGCCAAATAATATTCTCTCTAAAATATGAATAGAAATATTATTTCCCAATTAAATTTATTATTTTTAAGTATTATTATATTGATTTTACATAATGATAGTTCACAATTAAATAGTATAAGAGTTTAATTCTAAAATACAAGAAGCTACTGATTCTTTTCAAAAAATTATCAAAGAACTTACAATAGATTCTTCTAACTCTGGTCTTTCTATGGCTACTTTCAATTTTTTCACTTTTTCTTCTATTTCTTTTTTAAGTCTAAATAATTGAATTTTCTTTTGTCTTATGGAATTACTATCATATTGGGAAGAAGATTCATCTTCTTCTAATTGATCATCAAAATATTGAAGCACTTTTTCAGAGAGTTCATAATTTTTACATCTCAGAAGAAAATCTTTAAAATAAACCTAAAATTGATTTAAAGAAATTTGTTTTTAACATGATAATTCTTTTTAAAATACACTAAAAATATATATAAAGTGAATATATATATTATTCCTAATAACATAAAATTCATTATATAAATGAGATTTATTTAGAAATTTGACTAAATCTTGTATGAGTGTCAAATAAACCAAGCCAGTAAATTACAATACCGGAATGAATTCGTTTGTTACAAGAATTTTGATGCATATGTTATCTATCTACAATTCCATGATGTATTCTGATATGTGCACATGGTTGGAGTTTCAATAATCCTAACAGCTAGTTATTATATTTGAAAATTTATTTTTTAAAAGTTGTATTATTATTATTAGAAATTAGAATTTATTTTCTAAAAATTTAAAAATTAGTTTAGACAGTTTAATTTTTGAAAAGTTGTTTTGAAAGTTGAATTTACATTTTGTAAAAAATTAGTTTATATTTCGACTAATGCTGACGATAAAATTAGTAGTTATTTGATGAGTACTTTTATGTGTTATTCAATTAGTTTGCTATTTTATGTACTAAAAACTAAGCACAAAAGACATAATTAAAATTTTCTATTATACATTATTGATTAAATTATTTTACATTTATTACTTAGTTATGTTTTTGTGTTAAGTAAATATAATGAAATATTTGAAATCCTAATACTCAAAATTAAAGGAATACACAGTATTCATAGTATACAAGATCACTCTATTCACAGTATATAAGATCACTATATTCAAAATTGGAGATTGAGAAAAATTTTTAAGTTAAAGATTATGCCAATATGTACAATTTAGTTTGAAAAAAAAAAAAAACTATGAAGTGCTAGCATGAAAATTAGAAATTGCAAAACAAGTTGAAGGATTTTACTAAATATTCTTATATATTTTATGATTAAATAAATTTGAAGATTAACCTGCTCAATGACAACTTTCATTGTGATAAAAATAAAGATTTTTACATAAGAATTTAAAAAGTATAATTTTTTTAAAAATGCATTTAAGAATAGAAAAAGTTAAAGAAGTAGAATGTTTCTAACAAAAAGTATTCTATCTAAGCCAATGAGTAGTTTATATAAAATACAATGGAATCTTGAGAAATCAATTATATTTATCAAGAAGTTTTTAATAAATTTCCAACTAATATTGCATATTTTGACAACCAAATCACTTATTTTGCAGCCTGTGGAAAGAGAGCTGTTTGGTAGAAGCAATTTGTATAATTTGATCTTTCTCGATTCATTTAAAATATGCTACATCAACAGGGTCTATGTATGATAAAAGATATAACTTCAAAAATTTTTCAATATAATGCAACTTTCAAAAAATGGATGCACTCTCAAATAATACTTATTAAGTCATTTAACCTTTCTTAAAAATATAAGAAAATTGGGAGTGTTAGAAGAATCAAGTTATCAATTAGATATTTCTAACATTTAATTAATATTATCTTAATAAAATTATGAAATATATGGATGCTTTTGGATTATTCTTAAATGGTTAAAATGTAGTGAAGATATTATCTTAAATGTATCAGTTTACAATAACAAATACCCATTGAGTAGAAACTGACCAGCTTATTTTTTGTTCCTTTAATTTCAGTAAAGTGAATAATGAAATATCAAATCCTTTAATATAAAAAAGCATCATTAATTATAAGTAATTAATAATACTTTTCTTTTATTCAATTTTTTTTTACAAAACTCATTAATTTAAAAACCATGACAACAGAATCTTGCTATTCCAAATTTTGTTAGTGCAAATATCAAATTAAAAATAATACAGGTATTATTATTATTAAGAAAAAACTATGCAATCTTAATGAAACTTAAATACCATTTTACATAAAAGTGCTTCTGAATATTTTTTTGCAAGTCATAAATTTCTTACTTATTTTTTTAATTAGATTAACTTTAATAAGCTTTGGATATAAATACTCTTTATGTAAATGTGTTTTACAGCAAAATCACAGATTAAATATTCCCCCCCCCCTTTTTCATGTATGCCAAGCAGGGATTTGCATAAGTTTAATTATCACTTTATGGTCAAATTTTGTTTTTAACATTCTTACTTTTACATAGTGAATGAAAAATAATTTAAAATTTGTATATTTAAATCATAAAAATGAAAGTATTGTAATTATGAATAAAACAGAGAATACATTTATTTATTGTATTGAAATATATAGTTAGAAATTATATAGTTTAATACAAAAAACCATATATCACTAATAATTCCCATGTTTCTCTCATAAATGACATTATAAAATCATAAAATTGTAATTTTTGAAAACAATTTTCGTACGCAATAATTTTTTTGAATTTTATAAATAATAACAATATGAAGTAGACATCCTTTTTAGATGAGCACCAACAGTGATATTAACCTGCCTTATGTTTGATTTAATTGCTGCTGTACTATCACTTTTTGCACATGATGGCTCCTATGAGAAGAATCTAAAGTTTTAAGCAGATTCTAAAGTATTACAAACATTAATGCTAGAAGTAAGAATTAAAAAAATTAGCTCTTAAACTGTAAACCAGAGTGTTAATTACATTTAGTTATAGGCTAAACAGTTAATAATTGGATCACAAGTCAATAAACAGCACTAAAGTAATAATATGAATATAAATTTTTAAATAGATGCTTCTCAAAGAAGTTAATCAAAATTAAAATAAATTCAAAATCAATCATTGTACAACTGCTAATCTTTTGGTGGCTGTTTAATGTTCCTTATAATACATTAAAACTTTTTGAAGTCTTTTAACACACAAATATATTTTTCTAGACTTTTATTATAATATTTATAATAATAAAAGTCTAGCAAAATATATTTGTTTTCCCATTATTTACTGAAATTCTTCACATATTTGAAAATTTTTTCACCAACAGTTCTATTATACCTACACATTGTAATATTTGTTTAAAATTTTATGTTCATAACCATTAGAGAAAAATCAACTAGGTGATAAAATTAATGCACATTAAAAATTAATCATAACAGCCAACATTTTTAAAAAAAAGAAAGAAACATGTATTTTATGTGAAATATTAGTAATATTTTGAAATGCATTTATAATTTTAAATATAAATGAGTAAACAAGATAATAATATATCTGTAAAGTTTCAGTATAAAAATTAATCTTATTAATAGCAAAATATTACCTCAGCTACCATAATAAAATTTAATCTGTCAGAAAGTTCTTTTGATTGAAGATTAAGATTCAAACTGCCAAGTAAAGCTGGCAGAAGCAGATATCTAAAATAGGAGGGAAAATTAATATACATTAAATATTTATGTCTTGTTTTAAGAAAATGAAGAAAAGTGCCTTACTTAAGGCTAGATGTTTGGATTTCATCAATAGTTTCATTTGAACAAAATAATTCTAAATCATTTACCATAGTTGTACATTTTTCTAAGGATTTGATGCAAATGCTGATAGCATCCTAAAATATAAAAACATTTTGAATTAATGTTACTAAATAGAATGTGTAAATTATAATAGTAAATAGACTATAAGAATTAAAATTAAAAATACACACAAGTCAAAATTATGGTTTTATTTTTTTAAAAAATTAATTTGGCTTTTAATATAAAAAGTGTTAAAAAAATAGTTTGAGCAACTACTAACTTAAAAAAGTACAATATTTTAATCCTTTATGGATGTTTCAAGAATTTTATATACGTTAATATAATGTACACAGCTTTTTTTTATTGCTGCAGGTTTTCATTTTCTTTTGAAAAGTGTGAAGGAATCATCACATTTATTTATGAGAAAAAGGTAACGAATTTGATTAGTTATTTCAAACAGTTTTCACCTAAAAATTGCTTGGAATAACTTAGAACTGCAATGTATAAAAAATATTTTATTCTTTTTGAATATGTATGAAATTTCAATTTGAATATTTGAATGCCTAGATGCGGAAAATGTTGACATTACATGACATTAATAACAACCAAACCCATGTGATTACATTGCCCTACTTGTGAGGAAACTTTCTCAGTGCCTCAAGCTGGTGATTTCATACAATAGAATTACATACACTAAACCTCCCTTGGTTTATTTGTAGTATAATCTTATTTCATTATACCAGAATCTAAAAAAATAATTTCTACACAGGAGTCTAAACATTAGACTCAATTTTTATCATGTAAAATGCTGACATTTTTTTAAATACAATGGAATCTTGAGAAATCAATTATATTTATCAAGAAGTTTTTAATAAATTTCCAACTAATGTAGCATATTTTGACAACCAAATCACTTATTTTGCAGCCTGTGAAAAGAGAGCTGTTTGGTAGAAGCAATTTGTATAATTTGATCTTTCTCGATTCATTTAAAATATGCTACATCAACAGGGTCTACGTATGATAAAAGATATAACTTCAAAAATGCAGACATTTTTTTAAATATTAATTTCATATTTCTTCAATAAATTGAAATTTTAAAATTTTTAGTAAAAAAAACCTAATTTTTTATAGAAAAAGTATAATAAATTTAATTAACTATTTTAAGGTTTATATTTATATTTTGATTTCATATTGATATTATGCTTTACTACATTTTTCTAATTAATTTTTATTTAATTAATAAATTAGTAAATTTATTAAAACTTTTAATGAAAAATAGCTAAACAATTAAAATTTAATGTTTCTGAAAACTCCTGTGTAGTTTCCTTTTAAGTTCCTGGAGTTTGATTAGTTATTTTAATATTTGGATTCCTTTTTAGTTTAAATCAATTATAGAGTGTAGGTGAGAAATAATTTAGAGCCAGAAGACTTTCACAGCAAATTATCGTGATTATATGATAAATCATAGGTAGTTTTATCGCTTCATATTTATCTTCTACAAATAAAAGTAAAGAATTTTAAACGATAGTTACAAAATTTATACTTTCCATTTAATAATTTTTAAGATCATCATACCAATAATTAAGAAGTTTTTCTCAACGAAAATAATCTAAGTACAGTAATAATTGAGTTGAAAGACATTGGACACACTTCGTTACAAATCAAATATCCCTTACTCCGTGTAATAATAAACACAATTTATTCACCTGATATAGTTTGTCACTAGAAGAAACATAAGAGTTTTCAATCAGCACTTGCAATTTGAGACATCTGTCAAATAAATCATTAAGTTCAACAGTGTTGTTTTCATCACAAATTTTTAAATTCAAATCTTTCAAAATTTGTAATGCTCCCGACAATTCGGAGCTCGTCATTCTTATTTTTAAAGGACTCCAATGTGGAAAAGTAATTTGTATTTTCAATTCTAAATAAAGAGGATGCGGTAAAGGTAATAAAAGATCAGCAATAAAAAACAGTCACTGATAAAAGGAATCCGAAAACGAAAAGGTTGGTTTTGTCTAGTAAATACAAAATGCCATGCTTATGACAGCTTTGAATATCTATATTGGGCCTAAGATATTATAAACAACATATGTATAACAGATGACTTTTTGGTTGAAACAGAAACTTTTTAAAATTAACTGTAACCATAAATATATTTTATAAACAAATCCGAACTTTGAAATCGGAAAACTTTCCGGAAGTTCCATTCTTGGTTCAATATTTAACATCAGTTTTCTTTTAAAAGACATGCTATTTATTAGAATGAAAAATTTATTTAGTACTTCATAAACAAAAATGGTAAATTTCTTTTTATCTTCTGTATTCTTTGTTTTTCTAGCAATTATTTTTATTGTTTCATGAATTCAATTTTTTTATGATATAGTTGGAATAGTTGGCACATTTCTAACTATGCATTTTTAAGTTATTGATGACATCGTTCAATATAAATTTTTTTTATCATAATATGGCCTTCAAAAAGTTTGAAATGTATACATTCCATTAGTGACGTTTCAATTTCATCGCAAAAATTTTTTAAAGTTTTGACAGACTGAATTGTTTTTATTCGAAATGTATGGATTATTGGAAGGTTACTGTCATTTATACAAAATAAAATAATTTTGTTTTATTTTCTGAGGAAAAATTCTTCTTGTATAAATTAGTTTTAGATTTTTGTAACCTGCAATGAACAAATCTTGGCTCACTTACCGTATAATACCTTTAGCAATTTCTTGTATTTTTTGACGATGTCGCTAAGTTGTCGCATTTATGACATAATAAATCCCTTAGAATGACTTATATTTAAATAATACAATGGTACCTGATAAATAATGAAAAGCATTAATACTCATACTGAAATTTTAGAATTTTAAAAAGGAAACGTAAGAACGTTAATTTTAAAAATGTAAATACTAATGCTAATGAAAACAGGAAAATCTATATTGCAATTATAATCATAAAATCGAGTTTAATTACCTAACAATTTTTAAAAACAAAACCTAGAAACATCAATTTGAAAAATATTTCAAATTATATGAATATCTTATTAAAATATGTAACTGATACAAAAAGTTCTAAATTCATTCACCATGATGTAAACAGTATTTATGTACTAACATCCCAGCTCCTAATTTTACTCTAAAATTTGTGTAGAATTTAACTTATAATTAGAAAAAAAAATTTTGTATGATGAAAAATTTAGGTGTAATATATACAATATAATAATAAATCTAGATTATCAGATAAATGATACCTGCCAAAATATTCACCAGTGCAAATATTTGGCTAAAGAATTATGCAGCAGTTGTATTAAAATCTTAAAACTATTGTTAGCTTTGACTTACTTCAAAGAAACATTCAACACAAATTCATTTTTTCCTTCCTATTTGAATTGTGCAGTTCCAAAAAATATAATATGTTTAATTTTGTAAAATAGGCAAACTGATTCTTGATTTTTTTATGCAAAATTTCATAATTTGAGATATATGAAATTTTTAGTATTCATATATTACTTGCATATGCTTCCTTTTTACAATTTGCATGTAAATTTTATGGGTTTTTACAACTGTAGCATAATTTTCTTTTATATTAATGGAATGTAATTTTAAGAACTCTAAAAGATTAAAGTATATGATTAACACTCATTAATTTAAAAATTGAAATCTATGAGACAAATGCACCATGTTTATGGTGTATTTTCGAGAATTTTGGTGATTAAAATGATGCCACACAAGCTTGATGTAATTGATACATCAGAATTTTTTTTCTAAATAATTAAACTTTATTATAATTAATTATAAACATAAGTAAAATTATGAAATATTAGAATTTAAAAAAAGATAATTTTCTTGAACTACCCCAACAATTCGAACGAAAATGCGTAGTTAAAAAGAAAGTATTTTAAATTGTTCCTTGATATATAATCTATGGCTTCCAAAATAGATTGTTTGATATCAATAGTATTTTTAATATTTCTGATGTTATAAAAATCTAAATTACTAGAGAAGTGTTAATATTAGGTAAAAGTTTTAAAGGGATTAGACATGTATGCCAATTCTACTTATATGTTTGGTTGTCAAGTACACACTGATAACTGCTGCAATGAATTTCTTCACATGACTTTTTTCAATTTACACAAACTAATTGTGGTTCTGTGACGGCTTACTGCACAATTTTTGATTTGGAATTCTATCAATATTTGATTTGCGTAATATGTTACACGAGTTAAATTTATTCATTGTTAAAAATTTTTAAAGTTAAAATTGCTGTTTGTTAGTTTGAAATATTAAGTTCAAGTCTTCTGTTATTTTCATATGAATACAGAAATATTTAAAATAAATTTTTATTTGGAGTTTGAATAATTAATTTTACATTTGAATTTAAGTTGGAAAATTTCAATTTTTTGTGTTCTGCTGGAGATGTCAAAAGTGAGAAATTTTGGGTGAAAATGTGCTTTGGGTCCCCTGCTTGGCGTATTTTCAAAAAGTCGCCAACTGACTGTTTTTGTTCATAATTAATGAAATTTTTGTTCATAATTAATGAACAAAAATTTAAATTCAACTGTTTTTTAATTTAAATTTTTGTTCATTAATTATGTTTATTTTTAGGCAGTATTTGGTTCAAATGTCTTAAATATTTTATATACTAAAATGTTTTGTTATTTAAATATGATATTTCTGTTGGAATTCTGTAACAATGCTTATTCATGATTAATGAAAAATAAATTATGCAAAAACTATATTATTCATTTTTTATTTTAGTTGTATTGTCTCATTATTTCTTGATCGTAATACATAACACACTTTTTAAAAGTGACTTAATGGTTTAATAATTAAAACCAGAATATTATAAAAATAAAAGTTATTCATATTATTGATAAAGCTTTATTGTTCAGTTGTTTGCTCCATCTCAGTAACTCTGCATAATTTTTTTAAAGTGCTCTGTTAGAATGATTATTTAAAAAACAAGTATTATAAATTTATATTAATTTATGATTTTTTAATTATATCCAGTACTAGAGATTGTGAGTTTCATTTAAAACAAATGTCAATAAAAAAAATGACTTATCTAAAACAACATAGTAATTCTAGTTAAGAAAATAACAATCTTTTCTAAATGTTATAGAATAACAAATTTAATAAAAAAAAAAAAAACTGATGGGTTTCTAGCTTTAGCAACAGTAAGTATTGCTCTGCTGTTATTTCCCAATTATTTAACCACAATTTCTTTAGAATGTTTTGCTATCTTATTGTGATTTATGTTTATAGTAAATTGGAAATTTTATCTCTAGGTTAAAAATGGAATTGTCTTATGAGCATTTTCATAGTGTATCTCATAATGTTTGATATGGATTATCAAGACAGTGTTTAAAGTACTTAATTCCTTATACAGGGATAAATAACAATATAACACTTCAATAAACTGATATACCTAACTTAGTCTTGGTCTGTAAGATAAATTCCATGAAGACATGGCCATACTTAGTCTAATAAGTGCTTGGGGCAAAAATTTATTTGGGGGCTCCCTTTGCTTCACAACAACAAATTTTCTTTTTGATTTGGCAAACAATTATATTCTAGTGACAATGTGGAGAATAATTTGAAAAATAAACTAACCTATTTTTATAAATGTTTGTTTTTTTCTTATTAGGCTAGAAATATAAATAGAAACTCTTGAATTACTATGTCAAATTAAGTTGTCTGTATATTGACTTTCCAAATTTCTGTAAAATCCCCAAATTTTTTTTATCTAATAATGTAAAAACTAAAACATCTTGTTTAAATCTTTTTGTCCAATGTTATCAAGGACAAATTATGTCTGTTTCTTCCAAGGACTGGTGCAGTATAATCCAGGGTCTCAAATTAAGAATATTTTTGGTGACGATAAAGTGTTGCCAAGATGATGTAATGCTGTGAATATGTTATAATTGTGAAGTAATAAATTCATATTTGATAAACTTTACGTATATAAATATTAAATTTAAACTTGATAAATAAAGAGCCTGAATATATATTTATGAAATAAGATTTTAAAAAAAATAAATAAAACATTAGAATAGAAAGTGAAACATTAAAAAAATTATAATGAAACATTAGAAAATATGAATATTTTCCTTATTGTATATGTTTCTCAAATTACTTCGGCAGTAAATGCAAATATGGAAACTTCAAAAAAATAAATGCGAATTCTAAGAAAATCGGACTACGAATTCTAACGAAAATTCGAGAAGAATCAGAATATGAATATTAATGAAAAGTAAAGAAACATTCACAGAAGAATAAATATAAATTATAAGGAACAGTTTAAACTGTTAATTATAATAATTTTGAAAACTTAAATAAAGAAACAATTTTAAAAATATATATGCAAATTATATTGTATTTTATTTTAATAATATAAGTTATAAAAACGCCATACATAAACTAAAGAAAGAATATATCGACACAATTTTAAACAATACTTAAGCTTTAAATTCATCCCAATTAATTTTTTTAACAATTTCCCAAAAAACATTAAATGTGTCCAATTTTTTTTCATTGGAATTTATGGAATAAATAAAATTTAAAATCCATTTTACGATTATGTGTTAGCAGTTTGCTTTTTACTTGTTTCCATGTGCTTTCAATAGTATTTGTATGGCATCCTGTAGTTGCATCTATGAAAGTGACTCTGTGATTAACAGTCAAATGTTCATAGTCCTCGTTTCCTAATCATCAGTTATAAGCCTTCCAAGAATTGGAATAAGTGGCTGTTCCTGTCCCCTGTTCCATCATGTATTGCTACCAAAAATAATTTTTCACTGCTTCTCTCGACACCACCAAACACCCACTTACTTTCTATCGCATACCTTCTATGATATTTCCTCATTTCAAGTTTTGACTCTTACCTTCAAAAACATTTAAACAATCTTACCTACACCACCTATCTTCTCTGAAGATGACTCAATTGTGCAAGGCATCGGTTTCATTTATGATCTACCTCCAGTCTGCTAAAGCATGACTGCTAACAGAGTATTCCTTTTGAATATCAGCTGTTTTACTACTGCGAACAATCTCCTAAGTTAAAAAAAATCTCCTCAATCTTCTATTTGCTGCAAGAAAACCAAGAATCATACCTAATTAACTTCTGGGAACCATAAGACTCCTTCAAAACTTTTACTGCAGTAGAAAACATTAATCTGAGAGACTTTTCTTAGATGAAATTCTCATTTGACTTCCACATATTAAAGATACTGATTTGAATACGCCAATTTCACATAAAAATTCGAAAAGAATTTCCTTTTTCTCACACAATTTAAAAAAGATAAAAATGATTAACTTCTCCATTCTGACCTAAATATCTATTTACCACTGGAGAAATTGAACGTCAAGCCAGAACTAAGAATGCTTTGGTATTTTAAAACGATATTTGGAGCGGCAGTAATTAATCATAACAATTTTGACAAATGCTGAAGAAAATAAATGCAGAACACAAAAATGATTATTTGAAATGAGGAAAAAGAGCAGTACAACTGGAATTTAAGTATCCAAAATATCAAGCAAATTGTAAAACATATAAATAAATTCTTATGAAGTTTCCTCGTAAAAATTTCTAATAAAATGCGAAAATAGAACAAAATGTTCTAAATCTCGTTGCAATGACATGAACACTAGGTTTGTCAAAATTGAATTTTCATCTTAATTCTTATTGGTTTTTATTTGTGTGACATAAAAAAAATCCAAGTTGCCGGATAAAAAAAAAATCACCGAACCCAATATTTGGCATTCTGGATTATACAGGTGCTTTATTTTTGCTTGACATTTGTTTTAATTAAACAATCTCTACAACTGCATATAATTTAAAAAATACTAAATTAATATAAATTTATAATACTTGTTTTTTAAATAATCTTTCAAACAGTACACTTAAAAACAATTTATACAGAGTTACTGAGCTAGGGCAAACAAATGAACAGTAAAGCTTCATCAATAATATGAATAACTTTAATTTTTATAATATTAAGGTTTTAATTATTCATGACATTTTTAAAAAGTGAGTTGTGTATTACGATCAAGAAATGATGAGACATTATAACTAAAATAAACATGAATAATATAGTTTTTGCATAATTTGCTTTTAATTAATCATGAATAAGCATTGTTGAGCACAAATGTCAACCACCTGTGCCTTCTTTCATAAAAAGCTCCAGAGTCTTTTTTAAGATCATTAAAGATTTTTTAAAGTATCATAAAAGTTTCAAGTAAGTTGGTAAGATCCTTTACTCTAGTACAGAAATTGGTAGGAAAAGCAGAAATCGCACAATCTCTACACTGTTATCTCACCAGTTTAAATTACATCACTTTGCACTACATCTGGATTTCAAAATCATGATTGTACTCAAATTTTAAATATTGCAATCTTGGGCTATTTTCAACTTTAAATATTTCAATATTTACTCTACAGAAATATTATAAAACTAATAACTAGAAACTAACTATGCAAAAATAAAATATTGAAAAATATATAAAATAACTCCAAAAATCAATAATACTATTCATACTTAGACAATAATATTTGCTTAGTCAGTTTTTCTTTTAATTATTTTCTTTTAATTAATTGAAAGGATACAAACACTTTAAAAAGTACCATATACAATAATACCAAGCAGTTATTAATAACAGTGCTATAAACCTTAATCAATATATGAATTACATTTTTAAAAAAACTCAGATTTCCATTAATTGTTTAATACGCTCTTTATTAAACATCTGTTTTATAATCTAGTACAAGAAATGACCTGGCAACAAAGTTACATCTATAATGTAAATAACATACGTTTTTAGAGGAAAAATTTAATTTTAATTAATCAAGCAATGTCTCCTACCATAAAAGGTATTTGTTGTAATGCAATCTAGAACTAGAAACAACAGACCAGTAAAGTTATATAAATTGATTTAGTTATTAAAACATATTTTTATGGAAACTCAAATTTCTTACTGGCAAGAATTACAAATCACTATAAACCTAAATATATGTGTCATATATTTTTAAATATACTTAACTGCATTAATAACAGCTGTTTTAATAGAGCAACACTTAGTAAATACTTCCTAATCCTCCCTCATAGAGGAATCGACGACACCAGTTAAATAATGCTCAAACTCTAAATTTTAAATTTAAAAAATTCAGTTTATCAACATCCATATACTTGACATAAGCGTCACAGAAATCAGAAAGTTTGACTGTTGGAATTCTATTCGTTACAAAATTAAGACTTAAATTTTTTTTTTATTGGTACCACAATTTTAAACAAATGTTTCAAGTATATATGTAAAATAAACAAAATAGAAAAAATTTCAAGTTTTACAATAACTTGAAATAAATTTTGTGCATTCATATATCAAGTTACATCATGCAATTGCAAGAATCCATTCTGGTGCAATTATCCACAGATTTGGTGCATTTGGGACCCATAACAGGTTGCTGTATTTTGCATTAAAATCTTTTTTATAGTTTAACATAATTGAAAGACAGCTATTAATTGTGCTAGAGAAATTGAAAATAATCCACTGTTTAATGACAACCAATGTAATTTTCACCATTTAACTAAATCATTCACACTTAAAGTTGATAAAAATCTAATATTTCTACTGGGATTTAATCCTACCATGGGTGCATTTGCCAAATCAACACTATGCCAAAATGTATTTTCTATTATTATATTCAGTTTATATATATATATATAATTAGAATTTGACTAGATTATGTAAAAATGCTATTTATAACACTTATCTTTTCAATTATATAATTGACTATTTAGTTTTATATTATTTATTCTGTATACAGTAAAATGTTTTAAATTTTTATGTTCTAAAGTTTTAAATGATAAGTTTTAATTTTGAATTTTAAGGGAATCAAGTTAAAAAAAAATTAATAAACATGAATAAATATTTTTTCTCCTATGTTACATAGTTAAAAAATGTATTTATTAATTATATTTTGATGGATTTGTTCCATTGTTTTTGTTGAACTTGTTGTAGTAAATTATCTTAATGTGTTAGATGATCATCATAAATAGAAATTTTTGTGAAATCAGTTTACTCAACTATAAACACAAATTATTGAAGAAACTAGATTATTCATATTTATTAAGTGTTAATGCCTGGTCATTAATCCTATTTTGATAGCACTAAATAAATGCATTGCTGTCACCTCTTCTGATTTTTCACCATTTTTTCTATTTCCTGATAATGTATGAAAATCTACCAACTTCTGGCAATTCCAGTGAAAAACTTAAGAACTGCCAAAATTTTGCTGGAAAAAAGTCTATTGAGTTGTCTTAGTAGCTTAAACAGTTGATCAGATAGAACTCCCGTGCAAAATGCATATATCTCCAATATAAACTTAAACTAATTCTAAATATGTTAGTCTTAATATTTAGATTAAATAATAACCCCCATATATATAGTTAAATAATCTTTAACTCTAGAGAAAATTAATTGAATAGTAAATTAATATTTTTATATGCAAAGTGTTTGCTAATTTTTATATTCTTAGAAGTATATGTCAGTGAATTAAATTTATTTAATAATGTATTTTTTATGTTATTTAAATTTATAAGTTTAAAAATTTATAAATTGCTCTAGTATTGTAAAAATTGCCCTATAAAATAAATATTTGGACATAAACTTTAATATTTATTTTCATAGTTCCTTTATGAGGTTGATGAATATTTTATTAAAAATATTAAGATTAACACATATGTTTAATAAATCATTCTAGAACATAATTCTAAACTCCTTTTTTTAATTAGAACATATAATATAGAGCATATAATTTAGAACATATAATCTAAAGAGTAAAAGTGTCTTTTTGTGCAGTATTACCATTTTAAACATTTGGTTTTATGTAAAAATGCTGCTGGTAGTGTCTCCTGATTCTTTCCCTCAAAATCAGAATCTACTAATATTTTTTTTTTTTTACCTCAGGTTGGCAGATATGTAAATAGGGGGTTTATAGTTTTTTATATTTATCAAATATATTGAAAAGTGAATTGAGAAATGACATCCATGTTATTTTAAGTTTTTGATTGTGAATGAGAAACATTTTATTAGATTTTATTTTATAGTATATATTTTGATATATTAAGTTATTATTTTTCCATTATGTCATCAATTGTCTTAAGGAAATACTAGGAATATTGTAATGTTCTAAGTTGTTAAAAATCTCTCATCATAGGCATTTTTTAAAAAATATTGAAAATTGCTTGCAGCACATACATATTTTCTGGTTTAAATTTTATGCTGACTCAAGTTTATAATTTGTGATTATAAATGTGAAATTTATCTTAAAATGAAGTATAAATTTCCATGCTCTGTTTCTGCAGCTGATTAGCACTCTTGCTTTTGGTTCAGCAGTTCATGGATTCAAATCCCACCTTGGTGGAGATTGAAAATAACCATGTTGCTCATACTTAAAAATTATGCTAGAAGAAGGTACCATATGCAATTTTTTAAATTCCTATGCTTTATTTTTAATTTTGCTAGTTTGTTAATTCTTTGGTGTCAATGCATGCTAATTCCAAACTCCTTTATTTTAATTTTCTAATGAAGACATTTAGACGTTTGTTTCATTTATTTTTTGTGTAAGAAATCTTTTTCTCTTATTAATAACTATTTAAACCCCTAATTGAGTTTTGCCTGCAATTTAAAATTGCTTTTAAAAGGTTATTTTCTTAATTATTTGATCAAAATTTTTAATTTTTTTGATTTTCAAATAAGCTCAAAGCTGAACTTGTAGCTGAGTGGTCTGCAATCTAGTTTTTAGTTCATGGACTTGTGGTTTTGACTCTTACTTCAATTATGGATGTTTGTAGTGATAAAATTCATTGATAACATATTTCTTTGTCAGATTGAGGCCAGAGTATAAATTTGACCACAAAGCAATAAATTAAACTAGCTAACTCAAGTGATTTTATTTAAGTAATATAATAGTTTTTAAGATTATGAATTTTTAAGAAATGGTTGGTACCAAGCTTACTGTAATCTAATAGTAGTTTATCATAATAGTACAACATTCTTCAGCATGGAAAATCCTAGCTGCTGTTAAATGAAACACAACAACAGGGTGATTGATTTTGATAAGCCATGTGTTGGAGTAATTTGCTTAGGATTGTTTTCTTTCTTACCTTGCAACATATGAATATGGACAAAGGCAGTAATGGTTGTTCAAATGTCTTTCAACACTCTATTAAGCTTTCAATCAATCAATGCCAAAAAAAAAAAAATTCTTATTAAACCAATTTGTTTCCTCAAATTCAAATTTTGATTTAGATATATTTTTATTGATTTGTCAGTCTAACATTGATTTTATTACTTATTCATTGTGTTCCAACTTGTACATCCAAGATTCCTAGTTTCCAACTTTTTTTAATATAGGTTAAATGGTTTCTTTTAGAATTTTGCCATTGCAGTTCAAATGCAATTTGTTTGTACCTTTATTAGAAACAGCTTTATTTTTAGTAAATTTTCATACATTTTCAATATATTATGTGAGTAAATTTCTGTTATTTGTTACTTTTACATATCATATGAAAGTCACTAAAAATACAAATGAATATCTAATTGAAAAATTCCTTTTTGCATTATCAAATATTTAGTATCAAATTTTTTTATGATGCAAAATATTTACCATACTATTAAATAAACTTTAGTGTTACCAAAAGTGCATTTGTTTGAAGAAAATTTACATAATTATTTGTTTTTTAATGCATAGATATGTATGTTTAAAAAAAATGACTGACAGATTATCATTACCCATTTCCCCTTGTAGAAATGGATAATGATAATTTGTTATTTTAAATATACATTGAAATGAAATGGAGAATTTAATAAGGAATTTTCTTAAAGTTCTTTCCATTTTAGAAAATTAAAGTATTAAACTCCACTTGAAATATATATTTTTTAAAACAAATACCTTCCTAAATAACAAATAATAATAATAAATAAGGATATTTTTACTAAAACATTAACTTTAGAACAAGATCTTGAATAATTTCTTAATTTCTCTTTGCATTAGAAAAAGATTTCAGTTGATACATGTGGTTATTAGAGGCTTTTCTTTTTTATTGACTCACATTATATTTCCTGACTATATTAATTTTTATTAGTTCTTGTCAATTTTTTTTAAAAAGAAAAATTTCATTTTTTAAAAAGCTACAGCATTTGATTTAATGACTTCAAAAATATGGTTGTAATTTATTACAGATTATTTAAAATATAAATTGGGATCTGTGTCAGATAATGTATGGAAAAAAAATATATTTGCCTAAGTATTCTTAGCCCCAGCATAGATAGCACATACTTTTTCTTTCATGTACCTAATCTTATATATATATAAATATTTTTATTACATTTTGTATTTATTATGCCATTTAGTGTGTAAGTGTTTCTACCTTTTTTTAAAAGAAAATAAACATTTTTTTTATATACCTTTTCCAGAACAATATTATTAAAAGAATCCTGGGATATTTTAATAATATTGTTCTGCATATTTCCCCAACTCATACTTAAATGTTTTTAATTCATTTAATGTGCGTTTTTATTTAAATTTATTTCATCATTAGATTTAAATTATAAAATATGTGGAAAATATATAATTACTGTACAGTTAAAAAAATATAAATAAAATATTTTTTTATCTTTTTGTATTAGATTTTTTCATTTTCTGTTATGTAACGTTATGCTTCATAGCAATTTACCAAATTGTTTAAAAACTACCAATTGTTACTTAGAAAGTACTTTAATCAGTTTTTAAATTTAAAATTTATATTTGTTCTTTAATGTGTAAATTTTAGAAATATTTTGAAGGGATTGTAATTTTTTCGCGAAAGTTCAGTTACGCTGATTCTAGTCTAGTTTTATTGCTCAATTTCTAACTTTCTAATCAAAGTTGTGTCATTTTTTTTATTTAAAAACGTGGGAATCGGGGACATTGCAATTTTCTAAAATCTTGGTGAGTAATACAATTAAAAGATTAGAAATTAATGATATTATAAAATTAAATACTATAATTTTTTTTTTCTAAATTGTGTAACATATTTTGGATAACAAGAATCAAATATATTCTTGGCTATATCAATTTGTCTAAGATATTTTAAAATTATATTTATCAATCCTCTTAATACATTAAAAACTTATTTTCTTATTTCGCTATCATCATAATTTAGAATTAGTTTACTATATTAAGAAAGTGTTTTAAGGCTGACTTTTTTTTATAATATTTAGCTATTGATACTGTCCAACATTGGAATTAAAATACCAATGAAGAAAAATGATGCATATTAATTGAGTTTTAAGTATAGATTAAAAAAAAAAAAACACCAACAGTCGAATTTGCAATTTTTTCTTCACCATAAGCAGTTTATCTAAGTGTCTTATATCCTGTAAAAAATCTATTGTGAAATTTTTGCCCTTCACAAAAACATTTATAAATTTCATTAAGACTTGCAATTTATTCATGTCTGGTAACATATTTATCATCTATAAAAAATGCGTCAAAATATATAAGTTGTGTATGGAAAATATGTTTAGAGTGAGATGTGTGCACTGCTGTTTTTTGTCATAATGAACTCTAATGACAGTACTGATGAAGATAAACCAACATTTGTTCAGTTGAATTAGAAAAATGTCATTTTATATGAGTTATAAATGTAAGTGTAATAAATAAGTGTAACTATGTGTTAATCTTGGAAGAGCTACAAACGTACTTATCTTCTGAACACTTAAGTAGTACTGAGCAGCAAGCCATATGTCAACCAGTTGCTTCTCGCAAACTACCATCTTATTAAACTCACTTCTGTATTGTCATCCAGTGTTAGAATATTGAAATAGTGACATTTAGAGATTGCCGATTCAATCAAGTTTTCATGAAGGAATGCCTTTTTGTGAAATAAAATATAGTAGGAAGACTCATTATTCCCGGTGTTAATTGTGATATCCATTTTTTCAAAGTGTTCTAAGAACCATCTATAAGAATGAAATGTTTGTTAATCAGTTTTTTAAATTTTAAATAACGTATGGACTCTTTATGACCTAGTGATAGGATCCTACTCCTTGATACATAAAGATTATCATCCACACTCATCTACTGTTGAACATTAGAAGGTGGATGCTGTATTTCTGCTTTCTTCTTGCAGAGTTATGAAAGTAGGTCGTTCATCTTTTTATTCTATTGATTTCACTTGAATGCTGTCCACTATCAAAAGTCTACTCTGAAGATTATGCGTTCAATTGCCATGCAATCGTTTTTGACTATTGTCATTATTGACACTATATTTTATCAAACTTTGCATTATTTGAGATTCTACCGAGATTGTTTTATTACATAAAATTAAAATTGCAAAAACGAAAAAGGTGCTTCCCTACCAGTTATTTATATTGCCAAATGTTTGCTACCATACTTCACAGAAGAATGGATGTTGTGCCAAGATGTGTATCTTTGTTTATCGTGCTCATTCTTTACAGTGCGTAAACACCATTTAATTGAATTTGAATCTCAGTCACATATGTTAAAAATAAATTTCCGTTTCATATGGCTTTTTCTAATATAGCATGTAGGAGCTAGATACACAAAGGAGTACGGATGCTGCTACTTCAATTCGGTGATGTTGGTGTCGTTTCCAGGAAGTCAAGTGGATCCGTGACTACCAACGACGGTTTTAGCCAGCTTCACTATATTCTCTGTGTAGAAATCGCCATTTTCCGATGTTCTGAAGAGACGCTATTTCTGGGCAATTGAGAATATGGGTTGAAGAGTTCTTTGTCAGGGCAATTTTTACATTTTACATATGACCTTGTATTGTTTGCATTTATTTTCATGCCACCGAAGTGGCCTGTTCTCAATCGTATAACTGTTTTTGTTATTTCTCTGTTGCATTCAGTTTCGCATACTTGTTTATTCACCTTAATTCTTTTCTCTTTCAGTCGATTTTGGGCAATGGCGTTTTTGCTGTCGAAACTTTGATTTTTTTTTTTTTTTTTTTTTTTTTTTTTTTTTTTGTTGTTTGTTTGTTTGTTTTGAGCAATGTTAATGAAGCAAATGAAAGAGTTAAATTGTTGGTGTGTCTAGTTTGAGGGGAAAATACCATACATTTACTGTTGTTAGACATTCTTTTGCTAAGTTTGTAATTTTCCATTGTATTTTATGAATTATATTTAACATGTATGATTATACCTGTAAATTTTTTTTCTTTCTCCAAAAAATATCAAAATTTAAACTTTTTGAATATTTGTGTTTTTTATAAAAAAAAACTTCAAAAACAAATTAAAAATGTTTTCTTGTATTATAAATGTTATAAAACTAAAAAAACACTTTCTTTTACTTTTTAGATAGAATAATCAAGTCTTGATTAAAAAAGAGGAAAAAATGTACTAATCAAATACTTCAAAGACTTTTAATAAGCACTGCTTTAGGAGCATTTTTCACATGTTGATTGTGAACTTGCTTTAATTTTTACGTATTTAAAAAAGTCATTTGTGAAAAATGTTCTCAATTGTATTAGTTAAACATTGAACACTTTAATATATAATTATTACAGTTAGAATTTAGAAACTTTTTCGAAGATGGATATTAATAAAAATGCTGTGTGGAAATAAACTTGTTAAAGAAAGACACTGTATCATTAACTATAAAAACTGTAAAATTTCATTGGAAGTAACAAATTTTTTTTACTGAATTAAAAAAAAAAAAACATATAAAGAACTGATAAATTGTATGTAATGTAAGAAACATCAGTATGATTTCGTTCTATTGACTGACACTAGCTCTCAAATTATTTATTTACATTGAATAAATTAAAATAAGAGATATCATTTTTCTTAATGTGTTGCTGAATAATTTCATAATATTATGAAATTTCATTGTGATGTAGGGTATGTATAATAGTTATGAATATAAAGTTTTTTTAGTTAAAGTGTGTGTGTGTGTGTGTGTGTGTGTGCGCGTGCGTGTGTGTGTGTGTGTGTGTGTGTGTGTGCGCGTGCGTGTGTGTGTGTGTGTGTGCGCGTGCGTGTGTGTGTGTGTGTGTGTGCGCGTGCGTGTGTGTGTGTGTGCGTGTGTGTGTGTGAGAGAGAGAGAGGTTAAATAAGAACGTTGTCATTTGGTTATGAATTACTGTATTAAGCTTTTACTGTAAAAAAGAAAATATTCTTTTTGTTTTGGCAGCTATAATTTGCATAAATAGTAATGGAGATGTGATTATTCGGTCCTTATTTATATATTGAAAATACTTTTTTTCTTTCTTGTAGGTTATTGCCCAATTTTGATGAATTTTTCAACTCAGGATTAAAATTTTTTGAGATAAAGTTGTCACTTTACTACTGTATAAACATGGAAAATGAAGCACTTTTCTTCTTCAGAAAGATATTATCAGAGGATCATTATGGACATTATGAAAAACTTTTCCAGACTTTATTCAAAGAATGTAATTCAGAAGTAGTGAAGTTCTTCCAAAAATATACTAAGTCACAGAAATATGATTTTTTTGATGTAAGGAAGAATGAATTCCTCCTTTTAAACAATTTTGTTTTTTTAAAAAGAAAACTAAAATTTACTTCTGAAATAGAAAATAGTGTTTATCAAAGATTGTGTTGCGCTATAGCTTTCTTGCTAAACTGCTATGAGCCCTTACATTACCGGGAACTTCATTCATGCATTAGCTACGCTTTAAAAGATATTCAGATTGCACTAAGCTTTTTAAGTCCAGAAGAACAGGAACTTCTACTAAAGTCGTATCCTATCGCAAAAGTGGATGAGGCTGGTTTTCTGAAATTGATCGATGAATATCAAGCTTTTGAAACATCTCATTTGTCATCTGATGAAAAGATTTTGCTTTGCATGGTCGGTTATTTGGCATTTTATAAAAAAGAGCATTTTGAAAAATTAATCAAAGAAGTGAAATCTCGCATTTCGAGGCATAATTGGGGCATCCTTTCCAATGCAACGATTTCTGAGCAATTCCATTACATTAAGAATCATTCCTTCCATGTCAACATTACCAATGATGGCACTGTAACACTTTCTAAATATTTTATATTCCCGAAATGCAAATATGAGGAATCCCACTCTCCAAAGACATCGGATGGGAAACCAGTTATGAAAGTTCCAGGGGTGTTAAATTCGCCTTCTAAGACAAATGTTGTCGATTTGAAAGATCATGTGTCATCAAAATCAAACCTATCAGTTGAAAAAAGCCATTGTAATGAAAAGGCTTCAAATAGAATTAAAAGTAGTATTGCGTATTTAGTAAAACTCTTTGATCTTTCTTCAAAAATCCAGCTTCTGCGTATAGTATTGCATGTTCAAAAAATTGATAGGCTGTATTTGGATAAGTTGTCGATTTCTAGTCAAATATTAATATTTGAAAAAGTCTTTACGGATTTTTATATAAAGGATAGATGTATTACGTTAAAATCAAATATTTCCTATGATTTATCTGTCGATGAAAAAATTTTGCTGTTTATTACTTGTTTTCTGAAACAATCAAAAAGAGACATTCATTACCGTAAAATTTTTATTGGACTTCGTGATTATAGGATACCATTTCCAAAAGGCATTCTCTCAGACTCTGATCAGTTCAAATATTTTAAATATCATTCCCACCTGTTTTCCATTTGCAATGATGGATACGTTTCTTTGCTCCCTCTACCAACATTAGATTCAAATATACAATCAGTGTTATCAAATCCAATTCCACATGATTTGACAAATGTTTCAAATTATGTAGAAAAGAAAAGCGAAAACTCAAATCTAACTTCAAACTTTGCAGGAAATTGCCATCAAATTTTAGTAAACGATGATAAGATGATTAGTAATTCCCTTTCCATGTGCAGTGAAAGTTTTATACCTGTAATGAACAGAGAAGTTAAAAAGCGAACGAAGAAAATGCTTGAAGAAAAACCAGTTCATAATAAACAGATCTCAAACAGAGATATCTGCATAAAATTGGAGAGTGGTGTTATGTTTCTCGCCAAATATTTTAAAATCTGTGATAATTTGAACTTTATTGGAATATTAATGAGCGTTTTGAGTGATGTGAGCAACTACTTCGAAGCTTTGTCTGCTTCTGCTCAAGATTATTTTATCCTGAAGTCCGTCTTTTCACTTAAAAAAGGAACTCAAACTGGCCAAAAGAATTCGCTTCTTAGCAACAGCGAGAAAGTGTCCCTGTTCATTGCATATATCCTTCACCAACGTGGGAAAATGCTTTGTGAGCAACTTTTCAAGGAATTGCAAACTGCTGAAGATTTCCATGATTACAATTTTGAGAAAATGTTCAATCACTTGAAAGAACATGGGCGTTTATTTTCTGCGCAACTAGAGGGATTTGTACAGTTGGAGATACCATATAAAAGCTTGCACTCTACTTTTCTGTCTAAGGAGTTGCCCGTTGATATGGAAAATGCCTTATCTTTTTTGCTTCGCAGTTGCCCTGAGTATAAAAAACTATGTAGTGCCATCCTCTATCTCCTTTGCTGTTTTGAAATGTTACACTGTTCAGAGATAAAGGTTTGCATTTGTTATGTATTAAAAGATGTCCAGTTGTATTTATTTGGCTTTAATGACCATGAACAAAACTCCCTATTTGCTAGTATTCCAGGCACTTTCCTGGAAGAAGGTTTCATGAAATACACTGAAACCGATCCTCCTGAAACTAGTTATGTGACAAATGATGAGAAGTTCTGTCTGTTTATTACTTGTTTTCTCGGATTTTGCGGCAGTGTTCGGCTTGAGGAATTGGTGCAAAGAATCAAGGAACAAACTCCGAAGGAAAAGACTGCTATTTTCTGTGATTCTCCAGCTTCTGATCAGCATGAATACATAAAGAAATTCCACCCGCATATTGTAATCTTGGGAGATAGTTCAGTGTCATTGCCGGATAATTTTGAGTTTCCGAAAATCAAGTATAAGCCAAGAGAAAAAAACACATTTCCTAAAAATCAACAGCGTTCCAAAAGTGTTTGCTCTCCCTGCTCAAGAATTAATGATGTCTTCTCACCTAATTCTGAATGTGAAACTCCGAATGAAAGGTATAATTTTTGCAAAGAAAAAACTTCTGATGTTGCCGGGCAATCTGATAAAAGACTCCCTAAGCAAATATCAAATGAAAGTCTTACAAAAATAAATAGGCAATTAAATAGCTGTATTGCTTTCTTAATGAATTATTTTGAATTGATATTTCAGCCTCGTCTATTTTCTGTCATATTTCTTACATTAGAAGATCTCCAAAAAAAGTTCTTCAGACTGTCGTCGGCCTGTCAAACTTCTATTTTAACTGATTGTTTACACTCATTCGAAATAGATGAAAATGGCGTAATGTCTTTCAGTTCACATGGTGCATGTGATTTCGATAATTTAACCACAGAAAAGGAAAATGTTTTATTCATTGCATATATCATTGATATACATAAAGAAATGCATTATAGAAAAGTTTTTGAGAAATTTTCAGAGTTAAAACGATGTCTTCCCAAAGAAATACATACAGATTCTGATAAGTTCTGGTATTTATTTAAGCGAGATCGTTTTTTTCTTACAAATCGCAATGATTACTTTAAACTCCAGCCGTTACCTAATGTTCAGTTTGAGTCCAGATTATTTCCTAAAACGTTAAATGTTATTCCTGCATCACGCACAAATAGTAATTCTAGTGACAAACTGACCGAAATTGAAAATTCTATCCATGATAGTGTGAACTCCAAAGAATTCAAGGAATTATTGCTTAAATTGGAAGGAAGTACCAATGCTGATGATAATGTATCCTATTCCATGCAGATTGAACTCTCTGAGGATGATAATTCTGCCCAAAAGCTTAATTTTTATGAAAGAATTTCAAGTAGCGTTGTATACTTATCAAAGTCTCTTCAGTTCCCCTTAAACCAGCGTCTTTTCTTTGTTGTTCTGCATGTTTTAGATGATGTTAGAGAATTTTATTGTAGCCTTTCAGCTGTTAATCAGAGCATGGTACTTAAAACATGCCTCTATAGTAATGATGAAATTGAATTAGAGAGTTGTGATCTTTGTATAAGTGATAGCGAGAAAGTTTTACTTTGTGTAGCGTGCATAGTAAGTGTAGAACCTCAATTGCACTATAAAGATGTGGACATACGCCTTAAAAACATCATGGAATCCAAATGTTTTGTGCTGTGTTCAGAAGATTTGTATGCCTGCATTGTAGGAAAACCGAAGACGTTTCACTTGGATTCTGCCGGGAATGTTTCACTTTGTGAGTTTCCTAAAATGAAATCTGAGCTTGGAAACATTAACGTACCCAGTAAAATTGATGTTCTTGAAATGATTGCGATTAAAGTGAGATCCTGTATAATTTACTTATCTGAATGTTTTGAAAAGCTCAATTCGCCCCATCTCGTAAATCTCGTACTTCTAGCCATGACCGATACCAAAACATTTTTTGACAGCTTGCCTAGTCATAAAAAGTGCGATTTGGTATCTAAAATTTTTCTTCCTCTTGATTTCAATGAAAATGGAAAATTAGTTATGCACGGTTTTCATCCCAGAAGAAGGTACAGGTTAAATAACGAAGAAAAGCAGTTATTATTCATTGTTTACAAATTGAACATTTTAGGAGAAATTCATTTTTCTGCATTGCTCCAAACATTCCTAGAGCATCAGAAGCATCTACAACCTGAATTTGAGGTAAGATTGGATGGTATATCTTATTTCAGTGAACGAGATGATGTATTTTGTATTATGAACGCAGGACGTGTAAAGTTAAGAACTTTACCTGTAATTGGTCTCTCTTCCAAATTATTCAGTCTTTTTTTAAAAAGCAATGCGTGTTTTAGCGAAACCGTCACAAATACAGACTATGAAGTAAAATCTGAAAAATATTTAAAGTATGGGGAAAAGGAGCAAAGTTTTGTGAAAAGTAGTTTGACCTCAACTAATAATGGGGAAACTTGCCTTTTGGAAAAGGCAGTTAAGGAGAATAAAGTGCTGTGCAAAATGTATTTGTCTGATTGCAATGGGGGCATTGTGAATAAGAGTTCTGATTGTCATAGTTACAATTGGAGTAGCTCACTGGATTCAAATATTGAAAAATCTCGTTCATGCCTGTCAACTGAAAGGGAATGTGATACATCCAATGAAGCTACAGAAAAAGTAGAGAAAAACCAAATAAATCTGAAAATTTTGGAGAGAGTGAAAAATGGCATGAAATTCTTAGCTAAACGTTTTGGTTACATTGCTAAAGTAAATAGAAGCATGGTTTTAATTATTATTCAGTGTTTGGATGACGTGAAAAACTTTTTTGTTTCATTAGCTACAGTAGAACAGTTTGAATTTATTAATTTTTGTGTCTCTTCGCAAGTTTTAATAAAAGGTAGGTTAGTTGTGGAATCAAATGATTTAGTCAGTTTGACTATAGCTGAGAAGTTTTTACTTTTCTCTACTTACATGCTTACTTACGAAATTAGAATGCGTTGTTCAAAAATATTTGCGAAATTTCATGAAGATGAAGAATGTTCTGTCAGAGTTACAGAGTCGCATTTCCACTCCAAGCCTGATTTATTTGTTGTGGTAAATGGTTTTGTCAAGTTAAACCCTTTGCTCACCATAGATGTTGCCGAGTGCCGCTCAGTTGATGGTAGTGAGCTTACATATACATTTTTGACTGCTTGTGGTTCAGAACGAAAATCTATTCCTCCGAAAACAAATCTGGACGCTGTTAAACGTATCGTGAAATCTATTATTTCCGGTAAACAAAACCTCCCTAAATCTAAATCTTTTGATAATTTGCATACTGCTTGTGATGCTTCAAAGTCAAACTCACCTCGATCACAAATACCTCAAACAAACGAGCCCTTCATGAATACATCAAGAGCGGTTCCAATTTCACAAACTGCAGAGAATAACATGACTTTTTGCCCTAAAAACATCCATAAAAGAATTGCTGCTGGCATTGAGTATTATAGAGGCTTAAATTTACTGCCCAATAAAACTATGATACAGATTATCGTGCATGTTTTGGATGATGTTAAACAGTATTTTTCTCTTCTGTCCAAAAGTGAGAAATTGACTTTTGTTTGTGAGTGTTACAATATCTGTGACGATGTTCGTCGAAGTATGAAATCTTCCTCGTGCCAGAAGTTACGTACCAAAGAGGAAATCTTGCTGTGTATATGCTATGTGCTCAAGATAGGAGGAGGGGTGATGCATTATCGCAAAGTGTTTCTGAAGGCCATTGATCTTAGTAATGATCAGAGATTGTTCCTTACAGATAAAAACCAATACCACTATTTTAGAGAGAGAGAAAATTTGTTTAGAATTAAAGGAGATGGATTTGTTAAATTACGCTTGCCAGCCAACTCTGAATTCCAAGAATTTTATCACATACGAAAAGGGACTGATATTGAAAGAATAGACTGTAGTACGACCGAAATAAATGTTGATTTATTAAGAAGGCAGAATTCAAATGTAACCAATACCTTGGGAGAAAGAGCGGAAGAAATAAAGTTTTCAGACAAAGAAATTGTTTCTGTTGTTCGAGGCCCTAAAGTGTGCAATAAAGGTATGCAGAATCGTATTAGAGAATCAGCTAGTCTTCTTTGCAATTCATTCCAGTTTGTGACTGATAAACTTCTTGTTCATACAATTCTGCATGTTCTTGAGGACGTCAAGTTATTCTTTGTTTCTTCATCTAGTGTGAAAGAAGGTAGTATGTTTAAAGAAATGTATTCCTTGATTAACAATGAAGAGGAAGTCATTCCTAAAAATATGTCATCAGAATATAATTTGAATTCCGAAGAAAAATATTTGTTATTATTCACTTGCATTTTACTTCGTTCCGAACCATATAATTATCTGAAACTTTACCAAAAATGTGAATCGTTCAATATTCCTCTCCCTGACAATGTTGCCACTAATTCAGATATATTAGAATATTTCAAGAAAAGAACGAAATATTTCGCAATAAAGGCTAATGGTGACATTCTTTTAAAACGGTCTCCTCTTGACCAGTTAGTTGAAATATTTTCAAGCAACGTAAAAGAGACATCGCCGAATTCTGACTGTGGTAAAAAATGCCTTTCTTCCGATAAATATGTAGCCAGTGCTTCTGCTGATTCAAGCTTCATCTCAGATAACATATATGAGATCACAAATATCTGCAATGAAATTCTGCATAATACTAGTAAACTTAAGGAAAATGTTCATTTATTTCATAAGACTGTTGATGCTTACAAGTCTAGTCTTAATTCAAGTTTGCCTCATAGTCATGAATCTGAAATCTCTTCATCTCACCATTGTCTTTTAGAGACTGACAAAAAATTTAATCAGTCTTCTTGCAATAATTGCTTAAGATTAACTGGCGCACTTTCCGACGAAAAAGAACTTGATATCTCATCCATGGGTTCTACTCTAGAAACACATCCTTTAAATGCTGACTTAGGTACGGTTAAGGAAGCTGAAAAAATTTCGTCCAATGAAAATGTTAGCAATTCTAAAGATTCTCCTTGTCGTTTTGCTGAAGGTCATGCAACATCCATAAATGGAAGTAAATGTTCTTCGAGCGAATTGAACAAACCGTGTAATGAAAATGAAGTGTCAAATCTCTGTAATGATATCAACAAACTTGATATAACAGAGACAGGCACCCCAGTTACTTTTAAAGAAAATGAAACCAGTTCATTCCATGATGACCTTATTGAATCTTTTTTAAAGCATTATGATAGAAATGATGCTCCAAGTTCCGGAAACGAGAGTAAGAACTCTTCAGAACTGATTCAACATGAGAGGGAAGTGACCATCTCTAGTTCTGTTAGTTGTCCCTCTCTGGCAACAGTTAGTGTTGCTGCTAAACCTCATCCTAGTCCCTGTGCTGCTATGGAGCGAAAAGCTCTCAACTTTTTTATAATTAATTTAGGATCTACTAATGGTGCTACTTTTCATTCCTTAGTTGAAAAACTGCACTATGCATCGAAAGAAGTCCAAACTTTCATGAATGAAAATTATCGCCATAGTATCATTGCATTATTCAGAAAATTTCCTGAACTGTTTTTTATTTCTAAGTATACCCAACTTATTTACTTAAGAAAATGGACTGAAAAAGAATAATCCATATCCTTAACTTTGAAACAATTTTGCAAAATTCCAATCACTTTTATCTGTGATAGGTTTCTTTCCAAACTAATTTCATGTTTCGATCAGAAAATGTTGCTTATGATAAGCATAGAAACTGTTTAATAATATTTTTATATATGTGTATGCGGTTAAGTTTTCATGTGTGTTTACATCAAAGATATTCTCTTTGCATAAAATATTTTTAATACTTTTATACAATTATTATGCTAGGAAAATCTCAATCATTAACTTGGACTATACAATATTTCATATATTCAATATTTTTTGAGAATATGTCCACTGTATATGGCCATTAAATTACATTTCATGATTTTGATTTTTTTATTCATTTTCTTTTAATTTATTGTATAATAATACTTATTCTTTTCTTGATTATTTGAATAATAATTATGCTTAATTTTTTTATTTTTTTTAATTTCTAGTTTTTTAAAAAAAAACTTTGCTCTTTCAATCTGTGTGAGATCTGTTTGTTCTTAAATTTAATTATCTGATTAAAAGTTAGTATTTATAAAAAAATTTCTTTTACTGTTCTTAATTTGTGTTGAAAGATCTGAATATTGCTAAATTATGATGTGGCTTCTCATTCAAATTCCCTTCCAGTATTTAAGAGAGATTTTGTATTTAAAATGTTGTGCATCTGTCTACATTAACTTTTGTTTATCCAAAAATAGTTTGTGTTGATCATATTCTTTGAATGTCAATCATGGAAAATCTCAGAAGTAAATTGGAAAAAAAATATTTTTATGTGTGTTGACAATGTGATAAAAACATTATATTTTCCATTGTGAGTTTTTGTTCAGTACATTTGGGTGAATTTTCTGATAGTGTGTGTTGTATTTCATATATATAAAATTACAAATTTAATTTATATCATTTTTTTTTTTGTAACTTTACTATATTTTTCTTCTATTAAGTATTTTGTTTTGAAAATTAAATTAAGAAATAGAAAATTTTTAAGAAATTACTTTAAAACTTAATATTAATTCAATTTAAATTAACTAGATTTAGTTACAAAACTTAAAAATTACAAGGATAAAAATTATACTAGTTTATGTATTCCTGATTTATTAATGTCAGACTTCATTGAAATAGACACTTCTTCCCAATTAATTTTATTATTGAAGAAATATTAATGTGCAATATTATATGCTGCAAGCATACTATTTTACATTTTCCAAATTAGGTATCTTTATGTATACATAGATTTATTTACATGTGATTCGGAATCTACTTAAACGGACAAAAGGCCGTAATGTGAAAAAATAACACTGCAAAAAGACAACCAAACCAAATACATTTTTGGTTTACTTATGTATTCAGACAGTAAATACATGTTTTGCTGAACGCGCACATTTTCGCGATGTGTGTTGTTCTTAGTTGAATAGATTTGATCGAATTATTTCATTTTAGTCAAGAATATTAAGCAAAATATAAAGCTATGTGCATTGATTATGGAAACGATTACATGTTGTATTTTGAATATAACTTTTTCATTAGGTGTAAGAAAATTTTACATTTAAAAAGTGAAGTGCATTGCTGGATATTACAAATATAATTAGATTTTTTTTCTGAGAGAACAAATGTGTGTTCCTTCTTGATATTCTATTTTGTTCCTAGAATTATGTAAAATTGATAATGTGTGGTATGTTCTTTTGTTTTAGTCATTTTTATGCCTGTACCTTACAATACAAAGTGGCCATTGTAACTTGATGCTTGAAATGATAAATAGTTTGATTTGTAATGTGTGTTGAACAGATTGAGAAATGATGTGTTAATTATATGTTTATATAAGCAGAGTTATTTAATAACTGTTGAACTAATAGTTAATTGAAGTAATATTTTTTTATTGATAAAAAAGTTATTTGCTTCAGATTAGATTTTCTTCAGAGCTAGAAAATGTGTTATTATTTTTATAAATGTGTGTTATATTATTTTTTGTGAATGTGTTGTGGCAGTTTTATATTGTAATTTTGATACTGCTTATAACTCTGTGATAGAAGGAGAAAAAATTACAATATATGTTTAGTTTTTATTGTGTTTATTCGCAATGCAAATTGTAATATTTAATTTTCTTTTTGTTTTGTTTTTGCCTTTTATGTGAATGAGACATATCAAAAGTCATAATAAATTTCTATTCATTTACAGTTGACATTGTTTTATGAACGTCTGCTTACTTTTTAATGTATATTTTTTTCCGTTCGTTTCTTACACGAGTTTTATGGCTTCCCACTAAACTTTAGAAAACTGAGGGAAAAGATTTGGATCTTTTAATACTATATTGCTGGCTATTGAATACTTTAAGAAGAGATAGTATTTATTAAGGACAAACTACTTAATTTCGATGGACTGAATTGTTAGCAATTCAATTCTCAAGTGTAGATAATACTTGGAGAAGACGCGCGAGTACTCAGTATCTGGCATGCATCTATGCCAAGGATAAATGGTTTTGGAATTTTCTTTCAATGAATACTGTCTGATATAATAAAGCTGTGTCATAAAACAATCGATGTCTGTACAGAGGGTATTAACACATTTTTAGAACGTTTTCATGCCCGTTTAATTCATATTTAAAATGTAAAGACAATTTTTTTAAATGTTTGATCTGATAGTCTTATTTCTGGAGTATATCTGCATCCTGATTTCCATGATAGAAAAGATTTCGTAAAATTTCCAGGGGTATTGTTTTCCATTCCTCTTCCACTACTTTCCAGAGTCCATTTATCGTGGCGGGTTTGCGTTTAGAAAGAGCTCTTTTTAACAGACCAAAGCACAATAGTTCATAGGTGAAACGTCAGGGGACTTCGCAGGAATTTGTTGAAAAGATATATATGCAATACCTGTATTAGTCTTCATTTTTTCAAGGAATGCAGTAGTAATTTTCGAACTATGACTTGTAGCTTTGTCTTGATGAAGTTTCACTCTTTGAAAGTCATTGGGATAAGGAAATGGAATTTCTTCTATAAATATTGGACGTAAAACCTTCTCCTGATAGTATGATGAGTTAATTTTAACATATTTTTCTACTCTTCTTAATTTCTCATTGTAGGAGAAACAATCGACAATCATAAACCCCTTACTGAAACTTTCTTTACATTTAAGGAACCAAGTTTGTAAATTTTTCTTTTCGTTTTCTATAGTAAATAGACCTTTTTTGTTGTGCTGTCATTTAATTAAACCCATGCTTCCTCAAGGGCCACAAAGTATTTCCATTTATCTTCTGCTAAATGGTTTTCATACAGGATTCTACAAAATGTTTTGCGTTGAGCCACATGTCTCGGCAAACGCTGTTGAACATTGTTTTTTTAGCTTTTTTAAGTTGTAAATCTGAATTTATTATTTCATTTATTGTTGCTACAGATGTATCTAAAGACTGCAATTGATTTCTGTGTTGGCAGATTTTCTCTTGTTATCAGCGATTTCACTTTAAAAACATTTGAAACAGTACGTACATTTTTCGGATATTCTTTAGGAGTCTTCTTTCCACGTAGAAATAATGATTGATGATTTTTACCTGTCAAATTAATAATGTTGCTCATTTTGCACTTAGAAATTTTAATACCACGCATTTCACACCGTTTTTGAGTCCTGGAATAAGAATATTTCTCTTCAGAAAGTGCAAAAACATATCCTTCAATTCACAGCTTGTTTACATGCGACATTTTGAAAGGAGAATAAATTTTAAAATAACAGACTATATTTCTTATTTCAAATAATAAGCTGTTGCCAAAAATTTCTAAAACATCTACTTTTTAAAAATTCTCAACTATTGAAACCGTTCTAAAAATGTGTTAATACATTGTGTACTTATGAATATCGGTTGTCATATTTAATTACCTGTTACCGAGTATGCTTACAATAACTGTTCAACCATGTCATTACTTTTTTTTTTTTTTTTTTTTTTTTTTTTCCACAATTGTTCGTTACTGCTAAGATTTTTCAAATAGTCGTATCTATAAATGAACCGGTTTGAAAACAGGATCACATTTTGTGTTAACATAAAATATTAATCACCGCAAAATGTGTAATTCGTTTTCAAAGCGCTAACTCTTTTGTCGGTGCGCGTGCTTCGATTACTGTAATTTTGAAGTACCTTTCTCTATTCAATTTTGGACTTTAAATTCATATCCAACTAATTTGCAAAAGAAACCTGACCAATGGTAAGACGTCGTTTTACATTCCAATCTTTGGCGCTGTATCTGCGGAGCCACATTAAACAATACGGGGAATTTAGCTTGTTTACGCTCTCTTAGTACGATGACGGGTTTTCATTTGGCTGAGGTATCGAACCTGCTGCTTACGATATCGCTGCCTTTTTCTGTGAAATTATCATAACGATAATGACTCTATCATTAAGAAAACACTAAGATCTTAATTTTTTAGTTTTTAAAAGAAACAACATATTTGTGACTACATCATATAAAAAGTGTATGCCCTTGATCGTTTTTTTTTTTCCCCTCATCCCTTCAAATTTTAAAGATGCCGTGATTTTTTTGTCGCACAAATAATCAAACAGTGATTATGTAGTGTATATAAAGTTCAGCATAAAAAATTTTATGCCTCCTTTTGTTTGACTGATTCATTCAAATAAAGATATGGATACCGCGAAAATTAAATCTTTGGGACAATTCAAATGTTTTGCTTATGGAATGTTTCTCGTATTCGATGCAAATTATTCTCACAATCTTATCATAAACATATTTATCATAGCTTATTCAGGTTTGGGTACCCGAGCAAAAAATCACCGAAACTAGTGACAGCTGTCCTCTTTTGTTGAAAATAGTCCAAGATAAAATCGAGTGAATGGGATTGCTAATTAACTAGGGGACATTCAAATATTGCATAAGTGAATTTGATGGTGCGCTTCTTTCTGTGGACATTTTCTCACGAAATTTTCGAATGCACTCTATGGCTAGGTTTAGCAGTACAAAAGATTTGGAAATTTATGATTTTTAAATAATATTTCTGTAGAAATGGAAAGTGTATTTTCTTGCCAATGTATGTACTTAAAAGAATTGTATTGTGTATTTAATTGAAACTGTAAAAAAAACGGCAAGAAATTGACATTTAAGGAATTCTTTGGAGGATTAAAAAATAACCAAATGTTTGTTTTCATAGTAAATGAATAGCCTATAATAACGATTATTCCCTTATGATTAAAAATTAAATTATAATTTATTTTTTTTTTAAACTATATTATTATAGTCAAATTTTGTACTATTGAATTTTTTTAAATGTACTAAACGGTATAAAAGTGTTATCGAAAATTTATTTTTTAAATTTATATATAAAAAATTGCGTTTTCGTAAAATATTAGTCTTGATGGTCTTAGAAATATTTGCAATTTTATTTTATTGGCATTTGATATTTTCAAAAATAGTTATTCCAATCTAACCCATCTGTAAAAATATGGAATTTTATTGCGGCCTGCAATAGCCTGTTGAAGAAAGGAAGGCTTTGGTCTTCATTCAAGCAACGAGATTCAGCTGAAGACCGGCTTGTAGAGAAAAAAAATTTCCATATTTATTATTTCATAAATCCATTGATCCACTTGAGGTAATTAGGACTCAATCCATTAACCAAATTATACCCCTTCCATACACGTAATTTATTTCTGTAATGGATAGGAAGGATGATGCAAGCTCAGGTGTCGACCTCATCCTTTGTTTTTAGTTTAAAATGAGGTCTATTAATAATAAAAATTATTTTCCAAAGGCAATAATACACATTAAAGGTATTGATGCCTCGTTAAAGTTATTAAGCCTCCACAATTCAGGAGTTGACAACGAACCTTGGACCTTATGTCTGTGCGTTTTACAACAAAAGTATTTTTTTTTCGTCACTTCTCAGCCCTGACAAAAGCTGGTACATACATAATGTCGCCTTTATTTATAGTTGGAAACAAGGTGTTACCAAATAAAGGCATTTTCTTTATTGTAAAAAAGTTTGGTATATTAAAATTTTATTTTATTCCTAAAAGTTTCTTTTTTGTACAAAAGATTTTCCCCTGAATATTCGAATTTTATCTGTTTTCCATTTAAATTCAATATTGCTAAATGTGTTTCCATATTAATTCATTGTAAATGTGTGATTAAATTTAGAAGATAAATGATGAACTGAATTTTCACATTCAAATATCAGGTCTTTTCTTCAACAGAATGTTTATCACCTGCATGATACACATTTCATTGAAAAAAGATCTGAGTTTCGCATATTCGCAAGTGTAATTGTTTCAGTCTGCTGTTCAATGTGGATTATTAATTAGAGTACGTTCCGCAGAACTAAAATAGAAATCGTAAATTGACTGTGTGTTGCAGTAAGAAATGATGGGTGAAACATTTATGCGTAACAAATATACATTTTTATTTATTTAATGAGAACATTCAATCATTCTACAAACATTTCGAAACAGCTCAAGGACATGAGAAGTTCACACAGTACACCTAAAATGTCACTCTGGCTCTGTTCTTTCCTAACAGCATTCACATGGACAACTAGCACGAAAGAATTTTAGTTCTTGAAATCAGATTTGAAACTCTGGCATTTAATTGCCTTCACTTGGAATTTCAACCTTAGGTGTAGTATGTTGTTCTGATACTTGTTTGGCCGGATTCTAATGCGCCATATTTAGCGGAAACTTCGAACTAATGAAACTTTTTTGCAAAATATCTACCATTAATTGATATTAAGAAAAATGTAAAAAGCAACAAATATTTGAAATTTTAGAACCTTTTAATGAAAGTGAACGATTTAGAAATGAGGACAACAAATTATTATGGTGTCATGTGTGGTCTGAAATGAAGGGTTCTTTTCATTTTCAATCCATGATAAATATGCAAACTTAATCGGGAAAAAAAAAAGACGATTTCATATGAATATGGTGGCAATTTTAGTAAATTATTTATCAACTGCTTATTAAATGCAAATATGATTGATAATGATAAATCATATTTGCAAGATTTTATCATTATTCATCAGTTGTTCTAATAATTAAGAAAAGTACCAAATAGTCTTAATTAAATAAGAAGTTACCAATACTTAAGTTTAAATAATTTCTAGTTTTTCTCATTTTAGTCTAATCATTACAGTAAATTTTAATGAACCCAAATGTAATCCAAAATATACTTATTGCCAAATATTCTTTTGAGTTGCTTCTTTTGAAAGATTCACTAAGATATTCTTTAGAAACTTCAGCATGCAAGTTTAAGATATGACAAAACATTACACCTAGAGAATGATTTTTCAAAATATTTCTGTATTATCTTTAAAATTCTCTGAAAATTCTTTTATTTCGATTTGGAACTATGGATAATTTTCAAAAAGAATTGATGTTCCACATGCAATTCTGTTCTGGCAATTTTATCGCCTAAGTTGTGGTTTCAAGCGCCAGAGTGACATTTGCAGTGTTTACACTTCCATAAACGATTACAGATGACATGTAATGAAAACATCGACCAATAAAGACAAGGAATAGTACTGGATATTTCATTAATAGCAAAACAGGAAAGGCTTTTCAAAAGTTGGAACCAGAAATGAGCGAGCGAAGCAATCGGATATGATTATTATTTATGATTTATTCAGTGGCATCGCTCCTGATAGTTAGGCCTAACCGAGGATTTCGTCTTATGTTGTGCTCTGGTGTTTCCGGCTGCAAGATATATTTTTTCGCGTAAATTGGTATAATTATTTTTAAACATCGTCTCATACAATATATTCAGGATTTAGGTTCTTTCTTAAATGAATTGTCTCAGTTTTATTAAGCCAGTTCATATAAAGTTGACATTAAATTGAGTTTAACATAGATTGTAATGTTTTTACAAATGAAATAGAAAGAAAAAAACTTGTTTTCTATTTATGTAATTGCATCCAGAGCAACAATATCGGGTTATTCTTTAATAGGTTAGCTATATAAAAATTGTACTATATTAAAAGTATAGCAACTTGTAATAAAATCAGATATTTAACATTTGCAATTATCTACATTCTATGAATAGGAAAACTGCTATATCTATAAATATTTTACAACACAGAAAAATCATTATATTCATATAAAGAGCTGTTTTAACAATCAACATGATATTAAATTTTAACATTCAAATCTACCCTTTTATAATACAAGAAATGTAGAATTATCCATTACAAACATATTTTCAAATTAGGATCAACTGTCATGATTTCCTTTAGCGTGATTTCATATGACGTCATTTCTGTTTGGGATTTTTTTCTCTCTTTACATTCTGGACACCGAATTGCTTAAGAATATTTTTACTATTTTAGTAAAAATTCTAATTAGTAACTATTCGGTCATCGCGCAGGACTAAAACCGTCTTGAAGCGGTTTGTTCGAATATAATAGTTTAGTTTAATTTCATTGAAACTCCTCTAAATCTATTCAAAATATTATTATATTCTTCCTCCAAGTTGCATCTTTCTTATAATTATTTTTTTATTTAATGTTTTTATAGTCCTTGATTCTTCTAATTTTTTTTATCTAGCATATTGTCATGTTTATCATACATTTATTTTTAAAAATATACAAATTATTTCTTCAAATCTTGACATTTTTTGTTTATAAATGTTTGCATAATAAATCGAGTTTAGAAAATAAATTTATATTTCATGAATGTTTTAAATTTTTGTTTTCATTTGCTCGCGTTCGTTTTTTTATTTCAGGTATTTGATTTTTTGTTTTTTTAGAAATATTTTATATAATATTAATATTTTCAGTATATTACTTTACATTTTTGAGCATCTATGATATTTTCATATATAGATAATTATTGCATACGATTTAAGCGAGTTCGGTGACTTTTCTTTGATCCTTAATTGAAATCACGCCCAAAGGATTGATTATATGCCAACCGTTCCTCAAATAATTGTGTTAGATAAATTATAGCAGAGTTCCAGTGTTTTTCAAAAAATTGTTTTAGATGTGTAACTTCAAAATGTATTTCCATAAAAGCATTTGAATTAATTTACCGAAACTGCATTTTCCATTTTCTTGAATTGAGTTACAATACTCAATTTATGTTGGGCATCGGTAGGGACCTCTTGTAAAGGAATTAAAGTGAAATTTTGATCCGCTACTTACACACAAAAAATTTGTGGAACATAAATGAATTACAGTATTTTTTACACAATATCTTAAGTGATTAGGTAAACTTTATAAAACTGTTAATAAAAAGGAAATTATTTACTTTTTCATTTCTTTTATAAAGACTTTCCAATGATAGAATATATATTTTTTAATTAAATATGGTTAAATTTGTATTAGTTAACGCACTTAAATGATTTAGCTTTTATAACTAGTAACTTTACAAAAAAGATTTTTAAAGAAATTTTATTTTTTAGTTCTAACTTTATTATTTTAGAAGAAAAAGCCTTGAGTAGAGGAGCATTTCAATGATCGACTTCTTTTATTATCTTCAGGAACTCTTCTACATAGCACCTTTCACAATATAATGAAGCATCATTAGACATTCCAATGAAAATGTTAACAATGAAACATCATTAACTCTCCGTATGAACAGTATTTTCAATAATATAATACACTTAAGAAAAATGTACACAATTATAACAGTAAAAGAGGATGCCACACACACATTTCTCTTAAAACATCGTTTGTTTAGAAATGGCGATCCCTTTATATGATAATCAAGGAATTTTGAACTTTCGGTTAGGGTAGTAGTCTTTGAATTTGAGACAGCCAAATGGTATATTTTTGGAAGAAAAATGATTTTGTGAAACTTTTTAATTGATTTATATATATATATATATATATATATATATATATATATATATATATATATATATATATATATATATATATATATATATATATATATATATATATATGTGTGTGTGTGTAAACTGTGTTGTGGTGTAAGATAAAATTTTGTGATTAGAATTTAAGCTCTGGCGCAATTATTTGATCAGAATATAAATATTTTTTTAAGAAATTTTTCATACAGAGAAATAGAATAGATTTAAGAAATTGCTTCAAGTAATTGAAAGTGTGATTGTGAGATTTAAAAGGACGGAAGCTTTTGGAATTATATCGCTCCATCTTTTGAAAAATTATTATTACTTTGTTCCTTCTTTTGCAATGAAATCGCTCCTTATTTTGGTTAGCGAAAGGTCAAGGGAAAAGAAAAATGATTTTTAACTCTTTTCTATTATAACTTACTTGTACCTAACATACATTATTTGAAAGTAAGCCGAAAAAAATCGCTTTAATATCGGAATAATTTTCTCGCTATTTTTTCGAGGATCCAATACGGAATTTTTCAGCGTTGAACTTAATTCATTCTTATCTGCCATTATATATTGACTTTTATATCTTGTTTGTTGTCGACGCTTGTAAATAATGTTTGTGTACATTTTAAGGCTTAAAAAGTGATTTGAATAAGAAAGTAACTTTATAGAATTCGTTCGGAAATAGAATTCTATGAGCAATATTTTTATTTTTTCATCATTATAATTATAGGAATTACTATCTTTCGTCTTCGTTATTTCGTTAACGTTTGTATTAGTATGGAATGTGAGAAAATATTACTTAAATATCAGAATAGTTTGGAATTCTTTTGGCGTAATTATTTGATCCAAAAAAAAAAAAAAAAAAAAATTTGAACGAACATACTTTTCGTCGTAGCTTTTATTAATCGATGTTGGTATAAATCGTCGGCGTTTATGTTTAGCGTTTGTTTTAGTACTAAGGTGGAACAATTATTTTTATGTTTACTCGAATTACTTTTTTGGAATTTGTTTTGGAATAGAATTTGATGAGCAGTACATTTTTTATTTCCCTTAATTTACACATGAGAACATCAATTAGCAATTTGTATCAAGCGAGGTTTTTATTTTATTTTTTATTTATTTATTTATTTTTGTAATTAATGTTGAAAATGTTCCTTGGATATAGAATAGTTATTTTAGAACTCAACCAGAAAAAAATTTTGTAATTAAAATCTGAGTAACTTTTTAAATTAATTTAAAAGAAGCAATTTCACGTATACTTTTGAAATTATGATGTGATTAGGTCATTAAATAGTTTTTTCTTTTAATTTTTTGTCTCTCCCTCTCTTTTTGTAAAAGAACAAACTGGAAGTGAGACTGATTTCTGGATATGATAATTAAAAATTGCCGCATGATTTGCATCTTTTTTTATTAAGAGTCTTTCATTCGAAAAACAATCATCAGGTAGCGACTTCATAGCAAAGGAATATGATTTCATACGTGTTTGTAATGGAAATGTTGATTAATCGTCTTTACTAGAATGAAACAAAAATTGGTGTTTCTTTCAAAAGTGAGGTCAGTTAAATCTGAGATGGCATGGACGTTAGCTCATTGCTAAATATTCGAAGAAACTACAACTATTAGATCATTAAAATTGGACATAAAATTTTTTGAAATTTTTTTCAGTGCAAATGCGATATTAGATACAATTCATTTGTATTCTTTCTTTGCGATGTATAGAATTTGATGTCACCAAGATCCCTTTTTGCCTAATTGGGATCCGGGGCAAAAACTTATTCCCCTCTGCATCACAACAACAAACTTTCTGTTCGATTTAGCAAGCGGTTCTATTCGACTGACAACGTAAAATAAGCTTTCTGTTTGATTTGGGAGCCTCCTCTCGTGTGGGGGCCCGAGGCAACTGCTCCTGCCCGAATCAGGCTTTGTATATCACTTCGGCAGGTCCTACCATTCTATGCCCCCGGAGCTTTTATTCTAGTTAATTCAGATTGATTTTTCTTTAACACAAAATCCGTTTTATAATATCCCATTCTATTTTAGAATACTGATGTTGATATATTTTAATATCTTAAATTTAATTTTTAATATTACAAAATTTTTGCAAAAACTTTTGTAATCAGTGAATAGTTACCGACGGCATGGTTGATACATTCCTGTAGCCGAACGCATTCATCACAAATTTTCTAATACTGCATTTGTTTCCTGTTGTGGAGTTAAAATAATTTATGATTGTGCTCAAAAAATAAAAAAAAGACTAATTAACTTGTATGTAAATGGGAAATAAATCGATGCATAAAAAACTAGATTTGAAAATAGAAATGTGTTCAAATCCAATGTAAGGATACACACTGGATTCGAAAAATAAGTTGGAGATTAGGATGGAGAGAACACAGCAGAGGTCGCAAGCAAAAAGTCATTTATATTTTTATCGTTTATTGTTTTCGTTCTACATTTTTCTTACCGTGAGAAGTTATTATAATGAAATTTCAATTCTTTCTTGGTAACCATTTTTTTTTTTTTTTTTTTCATTTCTAAAACAGATATCGAAATCTATTATATTAACATTTATTATTCCTTCGAGAACTCGAAAAGAAAAAATGACAGTCTAAGCAACTGATAGTAACATGTCATTAAGTCACCTAATTTGGATACACGGCAATCATGTAGCATTTGATGGCAAGGTTTAAGTGCTGTGGAATACTAAACTCTGTTGTAGTTCAAATTTCATAGTTCGACATCAAATCTAAAGATGTTTTTAGAGATTTAGATTCAATGATGTTTTTCATTTCTCTTTATAGAGAAAATAGAACTTATTGCCATGTAAGTATACCTAAACTTAGACGATATCCTGGCAGCCTGAATGAAGACATCGTTCGGGAGCGGGCTGTTAACCAGACTAGAATTAAGCTCGTAAAGCATATGTACAGTCGAAGCGAAGGCAAGCAGAATGCTCCCGCCAGGGAGCGCCATTGTTCCCACAGCCACCTCTTATCAAAAACTTAAAGTAATTGTAAATCCATTGTGGAAAATAATTAAATTTTGAAAAACTGATATTTTTTTGGTTAGCATAAATTTTGGGCACTGATATTTTTCAGTTAAATTTAAGCAATTTCATTGTTCGAATCTTGAGAGTTAAAATTAATTTTTATAAAGAGAAAGAAGGTAAGTTATAAAAAGATTTTGTATCCATATTTTCGTCTCTTAATCGTTTGTTATGATTCCGTTTATATATATATATATATAAATTCAACGTTTTGCTCTTAAATATTCATGCGAAAAATTTGAAATTATTTTCTTATACTAATCAACATTTTTAATGTAAAGATTTTCGTTTGTCTTCTAAGCCCTAATGCTGAAATGTGATTACAGGATATAAATTATTATTTTTATAATGTGTTTTTCTTATCCAGGAAACTTTCACTAATTCTTATTAATCTCAATACAAAGCATTTGAAGATTGTTTTATTTCAAGCTACCAAAAAGATTGTTTTTCATTAAGTCTTACTGAAGTTTATGAAACATTAACTGTAATAAATGGAAAAAATTAATTTAAAAATAATAATAATAAAATTGTAAAATTCCTATAGGAAATATATCTTTTTAATTGTTAATCTGTCAAAGAATGTGGATAAAATCGTATTTAGACATCACACTCTGGCGGCAGTAATAAAGAAGATGGTGTTAAATTTATTGTTCGAAAATAAATATAAAGTACCCACGGTAAGAAAAAAATCATTCAGTGTAAAATTCTTAAGTCTACATTTTCTTCATATAAATTGAAACTGCCCTCCCCCTCCTCCTTCAAAAAAACGCATTTTATTCGAAAAAAATATTAAAATAAAGTTTCAACGTCCGACAAAATAAATCCATTTTTTTTTTAAACAAAATACTGACTTTGTGAACTGTCACAGTTTTCATTAACGAATATGTAAAAAGCAATAATTAGGCTAAAATAAAATTACTTTATGTCTTAAGGTTTTAAGGTTTAACAGTCTTGAAGAATTAAGCCTTTTGATGACAAATATTTAAAAAAATAGCCCAAAAGAGATACATTTTATTTACAAAAATAAAAAAGACCTAGATTTTTTTCTGAAAATTATCATTCTTGAGGAAGGATTCTTATTGTCAAGTTTATGAGTCGGCGATGAAATAAGTTTAAACAGCATTCGATGCGAATGTCATTTATATCTAATATGAAAACCAATAAACTTAATTAACATGAAAACTCCGAGTAAATATTCTCGCAACAATTGTGCACTGAATTATTTGAGAAATTTATTTCCAAAATCCACTTTTTATGAGGAAAGTTGCTACAAGAAAGATAATTATATATAAAAAAGCAGCTTTGCATTTTTTTTGTGTTGTATTCATATCAACAGCGTATCAAAAGTAATTAAATATTTTAACTATACACGTTTTTTATAGTTGATTGATTCCCTGCTCTAGAAAAAGAGGAAGCTGTGGGTCTAAATGGCTGCGAGTAAAAGCATTTAAAATTGAAACCTTGGAAAAGGACAGTGACATAGTTCTTTACACACATAACACTTTGTTATAAATCGGAAATACATTTCCAGACTCCCTAATATTTATTAAACCAGGATTCTGATTGGCGAATGATAGTTTTTATGCGATTTATTAAAAAATAATTAATTTAATTTAATTATTAAAATAAATTAGGCGCATGTATTAAAATTTGATGTTAGATAATAATGTATAGATTTTAAAATAAATATAAACTGTGTTGGATAACATATCAAAATTTACAATTAATTGTACCAGTACTCATAAAAAATTGAAGGTAATAAATAAATAGTTTCTCTTTCTTTGTTTAATTTTTTTAAACTTCATTTAGATTAATTATTTGATCAAATTTTTATATATAATAAATTATTTATGACTCTGGTGCACAAATGCAATATTGGGCGTTAATGAGAGAATGTTTACTATTAACGAATAAACCTAATGTATCTTGTCTTTTACAATAAAACCACGCAGATATCAAACAGATTCTTCAAAACGTTTGCGCAAGGAAAACGAAATTGATTATTTCATAGTCTTTCAGAATATAAAATAGAATTGTTTAAAATGTTTAATTTATATGTTTCAGTTCAAAATTATTTCTTGACTTCAATTGTAGAATTTTATTTGTTAAATTTCTTTGCAAAATAAATGTTACAATCTTAAGAGAATTGTCTTAAGCGAATAAGAGTTCATATACTTTTATTTTGTGTGTGTGGCTAACAGAATGTGATGGCAATCTTAAATACATTTAGTTTGGAATAAGAATAACTTTTATCCACGCTCAGTCCAAAAGTGGTTTTCACTCAAACAATTGTTTCAGAGATAGGATCGATGAAATTAGAGCAGCTGCAATCTCTTTAAAGCAAACTGGGTTGACGAATACATATTTTTGATTTAAATTCTAAACAAGCGTTCGAAAACTAATTTGAACTCGTGAAACTGATAACATTGATAAGATAATCTCACAAAATTCAATTACGCTGAGAAGATTTTACGAATATTCTCAATGGTTTCTTTTGTATATCATATAATAAAGAAAACAATATATTTTATAGCCGAATATAATAATGGGCCTATTACGTCCAATACTGCACTTGCTTAAAAAATGTCATATTTTTATTGCTTTATATTTGTTTTAAAACTAAAAGACTCAAATATTTTCGAAACATTTTTATAAATATAATATAAAACGATAAGTATAAATGTATACATAGCATTTATAATAAATATATGGCATATATAAATTTATTTCCAATTTTTTTTAATTAATTAATTTTTAAAAATGATTCTGATCAAGAAATTTAAATATAAAACAAAATTTACACAATTCGCACATTTTCAAGATTCTTATTAAAGTCTTAGAATATTGCCATTAAAAGTGAATAAAGCTGAAAAATATTACTAAGCAATCACTCATTGATTGTTAGGCTTAATATTTAATGTAAAAAAAAAAATGGGGCATTATGATTTTCAAAGAAAAACAGGTATTGTACCTTGGGAAGTTAACTAGCTGAAAAATTTTTTTGAAATACATGCTTAATGCTTTCTTAGAATCCTGGTTTAGAAATATAGTTTCATAAGTTTCCTGAAGAGCTTTACATCCAGATGCACGATGTACGCGGATAAAAAATTTTCCGCCATAAACTGAAAATGTTTTCAAATCGAATGTCTTTAGAATAAAGAATGTTATTTGTCCTCCTGATATGCTTTATCGAGTGGTGGATTACGAATTGAGCACTGAGTGTGAGGCTTCCACGAGAAAAGTAACACTTGACTCGTTGATATAGATTCTTCCTTTCTGGAGGAACGAAATGAGATATTAAAATACATTCCACTTCTATAAAAATATTGCAATAAGATAAGAATTTGGTTTGGTCGAGAGAAGATCGCACATTCCTTTGCAAAAAATCACATTTTGACTTCACGAGGGGGCAACGATTCAAACGATATTTATTCAGAGACGATTTTGAGAAGACAAAAGTATAATGGAAGACGATGCGTCACAATAGGCAACAGAAGAAATGGCGAAGAATTTTAGTAGAAAGAATTTATATCCCGAATATACTTTATGATTAACAAAAACCAGTTGCCATTGAGATTGAACTTAATTAAAGGATTCTTTCGGATCATCGAATCGGTTTTATTCATCGCATTAATTTTATGGAACAAAATAATTTTTTTTCTTTTAGTTCAATTTTACAAACATAACCAACTTGTGTCAATTTATGACTTAGATTAAAGACTAAGACATGAAATGTTGTTTGTAATTAAAAATTATTGAATGTTATGCCGGTTTTGTAGGTGCATTTTTCTTAAAAGTACTTCGGGATTAATTGAATTTCTCTAAAGCTCTGCAAAATTGGATTAGGCTGTAAACGATAGTCTGAAATTTATTCAAATAATTCTACTGATATTTTTTTGACAAAGGATTAGTTTATTATCATGTGTCGTTGGTTCCAGAGCAAGCTTTTCTAATTATTAATTAAATTTTTGCTTAAAGTATATAATTTTAGAAGCTTCTTAATCCAGTTAAGTTGCCATCGGTAATAATGGGATTAAAACAGATTTATATAAATTAAATAAATAAGAAAGGATACTTTTGGGACTCTATTTAATTTAGCTTATATTTATTAAATAGATGACAGATTTATGTACATTAAATAAGAAAGGATACCTTTTTGGGACTCAATTTAATTAGTTTATATGTAATCCGATATTCTATTTATTGCAATGAAGAATTTTCGATGATTTCTATTTAAATGCATGTGCTTTGTGAAATTTAAAACTCATATTTATTACTATATCATGTGCAAATGAATTCCAAAAATTTAAATGATTTCTAATTATCCGTTTATTACTTTTATTATAGAGTACTTTAATGTACATAGATGCTGTTTAGATACTGTGATCAGTACAAACGTGTAAAGTGCATTTTATTTTTTGTTTTACCTTGAAAGCTTTGGAGTGTGAAATTACGTCGTACATAATAAATTTATCTGATTTTTTTCCCTTTAAAAACAAATTTTTCGAAATGTTTTTTTTTTTTTTTTAAATTTTTAGTAAATATTAGTGCGTTTTCCCCTTTCTTCTTAGAAAAGAAAAGGCAAATACTTGTTTGGACGCCTCCTCGCCAATTTCAACGAAGCTTTTCGTGTATAATAGATCATCGTTTGAATCGTGCCACTTGAACAATTTAAATCATGAATCGATAGAAGTTATTATTCATCGATTGTTTTGATTATTTTATACTTTTTTTTAGTTGTTTTGTCCCAGTCATGTGACCGGGATAATGGTCCCCATTATAAAGGTGAAAGAATTCTTGGAAAGCAAAATGTCTATTATTTTGGTAATGAAGAATATAGTACTTTACTTAAAATTTTTTATTTTAATTTCTCTTTTTTTTTTTCTTTTTTTTTCCTCATTGATTTAATCGCTACTTCGTGCACTGACTCCTATAAACTCCGATAGCTATAGATTGCGTTTAGCTAAACAACTTGCAAATTACTTGTATAATGGTTAATCTGAATTTTTTTCATGTTTGCTAAATTTGCCACGGAAATTTTTTTTGTTATCTTTCACTGCATCCTAAAATATTTCGATTTTGTTACCATTACTTTCTACTTATCTAGACGTGGTAATGGATATTGCCTAGCATCGCTAGAGCAAGTTTAAATCTTTTATTTTTCATTTTTATACCACATCGATGATGCACAGGTGCCTGACTGATGCACGGACAACCCTCCCAGCCATGATGCATATCTTGCGCACAAACAACGCTAACTTAATTCTGGAAATGAAATAAAATTACATATATAACTTATCGTTTTCATTTAATATTAAATGAAAAAGAATATTTCAAAATATATGCTATTGTGGCAGCTTAGGATTCGAATTATAGAAAAATCTTAGCTTGCATTTTAAAATTCCAATATAATTTCTTATATTCCTTTTTCTAATAGTTAGTTTCTTTATATAAAAAGAATAAAAATAAAATGGAGAAAAATATTATTAAAAATATTAATTTACCAATATATACTTCTGATTTTAAATAACTTAGTACAAATATTAGCGAAATTAAAAATAAAAATTTGATTATATAAAAAGGAAGTTTACAATTTTGAAAAATAGAGTTATATGTATTTAGCGAAAAAGTAATTTGAAAATTATATAAATTCATTTATAAATAGCCGAAGAACTGATACTAATAAGAAAGTTTTGATTTAATGATGTAAAAATCTTGTTTAGAATTGTAATTGTAGCTAAATGAGCAATTCATAAATGGAATGGGGTTTTAGTCATGTTTTTTGATACCTGCTTATTCACCCAAGATTGATACGTGGATATTCTTGAAATGAAATATACAATAAAAAATTCTTAAGAACCTATGATTGCACAAAGATATGACATCACACTTTTAATCAATCAGGTCCGGGAACGGACTGACCTATCAGCTTCTTGGCGAAATCTGAGCATCTTCAGACTATTAGAAAACGTAAAACGAAAAAGTTCGAACAACAAGATGTTTGAAATCTAGAAACAGTCAATTGTAAAAGCTAGAAGTTACCTTAGGGCGTTATCCTTGTTCTTAGAAGGAGAAACAGTTCCATGCTAGGGTGGGATATAAAGAACACCAAGACGCTGTTCGTTGAATAAACGGAACATGGCGCTGAACGTTTTCTCAAGAGATCAACATTTTTTTTTTTATGATTTATATTTGGCAGTGGAGCTTCTAACACTCACCCTCCCTCCCCTCTCTCGCTGTAAGTCGAAGAATATCGCTCGAACATCCCCTGAAATCCTGAAGGTTCCACGAAATTCTTGTGGCTGTTAAACATGCAATTTTTCACAATTCAATGGAACTGAATAAAGTATTCTTTCAAGGTTCTAATCCATACTTGTTGCTTCGAACCGGATTATTTACACCATAAATTAAAGTAAAAATGAACAAAATAGCATTTTAAATTGAAGAACTGCTTTGAAATTTCGTTATAGGTGGGAGTAGAGAACGATAATAAGTCGTTCATCAAGAACCCACAGTTGACAGACGTTATTAGTGCAGTAAAAAATGGCGAGCAAAAGCAATGTGGTACATAAAGAACTGCCAAAAATGATGATTCAACGATATAAAAAATCTGTTGTATACCGAATTCTCTAAATGTAGAAAATCGTGTACAGTGGAACAAGAATTTTCTGGCAGAGAGGAAGCCAATCGATCTGGATGTATAATCATAGAGAAGATGATCGGACTTTCTTGCCGTTTCGACTTGGCATTGTTAGTTTCTTTTGGCGACATTGGTGAGCGTAAATGTTCACGCTATAGCGTTGGCGCCTTGTTGGATGAAGCGAGAGGGGAGTGGGGGGAATGGCCTTAGCTCTCTTCGTGGCACACCTCCATGTAGCTGGGGTCTCTCATGACGTCCTTGATCATGTCCTTCAGCATGTTGTACCGAGGGAAGATGGGGTACATGCGTGCGGCACGGTACGATAGGTGCAACGTGTGTACCACCTGCCTCAGGTTAGCGTACTTCTTCAGAAGTCGGTACAGATCATTGATGAGCAGTGTGTTCTCCTCTTCGATCTGCTGTACGGAGGCAACTGCAAAAGAAAACAGAGGCGTTACTGAACGAGTAAAAAGTGTTAATTTATTGCACTCCACAATATGTGGATGCGTCGTGTGATGACTTGAGTGTAAGGAGCGTGGTCTTATTGAAAGTTAAACCTTCAATGTTCAGTCATTAGAAATAAACTAAAGTAAACTCTGTGGCCATGTGGGCGAAGGTTTACAGTGCCCATCACTGTTTTCCTGACCGCAGACCCTAGGATACGAAGCACATGACCCAATTAGATGGTCAGCCTAACGCGAAATCCACGGTGCTTAGTTTCCAAGCATGTTTGCTACTAAGTTTATCGACCCACTGAAGGGATGAAAGGCGGTGTCGACCTTACCCACTAGAGGATCGAACCTCGGCCTTGGGAGCGTGATACGGTCTCACTAAGCCACCGTGCTTTTGTCATCATCAGTGTCTTCCCATAAATATCTTGATGAAAAATATTGGAAATAAGAGTTTTTTATATGTAATATTTATGTAAATCCATTAAATCAAGAAATGGATTCGATTTTATATTGTAAATGATGGTGGATTGGGAGATGCTTCGAGTCCTTTTCTAAGTTAAAACATTACACGATTCACCAAGGAGGTTTTCTAAAGAGAGTTTAGAACTCCAAATTTTTTCTAACAGCACATTATGATCCAGAAGTAATATTGGTCTTCTTGGAGTGGAAACATTCGATTACCGAAGAGTTTTAGACTGCAAACCAAAGTACTGATCATTAACTACCAGCTCTTTTGCATTGGTAAAAGTTTGGCTGGCTAGTTTGTCGCTCTGTGGTCACCGTTTGCAAACGAGGGCTAATTTAATATGGACCTACAATTCGAAGTAGATTTCAAAGCTAAGCGAACATCGGAATCTAAAGTGAGTATTGGATCCACGAAGCTTCGAAATGCGGAGCAGACTGATGACCATTTAGCTGCCTGGTTCGGTTTGATATAGTGATAAAATCCTAAGCCAAAATAAGTGACCTGTTTTTTGGCTCCAAATATCGCTGGATTGAAATGAATGATATAAACAATTTTATTTATTGTAAATAAGAGCGTTAACATTTTATCATTTCTAATTCTGAGTTTGTTCATGAATGTTGTACTCGAATATTTTCAATTAATGTAAATATAGAATATCTAATATTCTATCATTTCTGGATTTGCTGATGTTACTTTATAACTGTTACATCTCTTAACTAGATTTGCAGAAACAACTGTACAGAAAGACGAACGTGTTAATGAATAAGTTATAAGGAATTCTTTAATATAAACACAGTTGGTAAAAGTGTACAATCGGGTAACTCCTTGATTTTTTGGGGAATTTTTTGATGGCAAGATGTGACTATGAAGACTACTTCCGCTGTACAAAAGCTACAGAGTTATCAGAAATTAAATTTTTCCCGAAAAGTTATCGCCAAATTTTTCGCAAAACCAAGAGGTATTCAGTTATTTAACGAACCCATAAAGTTGTGTGATTGACAAAGAATGTTGCTATTTTTCTTCTGAAAAACATTTCTTTAGAAGGTTATTTATTTTTCAAGACATCTTGTTTGACTAAAACTTGGGAACACCTAAATTATTAAGAATTGCTCTAATTTTTTGTTTCCTAATTTCTTTTGGGTACAGAGTTTTTGATTTTTTTAATAATCATATTTTAAAGTGTTTTAGCTAGTTATAATATTCGCTTTTTGTGTAAAATACATATAAACTTTTAAAATTTTCGAAAAATTGAAGAGACATGTATTATTTATTCTTGTTTTAATAATTTGTGTGAGAGAGAGAAACATTAAACTACACTTTATGTGAGAAACATTTTGTATATTTATGGGGCTGGCGTTTCATGCTGAGATAATAGGAAAGTGCGGAGAGAGTCCATTCTACGTCAGAAGTTTGATGGGGTCCAAAATCCTCCACTGGCTTAGATAGAAAGTTCCAGCTCTGGAATTGATTAAGTCATCTAACCATGGTTCAAAATATCGAGGCTGTAATTTATGATTTCAGACAATAGAAAAAAAATCCGGAATCATCGCAATAAACAATAGGAAACTACTCACAGGTGTCTCTTTACTCTTGACATTTTCATTTCTTTTTCCAGTAAAGGTTTGCATACGGGTACTTCTTGATATTTTGGCGATATTTTTGACGCCAAGTTAGTAGCTAAAATGTGAATAATAAAATGTAACCCTAAACTATGCTAGTTAAAACGCTAAAACTACCAGGGTTACTAGAAATTAAACTTTATCACCTTTTTTTTTTTTTTTTTTTTTGCTAAATTAAGAGGGAACTACATGGAACTCTCTTTTGCTCGTGATTAATCCCAGAAGACATCAGGACCCCAAACAAGAGCAAAGACTTGAAGCACTTTCTTAAATTTCAGAGCCCGGAATCACACTTCATTATCGACTTTCCAACGATTTGCTAAATATTCGAAATCCCTAATTTAATCTGGAAATACCTTTCGGAATCGTTCGAAAATAATTGGATCCATGTATTCTTGGCCCTCCCACTCAACAGAAAGGGGATGAAAAGATTAAACAAGCTTAATTAACTAATTTGATTGGGTTTCCCGTTTTATTCCGAATGAGTATGCGGCGGAACCATCTTGCACTGCTGGATTAAGGATGGAGATTGTTTGGTTTTCCGACGAAGGGAAAACAGCTTCTCCCTGGAAGCCCCTTGCCTTAAATAGAACAATTTCTTTTCCGATTTAATTATCTCCGTTCAGTTTATGCTTCTTTTGACACCGAGTTGGGGATGATTCGATTGCCCGGATGTACTATTTGAAATAGATAGCAATTAATACAAGACTGGGTTGGTTATATTAGGTTAGTTTATGGTTGCATTTTTCCTGTTTCTGCCGAAACAAAGACCACCATTTCCACATTTTGAACCATGATCAAGTAACGTGTTCGACCCCTCAACTGCCTCTTTTTTATGAACATCATATTAAGAGTGTTTGCTTTGGTTAGATTTGTTTGTCGTCCAATAGCCATTTTTTTGCATACATGGACTCATTATTTGGACCTACAGTTTAAAGTAGATTGCAAACCATTACGGACATCCATGCCAGAGGTGGGATTCGAATCTTTGCACATTTGTACCGAAGACCAGAGCGCTAATCATTCGATTGCCAGTTCTGCCTTGTTAATGGTGGGAGATTGGCTCACGTGGAGTTTTTATCATGAAAATCACACACACACATGTTTTCGCGTGATCGAATTATCTTATTAACCGTAAAGTGATCGTTTCTTTCTTCCCTGTTTCAGATCATGACTGCATCATTATATTACAATTCTCATTGTTTTAAAATATCCGTGACAACTTTTCATCTACATAACACATTATTAATTGGTATCGAGACTGCGTCGTATATCCGACTTGTTGACTAATTTGCTTCCTTGCCTTCCTATCTCATTCTTCGAGCGGCAGCAAGCAAGGTGAAGTTCACGATCGATGCCTGAAAATAATGTGGAAGTTAGTTTTTGTTAGTAAAATTATTTCTTTTATAAGGACCAAACCATCGGTTTCAGAAGTCGTTTTCCACTGAGTCAAGCCATAAACACGTTGATAATGAAACAGAAGAAAAAGCAAAATGAAAAAGACATAACACCCTCTTTATAATCAGTTTAAATCTGCAAAAATGATTTAAATTTTTAAAAATTTCATTAATTAATTAATAGGATTTTAAATTAATAATTGCAATATTTATAAACGCATAATCTCTTTTAAATCTTAAGACTATTACCTTGGTTACGTCAACATAAATCTGAGCAGTTTTTGTTGAAGCACAGTCCTCAGGATCCTCATTTGTACCAAACTCTGGAGACAGACGTGGTGCTTACCTGATCAGGCACCCTGCTCTTCATACCAAATCTTACAGTAACAACTGAGACACTAAACTTTTTTTAACGTGAACAGATTCAGCACGATGGTTTTCAGGGACGAACTCAGAAGCGTGCGAATTCTCAAAAAGTTAGGCTTTTGCTATACGTTTCCGGCTGCTTACTGTGTCAACCGAAATAACCAGCACCTCGTCAAAATCAAGAAATGCGATTAAAGAATGTTGTTCTCCTCTCTACACTAGCAGAGAGACACTGGATTGATAAAAATAAACTACAAATAAGAGAGATCGTATGTATCGTAAGGAAATTCAAATGACATTATTGCGATACGTCTGAAGCTGCGTATTTTCGCCGTCTTAAACCATAGACTATAAAACCGGCATATTGGTAGTATTGTTGGTTGACAACGCCTGAGCTAATATTTCCTTCACAGTACCTGCCTCGGGACATTGGAATCTATGGAAATATTTATTTATTATGCATCGGATGTTTTAACACAATGGTCTTCGAGCTGCGTCAGGCAATGAGCTTACGGATACGAAAAGAATACCTTCTTCAATATGTCACACCACACCAATCGCGAACAGATCTGCACCCTTCGATTATTTAACATTGAAAGGTTGCATCAGATATCTAAGCAACTTATTTTCGTATACAAGAATGACGCGTTTGATATTTAGATTAGTATGCTTTTGTGTATGTAACAGAACTACGCTCTTTGGAGTAGAAGGTTCCGAGTTCAATCCCAATCGCTTCAGATCAAGCAGAGATCATTGTTGTCTTTTTTGCTATTTTCTTTGCATTTGTCAAGAAAGATACTAGGGAATTTTCGAGATTCCTACAACACATTAATGTAACCCAGTATCTAAGAAAAAAAATTAAAAGTTTAAATCGTTCTTGCCTATTTAAAGTAACCATAAAGGTGTTTTGTTTTGTCTTTTTCATTTAGCCTTTTCTTCTGTTCTATTGTCAACGCGTTCAACTTTCCAAGTAATATCGCTAAAGATTTGAAAATTTGAAAACTAATTATTTAGAACAAGTAATTTTTGAGATTTTGAATATTTTTACAAACGGAAAAATTTATATTAAAATCTATTTTATTTTATTGGTAAAAATCAGGAAGGAATTTTTCTCATCGCCAACTGCACTCAGACATTCGATGGTGAACTTCGCCTTGTTTACTGCCGCTCGAAGAATGTGTTTTGAAGGCAGGCAGCAATTTCGTTGATAAGTCGGATGTACGACTCCTATACGATGTGACGTAGATAAAACGTTATCTGATGTTATGGATATTTTAAACCAATGAGAATGGTGATAAAAGTGGCATCATCATGGTCTCAACTAAAACTAAAGAAACAAACACCACAGCTTTTAACCATAAAGGTTAAAAACTCATTCATGGTTGATACTAGCTTTACAACACTTTGTTATGAATTAAAATAGTATATTTCACGGTGTCATACATGAATTAATCAACGAAATAAATACATCTAAACTATGCAATTTGTAAAATTTGCACACAAAAGACGCAGATATGTTTTCTTTGAAAAAGAGCCATTTATAATTCAATTTGCATCAACATAATATATTCCATTGCTTTAAACTTTCATTTTGAAAACCTTCTCCAATCTTACTTTTCCTTGCGACCATTCTTTACACATGTCACTATTTATTATATCACCCAAACGAGCGGCATTTTATTTCGTTGCCCACAAGCGATGATTTGCTCGCCAATAGTGAAAGTAGTTGGCGCCAAATGTGAAATACAGATCACCTTCTTTCTGTAAATATAATGTAATCTTTCATGGGTTACGAAATGAGAAAAAGAACAATCGTTCGAATAGGAAAAAAAGGCTACTTTGAACAATGTTCTTAGTAATGTTTGGTGGAACAGAATTCTTTTTTTAAAGCTTATTTATGGAAGCAAATAGCGAATGGGGCCTTTGGTCTTAAAGCGATTTGAGAATAAGGAGAAAAAAGTACTTCTACTTCCACTTGCATATATCTTTTCATGCTCTAAACCACCGTTCTTTATTTCCGGGAAAAGATGTTCAGGGGAATAGCTCTATAAGTCCATTTAAGCTCTGATGTATCTTCTTTCCAGCAATTTTTATTCTCTTCAGATTTTGTTGTAAAAATGTTTTTTCTTTTTCTTTTTTTTTTTTTTTTCTTTTACGAGTTTTACCAAAATAGGATTATGCTCGCTCTAAAGACCAGATAAAAATCTTTCAGCAAAATAAAAAAAAGTTCATATTTGTTTCACTGATGATTTTTTTCTCTGTAAATGCTTTTAGCCCGTATTTAATTCTTTCTTAATTTAAAAAAAAAGGAAGCAGTTAATCGCTAAAAATGTTGTTTTTCCTGAATTTCAGCTTTTTTGTTGGCTATGCTTTTGAACAAGCAGCTGAATAGATACAGCTCTATGATGGCTGATGCGACCTGGTTGGTCAGGTTCTTATTTTCGGAAAGTAGTCAGTCCGAATCCCAACTTAACCGAAGATTCGTTCTATCCACTAATGGCCACGTTATAGAGGTGATGGTTTAAATGCTTCTAAGGGGGGAGATAGATTAATAATCTGGCACCCTTGCATCCCGCTTCTAAAGGATTCTGCACTCCTATCAGCATCCATTTTACTGGTAGAGCTGAACTCTGAGCTAGACAGATGGAAAGATGTAGGTGTACTTATAGTTCCATAGTTTGTGGGTTCGATTTTTACTTTGGACTGTTTCGGAATTCATGGATCTTGATAAATGAGAAAAAGAGATTGGGGAACGCCTGATAAACAGAACCAGTCACTTCTCATTCAAGACCACGGCCTAGAAGAAAAAAAGCTTGCCAAAATATTTAACTGGAAAAAGATCGATTTTGTGTAAAATAAAATTTTAAATTGTTATTTGCATTTACTCGGAAACACTGATTTGAAGTTAACTGATAAATTGCATCTAACATTTTTGCTATTAAAGAATAAAAAAGTTTGATTTGTAGCCCTAAGAAATTGGATGAAATAAATAATACCCACCCCCACTTAATAAAAATCATATGCAAATAATTGCATGCGTAAAACATTCACAATGCAATAATTCCTCATACTTATAAATTCAAGTCAATGATCCATCATAACATCTTATAAGTGCAGGTAATGTAATGATTTTTCATGCAATGATTGCGGCAGAAAAATTTACCTGAGTGCAAGAATATATGCAACTTTTTAGAAATAAAAGTTTTATTTGTAGTTTAGAGATTGAGTTGGGAATTTTTTTAGCAATGCAGTTCGTTGGAGTCACTGAGGAAGAAATGAGAGAGTTGGCTGAACAACTTTAATTTCATTTCAGGTAATAAGGAAAACATAAGGAACTGTGCACTGACCTTCTAGTTTTGCTTTTCTTTCTTTTTCCCGAGCTTCCTCCTCTGCTTGCTGCGCGGCTTGGCTTTTGGAGATTTCCCCCTGTGGTCTTGTGTCAGACGCCTTCTCTAATACTGCGCATGCTCGAAGAACATATGCATTCACCTAAACAATACAAAGCATCAGTACAAGGATAAATAAATTTCGGCCCACGTTTATTGGTCACAAAAAATTCCGTGAAGCCATGGTACCTGACTTGTTCTCAATTCGTTGATTATTAGAAAGAAAGAAATTCGAATTCCGGTTTAACCGAAGAATCGATCTGCCATGTTCACTAAAAGGCGGCTGAGGCATGATGAGTAAGATGTTATCATTATGTTCTCCAAGTGAAGAGAATTGTTTCAGGTCAAGCATTGGAGGATATTTTGCATGGTTCCTGCTTCTAAATGAGGAAAATTCCCACCCGACAGTTTCAACCTAACTTGTAAAGCTTAATTCTACGCAAGGTATGGGGAAGTATGCACACATAAAATCTTCCGCCACCTGTGGACAGAAAGAATATAGTCACCCACTCTATCTTGTCTAAATCCTATCTATTTTGCATGAGCAGAATTCATGACATAATACTGCTTGTAACTCGTATTTCGTAATATTTATCTAAAATGTCCAGATTGCCCCATTTTGTGTAAAATATAACTTCAATGAGAGAAAAACTCTAACATTTAAACTTCATGGTTATGGTTTATTAATCAGATAAAGCTATTAGTTCATCAAATAGTTAAATATAAAGCACGGCGTTATTTGCTTCCTAGACCGAGTGTCATCAAGTTTACAAGTAATTTGCCGTCGTTATTTTTCACACGATACGAAATAGTTAGAAATAAACTGTACGAAGACTTCTTATGATGCAATCTTTTATGACTCATTCTTAGTTGCTGAATTGGATGATGTCTCCAGAGTTATTGTCCAGCTGTGCAAAGTTGAATTGTCCTTAATAGTAAGTCGCAGGTTTAATTCAAACCTCCTGCTGAACAACGAAAGATAGGTGACGGCTTTCTACTTCCGCTATGCTCATTTGCTGGGTAAGGTGATGTTTTCCCTGGTTTCTACTCAATAACAAAAATTATGATTCTGGTTCCCGCGTGTCCGTCTGTCTAGTAGATATTAAAGTGTTTTTTAAATTTACTTTTCCGACGAATGAGTATAGTTCACTAATAATGAAAGTAAATTTTCTGGGAGCTACAAATAAGAGTCGTCCCACCGCTTCAGGAGGTAAAGTTTCTGCTACTTTATTTCAAACTCTAAAGCAACAGAAAAATTGGAGTTTGAAGCCATGACAGTTCAAAATACTAATTTTTTGGCGAATTTTATAAATAATGTATCACGCGCATGATTGGTTTTTAGCTGCTTTTTATCAATCTGCCTCACTTGTACAAGAGTGCTGCCTTAGTACTGGGAATCGGGATGCTTTTTAAATTTGGAAGAATGCTATTTTCTTCTTTTAAAAATATATTCCGTTGTTATCAAATTGTAAGTTTTATGATTTCATCTCAAAAGTCTTACTTTTTTCTATAAAATTATTCCATACAAAAAGAAAAACTTTAATGATTTTCAACTGTATAAATGAGTTTACACAAAATAAATTTCTTGCGTGTTGCTCTTCTTTCCAGTTGAAATTATGGAAATTTGAATTTTATACTATTGCAAAGCAAAAAAAGCTAAAAGTCATCTAAAATTCTCTATCAGATGCAATAAATCTTCCTTGCTAATAATCTTTTATGCGTTCAACATTAATAATGTTTAATCAAAACTTTTCTGATTATCTTTAGCTATATGATATAAAAGCAATGCTTTCATTTATGAATAGAATATTAAAGACAGTCTCATTAATATGTCACCGCGTACTGAACGTCTAATCGGCAATGGTTGCTTTAAAGCATCTGTACCTTATATCATAGTTTCTTTGGAAGGACTCTCAAAGGTCTACGAGTCTTAGTCATGTGTTTTAAAGGGGTTAACCTTAAAACTCTCAAGCATGTACAATGACATTGTACAGCCTGAACATTTTCGACCTTCAAAGAGTACTAAATCATAAGTTTGCTTTATAAAGTACACTTTAGTAGGTTTTGTAGTTTCTTTTTAACCTGTGAAATTAATCTTTCGATGATTTCAATGCTGCAACATGTCTGAATCAAAAAAGTAGTTAATACTTTCGTGCTACACAATAAAGCCGTGCTTTATATAGGAAGCAAATAACGCCGTGCTTTATATTTAACAAATAGTTAAATATAAAGCACGGCGTTATTTGCTTCCTAGACCGAGTGTCATCAAATTTACAAGTAATTTGCCTTCGTTATTTTTCACACGATACGAAATAGTTAGAAATAAACTGTACGAAGACTTCTTATGATGCAATCTTTGTACATTTGTACATTTTCCAGTATATTCTTGATCTTGTTGTTCGGCTGCCCGATGAGCACACAATGCGCTTTCAGTGGCTGCCCTCCAATGAATGGTAAACGAAATCGCCGCAGCTGACATTCTGCATAGCTTGTCCTACTCAAAAATCTCCTTAGTTAAAAAGACTGAATTAAATTCACTTTGAAGAGTACCCCCTGAACACATATTTGGTATTTTGGTAATAGACTCATTGGAGACCCCAGCTTAGTATTTCCAGAATAATGTAGGCGGCTCTCTCAAGCTCTTCGAGTGGCCACATCGACTCCCTTTCGTATTTTCAGGCAGAGAGAGGAACTTTCCGGAGTGTCATGAATGCAGGATTAAACAGGCTTTTCTTGACTATATTCTCAGGTACATAGGTTTTTATGAGTCCCAAGACTTTAGAGGACCGATACTTATTTCAAATTTTTTTAATAAATTTGTAGTCTTATGAAGATGGAGAAGCAAAGCTACAGCGCTTAGGATTAGAAGCAACAAACTTTTCAGTATTTGAGAGTTAAGAGAATCAAGTGATATTTTTCGGTTAATTTGATGTTATTCAAACTTGCCAGTTTCTACTGGCAAGTTTTAAAGTTGGCATAATTAACTGCATATTTAATTTTTGATTCGGGAAAAAGTATTTTATTGCTTGACTATTTTTAAGAAAAATTTCTTTTATTTGAAAAAAAACTGTATTTATTTTTTTGTTGATACGCAGTTGCAATGTTGATATAGTCAATCTTAACGCTTTAAGAAACGGTGAGTATTTCTAAAAAGAAATTTATTCTTGAAAACCATTTGCTTATAGGGTTTCCCCAATAAGCGATGAAACTTTAAAAATTGTTTATTTGTATTATTACTGTAATTTGAAAGTTTTTGTCTAGTACTCAGAAATGAAAAAGAAAAATTAATGTTTCTTATTACGGTACGTGTTAGTGTAAAGTAAAAGTGCAAATGAATGTCCCAAGATAATTATAAATGTTCCATTGTGACGTTTTCATCATAAAGAGACGCCTTTGCTAAGATACGTTTCAAAGATACATATGATTGGCAACTAAAAAAATTATCTTCACTTTCGTCACAGTGAGAATAAACTTTTCAGTGTTTTATATATATATATATATATATATATATATATATATATATATATATATATATATATATATATATATATATATATATATATATATATCAATATTTGTTAGCAGCTTTGGTGAAATTTATCGTGATGATAGGAAATGATTTAAAAGAACGAATCAGTGACCCAAAGTCATCCTAAATTGTTCAATAAGCTTTGATTTTCTTTTAAAAAAACTTATAGTGATACATTTTAGGGATTAAAAAACTTGGAATTATTGGAATAACGCTCATTTTTGATTAAAATATTGGTGACAAATTTCTAATTTTTCAAAAAAGAATTCTTTTTTGCAGAGATACATTTTAAAGATTAATTTTGACCGAAATTGTCGTCAAATTTCAGGCATTTATAAGTTAGACAGGCGATCTGATAAAGAAAATCTTTTTATTTCCATTTTATGAATTTATTTAAGACCTGTGACATTTTAAAGATATACATTTGTAAATAGACAATATGGGATGTGTTGAAATGGATATGAGAGAGAAACATTCCATTCAAAGCAGCCGTCCATGACACGCACTTACTTTTCCTGTCATTTAGTAGATAAATGATTTTCCCGACAATCGTCGGTGATATTTCTTGGCGCCTAAGGCACGTCCAGCAATTTATATCTTGAACCTGGACATTAATGAACAAGAAAAGACGTCCCCGAAGAGAAAAGGAGGCATTGGCGATCAAGACAGAGATCCTTTGCTGACAATGTAATCCCAATGTTGTGTCAACAATTGTGACAGATATGACACGTGAGGCACAAAAGGGAAGCTCAGCGGTGCTTCCCCCCCCCCCTCCGCAAGTACATCCGAAAGGGAATTCTTCTGCGGGAGTTCAAGCCTGGAATCAATAGGAATGTTGATTGTTTAACAAGAGGATTATTTTTCTCGCCACGTCTATTGACGCGTCTAGTTTTATGTTGCTTTATATTGGGCGTCCAAAAAAACAGCTTTCTATTTTCCCCACAAGAGTTCTGGGTTTCATGTTTCTCGATACATTCTTGTAATAAGGTCCGGATTCAAATATCACCAAATCCTATTATTTGGCAAAAAAATTAGAATCATAAAAATAATTGCGAGAAAAATTTTACGATGCGGTTGAATTGAAGAAAAATCTGGGAGACAAAAACATTTATTAACTAAGGTTTAGTAGAAATTAAAGGAATTAAGAATGAAAGAATGAAAAAATAATATCTACGCGGAAGTATGAAACTGCGGACAACATTCAAAATGTCTGAAAATATTTGCCTGTTGGGGCGTAACTTCCTCCACATAATCTCAGTTAAATAAGAATCTACTTGGTGACGGGAAGGGCCAAATGAATGTCTGCTTCCCTATTTTTTACCATTGTCTTTTAAAAGTTTGCATATGATAACCAGTACCTGGATGAATGGACTTATATTTATTAAATATATGAAAGTTGAAATCTGATTTCTTTTAATTATCAACAGTTTTATCCTTTTTAAAAAGTCTCTGCATATTATAGAGTCATCAAAGATATTTTATCCATCAATCTTAATATGTGATTGAAAATTTGGCTAAGAGAATGAATTTGTGGCTAAGAGAATGAATATGTGGCTTGAATTTTTGGCTAAGAGGTTAGTCACATGAAACATAAAAGGTATTTATGTATTATTCCAGAGACTTTTTCTAGAAAAAGAAATGGATCACCAAATGTAGCGATTGATTGCCAAATATTGTGTATTTTAGTGACTGCACTCATTTTTATGCTTTAATTTTAAAAGAATATTTTATTTAATTTTGAGTGACAGTTGTAGCTCCATTCAGCATTTATCTAAATGGTGGGTGGAGGGGGACCGAACAACTAGGAACATTTATTCCTTGTATTCTTAAATAAATTATCGATTATAGATAACAAAAGGATGCTGTAAGTGAAATGGATTGTCAATATAATTAATTTAGAATTTAATCTGATTTTCTCAATTACAGTAAAGGAAAAATAAGAATGAACTCTTATTGTACAAACAAAATGTGAATTAAAGTCTACTTGGCGAATTTTTTTAGTTTTTCTCAAGCCAATTAGTAAAATTTAGGCATTACAAAATTGAAAAATTCGATAACATTCTCATTTGATGACTTGACTACCGGTTCAAAAATTTTTCCCAAGTTAGTTATCCTAAGTAAAAAATTCCTAAGTTAGTTATCGAATGTTTTATATTAACAAATATCACTTTTTGGGAAACAATTAAAAGATATCATGTAATGAAATTTGGCATACAAATTTATGACAATTTTTGCAATTGGTATAGGAAACTGCCTAATTTTTATCACTTTTGGCGCAAAACGATATTTTTTTGTGCAAATTTAAAAAAATGCAAAATTACACACAAAGCATGAAATTATTGATATTTTTTCGCCAAAAATATGTCTAAAGATCACATAAAAATTTAATTTTTTTTTAATATGAAATAATTTACAGTAAACTCTTAAAATTTTTAATATTTATTATAGAAAAAAAAAGCAATATTGACAATACAGGTATATTTTTATTGGATACGTAATATATATATATATATATATATATAAGCAAAGAATATAGTTTCAATAACAAGTGCAATAACTATAACTTTTACATTTATTGCTTGCGCTTGCTTTGAGTTTGTTATTGCAACTGCTACATCGGCTATATTCCAACGAACAGAAAATAGTTTTAATTTAAAATGCTTTTGTAATAATTGCTTGCATTTGCTGTGAGCTTGTAATCGCATGGGAAGAGCATATGTACCTGTTCTTGCTTGTCTTGCTTGGGGACGTCGAGCAGCAGCCAGTATTGGGCGTCCAGCTGTATGACCTCCTTGACGATGCCCTTGAGGAGGGCGTACCGCCTGAAGACGTTCCTCTCTGCCTTTGAAGATTCGTACTTCTCGTGTAGGCCGGTAAGGGCGCCCTTCACCGTGTTGTAGGATACGCTCACTTTTCCCGCCACCAGCCGCAGTCGCTCATTGGTCTGTACGGCGCCCTCCCTCGTGTTGTCTGCAAGACAGGGAACACATCATCACACAGGCAGCTTATCTCTGTCAAAAGATGGTAACTGTAACGAGCAAAGTCGTTACAGTTACTACCTTTGTTGTCTTACAACATGATCCAGTTTCCCAAAGATAGCTCTCCGCCTTTATAGCAATCTAAACAACTGCTCTCAGTGGAAAAAAAATGGTAACTGTAACGAGGATAGAAATGTCGTATAGTTACCACCTTTTTTTGTCTTACGTTGTGGGAAAGATTGCTTTCCGCCTCTTCAACAACAACCAAACTTAAATTCGATGGCTGAGTTTTCTTCCTTGTGATACGGGAATATGTCCCACAATAAATGAAAATAATTGTTTTTGAAGATGTACGAGATAAATGTAGAATCAAAGTACTCGATGTTTATAAATAATTCATAGGGATTTTAAATAAATGTATCACATATATTTATACATACATAGCTGCGCAGATGAACTTTGGATTCTACCTTAAGATTAAGGGGTTTGGAACACACACACTCATCATTTTGAATGACGGTCAGGTGACGAGGTCACACTTGAGCTGGCATTCTCCTCCCTCTACCAGCGGAAGGACTTTGAATGTCACAAATGATCGTGGGCCCGTTCCCACCTCACAAAATTGCAGCAACCCAGTGGGGGGATGTGGTTTCTCTCCCAATCACTGCCCGCGGCAAATGATGCTTCACTTTACTGATTTTCGCGGGAAGCGGAGTGAAGCCACTGGAGCTGTTTTTTACATTTATATAAAATCCCCACACAAGCGCCATCGTGATAGTTGATGCAGATGATCGTTTCTTGTAAGGCATGCATGTGGTAATTAGACTCGACCCAAATAAGCATTAATGCTCAAACAGAATGGCGATAACTTAACTACCTGAAGCTATTGTTAAAGTTTTAACATCCCAAGCCTTCCGGAAAAACTTTCCTTAGAAAATGACCAGCAGTCGAAAGGGAAGAAACCTGGAAAACGCCCAATCCCCCACCTCGACAAACATGCATGGAGAATACGGAAGAGCAATATTCATCTCCTGTTCAACAGTGTTTGGGATCGAATTCGGGACATTATGCTCCGACGAGCACTATCATATCTAGAAAACCACTGTATGCCTAAGGTGGCCATACTGGAATAAAATCAAGTTACACGCCACGTTGTACGCAAATAAAAAAAAAAAAAAAAAAAAAAAAAAAGTGAAAAATACAAATTACTTTTCAAATATGACCCGCCCCCAAATACCCAAATTGTTATGTTTGAAGATTCTAATGACCACATATAAAAGTCAAAACATAAAATGTTTCTCTTTGATTTGTCATCCTTTTACAAACTTGTTATCTTTGTGTCTAAAAGAGAACCAGCAATGATATAAAATGGGCATTTTTCATTCGGTTCACATATATTTAACGCTAAACCTTTTGAATCAATTGTAATCAACCTGAATTTTTAAATAAACAAAGAGAAAAATTTTCAAAATCCGTTTAAAAATAATATTTTTTTGTACGGATTTTGAAAATTAATGAACGTTTTGGTTTTATTTCACTGAAAACATTTAGAATCTTTTGTTCATAATATTATCTAGATAACACATTTGAAAAGGTTTTACGTGTTTTATGTCAAAGCCTATATGGAATACTGTAAAGCTATCATCTCACAGTCTAAATAGCGTTTTGTTTTTAAGAGGAATAAATGCCAATATCGCTGCGATGACAGAGCCACCAAGCGGAAAATTATAAATATTACAATTTTCCACTTACTTACAGCAGATAAAATCTTGCGGGACAATCTTAGAAAGCGAATCTTTAGTTAACTAATACACAATTGCTGGTTTTTAACTAAATTTAATTATAGTAGATTTAAAGTAAAGAAAGTTTATTTCAATGAAAAAGATATATTTTTTAATCATTTGTGATAATTTTATGATTAATTTAAATAAAATTACTATTATATAAGAGGCAAATGCATAATTTTTTAAAATTTAAAAGATGATGATAATTTTTACAAAAATAATAGTTGCGTGATATATAATTTCGAATTTCATTGTAAAAGAATGAAATATTAAAACCAAATAAAAACTATAATTTTAATAAAAGTTGGATAAATATTTCATTAATTTTAATATTTTATTTTCATATAACTTTTGTACTAAAATTTTAAAACAATCGATTTTGTTAAAAAATAAAAAATACGTTGTTTTTTTTTTATTGAGGATCATGTGAGCTAGAATTTTAATATTTTTAACAAGACAAAAAATGAAATTTTCATTCAAAAGGTAGAAGGACTATAAATAGGAAATATTCCGACAGAGGGAGCTGTGTGTCCTAAGTATCTTTTACCCGTCAAATTTTTCAAAAAGTCACATTTTTCTCCTTTTGATTTATAGCAAACGGAAGAATTATTTATTATTGGTCTATTTATTATGTCATTACCTTCATTTATTAATTATTTGCTGCAAATTTTGTCTATTTCCCCCAATACTAAAATAAAAGGTGACAATAATTTAACATAATGTCATCAGATATCTCTAATGAGAATAATGTTTTTATCGAAGCACAATAGAATTTTGCAGGTGTACTTAATGAAACATAAAATTTCAATTTAAAAAAGTAAATGTCTTACTTGTGGAGATTTTTTTTAATATTAAATCATCTTTTTAACTAACGATAGATTTTGTCTTGCATTGTTCATAAAATTAATGTGTACTTTCTTATCTGCCGTTAATTTATCGTTCCCACCTCTGTATCTAATTCCTTTGTGGTAAAATTTTCAATGGTTTTGATAATTCGAACTAATTTTTCTTAGAAATCGAAATTTCACGTTTTAAATTTTTACGAGCTCTGCATAAAAAGATTATCAATTTTTGAATAAAATACGTAATAATTAGCCATTATATTGATTTTATAATCTTGCATGTATTCCAAAATTAAAAATGGAAATTTCGGAATATATGCAAGATTCCAGTTTTATAAGTTTTGAAAATAAATCTATATTGTTTTAGTATTAATTTGCTAGAAGTTTATAATGCATTTAATATTTTCTTTTACCCTATTTATTACAGAAGAGCGTTTTTGAAAGTTTTTAAAAATCCAAATAGAATTTATTTTCCTTGATATTTTGTTTTATAACAATTGTTAAAAATATAAAATTCCCATCAAACGAAATAAAAAAACATTACTGTCGAAGTTTGTTCTTTACCCTGAGATTAAATTGTTTTTTCATTTTCTCTCTACGATAATTCAGAGTCGAAATATTCCGCCTCCTGTGTGGCATCAACGTGAAAATAACCATCACATATTTCCCTCGGAGCGAAACGAATAGGGAGAACAAAAGGTGATTGGCTGCAGTTTTCTTCCCAAGGGAGGGGAATCGTGTGACGTCATTCAATATCCCTCCAACTAATTGCCTCTGATGTTTTCGAGAAACACACGCTGATGGGGTGACAACATTTCTTGTTGAACCAGGGCGAAGGATATCAAGAAAACAATAAAGGCGTGACAGAGTAATATTGCGGTCACATTTTTTGATGGTTCTCTGGAAAGATAAAAATGGGGGCGATGACCTGTCACAGAATGGCGACGTGTTTAATTTGATTACTACGAGCCAAAGTGAATCTGCCTCCCGCCACCAATAATTTATTGAGTTACGTAGGGGGGGGGAAGAAAAAGAAAATAAACAGAAAAAAAGTTCACTAGAATACATTCAGACTTATGATTTTATTTGATATCATTTTAAGAATCCAAATCTTTTTTACTCATGTTTGTATTTCTGTTTCAGCTTCAAAGAAAAACCTTTCATGCTGATAGTAAACTTTATTAACATAAAATAAGAATTTATTCTTTTCAAATTAAAAAAAATAATAATAATTGTGAGTAAAAATATCATACATTCGGATAAATAAGAGGGAAAAAAAAAATACGTTTCAAAGCTTAAAAAGAATTTATTTCAATGTTTTTCCTTCAAAGTGGATTGTTTTGTTGGAGTGAAGTGAAAAATAAAATTATTTAAATTGCTGTCACAGTTGCAGTTTAGGAAGAGATATCATTCAAAAAATAGTGGAGTTGATAAGGGCCTAATTAAAAGCCATCAAATTATGGAACATGATAAATAGTCCGTATAATGTCAACAATATATGTAATGCGGAAATTCAGAGAGGAAGGCACCGGTTCAGGCATCGATCTCGTCAATTGATGGGAAATCTAAAAAAGAAATAAGATGACCATTGCACAAATGCTATACAAAAATAGGATTACGAGGATTACCAGAAATTAAATTTTATCGCCAAACCAAATGATACTCTATTCTACACCAACCCAATAATATCACCATGTTCCATTCTCGCAATAGAGTAAGCACAAACTCAAGGAATCCAGAAGTTAAAAATGTTTTAAAATTTATTTAACAATAATCATTTCAGAGTTTCTAAACGTAATATTTTTTTAGCAATAAAATAGTTCATCTTTTGGTGGTTTAACTTTGTTATTATTATGTTGTTTAGTGGCGCTTTGAACTCAGTAAATGACGTAAAGCAGTTTTCCACTGTGGATTGGTCATGTTTAGACACTACAAAGAGGAATAGCTCTTGACAAAGTGTACTATTCAGTATCAGAATAGAGAATGGTTTGGCATTATGATATCATTTCTGATCTGCCTGTTTTGCGACTAAAGATATCATCACTAGTTATTTATTTCTTTAACCGAATTTCGTTACGATCATGGCATATTGGTTCACCAATTGTTCTAGAAACATTGACGTAGATGTCACATATCCCTTTTGGTGCATATTTAATTTTAATGGATTTTTTTTTATAATTATACATTTTCTATTACGTCTGAAAGAATAGTCAACAGTATTTTATTTCGACAACCCTAGATTATACGTAACAGTTGCGTCAGCTTGGCGACACATTTTAATCATTAAAAAAATTTATCACCACAAGTATTATACGACATCTGTGCTAAACATTAATGAATACTAGCAGTACTTTAAAGGGCTTTAATGACTCACGCATTGACATGCCGGCACTTGATTGATCTTCCTATATCTAATTAAAGACGGTTCAACGGTTGTTGTTGTCTCAAGTGTCGACGCCTTCACTTGATCATAACAGAAATAAGGAAAACTGGATGGTGGGACTGAAGCAGTTTTCTTGTTGTTACTGTTCTGGAAACCACATATGTCACGCAACTCAGGAGTTTTATTTCAGCAATACAATGTGCATTCTGCTTTGAAAAGAAGCGAATGCTTCTATTTTCTTTTCTATATAGTATTTTAGCAGTTTTCCTGAATGAAAAATTTTTTTTATTATTTTTATTTGCGGAGTAAGATGTAAAAATGAAGAGTCAAAAAATATAAATAAGAAGTTCATGGTACTTGTAAATCTTATATATATATATATATATATATATATATATATATATATATATATATATATATATATATATATATATATATATATATATAATATAGAAGCTTTTTTTTTCAGAATATTTTCGTATAAACGGAAATTAATTTTTGTGTCATATTCATAAAGCAATTTGCAGCAACAAATATACATGTGGATTTTGTTTGCTTTGTGTTCGATTATTACTAACACTTGGAGAAAAATTAGAAACAATTGTCATATTGTACCAATATATTAGATATGAAATTAAATTTAATGCTGTTTTCTGATAAATAATTTTACTCCACTCAACTTTTAAATAATATGAAATCCTTTACTATAGGCAGATTTATAGAATAATTATTCGACGCCATTGAAAGATATGGAATGCCGCTCGCCTGTTATAAATAAATAGCACTAGAGTCTGTGATTTTCATTTTTAACCCTCGTGTTCCCATGCATTCTTAATAACTCTATTTGAATAATGAATATGCAAAGATCTGCGAATTTCTTCCTTTTACTCGGGATTAGAAATACCACGAAGGTGGAAGGATGTCATAGGAAAGAATATCATTCCACATCGAACACTCTGTACACATTCATTTTAAGCACCCGAACAAAAATAATTTGTTGAGTTCTGTGTAATTTACTATCGCTGTTCTATGAGACTTGCCTTGCAGACGACGATAAAAAAGATAGCTGCCAGATTTTGAAAGAGAACTCGCATCGGCAAACCTTTGCGAAGACATGCATATGCTTTTATAATTAAGAATATTCTTTTTGTCTTTTGCCAAGAGCGAGTTCGAGTTATTTTAATTTGAGATTTAAGCCTCTCTTCCTAAATAGAGAAGAGCGTCGGTGTTTAAAATATGAAATATAAGGAAAATATTTTAAATAAAACGAAGAGATTCGATGTTTTGAAAGCTTAGTTATAGAATGAATAGTTTACGAAATGGAAGTAAACAACTTCTTTTTAGTTCATTTCTCTCAACGGTAGATCTATTTATTGAAATCGTAAATATCATTTGATTTTTCGTCACTCGCTTCTTGTTTTGTCCATAACTTTAGAATAAAATACTCGGATAAAAGATTTAATTTTAATCCTTAGAAAGTTAGATGGGAATATGTTTTATTATATTCGCTATGTCTTGAAATATAATAATTGTTGAATATTTGTTTTTGCTTAAATTTGAAAGTAATCTTTTCTTTAATTTCCCTTGAAAGTATGTCATCAATAAAAATAAAAATGAATTGCGATGGCAAGCAGACGCAATTCCCATAATAGAGAGTGGATGAATTAAACCAAACTAATTAGCTCTTTTTTAAGTCTATATACGTGTTTGCTATTTGCATTTATATTGGAATCGATTGTCCTTTTTGTTTTTATTTATTTATTTATTTTTAGTCCTTAAAATCTTTAATCAGATTCGACAGTCCGAAAGTTTTGAATTACATTATGAAATTTTCAAATTAAAAATTAAAAATAATTGAAAGTGTGAATGTGTGTGTCTGAAAGATTATTGAACGTTCTACCATCGACCTAACGATTCAGCTACGCATTTCAAAACTACTGAACTTATTATTTAATACAAAAGTATAGTTAGTATGATAGAATTGTTGACATCAACAAGAACTGTTGAAACCTAAGATGTTGAACTCATTTTGATTGGAAACTTTAATTGAATAATCTGAATGAAAATTTGAATTCAAGTCTCTAACCAGCGAGACCTAACGATTCAGCAACCCATTTCAAAACTACTGCATTTGCCATTTAATTCAAAAGTATAGTTAGCATGAACCCTAAGCTGTGGAACGTATTTTGATTGAAACGATCATACGTGTTCAATAGCTGTGAATTATAATGATTAAAAAAAAAAAAAAAGATCTTTTTAAAAAATAACTGAAAAATAGATGAAATCTTTTCGCACATGTTTTGATTTGTTACACTGAGCAGTTCGCGCTGCAGGTTAATGTAATAGATATCTGACATAACACGCCTTACACTGACTCTGAATATTTTTTGTATTAACTATATCTATCAATTTATCCATATATATATATATATATATATATATATATATATATATATATATATATATATATATATATATATATATATATATATATATAATTTTTTTCTGTATTAGAAATTCTCAAGGATAACTTTAAAAAATATATTTATAACAATTTGATGATATTTCTATAGTTGAAATCAAAGCTGGTAATGATGGTATTTTTTGCTTTTTTTCTCACTCTAATTATGTTTTGCATGTTCGGGCTTATTAAACTGGGATCTATGCTTGAAAGTAGTTTCTACACCACTACAATCATGCAAATCTTAGGTAGTATTTGAATTTAGAAACTGTGTTTACCAGACGGCTAGATCGCTAATTATTCGATCGACAGCTAGTCTTATAAATGGTGACGTAAATAATTTTAAGAATACTATTTAGTGACTCATTTTAAATGTTTTTTACTATAATATACTCCCGAAGAAAATTTATCGAAGAACTTTTCTAAGGTTAGGCTGGTTTGGTTTCTTTGTCGCTCAACGGACATTTTTTACACACGAGGGCTAATTAGACCGGGACCTACGGTTTAAAGTGGATTCCGAACCACTATAAACATCCATGCACAAGGTGGGATTCGAACCCACGAACTGTTGAACCAAAGGATAGAGCGCTAACCATTCGGCTGCCAGCTCAGCCTAAGGTTCATAGTCAGGCACACCCTGGTCTGAAGGTAAAAGTGTTTCCTTTGAAATGGAAAATCTGGGTTTGAATGTAAACGTTGAAAAGTATGAGTTGGGTTTTGCAATTTTGTTTTCTTCTTGTTCATCTGGCGAAGTGGTTGTTTGGGAGTTTTTAGTTTTCTTTCCTTTGTGACGCACGAATGCAGCCAATTATCAGTGAAGTCTTAAAAAAAAAAAGAGACACCAGATATATTTAAACATATTTAACATGCTGAGACGCAAACTTGTTTCAGTGGATCCATTTTAAATGTTTGTTTTAATGCTTATGATCCTCCGTGTAGGACTCTAACTTTTCCATATCCTATGGTTTCAGAGTTTCCTTTTTTAGAAGAAGCTGGAAAAAAACAATGATTATATCTACATCTACCATCTTGTTTACTTATCATGCTATAGTGCATTCATTAAACTATTTGATGACAGCAGTACGGCGTTGGTAAATACTGACAAGGAAACGTACTCAGGCAAGCATGGGTTGTTGTTGATAACAGTATTGAAGTAAGCTGCGGTGGCCTGGTTGGTGAGGGGGTGATTCTCATTATCGGGAGGTAGTGATCTCGAATCCCAGCTTAAGACATGTTTGAATTCACGAAAATCCAATGACTCACAGACACTTGATAGAGCCGATTCCGACCTAGAAAGAGCAATCTTATGACATGGTTTAGTAACTCCACCTGGTAGGAAATATTTCGTCCCCGAAGCATGACGGAAATGTGTGGCGACTCAGGATTCTTCGCTGTAACGCAAGCATACGGCGTTAGGCTCTGAAGGTCATCTAGTGATCGCGCATATTTATGGTGTTCGTCCCAAAAGGGTTAAAAGAAATAATATCTCTAGGGGGGTTATCGGAAGGTAGTGAATTCGAATCCCAGCTTGTCCGAAGGTTAGTCGTGTTCGCTAAAGGTGAATGGGGCACTTTAAAACTGGACGTGGTCGCAATGTTCAAGTGAAATGATATCTCTGGGGATGGTAAGCCAAGTATTTAGCGTCTTCTGCTTGTTCTCTGCTTCAAAATCACAAAGACTCTACCCGGCTGCTTCAATCCTACTACTAGAGGCCAACTTAGGGCTTGGTATAAGGAAACATGCTGGTTTGACAACAGCCTCTACGGCATAGGTTCCCTAAGTGGTCCAGGTAGACCCCCAGGGGTCCATAGCATATCCCACGGGGGTCCCCGTAGATGTAAAAAGAAAACAAGGGTTCACAAGTTGTTAGTGGGGGTCCACTAAAAAATTTCTGGTTTTCATAATAAATAACTAACATTTTGGCTTGGATTTACCAATCAACGTAGGCAGGTAGCATCATTCAACTAAGTAGGTACTCAAAAATATTCAATACTCAGTTCAAACACAGAATTGAATAGAACAATAGATAATAGTACAAGTGTACACCACATGTCGAGACTTGAAAAATGCCGCCCGCTCGTCCGGGATGCTTGTTTAGACCTGCCAAGGGATGAAATGCGACTTGCTCTGTGCTTGCAATCTACATTAGTACAAATACGAATGCCAAGAACAAAACGTTACTCATTTGTTCCCAGGATTTTTAACATAAAAGTGTGACTGGAGAGAATCGATGTCAGTGTTTGCAAGGCCGGAAAAAGTAAATATCTGCCTATTTGTGTTATAGACATTTTTATTGTATATTGTAATTTATTAATCATATTATATTTGTTAACTATTTGAGTGTAGTAGGTAGTTATGTAGTAAGAATTAAATACTAGAGATTATTAAACTTTAGTTATACCAAGCACTTTTTTGCTTAAAATATTTATTCACGCGACGACGACGATTTATTAAAAGAGCCTAGTTGGTTGGTTGGGTTTTATGGCGTAAGGCCCAAAATTGTACAAAGTCAAAGTCCTAAATTGGATATGCTGCGCCCTAGAGTAAGATTTTTCATTAAAATAACGGTGTTTCCGCAAGCATTTTTTTTTTTTTTTTTTTTTTTTTAGTGCACACCATTGGAGAAGAGTTAATTTTACCCACTATTGAAGATGCTTTAAAAACTGTTCTCCACAAACCTCCATTTGACGTACTCAAAAAAAAAAAAAAAAAACTACTTGAACTCAGCACCAACGAGGAAAAGAATGTGAAATTTAAAAAGGGGTATCAAACATTTTGGTTGCAGGCAAAAATCTCCGAAAAATATCCTGGGCTGTGGGAAATTGCGAGAAAATTTTTTATAGCGTTTCCCTCGTCATATCTTGTCGCGAAAGAAGTCTTAGTGCTATCCTCAACCTGTTAACAAACAAAAGAAAAAAAAGGAAGAAGTAGATTGAACATCAAAGAAAGGGGAAATTTGAAATTACTTCTCACAAATCTGAAGCCAAATATTGATAATTGCTGCTAATTCGTCAAGTACATTCGTCTCATTAAAAGAAAATGAGTATTTTTTTTTGTTGATTTACATTTCGGAGTTCATTGTTGATTGTTTGTAATAATAAATGTTTATAATTTTGCAGAAATACAAGAATTATTTTAATAAATAGGACACAAAAGAAAAATGTGCTACTTTTTTTTACTTCTTAACAATTTTAATTTAGGGTGATATTTTTTAGGAATTTTGGGAATGCAGTAAAAATGTAGTAGCAGGGTAGAACCGAAAATAGCAAAACTTTGAAAGTGGGCCAGAAGAAAAAAAGTTTGGTACCATGCTCTATGGGGTGATAGGGAAAGTATTAGGGGGTGCCCTGCTTGATCCCTCAGCTTTTACCTAACTGTAAGCCCAACTCTGGGCCGGGTAAAAGGGAGTGTACCTGTGCAAATATACAGTACAGAAGTTAGTAGTGAAATGAGAATACTTTAATAATGCTAAAATAAATTGGTAACCTTTTTTATTCACTGTGTATAGTTCACATGTTATGGCTATTCAAAATCTGATTAGTTGATTTTAAAGTTTCCACATCCACGTATGATTAAGGAATGTGTGCTCATTCTGAAAGACAGTCATCTTTAAGGAGTCAGATTTATTTATTTTAGTCATTCGAATTATTCCCTCCATGTTTTTTCTATCAGTATTAAACCCATCCAAAGTTGTAAATGCTGAATAAACTCAATTTCGTGTGGACCAACCCCTGATGAAATCAGCCTCCCTTTTTGTAAAGCGTAACATAGGAATTCGCTCAGAGGGTTCGCGCAATCTCTCGCAGGAGACTTATTTGCTCCATCCTTAGGTGCTACTTCCTTCCGAGTTTGCGGATCGCGGAAGAAAAATCGGGAGCACAAATTCCGAGAACAGTAAATTTCGAATCAACTGTTCGCGATCGCATAAAAATGCCACCTGCCCGTTGGAATCCGCGCAGTTAATGCATCCTCAAATATTTGCGAAGCCATCCGGCGGATGCAAAAATATCGCCGAAGAGCGCTCTTATAAATCGAATCATTCCTTTAATGAGGGGATTTCTGAATTGCTTAAGATCCCTGAGCAAACAGGAATAATTCATGCCACTGGAGGTGCTCCTTCGAATGCAACACCCCCTAGGGGACTTCTGCGTACTTCATTATAAATGAAATTCATGAGTTTGTGCTTAGTTTTGGTTTCCATTTAAGAAATATTCTGGGATATCTGAATGTCAGATAAAGTGCAAAAGGTGCTGAAATATTGATGGTGAATATTCATTGGAGTAAAGTACTTTTCGGAATAGAATGTTTTGTGTGGATTTGATCCAAACTAGTTTTGAATAATGAAACTTGGGTGTCTTGCTCTCTATTTCTGCGCACATGTCTATCAGAGTAGGGGTTTGTGATTATTCCTGGTTTCATCCCTTAGGATACTTGAACGTACTCCACTGCTCTCCCGGAAGGCAATATACACGACGAATAATAAAATACCTTACAACAATCTTGAGCTTTAGGCTTTCAAAAAGCTGTTTTACAATCAGTCATCGTTGGCAACTCCTGTGAGCTAGTGATGGGACATCGTTCTTAAGAGCGATAGCTATCATGGTCAATCCCAGCGCCTGTTGAGCAATGAAAGATGGATATTTTAATACCATATAATGGATGGTGAAATGGCCAAAAGCTTTGTAAGGGATTTTGGCATCCATTGCGTGACAGGAGGACTTTTTAATGAAAGTTGGCCATATTTACTTGTCGCAAGGCTGGAAACCAGAAAACTACCTAGTACCCATTCTAACAGACGAATATGCAAGAGTTTAAATGGCAACCTTTGTTTTCCAACAAGGCTGGGATCGAACCCAATACATTATTTCCGAAGAGATCTGAGGTACCATTAAACCAAGTGTGGATGTTGCTCCTCTGCTTCGATAAAAAGGAATGATTGGTTGTATTCCCTGTTTTCTCTCTTGCGGCATTTGAATATGACCCATCATCTGTGCAGAGTCCTATCAGCAGGCAGTTTACGGTGTGGATATCAAAATGCTTACAATACACTCAGGCTGCCCACATTGCAGTATTAAAGATGGTAACTGCTTTGCAAATAACATTTCATACGTGCTTTAGACTAGCGTTTCTATACGTTTCTCTCGTGACTCGAATTTTGTGAGTTCGATACCTGATTTAGCCCAGAATTGTAATGTTATGAGTGTGCTGATAAGCTTTATGCACCGTAAAAGATCTCAGGGTTCAATGTCCATCCACTGTTTCGGTTTCCGCAGAAGATGCAGAGTAGATTAGGAGTCCCCACCTGACTCTAGCTCAACACCAGAAGATGATTGGCTAGATCATAGTAGGCATGTTAACATAACCCTTCTTTTAAGAGCTTTAGAGAGTTGTTCATGTCAGAACTGTCTGAATGGCATGCGAATGCGAAGTTAAAATGTGATAGGTGAAAATAAATCGAAGTAATATATGTTATTGCCCTATTATGGGTTCACCGAATAGTACCACGATTTTTGAAATAAAAGGTTTCTTAACCGATCTTAGCCAGTGTTGAACAAGAAATGGATGTTTTCTGTAAGTGTATTTTCACTATGGATCCTTTGACAAACACACTCCGCCAGCCTAACAGCTAGGGTTCTCGTAAAGCTTTCTAATATTCTCCGCATAACTGCCTTTCAAATAGTGAAATGTGTTCCTGTGTTGCAAGGCAGAAGACCCGGAAAACTTCCCATCACCTACATTACAGAATGCAGAGGATTGAAACTCAGTATCCATCTCCCGTTGCTCAACAATGGCTGGGATCGAACCCAAGATCTTACTCTCCAAAGAGGATTAGAACTAGACGAAAAACACAGTCTAAAACTATACTGGGTTCCCACGCATACAGGCAATGAAGAAGCGGATCAGGTGGCAAAACGGGTAACACAACTGCCAAGTGTAACCACGATAAAACTACCACTGTCGCTACTAAAGAAACTAGTCAAACGATATACTAAATCAATGGCAACTAGAGTGGGACACAGCAGATACAGGTAGGCACACGTACACCTTCTTCCCAAAAAGCGAACACAAAGCGACTGGTTGGCCAGTAACAATTGGCACAATTCTTTACAGAGCATGGTCAATTTCCTACCTTTGTTCATAGACTAGGGAAAGCTACTACAGCAGACTGTATATGCGGGGAAAAAAGAAATCCGCAACACTACGCATTTGACTGCCCACTCACACCATCTCACGAAACAGACAGTAGCGAATTTGCCAGCATGTAGCGTTTAATAATCACAAATAGGATAGCGCAAGCCAAGCTCATTAGTATAATTAAAAAACTAGAAATCATCAAACCGGTGGCGATAGACGCGGATAATGAATAAAATTCCGGTGCTCTCAGTCACTTCACACACACACACAAAACAAACATGACATACCTCAACCTATTGAGGAATAACAAGGACCACAAACATATACAGACAATGGCAACCCTCACCATCTTGAGAAACACAGGCATGCCTCACCTACTTAAGGAGCACACCAGCTAGCAATGGCGAAGTGACCATATACCTGAACGTGACATGCGAAGAGCCCGACCACTGAGAACCACACAGATTTGAAACTCGAAAAGGATGGGACTCAAGCAAGCTGATTTTAACAAAGCAAAGAAAAAGCCTGGAAGAAGATGGAAACCGCGAATGTGCGTGACAACGAACTAAGTGCTAAACCGTTCCAGCGGAAATACTAATCCAGAGACTGATGACACACGATAGTCGTAGTGGTTTCTCATTCGTAGTGGTCCCCACAATAGTGACAACTCCAGCAAGTGAAGTGCTTCAATCTAAAACATAAACTTTCATGTGGAAGACGGAAACAACAACGCTAGCTCGACCACAGTGTCAGCGAGTGTGAACCCGACCATGAGAGTACGAACTTTATTACTTCGTGGCCAGGAAACAACACCCCGTGACCATCAACCCAAGAATCAACAGAGTCAAGCTAAAACCACCTGATTTATCAAGCAGGTGAAAAGTAAGCAATATCAAGACCAAAAGACAAACATCGTTGGGCGGATTGCGGCTCTGCCTGCAACAGCAATAGAGTTGCTAGTCATCTCGGGGTGGGTGCTAGAGTTTTTCTAGATTTCCCTCTAGCTTCACGCGAATGCGGCCCATCTTCCCACAAAGTCTCCTTAGAGGACACGTCACCCCAGCCCTCTCCCATATAAAGGTGACGTCCACTGCGTGGACTTCACCTCGCGCTCGGGCTTTGTATTGTGAAAAAATTTAAAAATAAACTTGGGGAGTGGGCATACACATTGGGTTGATGGAGAGGTTTGTTCTGGAATCGAACTCACCGTCTTCAGGAGGAAAGGCCAGAATATCGGCCAAGCAGAGCTAAAATGGGTTTAAAAATCAGGGGCTGCTGGAGCGGTTGCGTTTTTCCTGCCGGCGATCCTCCTGTAACGGGTTTTTTCATGCAGAAGGACATTAAACGCCTTAAACTCGGTTCGCGAGTAGACGATCCGCCTGCGGCGTCGAAGTGTCCACTGAGACGGAAGTGTATGCAGAAGTTGAGAAGCCCAATATCCCTCCATTGTTATTCAGTAGTGGTTGGGATCGAATTCTAATCTTGTCCCTCTGTAGAAGCTCTAGTGGCTCTTCAGTTTCAAGCCGCTTTCCGTTAAGGTCAACAAAGTAAAGCTTCATTTGCCGGGAGCAATGATTGTGAGGGTGACCACGTACTCTCTCTCATTGGATTGCTGGAGCTCCGTGGGTTGGGGACATATTATATGTGAAATCCAAAGTCCTTCCGTTGGTGTTTCGTGGATGCGGAGAAGAGGGTACCAGTTCAGATGTGATCTCGTCACTTGACCGTGATTTAAAATGATGATTTGGTGATAAGTGAGTATTCGAAACCTGTTAACCCATAGTTACAGTCCGAGGATAACCTGCACCGTTATGTATGTACATAGAATGATTTCTTACCTGCTTGTGAACCAGGCGTGGGTACTTGGGAATTTTTTTTCTTTCACGCGAATAAAAAGTATTAGCTGTAAAACTATAGCTGAAAGGCGACGGGTATTATTCCAACGGATGAGCTCTCCATTTTTTGGTGTCCCACTCATTGCACTCTTCACAACGACCATTCCCGAATTCTTAACTAACGTTTAATGGCACCCAAGGAAAGAGACCTCCCAACAGTCATAAAAAAAGTGTCCCGGGCATCTCTTTTGTAGATGCATCAGTTGTTTCCGTCATCGTTTTTCAAGATGCGGTTGCTAACTGCACACGAAACAAAATCCAACGAATGGCATGAGCTGCCGAGGAAGAGTAACGTCTCCGGCGTACAATTGAGACATTCGTCTCTCTGCGACCCGGAGACCGCGAGATCTCTCGCATGAAAAGTGATATTCGCCGCCGCAGAAATAAAAGTATCAGAGGAGGAAGCAGATCAGTGGGCGCCCGAAGAGCACTTCGGCAACTCGACCCTCTTTTACGACTCCCCGTAAATCACAGCGACTCCCTCCTACAGAAGGGATTTTTCTTTGCGAAAAAAAAGGAGACTTTCTGGGAGGATCGGATTCCTCCTTGGATTGGGCAGAGATGCTTCCAACTGTGACCACACTGCCTTGATTCTGCATGAGCCATTACTGTAATCGAAAGAAAAGCATTCTTTTGAAGCTCGTCTGATTAAAAATAACTAAGCTTGAGTGATGGTAAGGAAGTAAATAAAGAGAGAATTTCAAGTTCATTAATTATTTTCCTACTGGCATTTCTTTTACAATTATCTGTAAAAGCTTGAGGCAACAATACTGCCTAAAGGAAGTCCGTGATTACTTACTCGTAAAAAGCAGACTTTCTGGGCCCTATCCGAGAAACCACAGATTAGATACCGAAGCAGAATCGAATCCTCTTGCTGAGTTTATTTATGCTTGTTAAATATTCTATAGTGTTTAATGTCCACCCATTGGGAGTAGTGAATTGAGGGTAGAAGGATGTCAGGTGTCGACCTCGTTACCTGACCATGGTTAGAAATGCTATGCATATACTTATCTATCTAAATATATATAGTGGTTTGAGTTGAAAGAAAAAAAAAAAAAGATCGCTGGAAATATGTAACTGTAACTAGGAAGTTTACAATATAACTTAGGAGATTTTATGTCCCTCCCCCCGCCGTTGACTTTTTTACAAAAAAAATCCTTCCGGAAGAAAATTATTTGATTGATATTAAAATGACATGCAACAGCTAAAGGCCGTTAGTTTACGAAGAGCCAAATAATCATATATATATTTATAAAACTGGCAACGATGTCTTAAATAATAGGTGTACAGCAAAACAATAGAAATATAATCTGTATTAGTCTACTGGTAAATAGCGACTAACATAGAATATAGACTATCATTGGAATCCGTTCCCAATCATCTTGTTGTTAAAAATTTTACTGGGTTGAATGTGTGTCTGTTGGGATGGTATATTGTGGGAGTATGGACGTTGTTGATCTCCGCAGTTGATCTCGTCATCTAATCGTAGTTAAAGATGATGAGATAATTGAGACTGCATATATCGGCAGAAATAAGTTTCCAGAAACACGTCACGATAACCTGACTTATAAAGTCACGCAATTTTGATTTATAGTACTAATATAAAAGTGTATTTCTAGATATTAAGAATTGTGTAACAAGATATTAAAGGTTTTGCTCTCTTAACTGGAAGTTCGCAGGCTCGATACTGAACCAACACAAAATCGGAGGACCTGCGTAGATAATATTTATCTCCCATTAGCATGGTTTGAAAACTTGGATAGGAATTTTTGAAAAATGTCAAGGTAAGGAGTGTCGACTTGTTCCCTACAGTAAGGTTAGAAATAACAAGAATAAGAGAAGTCTTCAGTGGCATCGATTGCTAAAAACATAGAAAATGAGCAACCGAGCGGAAGCATTTTACTGTGTTCGGTTTGAAAGAATAAATCCTGAAACAACAAGTGTTTCGCAGAAAATTGATTCCAATGACTTGGCTGAATTTTATGAAATGTCTTTAATCTATGTCAACTGTATGCAATTTCAATCCACATTTTTAATATTTTGGCACCATTCAGCCTTAAGTACTTTTAAAAATTAAGCTGTGGATTGAAGTAAACTTGGTATTAAAAACAGTAGAAAGGTTAAAAAAAGAATTAATTAGAGAAGAGTAAAAGTACGGAATCAAAACTTCCTTTTTTCATCAGGAGTAACTGATAACCCAGGGAAAGTCGTGTTGAATTTATTTGTTTAAAGATTCTATAAAATAAGCAACATATACAAAAAAAAAATAATAATAATAAATGATAACTCGTCCCATACCAATTTTAAAAATGTAAGTTTTTCTTTGAATTTTAAATTTTTTTTTTTTTTTTTTTTAAAGTTTGCTTGTATTTACTTTTTCTTGTTAGATGATTTTATTATTACTTTTTTGTATTCCATAGTTTACATTTGGATGATATTCAAATTAGAAATGTTTCTCCTTTGTGGCACATTTATAAATTTTTTCCTGAACTTTTTATTTAAGTTTTCATGCCTCTTTTCAGTTTGTTCTTAACTATTCCTTTTTTGATAATTTTTTGACAAATAACTTTTTTTTCTAACGGTAAATACATTTGCGAAAGTATATCAATGTGTTATTTTTAACCTAGATCATTTTAAATCAGGATAATATTTGTTTGACTTAGGTATAATATCAGACACGTTTAGAACCTTAAGATGTGATAAATAATGATTCGCACTCATTCATAAAAACAAAACCTATTTCGGAAGGAATCATTAAATAAAATAAATTATGAATACATCTATTTTAATGAAAATATTCATACCAAAAATGATTTCACTCTCATTTTGATGCAAATTTGTTCACAGAATTCTCTACATTAACATTTGTTTCTAAGGAAATATTTCTCTTCATTTGCATGTAAAGTTCTATTTTTAAGGATTTATATTCTATCCTCTTCTGCCTTTGTTCACTCCAAAATCTTGATTAAAATAACAATTCATTAGATAACAGAGTTACGGAATATTACGCAAACATGCAGCTTGATGGAACTTTCCCCTGAGCATTAGAAAAATCAAAATGTGCTCACACGCGGAAAGAGGCTCGCTTTCTTTAGGAAATAAAATAATCCTTTCAGGGCGAATTGAGAAGCTCCGTCTCTCGCCACCCTGTTTGCCAGCTTCACGGCGAGACTCAATCACGCGCTAATAAAGAAGCTTTTATTTGCTTTATCATTAAGCGAATAGTATTATTTTCAATTGCATTTTTCGCACTCCTCAGAAAGTGACAATGAAGGACGGTAAATAGTTTTTAATTCATCTGTTTGACAATATTGTCAAATAGATGAATTAAAAACTAATGAAATATAAAATGTCTATATATCAAAAATATTTTTATGTTTTAATAAAGCATAAAATAAACATGTCAACAAATATATGGCGTTTATTTTTTATTAATTGCTTACTTGTAGAATAATTTTTTATTTTATTTTATTTTATTTATTTATTTTTTAACCATAAAGTGGCTGTGTCTTTTGTTCAAACTGAGATTAAGGCTAAATCACTTTATTACAATTCTCATTGGCTTAAAATACTGATGACATCAAACAGCATTTTCTCTACGTCACATTGTATGGAAACGCCATAGTACATCTAAGTGGTCAACGCATTTGATGCCTGTCTTAAATCACCATCTTCGAGTGGCAGCAAACAAGGCGAAGTTCACAATCGAATGCCAGAGTGTCATGGACAATAAGAAAAAATCCATTCATGATTTTTACCAATAATAAAGAAGTATTTTTTAATAATATTTTATTCCGTTGGTAAAAGTTTTCAAAATCATTGAAAGTTATCAGTTGTTCTAAATAATTAGTTCCCAATCTTTAGCCTTATTACTTCCAAAATTGAACACTTTGACAATAGAACAGAAGAAATATCAAAATGGAAAGGATAAGACAAAACCCTTACTTTATAATTAGTTTAAATCGGCAAGGATGTTTTTTTCTTCCTGTTTGAAGTTTTTCACACGTGGTTTTCTTTCTTTTAGTTTGAATGACTTATTTTATGGCCATTTGATTGAAAAGTGGATTACACTTTATTTCTTGAGCATCCACATCATCTGACTGAACATCATAAGATTTTTATCCTTTGGAAATGTGTAAAAACATCTATTACAGAATGTTACTGAAAACGTAAACGGTGCAAAAAATATCTGTATAACTGTCTTATATTTTTGTTTGATTACTTGTTTTAATGCATTATCGTTTAGTTTGTGAAATTATTGTCTAAATAGCGCGTATTCGTATTTATTTGTATTTGTTTCGATAAAAATAAGTTTTCAGAGTTGAGTAATATGACTGTGAAATTTATGAAAATGTGGCGACACTTGGCGATATGTTTGGGGAATTGGTGACATTTTGGTGACAGAACAAAAGTTAAAATTTTTGAGTTTACGAGTCGATAGGATCAATAGGAGCCTAATTACCTCAGACTCACTACAGGAATGTTCTGGAAGCTTCCTAGGCTCATTCCGAGGGCGTTCGAATCAGCCAAGCAGTGATTTTTTTTTTTAAAAAATGGCGTTTATGTTTTATAAAATAAATAACAGATGGCGCTACGATTCAATTGACTTACTTCATTTATTATCTGTTTTGTTCAATTAAGTTCAAGAAGGAATTCGGTTTCTCGTAAAGATACTACAGATGCAAAAATGTCTTGACAGATGCAAAAATGTCAATGTCTTGACCTGAGCAGTTTCCCTCTGAAAGTATTCAAGTCACAATGTGGAAGTAATAACTTTTAAGCTACTCAGTAAATTTTAGGCTAAAAGCTATCGAAAAGCAAATAAAAAAAATGGCGACAAATGTGTTCAAGTAAGATTAAAAAAACAATGCATGCGCGATGCAGAAGAAAAAACGTATCCAACGCGCAGTTTGAAAATAATCCAGTTCTTTCATTTAATTATTAACAAAATAAAATTTATTTTGAAAAAATATGATATTAAAAATAAAAACTGACAAGTTATACGAGTTTATGCTTTTCCTGCACAATTTATTGTATTTTCAACCATAGTGTGTATATTTTATTATATGTGATACTCACATTATCAGCAGTATACTTATTACTGTGGATTAGGCAGTGCCTTTTTCCTCTTTTACTTGGAAAAAAGTCTTGCGGATAATAAGCCCTGCTAAGAAAAACACTGACTTTTATTTCTACTTTACCATGTCGTCGCAGATACGATAAAGGAACCGTAACAAGAAGGAAAAGGGGTACTTTGAGGCGGCTCTAAAACTTTTAATCTATCTAACTATGAATGCTACTAATTTAAATTTATCTTTATTTGATGAATAATTAAACATGGAAATGCACCAGCCACTTAATAGACAGCATGTGAATTATCCTGGCTTTCTGGATTACTGACTTTCTGAATTTATTAATTATCCCCTTTATAAATTATTCTGGATATTTATAAATTATCCTGGATTATTTATAAATTACCCTGGCTTTCTGGATCTTGTATAGATCATTATGCTTACCTGCAGTCTCAATTTGTAATATGTAGCATATTCTATTGCAGTTTGAATTCGATTCCAAACTGCAGAAAACGTCTACGACTGAGATGAGTTTGGTCTGACACTTTCAATTTATGATATCGTCTGCTTTATTATATATCGTTTGCTTTCTATATACTGTCTGCTTTCTATGTAAACGCCAGATTGTTGAAAATTTGAAGAAAATCTCTGTAAAGAAGTTTGCTTTGCCAAAACAATGTTTTTAGAAGCAAAGCTTTAAAATAAAAAATTCCATCAGCAGGCGATATATAGAAATAAAAATATGCATAAAGCAGGCGATATCAGAAACTAAAAATGTTACACGACAATCATAGAGTCTTAGACCACAGTGATGAACGTTCGGTTGTCAGTTATACTTTTCCGAATTATTTTATAATGTGTCACTGAATACGATCAGTTGTTTAGAATGGAAGATTCTGGTTTCGAACTCAGATGCAGTGAAACAAACACTAATTGGGGATTTTCTAATTTGTTTTCTTCGGTGTGTTTCGTTTGTCAGGGTGGATGTTTGGGAATTTTTCAGGTTTTCCTTTCTACCACACATAAATATGACTAGCTGTCTGCTAAAATTCCTTAACGCAGGAAATTTGGAAAACTCCAAAGCATTTTCCTCGACAAATGATCTTGCAGAAGGCAAAAATGCAACCTTGTTTCGCTGTTTAAGGTGACTGGATCGAAACATGGACTGTCTACTCCGATCTTTTCAGTAAGTTAAAATGAGTTCAGGCTTTAAAAACTTTAAATGTAATATATATATATATATATATATAAATTTATACGTCCTTGCCCATTTACACTAATCGTAGCCTTTTTCGTTTTGCTTTTTTTTCTGTTCTATGTTCTATTGTCAAAGTGTTCCATTTTGGAAGCGATATCGCAAAAGATTTAAAAATTAATAATTTAGAATAATAAGCAATTGTGAAGATTTTGAAAACATTTACAAACGGAGAAAAATTATATCTAAACAATACTTCTTCATTAGACATTGATGATGAACTTCGCCTTGTTTGTTGCCGCTCGAAGAATACGATTTAAAAGCAAGTAGCAAATCTGAATATATAAGGAAAGTTGGATTCTGAAGACGCCTCAATACGATGTGACTTAGAGGAAACGTTGTCTGACGTCATGGATATTTTAAACCAATGAGAATCGTAATAAAGAAGCATAATCATGATCTCAACTAGAACGAAAGGAACATCCATTTTATGACTAAGAAAGCTTTGTCAGATTGGATTTGAGCTAATTACCTTCCAATAAGGAACACGACTCACTAATCATCCAGATCACCACCGCCCAACAGTGTCCTTTCTGCCAAAATTATAAAAGTCGCAAATTACTGTTTTAAATTTTTATATTTTTTAGTGAACATTTGTTGCCGTTAAGTGCTTTATGAGCGATTGTTAGTCTTTTAATTATGTTTTGTTTAATAGAGAAAAATGTTTGGGGCTCAATGAAAAAAAATCCTTGTTTTAAAAGATACGGCAAATAAATAAAGATATAGTAAGTAAATAAAATGTTAGGTAAATAAATAAAAAGTATGGTAAATAAATAAAATATATGGTGGTAAAGTGAAATGTTTTCGAATGTTTTGCAGCTGCTTTCTTTATAGACTTGTTTTATTTTCACCCTAAAAGAACACACTATTCCAAAGAATGGTTAAAAAAAAAAAAAAAAAAAAAAATCGGAAGTCCCTGCGATTAGTAACAGATAGACTTCCAAAGATTTATGGAAGCAGAAGCGAATGTATAAAGACTGCAAAATTCCATATTTCCTATTTTCCACATTTTTAAAGCTAAAAATTTGAGCCAAAAAGTCGCCAGTATGAAGGTCTAAGTTTGAATCTCTATGTTGGAAAAAACTGTTTTCATATACCGCTTTACGGATAATTAAATTTAAGAGTTTATCGTTGCAGAAATAATTTTTAAATTTTAAACGGGTAAAAATTAATAAAATAATCGAATCCAGCTTTTATGTTATTCATCGTTAAATATTGCTGATCTGGTAGCCGAACGGTTTACGTTCTAGCCTTCTTTTCTATAGTTTGTAGATTCGAATCTTACTTTCAGTATGGATGTTTTGATGCCGCATAATGGACATCGTAATTGTAGGAAACCATTGTGAGACAATTTGCCATTCTGGGAGGACGTCATTGATAGCACTCCGTATTCTTACATCGCAATTGATAGTATCCGGAAAATTCCCACGCTCCCACCCCGATGGAGTGTAGAATCACAACATTCACTTCCCGTTCTTCAGCAGTAGTGTCTAACGGCACCTTAAGCTCCGAAAAGTAGGTTGTCCAACCAGTAAGCCTCTCTCGAGAATCCTTTCGGCGATGGATGTTTACAGTAATTGGGAATCTACTTTAAGCTTATAGATCCTGGTCCATATGCGACAGTTCGCCTTCAGGTCGAAGAATGGCGGCTGCATGACAATCAAGCCGAAGAAACTGTTGTTTATTAGTACTTTTAATAACTGATTTTACTTGGCGGGATGAGACACTTTGTTTATAAAAAAATATTGTTCCTGTCAGGTTAGAGTAAGTAATCTTAGTTAAACACCTTTTTCAAGATGTTTAAAATTTAGTAAAAATTATCTTATATAGTTTAAGCACCTTTTTTTCAGTTCTAATTAAATTCATAAAATTACATAAATTTTAAAATTATTTTTTTAAGGGAAAATGGGAAATTTTGTTGTCAGGGCTGAGTAACATATCATAAAATCATTATCATTAAGCGTAAAATGTATGTATTTAAAACTGTTACAAAATGTTTACTAATTTTATGAGACTGATTGATTTCCAGTGATATCAACTTTGTAAACTGATCTCTTGTTAAGTAAAAGTTGACTGCACGTGAATCTTTTGGAAATGTTAGCAGAACTAGTAGGATATCTCCAAACTGCCACTTATTTCATCACCAAGTAATTCTAACTGCATTGCCACTTAAAGAAAACCGTATATATGACACAAAAATGATGTATAACACGAAGAAACACCGAACCTGGAAACAAAAAACTACAAAAATTGAAATTGGTAACACCAAGTGGAAAACCGGAAATACTATAATCAAAACAAAGGTAAAATCGGTGAGAAATCTTTTGGGGGGATATATCATACTTAACCATTTTAGCAAAGAATTGAGTAATAGAAAACAGCAGAAAAGTATAACGAAGAATCGTTGGCTTAAATAATTTATTTCGCAGTTTATAATATAATTTATTTTAAGGTAGCACCTAGAAAATGACACTTTCGATATCTCCTTAAAATGATTCCATGAGGTCAATGGAAAAATTCAGTGGACATTGCGAAAGAATCGATTTGCTGTGGTTAAAATGCAAAGAATTTCATCCCGATGGCTTTTGGTTGCATCATATTGTTGTCACCTAATGAATATCGTTGCATCTTAATAATATTATCTCCTTAAGATTTCTTCATGAAATTAATGGAAAAACTCAAATATATTGTGGATGAATTAGTATAATAAAGTAGAGACTAAAAGTAATGTTCCGATGACCTTTGATTGTGTGAAGAATCATCATAAGAGTCTATGAGCCACCATAAGAGCCCCTCCAAACACTAATAAATTTCGAGATATCATATTCTTAAAATATCCTCAGGAAGTCAACAGAAAGCTTCAGCACACTTTATAGATGAATCAATGTATTAAAAAAAACTGACGTTCTACAAATGAAACAATATTTTAAGACAGACGTTCTAAAAATAACTCTCCATGATGACCCCTGATTGTGTGAAGAATCATCATAAGAGTTTATCAACCAAACACTAATAATTTTTAAAATATCCTTAGGAAGTTAAAGGAAGGCTTCAACACACATTATGGATGAATGGTGTATTGAGACAGATATTCAAAGCATCAATGACTTTAGTTGTATGAAGAACCATTGTAAGGTGGCATCCATATATAATAGCAAAGTTTTATTCTCACGGTGCTCTTAGGGTATTCATTATAAATCTTAACATCTTCATGATTATATCTAATAGCTCATTAAAGATGCCACTATGACAAGTCCTGGTGACATACATGTATTGTTAGAAATTATTTCTAAGATTCTTCTCTGATGACTGATAAATTTTAACATATTATTATTTCATTTCTCTTTGAAATAATCCGAAATGCGATATGAATTACTAAACTTAAGGTAAAATTTTCCAGATTAATAATTTTATATATATATATATATATATATATATATATATATATATATATATAAAAAAAAAAATGCTATTGTAAGTAGACACCCCTCTTTCTGTGGTTTTTTGTGTGATCTGTTTGGAATCACATAAATATTTTCTTCATGACTGCCTTTCCAAATATCAAAACAACTGAAGAGAAATCAATCATTTCTAAAACACTCTCCCAAATATTTTCATTTTTTTCCAACGTGTTAACCTTCTGTTTGGAATCCCATTTTTCCTTTAATTGGCGCCTTTCATGGATACAATCTCATCTCCAGAAGAAAAAAATTGATTCTTCGACCAATCGACGTACAGGAATTTGTCATGCTCCGTAAATTTCGTCATTCGCCCATTATGGCGTTCCTCCCGGGGAAGGGAGGGGAAAATCCGTATCACCCCTCTCCGTGCCACTAGGTATTCAAGCGGGGGAGATGAAAAACAGGAGAGCTACCCTGACAGCTAAACGAGATGGGAAGGAAATCCCTGAGAAACCGGAGTGCATTAGTTTTCCTGAATCCAGGAGCTCAATCCGGGGAAAATTGCCTTGTAGTGTGCGAAAGTAATGACTCCGGGTGTTCGATCTCGGGGGAAGGCGAAGAAATGAGCGAGTGGAGTTGAGGGGAGCGCTCTTTGTTTAGCACTTCTGCTCTCTCCAGAGGACGAGGTGGTATTCGAGCGGCTTGACGGAGCGAAAATATTCTTTTCTCGTTCGCGAGCTCAAAGCCATTAGCAATTATAATTATTTAATATTTTATCAAAAGTCTTAAGAGCAGGATAACTGTTGCTCGGATAAAGTACGTGAGGAGGCTTTCGAGTGGGGCTTTTCTCCTTTCTTCCGCGTGACCAAGCGGCTGCCATTTCGATGCCTTTGAATCTTAGTTTGCTTATTGTCAATCGACGTTCTGAATGGAGCTGTATAAGTGTGCATCTACGTTAAGTCTGTCTCAATCCCTTGATCAGGATAGATTAATGAATATTTCCGATTAAAAAACAAAATCGTGTTCCTAAAAACATAGTTAAAAAGTCGTAAACGATCTGCAAGGTAACGGCATTTCAAAAATCTTACAAATGACTTAATAATTGCATAAAAAGTTATAGGTTTTAAAGAGATAATTTTCTTTGTCTAAATACGCTATCTAACAGTACTATATTTAACTATAGCTATCCATCTGCAGTCATTTTAAACTATGGTCAAGTGACGCACGACATATTTGCTTGAATCCTTTCCTTTAACTCCAAACAACATACGTACATAAGATGCAGGTGAGCCCTTGACTGTTCCTGAAAGTTACCGTGTTTAGAATACCAAGCGCTTTGTAATTTTGAACCACGGTTAGGAGCCCAGATCACACCTGAATTGCCATCCTTTTCTCTACGTCCACGCCACACCAGCAGAAAGAATGGTGAACGTCACATATTGACGTGGACACGTATCAAATCCACGAAGTTCCAACAGCCCAATGAGGGGGAGGGGATGTCCGCGGCAAATGGTGATCTAACGACTTCACTTCGCTGATCTAACGACTCCACACAACATTAGTACACAGCGACAGAACCCTACACGACATCTGACCAGGGAGAGAGTATGAGTAAATTCATGACATCATTTATCTACTGGGTTTGACTGCGAACAAACCTTCTTCCGGGAGCACTCCATGAACCGTGTAGGAAATTATCAATCAATCAATTAAATCAGGGAGAGAGAAAAGTAGAGGATTTTGTTTTGATCACTTCTGAAAGCGTTACAGTCAAATGTAGGAACGCAAGCGAGGGAGGAGAAGATATTCAGATTTAAAGTCCTCGATAATTAATAATTGCAAACACTATATTTTCAAAAGAGAAATTATTTCCTTTTTTGTGCTGAAAGTTTTCCCAGCTATTTGTCTCTGGAAACTTTCAGTACATAAAAATGAAATGCGTGAGATATTCTGTTTACAAATGTCATGGATTTATCTGCATCTCCATTATTTTCTGAAATAATTAAGCATCAAAATGCGTCAAACATTTTATAACATGTTTATGTTTCAAAATTATAAGAACATCTAAAACACTATTTGCTGAAGGGACCCATTCACCTACCTTGAAATATTGTCAATTTTTGTTTGTGAACTCTGATTTTTTCAGCTTCTAAAACTGTTTCTTATTTTATTATCTATCAAATAAAATTAAGTTACAGGAATGAGAAAAATATGTCGCGTCTTTTATAATATGAAACCGGAAGTTGTATTTTCGAACCATGAAACAGATGAAAGAAGTGGTATTTGCTATGTTTTCGTAAGCTGCACCGATTCATCTCTATGAGAATGAGGTGGTCATTTGGCTCTTGCATTCGGCAACATGGTTCGCTGTCTCAAGCGAAATTATAACTTTAAAGGTGATTTTCGCAGCACTAACGCCTTTCATAAAATCATGTTATGAGTGGAATTTTAGCCGTTTTGTTAAAACTTCACTAAAATTTGGCCGAAAATAGCCACTTTCACAAAAAATATGCTATATGTAATTAACATTTTGACTAATTTTTGTGTTTAGGTTCTTCTAAGAAATCGAGATTAAAGAAAATTAAAATTAAATGGTAAGAAAAAATTGTGCCTCGAATGTAAGCTGATATTTTAAACAACGCACTACATAAATTGAATAATTTAAAAGAATTAAAATATATTATATTTTCTTAAATAAACCATCAAATAAAAAAATTGAATTAGCTTCATGTAGCAAATAAGTTTTTTGGAATCTCAGTATTATATAAAGGTAAAAAACACTTAAATTTTGCATTCAAAACCATTTGAGTTTTAAAAGTTATTATAGTCAATGTGCTTGACAATTGTGACAGATATTTGAATGAAAAATATTTAAAATTAAAATATTTAATATAATTAAATGTGTCTTAAAACAATAAGGTTATATTTTCAATTTCATTTATGAACTTCAATTTAATTCAATTAAAAACTTTTATATCATTTATGATCAAAATTGCAAGAGTCACAGTCACTCACTGTAATAAATGGATTGATGGAAAAATTAAAATAAAAACGGCATTTAAATGCATTATTTTTCAAATTTGGCATATCTTTTTTTCTAGCGAGGTCTAGGAAAATTACTATGTGATAACATATTTTGTAGCTTCGAATATTCAGATTGTCTTTATAAAAGCTAACACACTTATTTTATCACCAATAAGAAGTTTTCAACTTGATTTCCCGAGCCATTCAAATTGAATTAAGTACAAAATTGAATAAAACTACCGAAAATATTACTTTAGCTTCATTTAAGTTAGATTTTTGAACTATTTATTCATCACATTAATAATAGTAACGAGTTTGACTGCTTGTTTGTATACATCGGATACTTATAAAAAACAAAATGTAAAGTACATAGAAGCTAGAGTTACTGACTCATTTAATAATTTTTGAGTATCTTTTCTTTTATGAAAAACGTTAGAGACAATTCCTTTTTCCAATCAGAGTAGCTCTTCTTTTATCGTCTGCGTTCGGTTATTTCCCAGAAAGAACTAATTTCTTGCGCAGCTGGAGCACTTGATATAACGTCACAAAAATGTTTTGGGGTTTGTAAAGATTGTAACGCCGAACGCCCTGTCTAGTGGTCAGAGTGCCTGACGGCGGATAAAGAGGTCCTGGGTTCGAATCCCGGTTCCGGCATGGATGTGCTTTCTCTCTCTATCTATCCTGTCTTTGTCCTTTCTGTGTATGAATGAGGTGGGAATGGTTGTCTACCCTATAAACGGGTCCCTATGGCATGTGTGTACTGAAGCAGTCGAACTCCACACCAAATATGCTTCTGTATGAAAAAGGGGAGCAGCGCACCCCATATTGCCAGCCTAGCTATTACAAAAAAAAAAAAAAAAAAAAAAACTGTAACACATAGGAGGAAATTATCTAGCATTTATGACCTTAAGGATCAAGGTTACCATCGCCAAAGAGCTGACATGTTTGCCTGCACTGTGACAAAATATGGACTACTGTTTTGATATTCTTCAATCGACGAAGTACACACGCATGGAAGTTCACAGACAAGTGCACGGAACTTCTTGAATCAGTTTAACTCTACCAATGTGATTATATTTTTAAACCTGTCTTTTTTTTATATTATTTTAAGCATTGCTAAATAGCAAACGCGTAACATGATATATTTTATAAATAATCTTTATATAGGTATGATAAAATATTTATTTTTTCTTTGAAATATTTGAGGGAATAATGATTTAAAATCATTGTATGCTATGTTAAAAAAAAGCAGAATTATGGTGTATAAATTAATTATACTTTACAATAGCAGATAATATAGGTCCGTGGTGATGTGGTCGATTAGGGCTTTTGTTTTCGTTGTAGGAAGTGATTTGAAAAACTGAGTCAACCGAAGATCCGTCGTGTTCGCTTATGGCAGTAGATGCACTTTAAGTATGCTGTGGTCGCAATATCCTCCATGTGAAATGATACATCTGGAAGTGGCAGGCCAAGGCTAAGATTCTTCTGTTTGATTAATGATTACTAAGTTATAAAGACTCACCCACCACGAGTAGCTATCTTTTCTTCCCCTTGTTCAAAAATAGGTGAAATATTAAAGTAGCATGAGAAATAAAATAATGTGATTCAATAAATCACACTAAATTATGTCACTCGAATAATTTGCAAGATATCATATGTAGATCGTTAATAGTAATGTAAATTTGTACAAAAAATAATATATATATATATCATTTTTGCCAATTTAAGTTAACTGTAAAGTGGATGAATAGTTTTTTTCCCCCCATTTTGAGTTTTTTTTTTATTTTATTGTCGATGTGTTCCATTTTGGAAGGAATATCGCTAAAGATTTGAAAACTAATTACTTAGAGCAGCGGGAAATTTTCATAATTTTGAAATCTATAACAAACGAAAAAAATTATAATAAAAAAGCACTTCTTTATTACTGATAAATATTATAATTAGAATTTTTTTCTCATCGCCGAGAACACTCAGGCATTCGATGGTGAACTTCGCCTTGTTTGCTGTCCCTCGAAGAATGCGATTTCAAGGCAGGCAGCAAAGGCGGATATACGATGTCGTCTGAATACGATATGACGTAGATGAAATATTACCTGACGTCATGGATAATGTCATGGATATTTTAAACCAATGAGAATTATTATAAAATAGCGTAATCATATTCTCAACTGGAACAACAAAACAATCACGTTATTTTTTATTTATTTATTTATTTTTTTAAAGGGGGGGAAAAAAAAGGATTTTTGTTATTGAAATTTGTTTGTATCCGATTAAACATGACTTACGTTAGAAATATTGAAGGAAAATAAATATGTAAGTAAACGTTTTACACCGCTTTTTGCAAATTCTTCAAGTACTCGGAAGTCTAAAAATTATTAAATTTTAATAATAGCGTCGCTGATTTAAAATGCACTGCTATTACTAAAATGAAAAATGAGCGATGATAAAACATTTTCCCAGTTTCAAAGTATTAAAAATGCTCCAAGAGTTTGCTTAAAGACTGCACTTTAATTGCACGCCTAATGATTAAGCTTGTTTGACTAAGAAGAGGCATTAAATTTCCCCCCAAACAAATTTCAAAAGTTTAGCTCAAACAAAATATTTAATGCGCTCTTTCTAAATTTTGGAATTTTAATACAGGCAAAATAAGCAGATTTCGGTTACTTTTTCATTTTAAAATTACGTCAAGATAAAGTAAGTCTTCAGAAAAAAAATTGTGTTTCTGATAATATATTTTCTGAAATATAAGTTTAGCTTTGAGCAATAAATATAATTGAAGTTGTTTTGCTGGAAATTTCATAATACTGTTTATTATTTAATTAAAAATTGAAAAGACATTTTTAATGAAATCGCTCATTGGTTTGAAACATTGAATTCGTGGGAAGAAAGTAGAACGATTTTTATGAAAAATGGACGACTGAATCAGGTCATTATAATTTCACTGACGTGTTAGAATAAGAAACGAATATCCTCTCCAAAAAAACATTGCAAAAGAGATTCATTTGATCGGGAAAATTATTTCCACCTCATTAATTACTGCTAATTGAATTTTTTAATTTAGTTTTAATGGAAATTCATCATTTTTCCACAATGATTCAGCAGTTACTTTCCTAAAAGAAAATTATTGTTTTTAATTAGAAATTAAACTTTGATGGGAAATAATGAGTTTTCAATTCATAATTGTAAATGATTTTATTTGTTGTATGTCCTCGACTATCCCGTAATTTATTTATTCTGAGTCTTTTTATAAGAATTGATCACAGAAAATTTTCTTTTAAGAGATAAATGATAGGTTAAGTTACTGCTACAAGTTTACGGATGTCTATTCCATTGGTTCGAATGATTTAAGGACAAATTACGGCTTCGTCGTTTTGAACTGCAGTGAAAATGACGGTGTTAACACATGAGTGAACACCTCTTTCTCTTTATAGCCTTCCGAATTTCTCCAGCTATAGCTCTGGTTTATGAGTATTACAATTAAGTTTTTATCCTAACACATTTTAGTTTGTTTATATTTATTGTAGTTAATTATTATTCCCACACAGAGTTATCTGAGATATATACGCACACACACACACTTATGTATATAATATGAATTGAAATTAAGGATATTCCCGAGATGTCTAGAGTTCTTATATTTTAATTAAATATTATCCTGAAATATATCGGGTGAATGCACTTTACAATAAATTATACTCGTACGTTCCCTCGGGTGAATATTCATTTATACTACAATTCATTACGATCTATTGGGTAGTCGGTTTCTGCTAAATTAATCTGCGCAGTTTATCTTTCCCCTGTCTTGGCTCACATAGACTGTGAAACTTGAACTATAATATTCGTCAATTTCAATATTGGCAATAATGATTGTGTGATATTTTCTCAAAAAAATATTTTTAAGTAATATCGATTAATATATCATCACAATCGTAACTGATCGATATACGACAGACAATAATGACAGAATCAGAACGCGCTTTCACATCTTTAAAAAATATATGGAATGTGCCCTATGAGATCTGGTTTATTTAATTCATTTACATTTAATAAAAAATAAGAAAAAACCATGTTCGTTCGCATTTCCTTCTTTTTGCAATTTTTCAAAAAAATCTCGTTTTATTTGTTGTTGTCGTTATGGTTTCTATTCTTAGAATGTGTCGCGTTACTACACCATCTCCGTGAAACCAAAATTTATTAAAAAATTAAAAAACAGGCATGGGTCTCTTAAAATTTCGAGTAACTTAAGACACAAGCACCTGAGAATATGGTCAGGGGGGGATTCTTCAGCTCTGCCCCCATGATACTCCAGATAGATCTTCTCTCCCTAAAGATATGTTAGGGGTTTGATGCGACAACTGGATTTCTTTCATTTATTTGCATTGAATAACAATATATGAAAAATTATAGTTTTTTGCAGTTTTTGAAAACAAAAAATGTGTGAAATGATACTGGTGTCCATTCAAACAACCCCTTCTATGTCGGTTGTTGTTTCTATGTTTATCAACAGGTGCAATAAGCACATTATTTCTCTTATCCTTCCCTTTCTTTAGTTATGTGTCCCACTGACCTCTTGCTTTCTGGGTGTTGTCGCCAGCGATCACGCAATTCTTCTGCTCATTTATAAAATGAAGATTCAGAGTAAGCACACTCAAAGCATCCGTTCGGTCCCAGTGTTTCTCAACCACCCGTCCACGAGAGATATTTGCTGGTGTTCGAAACTTCCAGCTGTGTGTCCAAAATCCAAAGTGTCCCAGACCGACAACTGGTATTAAAACAGAACCTACATTACAATAACAGTAGTTTACAAGTTTAAAAAAAATAATAAGATCGTTGATGTGAAAAGTATAAAAAAAACTGCCCAATCGCCTTTCCTTAATTGCCGCTTAGTGTGTATAGAAGTTAGTGTACCCCTGTCTACCTTGAGTATCGTTGAATATCTATCGTAATAATTTATAAAATTATTTTGATTATCTAATTATTCTTTCAAAATTACTTTTGTCTTCATGATTCATTTATGTGAAAAAATTGTGCCAATGTGTCGATTATTAAACATAACTGTCTTCCTCATAACGAATCGAAATATTTTACCGTTCGTTGGTGTAAATACAAATGAGAAACACTGCCCTACACCCCGTCTGGAATGCATAAGAGCTCTACATGTCTTTATGATTCCGAATCATCTGGTTGCATTCCATGTATCCTAGGAAATAGTGGTGGGGACTGCCTTAGTGGGGGACCATGCTCTTCAGAGCGAAATGTTTTAGGTACGATCCCAGCACCTGTGGAACAATAGTAGTTGCACTTCTGTCTTCTGCATGCGCATATATCGAGGTGGGTGCTAGGTAGTTTTCCAGGTTTTTTTTCTCCTCTGCTACACGTGGCTCACTATTAATGATAAGTCTTCGTAGAAGAAAATTTAAGCGGGTGTACTAAAAAGCCTTATGGCATAGCAGTTTCAGGGCGGTGGTTGTTGTTTTTCTGCATTATTAGATACCATGATATGTCATGCATATGATAGATGAACCACTTCATAGCCGACGTCACTATTTCAAGCGCCCACTTGAGAAGGGGTTCGAGAGGCGCAACAGCTTCCCCAGAGAGCGGAGGAGAAAATCGAGAGACGCGAACACGAAAAGCCTAAAGACGGAGGGCTTTAAAGACGTTCCTTTTTGATAGCAGCAAGACGCCTGCTCCTGTCCCCCATAACTCTTTAAATTTCATTCTATTAAGACGATTAATTGTAAATATCCCAAACTTGTATATATTTGTATTTGTAAATATATGTTAACTAAATATTAGGCTTTATATAAGAATTGTTAATTAATTAAATTACGCCCCCCTCTTGGCCACTACCAGTCCCACAAAACTCAGAAGCGGGATTGATTGAAATGATTAGCTGGATAACAAAAATTTCAGATTGTTGGAAGAATTTTGTTTAGAGAAATACGGTAAGGCATTGGTTTGGAACCAGAGAAAGATGCGAATCCTCATCGAACATCTATAAAGGTACGTGAACATTTTTCATAGTACAAAATGATATTAAACGCTATAAAAGAAATAAACGTTGCATTGAAAAATTTTAAAGCAGATAAAATGAAAATTTTGCACAGATTGATTTTTGATCATGATGGAGATAGATTAAATCGTAAAAGAATTAGTAATTTTGATGGTTTTGTTATTGAAAGTAGTGAGTATAGAGACAAATTAAAAAAAGATAAACAATGAGTATTCGCTTGGCGAACTTATTACTGCATCGAACATTTTAAATATTTCTTTTCAAGGATCCAAAGCTGAGTTCGCAAAAGAATTTTCTCTCTGTTATGTGACCTTGAACTCTTAACTCAAAACACTGAAGAGGATTCGAAAACTGCTGACTCAGAAAGTAAAGCGGTAGAAGAAATAAGTAAAAATGATTTTTGAATGCAATGCAATGCAAGTAAAAAGAAAAGTGCATGTGACTGTTTAAAGAAGAATGAAAATGTTTGTGAAAATGACTTTTATGCACATACTGTTATTCCAAGTGTTAATATTAATTATGAAGATATCGAAAGCACTATTACTAAATTTAAAGCAGAATCGCGGGAAAATACAATTAACTGGATTGATAATTTTGAGGATATGTCGAAAATATTTAATTTATCAGACTTACAAAAGTTTGTTATAGCTAAAAGATCGTTAGGAGGAAATGCTCAATTATTTGTTCGGACAGAACCACAAATAAATTCTTAGAAAAAATTGAGACGAGCGTTGATCGATGAATTTTCGTTTGAAATAAACTCATCTAAGTTACATGATCTTTTGTGTAAAAGAAAAATACGTTATTCTGAATCTGTTCAGGAGTATTTTTTAAAAATGAGGGAGTTGTGCAATTGCGGTAAAATTGAAGAATCTGCTTTAATGGAGCATGTTATCAATGGAAACATTGATAGACAAGAAAACAAACTTGTTTTGTATGGATGTAAGAATTTAAGTGAATTTTAAAAAAAATCAGTTTATGAAGTAATAAAAAAAAGTGATTCTGTTAAAAGTAAAAATGCTTTCGATAAAACGAAAACAAAATATAATTCTCATGATAAAAATGATAATTTTGATAAAATGAAATCAAAATATGAATATATATATATATATATAATATATATATATATATATATAATAATAATAATAATAGAGTTAATTCTAAGAATGAAGGTGTAAATAAAATAAGGTACTATGATGGTTTTGAAAAAATGAAATCAGTGATTTTAATGATCGTAAAGATAAAATTTGTTTTGATTGTGGTGAAAAAAATCATATTTCTAAATTTTATGAACATAAAGAGAGGGGTGTTAATTGTTTTCGATGTCATAATTTTGGACATAAAGCTTCATTGTGTCCAAAAATTGATTCTAAACCTGAAGTAGCAACAATGAATGTACTAATGCAGTGTGAAACCTTAATTTATGAAACGGATTAAGATTTAAAATAAATATCAATGTGCAAAAGAAGTTAATACTTTATCAATTCTACCTGTTGATTTAAGTTTTAATGAAGTTAAACTGAACATTGAACCTAATGTTTAAAAAAATTTTAAATATAAGGTGCAACAATTAGTTTCTAGTTATGTGCCACGTAAAACAAAATTAACAAATGTTCAATTAGAAAGTTTGTTAAAAAGTAATGAGCCTATATCTCATCAACCCCGTAGATTACCATTTTCAGAGAAAGAGATAAGTTGAAACCCAAATAGACGAATGGTTAGAACAAAGTATAATAGAAGCCAGTTCTTCAGAATATTGTAGCGCAGTAGTAATCATAAAGAAAAAAGACGGAACACCTCGTTTGTGCATAGATTATCGGAGATTAAATAAAGTAATTGTAAAAGATAGATTTCCCCTCCCATTGATTGAAGATATATTAGATATGTTGCAGGAGACGTGTGTAAAGAAGTATAGCAGAAAATACTCTTCATTTGTAACTCATGAAGGCCAGTACCAATTTCTTAAGATTCCTTTTGGATTGTGTAATTCTCCAGCCGTGTTTCAAAGATTTATTAACACTATTTCCCGACCATTGATTAGTGATAGTGCTGTTTTGCCTTATATGGACGATATGGGAGCCAGTCCCGCAGCGATTTCAAAGGTAATATTGAGTTATATACGTTCCCGGACAATGGCCCAGAGTCTATCCGGAAAGTGCATCTCTGTCTTGACATTTCGATACCTACGGGTTTTGATAGTCAAGTTCTTTGAATTGCGAACCATCTGACCTTCACCTCCACGTGGTGGCTCCTGGAAACGTCAGTTTACTGGCGGCAAACGAAGGCAGAGGGACTATAACGAGCAGACATAGCTTTTAGCTCGTTCCCATTTTGTTACGAGAGGACACTACTTTAACTCGTACAAATGGCTAGGGAAAATGAGTTACGTACTGACGCTCACGAGAGTAAGACTGAGATATATAGTTGTGAGAACCCAAGTGGTGTAACAGTAAAGTCGAACTTAGCAATTTTGCTGGATACGGAAAAGGAAATTCAAAATACGCTCGCAACGAGCAAAGTTAGCACTGCTCTTCAGCAGAAAATCCGGAATGGACTAGCTGAAATTTTGCATATTGCGATGCAACAATTAGAAAAGAACGCCTTCCTTGAAGGACAATTAAAAGCTAAGAAATCTCTTCCTATCTCCCAGGAGAAAACTTTTGCGGAAGTAGTTAGGAAAGGGAAGCCGAAAGCAAACAAGGCCCAAAGAGTTAGAAGCAGAAGCAGGGCAAGATGTGATAAGTCTCGTCAGAGACAAGAAAATGTTGTCTTAGTCTATCCAAAGAAAGAGTCTTCTTCGGGGAAGAAACTAAGAATATTATTAAAAGCTCTATAAACCTAGTCAAGCTGGGACTTAAAGTTAAGAACATTCGTCCAGTGCGTAAAAGAAGAATAGTGCTAGAAACGAGTTCAATGGAGGAAATTAATAAATTAATAGAAGAAATTAAAAAGAATGACAATCTTACCGATAAAATTGAAGTCAGGAAGCCCGAACCTAAACAGCCCAGAATTATAATTTACAATGCGGATAAGGAACTAATCAAAGAAGAAATTGCGAATAGAATTATCACTCAAAATTCTCTTAGAGAAGACGCCAAACTAGAATCCGTTCACAGCTTTAAAGGTAGGAACGGAATAAATTGGATTTTAACACTTAATGGTACTGCACGGAAAGAACTTAAGGCGAGGAAAAAGATCTTCCTGGGTTGGACTTCTGTCCAATTCAGAGAATACTTGAGAATAAGTAAATGTTTCAAATGCTTAAGATATGGACATATAGCCAAATTTTGCAAAGGTGATGAAGCGTGCAGAAGATGCTCAGGCGCACACATAGACAACAAATGCGATAAAGAAATCAAATGTAAAAAATGCGAGGAAAGCAACTTAAAGTTCAAAACTAAATATAAAACTGATCACCAGGTGAACAGTAAAACTTACCCAATTTACGAAAGAGAGATAAACAAACTCATCACTAAAACTAAATATGAATAACACGGACAACAATAACTCCATCGAATTTGCACATCTTAATCTTTATCATTGTCGGGCAGCTAATGCTACGCTTTCCCAAGACATATTAGATTTAAATATGGACTTATCTCAATCAATGACCCGTTTCAATGACTCAATCAATGACCATTTCCCATGACATTCGAAGGAAAAATTTGCGGCTTTCCTCTTAACTTCACTATCACTGCTAGTTATAACCCAAAAGCGGCTGTGATCAATAACAAACGATACATGGTTTCACCAGTCCACGTCTCTCATGAAATGGTAGTGATTAACACTCAATTCACTAACGTTAACTACAACATTTGCTCAATCTATTGCCCACCGTCTTGCAATATTAATGAATCTTTAAAAAGTTTAGAAGAACTCTTAGCGATATAACAACTCCCAAAAGTGGATCATATTAGGAGATTTTAATGCCAAATCTACCACTTGGAGCCCAAGAAACACAGACAACAGAGGCCACACCCTAATAGAATTTGCATCTAAATTCTATCTTATTTTTGAAAACGATGCAAACAGCTGACCAACATACAGTAGTACACTCGGCGAAAGCTGGATTGATCTTCTCATAACTAAGAACCTACATCATGACAGTATTACAAACTGGAATATTAGCGATAAATTTACAGCTAGTGATCACCAGCGCGTGACATTTAATCTCTCTAACGTCAAAGCCCGCTACATGACTAATATCAGATATAACTCCAACACTCTGAACTGGCCTGCATTTAAGAAATACTTAACGGACATTCCAAAACACTACCCTATCGCTGACGCAAGTGACTTAGAAAATACAATTGAACTTATTGAAAACCTCCTTCAAACACTTTGTATTAAACATAAAAGGAGACATACCCAGAAAGCTAACTCCAACTATTGGTGGACCCCGGCGCTCACGGAAGAGCGAAGTCGAGTCAGAGCATTAAGACGACGCTTCCAAGCAGAAACTAACAAACAAAGACGTGACATTAGAAAGATTGAATTCAAAAAAAGCAGCAGCCCAATACAGAAAGAATATTCTTCTCACTAAACAAAAGGCTTTCCGGCAATATCTAGGCACCATAACAGAACGTAACGCATTTGGCGGAACATACAAAATTGTCAGAAACAAAATTAAAAGACCAGAAGCTTTCTCTCATATTAAACTAGAAGACGGGACTTCTACCATCTCTCCAGATGAGTCTATCAATCTTGTCTTAAAGCATCACTTCCCCTACGAGAACACACATCGGCACATTGCCCTACATCGTCTCCAGACGACCCTCCAGTCTCTCCGGACGAAGTAGAGGGCACAATCAGTTCCATGGATCGAAATAAGGCCCCAGGCTATAACAACATTTCTCTTGAGGTTTATGAAGAACTCTTCCTAACGGATAAAGCCTGGTTTACAAACATTCTCAATCTCTGCAACAGCAAAGGTAAATTTCCTCGCATCTGGAAACAAGCCAAAGTAGTTCTAATACCTAAGAACGGCAAAGACCCAACGAACTGTGAGTCGTATAAACCGATTTGCCTTCTTCCCATCTGGGGGAAGATACTCGATAAATTGCTGCACAAAAGAATAAGTCACTTCTTTCAAGCGAACAACCTTCTTCACAGCAATCAATTTGGATTCTGTAAAGGGAAAAGCACATCAGATGCACTTTATCAAATCATAAACAATATCAAAGCTAATCAGAAGAATAAATTTGACACGTGTATGATTTCACTTGATATTAAAAACGCTTTCAACTCGGCAAGATGGACAGATATCATCAGCTTATTATACAAATTTAATGTTCCTAATAACACTTATAGTACCATTTGCTCCTTCCTCGAAGATAGAACATACTTAAATGCGCAATCCAAACCGATCAGTTATACAAATGGAGTTCCACAAGGCTCCAGCCTTGGACCCTTTCTGTGGCTGTTAATCGCAAACGAGTTGCTCAGAAAAGATTTTGGGCCCCATGTGTTATGCCAGGCTTTTGCCGATGACGTGGCTCTCATCATCTCCAATTCTTCTTACTTTAAATTCACAAAGCAAGCTAGAAAACCTCTTACCATCGTGGAAAATTGGACCCAAAAATTTGGACTCCAATTAAGCATTAAGAAATGTCAATATACAATATTTGAATTTGGAAAAGATATCACTAGGAGGCCAGGCATTAGTCTTGGAGGAAAGAAGCTGGCCTACACTAGAGAACTGAAATACCTTGGAATCACATTAGACCCAAAATTAACTTGGAATTGCCATCTGTCCAAAGTCAAAGACACGATTAATAACGTCATTAACAAACTGACGAGAATCACAAGAGCAACTTGGGGATTAAACCCCTAAGTACTTAAAATGATGTACAATATTGCTATAGAAAGTATGATTCTGTACGGCTCCCCAGCGTGGTTCAATGGCACAGTCAAGCAGAACATTAAATTTCAACAAATACAGAGAATCACCCTTTTAAAGATTGCCAAAACATACAAAACTACTTCCACCCCTGCACTCCAGACTGGAGTGCAGGGGTGGAAGTAGTTTTGTATGTATGTGGAGTGCAGGGGTGGAAGTAGGGTGGAAGTAGCAGGGGTGCTTTGAGTTGAATGGGTTGCCCGCCCATTCAACTCAAAGCAGAGGCGCTTCAACTCAGGTTTCTTCTTTGGAGAAAAGGAAAAGAAATAGATATAAACGGAACTACACTTAGCCCAACAAATGCCTGGACTTATCCAGTACAGTTTAACCCTCCATGGAAGATTCGACTCATACAGTGGGATTTCCTCGCAAATCATAATGATACCATTGCATATACAGATGGTTCTCGCCTAAATGAACGCACAGGGTGTGCCTCTTTAATCTTCAGAGGAGACCAATTAATTCCCAAAATCAAGAAGAGACTCAACGACACTGCCACGGTATTTGAAGCTGAAGCTCAAGCCATCCTCAGTATTATTAAATTCGGAATTGAAATTAACGACACCTGCCATATCCACACAGACTCCAGGTCGGTCCTTTTAGCACTTTCCTCCCCAAACCCCTTCAGCGACACTATTAGAGACATTCAATCACTCCTAGACAGTCACTCACACCGCTTCACTTTTCATTGGGTGAAGGCCCATTGTAGCACCCAATATAATGAGGAAGCGGATGCAGAAGGCTAAGGAAGCTACTGAATTTGAGAATATTGAGATCGTTGTCAGAATCAGTAAGCAACAAACAAGAAAAATCTTGGAAGACAGCATCCACTCCCGATGGCAACAGCTCTGGGACAATTCGGAAAAGTCCAGAAGACTTCACACCTTCTGCCCCAAGGTCTCCAAAGCCAGGTTGTATGGATACTTCTTTCTCAACCAAGTCTTCACGGGGCATGGAGTCTTCGGAAGTTACAGACATAGGTTCCACAAGAAATCAGAACTGTGCCTTCATGATGACAATGAACTGTGTGACCCAGAACACCTTATCCTTAGTTGTCCCAAATATCAAAACATTAGGGACAAATGGTTTCCCACAAGAATTATAACACCATAGGCTATACTCAACTTTATAAGATTCCCAGAGTGCAAATGGGAATACGAGTGATCATACATGAAGATCTTCAATTCCAGATGAAGGACTCCTCCCCTTCAAACAGCCAAAATATTGATTCATTTCATTATTTCTATTCACTTTTCTGTTACACCTTTGTAAATAATTCAACTCTGTAAATATGTATATTATTTTCATGTTTTGTTTATCATTTTATTTGTAAAAATTGTTCAATAAAGGCCTGTTAGGCCCATCTTCTATTCAGAGAGAGTCACAATAGAACGTCTTTTAGACGCTTTCCCTCTTTTGGGACCTTTAAAGAATTTTGGACTTGTTCCATTTTTGAGCACTTTGGAATTTGTCTCGGCCTTGTGCCCACTGCGTTCCCAAGTACTGACGACTATCGCACGCATTCTTTCACCGTATACCTTAGGGTGGGACGGTGCCTCATCTTTGTCGTTATATGGACGATATAATTATTTTGTCTTCCTCAGCTGAAAAAGGAGTTGAACAGCTTGAAAAGTTCTTAAATCTTGCGAGCGAATATGGATTAGAAATAAATTTCTGAAAATCCCATTTTTTGAAGAAGCGCACTGAATTCTTAGGCCATGTCATCGAAGAAGGAAAACTTTTTCCATCTACTTTGAAAATCAAAGCTGTGCTTCATTTCCCAGAGCCACGTAATTTGAAACAGGTCCATAGTTTTTTAAGATTGACCGGATATTTCAAGAAATTTACCCCAAAATATTCCATTATTGCTAGGTCATTGAGTGATCTTTTGAAGAAAGATCAAAAATTTAAATTTGGTGAAGAGGAAAGAAACTCTTTTAATCAATTAATATTAATTTTAGTTAAAAAAAACAAACAAACCTGTTTTAAGTAGATACAACCCAAATTACGAAACTGAACTGCGTTGTGACGCCAGCATAGAAGGATATGGAGCTATTTTATTACAGAAATCCCCAAATGATAAAAATTTCCATCCCACCTATTTCATGAGTAAAAAGACAACAGATGCCGAAAAGAAATATTCCAGTTACGAACTTGAAACTCTTGCAATTATTGAAGCGTTAAAAAGATTCCGCGTTTACTTATTAGGAATTCCATTCAAAATTGTCACTGACTGTTCCGCATTCGAAAATACTATGCAAAAAAGAGATTTGTCAACGTGTGTTGCTCGTTGGGCTTTATTGTTCCAAGAATTTAATTGACTATATAGTATAATAATTTAATTGACTATATAGTATTGAGCATCGTTCAGGTACAAGAATGCCTCATGTTGACGGACTAAGCAGACCCCCTGTAAACATATTTTGTATCTCAAGCAATAGTATCATACCGAAATTAAAATCAGCCTAAGATAATGATGATGAAATAAAGACGCGATAAAGGAATTATTAAAAATATCTAGTTATGGAGATTATTTTGAGAGAAAGAGTATTCTTTATAAATTTGTGTTAATGGTAAGGAGTAAATGGTTGTGCCAAGAAGTATGCAGACGAAAATTATTAGAAGTGCGCATGAAAAGGAACATAGGGGAATCAAATATACAGGGAAAAGCATTGAGGACCATTATTTCATTCCCAAATTTAAACAGAAAGTAGAAAATAACTGCGTTCACTATATTCTTGTAAATCACAAAAGAGAAAAGAAATAAAGCTTATTACATTCATCGCATAAAAATGACGTACCACTATACACATACCATATCGATCATTTAGGACATTTAGAAAGCACACATAAAAGTTATAAGTATGTTTTAACAATTATTGACGCATTTACTAGGTTTGTTTGGATTTTCCGTACGAAGATCACAACTTCTGCTGAGGTCATTTCGAAATTAGAAACTCTAAAATCAGTCTTTGGAAATCCGTACCAAATGATTTCTGATAGGGGTACAGTTTTTAGCTCTGGTGAATTCGAAGATTATTGCTCTAAAGAGAATATTAAACACCATTTAATAACCACTAGTCTGCCAAGAGCTAACGGACAAGTTCAGAGGATCAACCAAACTATCATATCAGTTCTTTCAAAGCTATCTTTAGAGAACCTAGCTCAGTGGTATGAATTTACGAACGAGCTACAACAGACGATTAATTCAATATACCAACGAAACATAGATACTACACATTTTGATTTGCTTTTTGGCACGAAGATGAACGTTCGAGGTATTAGCAAGCTCAAAGAAATGATTGAAAAAGAATTTCAAGATAATTTTGAAGCTGAAAGAGATGAACTCAGAAAGCATGGTAAACAACAAATTTTCAAGATCCAAGAAGGAAACAGGAAAACGTATAATTTAATAAGAAAAGAACCACAATCTTTTGGAGTTAACGATTTGGTTGCTATTAAGAGAACTCAGTATGGACTCCACATAAAACTGAAATCAAGCTATTTAGGACCGTTCAGAGTTACTAAAGTTAAAGGGAGGCAGAACCTATGGTGTAATCAATGAAGGACCTAACGGGGTACCACGACTTATGCTGAACTCCTAAAACCCTGGTATAGTAAGTATGTCAAAAGACGAGGATATTATGCAAGTTAGAGGTAAATGAAAGTCAAACTGCTGTAGGGTAGTCTGAAGTCGAACTGACTAAAATGAAGCTAAAAGATAAACTGATTCATTTCTTTATTTCAGATCTAAATAGATAAGAAGCTGAATATAAAATTTGTTTCTTTTCAGAGAATTATTCTGTTCTGCTTGTTTCTTTCCCTGTTTTGCTGTTTTTCTTTTCCATACATTTGTATTGTCGTCTGGAAGACGGATTTCTGGACGGCCGAACTGTGGTGGATGAACTACTTAATAGCCGACGTCACTGTTTCAAGTGCCCACTTGAGAGACTCGAAAGGCTTAGCAGCTTCCACAGTGAGCGGAAGAGAAAAGGCCTTAAGATGGAAGGCATTAAAGACGTTCCTTTTTGATAGCAGCAAAACGACTGGTCTTGTTTCCCATAACTTTAAACTTAAACTTTAAATTTCATTCTATTGAGACGATTAATTGTAAATATCCCAAACTTGTATATATTTGTATTTGTAAATATATGTTAATTAAATATTAGACTTTATATAAGAATTGTTAATTGATTTAATTATGGCTTGGCCACTCCCCGTCCCACATGTATATTATGTGGTTACTTCTTTATCTTGATGAAAATTGTTAAGAGTCATTATTGAAGAGGAAAATCTTAGAAAAAGAAAATTTTATGATTATAGAAAACATTTTATTGCGTGAAGACCAACCATGACACCTGTAACACGTCTGGTCGTTCGGAGAGCTCAACGAAAAAAGCCTAAAGAAAACTCCCTCAGAAGGGTGCAGCATACTGGTCACTCATTCGTCGAGAGCAGTAGCGCGAGATGGCATCATCGGTCAGTTCAAAATTCTGTTACCATATTTTGTTATATTCATAGTGACAGTTACATCTTGGAATTTCGCAACAGGAGTGATACAACTCATACATTTGTTAAGAGGGGTTATACATACCAAGATAAGTACTAAGTATATATATATATATATATATATATATATATATATATATATATATATATATATATATATATATATATATAAGTGTTAATGTGTCTTTTTCTTGAATTAAATTAATTTTCATCTATGTTTTTTTTTAAAGTTCCGTTTAGTCATACATCGTAAAAAAGAGAATATGATAAGTATAATGTGTTTCTCGTCCTTCCTCATCACCTGGGGAATGTGGCACTTCTTCTTTTGAAGACGGCGTGGGCGTTGATGCAAAATGAAGGGGATTTATATATCTCAGTTCATCGGTTTCGACTCCCAACTGTTATGCAAATGCCGCTTCTTAAGCTCCGTCATAAGCGTGCCATTCGCTGTAACCGTGGCTAATAAAGGGACACCGCGAAGTGATTACAGTAATCAAGACGGATGTTTAATACTCCTCACCCTCCCTTCGCAAGCGCCAGTTTATGACACTGTTGCTTTTATTGTCAGAAATGATAAACCATACCTAGTGCACGTTCCCGGGATTTTATGGGATTTAAATGAGAAATATAACATAATTTTCTCGTAATGTTTTCCCGCATTTTGTTCTGCTAAATATTCACACAATGGCAGAATGCTTTTAATAAATTAAATATTTATTCCCCGATTTTTTAAATAACCAAATTTCCCTAACAATCATAAAAATTACAGAATTAGGCGTAAATTAGTTACTATGCATTTATATATTCGGTTGGAAATATTAGGATTTATATAATTTTGCGTAGTTAGTGGTTCAGTAGTTCACGCATTGGTTTTCAATTTACAATTCGCAGGTTTGATTCCTCTCAGTCTTTAGGAATTACCTTTTAAATGGTAGTTATCGGTCGACTGGTTTTGTTATCGTTCAATGAGGAATTTTTGCATTAGAAGGTCTTATCAGACTGAGACATAAGATTGTTAAGTGGATTCTGAACACACACGTAAACCCAAGGTGGGAATTGTGACTACAATAATAGAAGTCAGATCCTGATTAAAGCAAGGGAATGCAGGGCAGTTACTCCGGTCCCTACATCAAAGGAGTCCCCAAATTAAATAGAACGTTTGTTTTTAGTTGTCAATTGGATAGAATTGTTTGCCCAATCGAATAGAAAGTCTGTTGTTGTGAAGTAGAGGGGCCTCCAAAGAAGTTTTTGCCTGGTCCTCGATTAGGCTAAGTTGGGCTCAGATACAAGTGAATTAATACCTGATATGCACCGGCGAAATGCAACAATATTTAATCTCTGAAACTCGAATACTTTAGAGTCAGTTCTGCTAAGATTGAATATGGAATATTTCATTCCGAATATTAAATAAGGGTCTGATTGGGCCCGAGACAAATTTTTTTATGGGGGGCACTTCTACTTCACAACAATAAACTTTCTATTCGATTTGACAAACCATTCTATCCGATTGACAACGTAAAATAAATTTTCTATTCAATTTGGCAAACGATTCTATTCAATTGGCAACGTAAAATAAACTTTCTATTTGATATTGGGAAACCTCTGATGTAGGAGCTCTGGTAACTGCCCGTATGTCCTTGCCTTAATCAGGTTCTGCAAACAGTTTGATTCTACCACTGTCGCGGTGAGAAATAATATATATATATATATAATTTTAAACACTAATTGATCTCGATATTTTTTATGGCCATCAAAGGTAGAATTTTAATTATATAGGCATTCTACATTATATTCCTTAAAACGCGTTGTAGTTCTATCTTTTATTTCTAAAAAGAAAAAATGTTTTCATTTAAAAGAGATTTTTTTCGTAAAACAAGACCTCGAAAATTGTGTAAAATTCCCATATTTACAGTAAAGCTTGAATTAACCACTAGGGGGCGATAGTGCTTAGTTGATTGCCATGAATTTAAGTTTTAGAAGAAATATATTTGCCACCTTTAAAATGAATTAAATATTCATTAAAATTTACTCTAAATATTTTTTCTTAAGAATAGAACAGAAATCTTGAGACAAAATTCTACAAATTCTGAAGTAACAATGAGCGATGTTGCCACAATATTGATTTGACTAAAAAAAATATTGGATAGAATAAATGAGCTTTTATAAACAAACCGTGAAAAATAGTTTTTTTACCCTAAAAGCTTTTTTAAGATAGATGAAAAAAATAATGTCAAAAATTTGATGAAAAAATATGATTGATGAATGAAGAATTTCGAGTGAAATTAAGATACGAATATTAAAAACTACAAAAATAAATATATTTTCTCTTGAAATTAAACTTTTAGTTACAAAATTTTGACATCGGAATAAATAAACTTTATGAATGGAAAAGTAAAGATTTAATTCGGATTACAAAATATTCAGTATAATTGAGTATGTGCTTCATTTTGAAAGTATGTTTATCCACTCATATTCTGTTTCCTAAGAGAAAATCTTATTAATTTTTTCTTTTTTATGGAGATATAATTTTTTATTTTCTCATTAATTGACTAGAGTTAGCATTCTTCTGTAACAAAAGATATTTAAAGTCCATTTAAGAATTAAATTTTAAATAAAGAAAATTGAATAAGATCTTAAAGCTTTTTTTCGCATTATTGTTAAAAATTTACGCCAATAAATTTGCCTCAACTGTTGCCTAACAAATGCAAGTCATTGGGGGCTTTTTGTGGAAGACATGCGCATAGCTTTCGTAGAAAAATAAAGACGCTCACTTATGTTTGTAAAAACATTATTTTGCAAAACGAAAGTTGGTTTCGCTTATACATCTATGGCATTGTAGTTGCAGCTCGCTTTCCGGTTCCTAACCCTGAGTGGGGTTAGACTGAAGCAGCTGGAGGAAATCTTCGTGATCTTGAAGCAGGGACCCAGCAGAAGACCACAATTCTTGGCTTCTCCAGAGATATCGATTCACTTGGATAACATTGCGACCACTAGGAGTTTATTATGCTCAGCCTCCTTTAGATGGCATGGTGGATTTTTGGTTAAGCCGGGATTCGAAATCACTACCTTCCCATAAGGAGAACGATGTCCTAGCCAACCAGGACACAGGAGCCACGTTTGCGATGTGAAAATCTTAAACAACAATATAAATTTCGAGTAGATAGCCATTAAATAGCAATAATAATATTTTTCCGATGAGTGCAATGAACACGCAACTCAATCAATAGGTTAAGCGTATGAAAATGTAAGGTAAAGAAGTCCCTGGCAATATGAGTGTTCGAAAAAAGTCTCTGCTGTCGGATGCTAAAGATTATAGTAAAAAAAGGACGGATAATCAATTTAAGACACTCGCGGCAATTACGAAAAATTTCTTTAATGAAATAGATTAGAAAAAACACACCTGTTCACGTGTGGAGGAATGATCGAAAATCTTTGGGAAGGGTACAGTGAGAGCTGTGTATCGGAAGATTTCGGAATCAACAGAAGGGTGGTTATGCATGCTTCCAAATTATAGTTGTTGGTGGCAGTATTAGCAAGACAATTGCAATAATGACCGATATGTCATTCTGCAAGTAAAAAAGACCGAAATCGTAAAACAAGCGCCCTTTCTTAACGATTGTTTACAGCAACAGGATGACAAGTGCCACTGTTTATAATGTCCAAACGCCCTCACAAAAGTGGCCTATTTACCCAACATTCCAAATGATGCATACGCTTGAAAGTCGGGTATCGATGCCACGTTTTTGAGTGATGCAAGGAGTGCAAAACATGGTATCTGACGAATGGAGTCGTGTCCTTCTTACGGACGAGAGTCATGTTAGTCGCACAAGTGATTCTCAGCGCAAATAGATTTAGAGGGAGGTCTCTTCATTCTTCTATCCCAGTAACATCGCGGAAGGAGATCATTACGTTTGTCCTGGAGTTGACGTCTGGGTCTGAACGTGCGGAGAGACCTCCACCTGTTCGACAGAGCTGCTGTCACCGGAGATCGCTATTATAAGGATGTGATCTTCTCATATATTCTTCTGTCCCGAGGAGTCATTGAAGCAGATTTTGTATTTATGATTGATAATGCTCGATCGCATTGAACTCTTGCTGTTTAATGGCTACTAGAAATTGAAGACAGCACTAGAATGGATTATTCAGCCCACTACCTTGATTCAAGTCCCATAGAACATGCGTGGGATGCTTTGGGGACATACTTTTGGCAAGATCAGATCCTTCAGGAAGCATGCAACAAATGAAATAGAGGCTGATTGAAGAATCTGCACTCTTATCTCAAAAACTGTTGAGCAATCAGGTCTGAGTATAGAGAGATAGTGCGAAATAATTATTGCAGCCAGGGGAGGGCATATCCCATAGTGTGGAGCATCCGCTTGCTGTTCTTCCGCTTGGGCAAACAGTCACGTGTAACGATATTATGTATTAAAAAAAGCTTTTCTTTGTCTGATTCTAGGCATTGATACTATCCACAATGTATGCATTGTATTCCTTTTTCACAACTATGCTTTCGTCATCATTTAAGTACATAATGCTGTTTTTCGTTTTTGAAATTTATGTCTCCCAAATGATTTCTCATGGAGTTATGGGAGCAAAACACTTGCTGCTTAAATTTTACACTCTAATGCCCTACAATCAAATGGAATAAGATGTGGAATATTAAAAAATACGCTTCAGTTATTGTTATTCAATATTATTACAAATTTATAGACATCATTGTATTTGTCTTAAAATATCTAAGACTGTTTGGAAATACTCAAAAAGTGTTTGATTTAGAAGTGTTCAGCATTAAAAACATCATTTTTAGAGACTTGGCGACCATTTAGCGAAATTCTTGGTGAGAAATATAGATACTTTTAGAAAAATCCATTACCTAATCTCTAGGACCAGTATTTAAAGATATAACTTAGAACCCTTTAGAAAGTTGCCGAAACTCGTCAATTTCACGCCAAGTTGGGTATAAATACCGCCGACCGTCACAGAGAAGGGAGTGAATACGTTAGGTAATGAGGCCGCTGAGCTAGTGAAGATGAACAGCCTTGAATGCTAGTTTAGAGCACGGAAGCTGTTGTCTGTCTGAGGTATTAAAGACTTTGGTTGGAAGTTGCTTCTTGTTGTCAGAGGTATTAAAAACTGTGATTGTTTCCTGTTGCATTAGCTGGATAACTGTTATATCTACACCTGGAATTTCCTGTATCTTGTTGAAATTGCTGCGAAAGAAAATTTTGTGATTTTTAAGAGATTGTTTTATCAACTCCCAACCAACACGAGCTCCATTTCTTGAATTATAATGCTTAATGATATTGTATTCTAAAGCGTTGCTTTTCCCCTTCCGTCCCAAAACAAGTGTCCCTGGATAGAAATAAGAAATGCCAGTCAATAAAGTGTTGGCGATCGGAGCTGTTTTCCTCCTTCATAAATATGTATTTCCTGTGGGCAGAGTATTGGAAGTAGCGCAAAGACATTTGCCGTAATGGTTAAAAACAATTCTTTATAAAAAATCAAAAAAGTTAAAGTTTTAAAAAAGAAAAGGATTACACATCTCCGTTCTTAAATGGAGAATTCTGAACTGGAATGTTATAGCGCTTAGACGAAGGCATGGTAACAAAAGCAACTTTACAGTTAGCTTCATTTAAAGAATTAGAAATGCTGCCTTCAGAATTTTGAAATGAAAACTGATTTTTATTTTAAGTTGATATAAATTTTATTCTCTTCCGTCTAACTGTTCTCAAATGAATCTTGGATTAAAAATTCGACGGGAAAACAGAATAAAAATTTTATATAGACTTTTTTTCTTTCTTTCTTTAAAGTAAACATTGTTGTAGAGATCTCGGCTGATAAATTCGCTTCGAGAGTATACGTGGGTTGGATTCCAGTGGTATATTTAAATTAGATTTGGACTGGAGTATGTTTCCAGTGGTGGGATCCCACTGGCCAAATGACCAGTGAGCAGAAAACTGGGCATTCGAAGACATTCATTCAATCAACCCTTTTTTACTTCATTAACTAAAATATAATGCACAAAATATGCAAGATGGTCCTTGAAATTCGATATAAATAGTCGCAAAGTATTTGAATATCCACCAATTTCCTAAGGGAGTTTTCCTAATCAGTGTACCGCAAGGGAGAAAACTACCAAGCACGCATCCTGGCCATAAGTAGACAGCAGAAATATTTAGTTGGCTCGAGATCTTCCCTTCTGAGGCACGGGGTATTAGTCTTCCATTCTGAAACATGGTGTCTCATCCATTCTGAGACAAGAGTTCTTAACAATCTTTCATTCTGAAGCACGAGGGCTTATCAATTTTGCATTCTGAAAAATAGGGCCTTATTAGCAGGAACTCAAGCTTTAGAAGTCTCTTGAAAGACATTCACATGTCACATTAAGTACAAAAAGTTTATTACCTGATCATGAGAATCATGTGACTGACTCTTGTTACTGGAAAGATTAAGCTCTGCATGCAGATATACAGTATTGCAGTTCATTTTTAGCCGTTCAATAGAGTCTCTGCAACGTGGAAAGAGAGTTCCCTCTCCCACGCCCCTGCCGCATTAATCACATGCATTTATATTTTATACGATGTTTGGTTTTGCGATGGTATTCATTTTCAGCATTCACTGTAATGACAACTAAATATGTTGTAGTATGTGGCTTTATTGGAAAAATCAATCACCCCCAACTGTAAGAAGCAACTCAAGTATAACAAAAGAGCAAACATAGAAAAAAGAACAGATATTTAAAGTAATAACCAGAACAAAATGATATGAAAACCAAAATAAAAATTAAAAAAAATGTAACAGGAAAAACAACACTAGAGGCTTTAAAAGGAGCTCATGATAGTTTTTAGATTCCAGTAGACAGTTTGCTTATCTCGTTTGATTTTTTGGGAACCGTTATCTAATTTTGGGCATACAAGAAGATGTGTTTTGCATTCATAGAGCTCGAATGACAAAATTGCCATAAACTAGGTTAAAAAAATGCCTATTTTATTTGGATGTTGTGCCAAGTATCTGCAGTACCAAGTACGAGCAATCGTGGCTTGTTTGTCGTCTGAAATTTGGCACAACTTCTTTACGGGATTTTTGACAAAACTTTTTCTTAGAGTTTTGAAAGTTGGTCTGGGGCTTCCCTGTTGATTTTGCCGAAAATAATTAAATATTCTTAAGTTTACCTCACAACTTTTGTATTATTATTTTCCATATTGTGAGCTGAAATTAAAAATAAACCAAATTAAAAATTATTATATTTGTAATTATATATTTGATGCCCTTTAGACGTAAGCGCAAGATGTGGTTTAAAGAACATTTGAATAACCAGCTTGTTCATACTTCCAGAACGACTTTTATAGGTGTCACCATGTTTCGAACGGAAGAAACCATGGAAAACTCCCAAGTATGCTCCTCGATAGTTGGGTTCTTGAGAACATCCAACGGATAGACCAACGGTAAATGTGTGCTTATATATTTAATATTAATTTATCTCACAACTATATACCCTATTCATTTGTGTTTAAAGCAGTAGCTTAAGGGAGGGAAAGTGTCATTTTAATAACTTTGAAGAAGCTGGTTCTAAACTTGGCCCAGCAGTGTTGAGAAATTCTATACATATTGAAAATTTCGTAGAGTCCAATGTCCTTGCATTGCCGTGGAATAGTAGGAAGGAGAATGCTAGAACAGATATCGAACTCGTTACTTCCCAATAGCTCAAAATGATGAGGTGATGGTCTAGGTTAAGTGGTTCTGTACTTGACAGACATAATTAGTAATTCTTTTTGGTGTTTCAATCCAATGCGAACATCTTTCGCCAGAGTGAAAGGATTCAGATTCGATTCCAGCCTCTGTTAAACAACGAGAAATAGTTGTCGAACTTCCGCTTTCTTCAAGCTCAATTATCGAGCTGAATGGTCTCCAGTGGCCCAGGCCGCTCTCCGTTCAGATCAACAAAGTGCAGCATCATTTGCCGCAGACGTGATTGGGAGGGTGACCACGTACGCTCCCTCACTTGGGTTGCTGGAGCGCCGTGAAATAGGAACGTGTTCACGTTAATCTGTGATGTCCAAAATCCATCAGCTGGTGTGGCGTGGATTAGGGTGCCATCTCAGCTATGTCCTGACCGTGATTAAGAACTACGAGACATTTGGTGATTTGCGACTATTCCCAACCTGTTAACCTTATTTTGCAGTCAAAGGCACTCATGCATTGCTATATATTTCGAGGGGCGAGTTTGGGAGCTTTCTGGTTTTTCCCTCTTTGTGACACTTGGCCTTTACGAACAAAAAGACCTTTCAGAAGGGATTTTACTCTGTAGATAATGGGCCGCGGTGGCCTGATTGGTCAGGATGTCGTTCTCTTCATTGGAAGACAGTGGGTGCGAATCCCGGCTTAACCAAAAACCGTGCTGTCAGCTGAGTAGCGTTAAAAAAGTAGCGGTTAATGACCTCAAAGTGAAATGACCCCTGTGGAAGTGGCAGACCAAGTATTGGGGTCTTCTGCTGGGTATTACGAAGACTCCACCCAGCTGATTCTATGTAACTGGTAGACCTCAATTCAGGGCTAGGTACCGGGAAGTATGATGGTGTAAACTCTGGATAATATAAGGATTTAAAAGAATCTCAAGCCGTTAGGGCAGTGGTTTCCAACCTGTGGGGTGCGCCCTCAGAGGGCGCGAGACAGTTGCAAGGGAAGCATGCACCTGTTTCCAAAATATCATTTTCGAATACGAACCAAAAAAGTCGAATAGGTGTCAAAAAATGAATCAGCAGTATACATAATCCACAATCCTAGCCGCGAATTTTTTTGGGTACAAATGCTAAAACATCCCATCTATATTCTTCTTGGAACGAAATATCTGGCTTTCGCGTTTGGAGCCGAGCACCGGTGGGGCGTGGAATCAAAAGATAAGCACTCGCAACATCCCGGGAATTCTCGTGCTTACTCTCGCCAAATTTCAGTAAACAGATGCATCTGATTGTTTCTGTTTTCTATGAACAGAATTAGTTAGTTAATAGTGCTTGCGATAACCACGTTGATATATACAGGGCCGGCCCAAGGGTAGGGCGATCCGGGCGGCCGCCCGGAGCGCAATGATCTAGGGGCGCCAAAATCATGAAAAATGAAAATAAACTGGTAAAAAAATTAAGTTACATGCTTTTTAAAATGCACTAAAAAGTAAAGAATATTTTTTTATCATTCTGATATATCAATAAATTATTTTTCATAATATTGCGTTGTCATCGGACCCTTATATTGTAAGTATACCAAATATCATTGAAATCGGTTCACGGGAATTTTCACAAAAACGCGTTGCAAGATTTGACTGATAGTTTTGATTTTGATTTAGAAACTAAGCGAAACAAGATCTACTTTTTAACTGCATATAAAAAGGAAGTAGACTTAAAACAATTGCATTATTTGCCACTAATTAAAAACAATGCATTATTTACCACAGGGGGGCGCACCAATTTTTTATTTTTTAGCGCCGGTACAAAAAGGTTGGAAACCACTGCATTAGGGTGTCTGAAACCGAGAAAAAGTATTAGAGATCCATAAATCTGTCAAAATACAAATTAAATTTAATTATTTTGTTAGAATAAACTACAGCTATTATAACCTTATTTAAAAAGAGAAAATAAAAAAAGAAATTAACCTCCACGCAATAATCCAAACTTTTACTCTAACTCTTTTTACATGATTCAATTTTTTGTACTCATCAAATAGAAAAAATTTCTTGGCTACAAAGTAACAAAAAGAATATTTACAAGAAAACCGTCTTTTTGCCTTACAATAATAATATTGCTAGCAGCAACAATAAAAAAGGAGAGACCTCAGCGTCATTTGTCGCTTCTTTGATTAGAGAGAAAAGTCCTCGACGTCGAAGCGGAAGGAAAAAAAAAGTAAAGAAAACGAGTTGTTTACATTTGAAAAACGAAGCTGGCTAATTCAGGTGAACAGAAAGCCCTCGTTAAGCGAAAGAAGTTAGGCCGCTTTCTTTAGTCATAATGACTGGGGAAGCAGTTAGGTAAATAACGTCTCCACTTCGAGTCCCAAGGGGCGCTTGAGTTTCACTTAGCTACAAGGAGCTTGTTTGAATACTCTAACTAGAAATGACGTCCAAACTTTCTTTCTAGATTTTTCTGTCTGCTTCTGTTCAGATTTAATTTGGAGTTTTGAATGCGCTCTTCCTTCTCATGATCGTACTTAAGAATGTGTAATTGTTATATGACAAATAAAAAGGAAATTATATTTTTTCAACAGATTTTATTTTGATCACTTTTTGCAATATGTTTCTACCTAAAGATTACCGCCGTGGCTTAGTTAAGAAAAGCGTCCTTCACGTGACCGGGAGGTGTCATGTAATGCAGTCAAAGTTCCGTCGGATTCACTTAAGGCTACAGGACAAGCAAAATAGATCGCAGTCGCAATGGTGTTTGAGAAGAGGAGGGTGCCAGATCGGGTATCGACTTCGGCACGTGATCACCTCATCCCTGAGTCAAAATTAGGACATGATTGGAAGTGATTAGTGCCCTTTAGGGTGGAGGAAATAGGGAGCTGATACGAATGTCTAGCAAACAATCCAACAAACTAATCTATTTCTGCTGAAATATCTCAAGAGATAAAGATCAACATATGAGCTGGCACTCCGTCTCAGAACTTCTATAATTATGGAGGGACATCAGATGAATGTGAATGAGCCAGTATGGAACCCCCTACCTTGAGTATGATGATGATCCCCCATAAACAGTATCACAAGCAAAGGACGAGAGATTAAGCGAGTTATCCTTGTGGGGTGGAGCTAGAAATAATTATCGCTATTAACCATCCTTGTGTGATGGATAAGTGGGAGAACTATTTCGAAGAAATCGAGAGAGAATTGGGAGGGAAATTTACGACCCGAAAGTACGTGTTATGAGAAATGATGAAAGCAAGGTTATAAAGACTACTGATTTTTTTATGATATCTAATTAGTAAGAAAAAATTAAAAGTACGATCATGTATTGAGAAGCCCTGTGTAAATTAGTACTGATTTCGATTGCGGTTGCTATACCAGAATGCAACGTGTGAGAGGTGCATCATGTCATCGGATAGAACGTATAGTGATATGAAGGTGATTCCAATGCGTTTATATAAAGCAGTCGGGAATAGGATATGCACCAGCAGAGCCCATTTCAGCATAGTTGGGAGACCGGGACGAAACCTTCTTTGATGGTCCCTTCTCTGCTTTAAAAAAAAAAATTACTCTTTGATTTAGCAAATGATTCTATTCTACTGTCAGCGTTGATTTGAGGTCCCTCTAATGGGGGGGGGGACGAGGCAACTGCCCGTATGCTCTTACCTTAACCAAGATCTAAGCACGGGGTTCACAATGGGTTATAGGTGGGTGTTCAGAACGAAAATTCCCATGTTAAACCACAGCCAGAGTTGAACAACAGGAAAGAAAAGTTGGCATCTGTCTTCTGCATGCACGTTTATCAGCGTGGGTTCTTGGAAGTTTTCAGGATTTTCACCGTTGGATTTAAAGCTTACAATTTATTAAATACTTTCTTAAGAAGCAGCTTAGGCAATGGAGATTAACGTGTCTTATAAAAATTCAGTTACATTTTACTAAATCTACAATATGTATTAAAGAAAAGATTGTAGTTTCTTGTTACTGAAAAATTATATTTAGAATTCATTTTTGAGTAACAAAATTGCTGTTGTGCTTAGCTTAGGAAGAGAACACCCCTACCATCAAGTGTTTGACTTTGACCGAGGTCGAATCTCAGCATATCATCGTTGTGATTTACCAATTTTATTTGTGATGCCCGAAATCCAACGTTAATCAATAGAACATGGAATATAGAATGTTATGATGGTTATATGCGGCGTTGATTATCTACGGACCGACTGTAATACTTAAGTTCAATAAACTGCCCTCAGTTATTTGCTGTCATTTCTGGCGATGTAATTTTAAATTTAGTTGCATGCGTTTTATCCGAAATACAGAAATTAAAAATTTGTCAAAATACTTCGATTTTAATTACCGCCGGTCTTCTAAGACTACCGCCAATTTGTCTCTGACCGCATAAACAGGACAGGCTCCACTTTTCAATAGGAGAAGCTACAAGAAAAGCACCAGGCCTTGGCTAATGGGATTTTTTTAGAATAACATAAAGTACAACCCTAAAAAACTCCAATTCATATCATCCTTAATCCCCATTTGAAATGGAGAACTATTGTTACTATAGAAAATGCCCTCACGAGTCTACTTGGGGGTGTTTATTCTCACGGTAGACAGACAGCACTGTCATAGATTATTTATCTTTCATTTTTCCAGTGAGCCAATCAGAAGCCGCTATTTTCATTCATCTTCTTCTTTACAAGCATGTCAACCACTTTCAGGACTTCGATGCCCCAACTGTCATCACTCCCTTCCTGAATTCTCAACATTTAAGCCACTAAGGTAATTTTCAGTGTCGTCCAACCATCTATTTGGAAATCCGGTTCAAGTACCCATACGAGTTCTTAAAATGGCGATTTCAACTGAATTGTTTTCTGGATTTTTCCAGCTGTGGCCCAGTCACCTCAATCCGTTTTTCTGGATAACTTCTGTTAACTGTAACTGTGCATAGAGTTTGTAAAATTTAAAGTTGCATCTAATTCCTCAACATTACAATGAGGCAAAGATAGATTTGAGAACATTCTATCAAGCAATAAGATAGCAATTATGAATACAAATACTACTTCTGTATTTGTAGCGGGACTGCATATCCACTATTATGTACACGTCGGGCGAGGGGATGTCGGATTAAATATTATTTTGTATATGTAGAGTGAGTTTCTAAACTCTATTTTGTAAACGTCAAATGAGAGCACATACTATTTTGTATATGTAGTGTGAATGTACATGCACTATTATATGCGTGTCGAGCGAGAACACGTGCTGTTTTGAATGAGCGACGTAAGTGTATGTTCACTATTTTGTACATGTCGGGTGAGAATGGGAACTGTTTTGTATAAATATTATGTAAGTACACATATTTATTTTGTGCCTTGTCACAACCACCTGAGTGCCTTACATTTTTTGCGGGTGAGAAATTCTTCGTCCAGAACGCCAACCCTAAACTTGTGCTGCTGAAAACATCTTGGGATGCGATTTGATTTTCCCCTCAGCATGCCTCAGCGACTTTTAAGAGGTCATTGGGATCAGGGATCTGCCGGAGATTAGAAACAGCAACCACTACATAAAGCAGTATGTTTACTGTTTTTGCATACGTTGGACATGAATGAAACTTTCCGTTCAGTAGAAAAGCGGGAGGCAGTGCTTCCCCCCCCCACTGCTCTGTGTGATAAATTAAACACAACAATGATGTAAGATACCTTGAAAGTACTTATATTTATCATTCAAGAATTTTCTATACAAAATATTCAACCATTTATGTTTTTTTCATGTTAGCTGTGAAAATAACATGTTACATGACATTAAGAGAAACTCAACATAGATTTATAATAATCATATGATTTATCTATGAATTCCTTGTAGGCAACGAAGCCATAGATAATTCAAATGATTTTTATGGCAAAGTTAAACTTTTTGTCCCCCCCCCTATTTGAGAATGCTTAATGATATGCCATGTGACTTTTTGAGTCAATTTAATCCTTGCAATCATTAAATACTTATATTTTTGGCTCATATATTCTTAATAGGGGTTTTTTTTATTATAATGGTTAGAGGTATGTTGTCGACATATATTCTTAATAGGGTTTTTTTTATTAATAATACATTACCATTTAAAAAAAATGCAGCTTCATTAAAAAAGTTTTTTTTTTTTTCAAAATACTGGTGGTGTTGTGAGTCAATGTAAAAAAGCAGATCGCAAATAGAATCACTTCAAACATTTTTAAAAATAAATTTTAAGGTATCCGACAATGTTTGAGCCAAACTTTTTTTCTTAATAATTAATTTTCGCTTATCTTATACTCTTCTGAAGATTGTAATACATCAATCTTAATTTTATTTTGAGCATAATGTTTATGTGACAAGTTCTTGGAAATGAAGTAAAATCTAAGAAAAATACCCAGCGACAAAGAAAAGTTGCTTAAAAGCACACAGCAATATGGATATTTTACTGATTGTATATTCAACATTTTGCTTCTTTTCATAAATAATAACACTTTAAACATGCCGACCAAATTTCATACAAGTATCTTCATTATTACTTAAAGTATCTTTAGCAAACGAGGAAGAGGGTGGTGGAAAATTTTTGAAAACAAAGTGCTGAGAAAATTACCGATAAAGTGAGTTTGCTTGTGATAGGGAAGATGTTACCACTTTTTTCCGAATGTGTAAGTCAAATAACGGTCTTATACTTATGGACATTAGTCAGCAGATTATAAAAAAATATATGTATTTAAAAAAATCGTAATAAATAAATAAATAAATAAAATAAAATATCACTTTCCTTTCGCACTCCCGGTTTGAAAATGCAATTTCTTGTTTTGTTTGTCAAAAGAGGGTATTTTAAAATTATGGGATAAAAATTATGAATAAAAAAAATTGACGATACTTGTAGTCGAAAATCAACTTTTCAACAAAAGCGGATACATAAGAAAATCAATTATTCAAATTATTCGATCAAGAAAAAAAATGATTTATTTATTTTGTATAGTTTTAGAACTGATAAAAAATGCAGACGATAAAATTTGATGAACTCCTAATAATCAAAACTTACGATCAGTAATTATGAGCCCCCAGGTGTGCCGAATATTTTGAAGACCATGTGATCGCCTAATTCACTTTATCAATTAATGAAACGATTTCATTACTAAAGTAAGATTTCATAATCAGCTTTTCCGACGATCAATTTGTTCTTAACGGCTTAAAAATTGACGAGATAATTTTTTTTTTCGGCAGACAAATCGATTTCAAATCTAACCAATAACTGACCCACTTCATCTACCCTGTAAACAACGACTTCAAAGTAATGATCGCCAACAGATTGTAAAGGTCGCGGCTTCGCAGCGCCCTCTATAATATAATTACCATAGCCAGGTCCCGTGACGTTAACAAATGAGGTCTGGCGTGGTTCTCCTCGAATTAGTTCTTCTCCAGTGGTTTCGAACAGAAGTGCTTAGGAGCGCAAACCTCGAATGGCTTCCCTTTGTGTTCCGTATTGATTGTGCGAGGGCAGAATGGTCTTGCCACAAAAGCGGTTTAACCGGCGCTGCGTGTTTTGGTCTACTAATGATAATATTTAGTTGACTGAAACTTTTGTGAGTCAGCAAGAAGCTTCTTCTGGACAATACCTTGACGCATCTGTTAGCACTCTAACTATTAAATGAGCAATAGTTTGTGAAAATATGTTGGCAATGGTTTGTTATACTTGGAAGTTAAGTTTTCGACAACCTTTCTATTGAGACTTTCGTAAGATATTATCAAATAATACAGAAAACCTTTTTTTTTTTAGAATCACATTGACACGCCTTTAGAGAGAAAATTCCCGAGCACCCACTCTGATAGCTAGAAGTGTTCTAAACTGAAACTCGATGTGCCTTGATAAACTGCTGTCAGGATCCACTATAACTCTCTTCCAATTAGAATGGATTGTATAAAACTGACCCTTATTTAAGATTTTATAGAATTCGTTCTAATTGGAAGAGAGTTATATCGCCAACAAAATTATTATAAATCAATTGGCAGGTAGTTTCTGGGCATTGTTTAATTAGTCGCCTGCAGAAATTGAATACCAGTCTCCAATGTTCTAAAAATCATTGTCGAACCTTTAATATTCCAATCAGAGCGACACGTAAGAATCTAGACTATAAGGCAATCTTTTCGATGAATTTTTAGATAGGCTTCTTGATTACTTTTTTTCAGTCAGATAGATTGTTTTCGGAGAAAATAAGTTCCAGCCAAAATAGTTCCAGGCATGGAACTTATTTATGCCTGGAACAACGCTTGGAAGTTCCAGGCATAAAAATAAGTTCCAGGTATTTGTTTGTTAGCGTTTCTGAAAGAAGCTGAGACCACATTTTAAGATCCCATTGACTCACCATTTCAGCATGAAATGGATTCATCATTTCTCTCTTCATTTGATTGATGCTTGTTTTGATTCCCTTCTCAATTCTTCAAACACTCTAGTCTATAAAATATGTCATTGATATAGTTTTAATTTCAGAAACATTTCATTAACAATAACACATGGATATTGCTATAAACGTTGTATTTTTCATGTAAATGGAAATACGATATGAATGCAAATTTTAAAGTGTGTATTTTGTGGCTTCCAATCTATAAATTTTCTTCGCGTTATTTGGAAAATTCTAAAAATATTTTATTATTTTCAGTTAAAAAAAGTCTGTAAGGATATCAAGATTTTAAAGCATTATAAATTAAATCTGTAAAAACATTTAAGTTTCGAATAATATACATAATAAAAATGAAATTGGTATACATGTGGATACATTTTTTATACGAAGGTGTTAGTTGAGAAAGGACACATAACTTTGATTTTCTTATGCAGTATGGCCGGTGTCTTCGAACTTAAGTATCAAATGGGAACTTCATGTTGTAGGAAAAATATGTAAAATGAAGTGAGATAAATTACGTATATATAAAAGTAATTTATATAAGAATACATTTAAAAACTTCTTAATTCTATTTCGGAAAAATAAGGAAAATCAAATTTGTATGCTATCTTTTATGGCCAAATGAATAATGTTGCGATTGATTCTCTACTCAAGGTAAATAATTGTTCTTGGATATTTTAACTAGAGAAATAAACGTGAAAATGCGTTGCTTTCTCTCCTTTTCCATCATTTAAAGTTACGTCAAAAGACTTTTAAGGGTCTGTATAAATAAGGAAGAGAGAAAAATTTTATACATTTTTTTTATTTTGAACTTTGCTGTATTTTTAATAGTTTCAAATCTAAAAATGTTAAACTATTTTTTGGGAAATATATATTAAGGGGAAATTTTATAATGAAATCCCTGGAAAAAGATGAACCCCAATTAAAGTGTTTTCCTGTGCAGCCTCTATTTCTGAGTTAAAATATTTCCAATATTAAGTATTTACATACTAAAGTCAATGAACTTTAGTCTCGTTGTTGTTGGTTTGTTCTGTGAAGCAGTATTAAAACATGACTAAATATAAATTGCAGGAACGAGAGGCACGATGGGAAAGGTTACATTTCGCTCTCTTACAAACGAATTTGCACAGGCTTTTATTGTACTATTATCCCCTTCCTTCTCATTTCCATCTAATTCTCGGTATTTCTCTTGCTCGTGATATTTTTGGGCTAGAGTGTTCGAAAGTAATGCCCAAAAAAATTAGAATAATCAATTCCTATATTTATTTTTTATTTCACCCTATATTTATTTTTTTATCAATTTCTATATTATTAGGTGGTAGTACTACATTATTTTTTAGTTTATATATATGTATATAACGTCTGTTTTTATAACTATAAATATTTTATAAATATACATGGTTACTAAAAGTATAATTTTTTGAATAAGTGGCATAAGTGCACTTATGAGACGACTTGTAGCGCTTTTAAAGATACAGTTGATTTTACTCCTAAAAGGCTTTACCCGGAAAAATATTTATTATCTTAATTTACACACCAGATGGCAGTAATAATTACACTATTTTTGAATGTAATTGAAGATATTTAGCTTATTTTATACTAGATGTCAGCATTATTCAAAATCTCTTGAATAAAATATATATATTAAAAGTGTGCGCTTTGTCAGGGTACAAACAATGTACTGGAATGTAACACAATTATTCAGCAAGCAGAGTAGGAGAAAAGTGTGCAGAGAAAAGTTTCTATGAAGATTTATACATTTAAATGAAGAGCATTCATTTCAGAGAATGCACATTGATTCAGACATTCCATTGATAAGTCTGATTGCTGTTGGGTGTCCCAGAGGTGCAGAAACATGCAGTTACAGTTTAAAGTGAATCAAGGAAGGTTTCAATGCATGCCGTTACATGAAATGTGTACACAGTAGAGTACAGTACATGCTCCACACAGTCTGACAAGTAAGTGATGAGACCTCAGAGGAACTTCTCGCGGGAATTTCATTCTTCCGGCACAAAATGCACTCGCTTATTGCTAAGCAGCAGGAGTGGCAGAATCTGAGCAAGAATCGAGGGATTTTTAACCATAAAGTGGTTGTTTCTTTCATTCCAGTTCGGATCATGGCTAAACCACTTTATTCCGTTTGTAAGAATTTTCAAAATCATGAAAATTAACGGATGTTTTGAATAAATATAGTTTTCAAATCTTCAATGATATTGCTTCCTAAATATGTTGTCTTTTCTAATTTTTGTCTTTGAGCGATTCAAGTTTTCTTGCCTGGCTCTCCGGCTCACCAACATATCTTGTGTCATTCCACGTTCTCTTGAAATCCGTTATAGCGTCTTTTCTTTTTAAATACCCCCCATTTGGGGAACATGATATGCGTAAATCAACGATTGTTACGAGTCGCCGAAACCATGATTTCAGAAGTCGTTTCGAATCACTTTGAGCCAAATGCTTTTAACAATAGTCGAATTGATTTGGAATGAGAACCCATATCGAGTAAAGACTCTATGGGCTCAGCTCGTTGGAATTGAAAATAGGGTCGAAGTTTATTTTGTTAATAAAAGGAATGGAGAATCAAAACATCAGTTTCTCAAAAGCCGTTTTCCATTGATTCAAACTATTCACACGTTGACAATAAAACAGAGAAGAAGCAAAATGAAAAAGAAGAGGCAAAACTTCCACTTTAGAGTTGTTTTAAATCGGCAAGGATTATTTAAACTTTTCAATTTTTGTATAATTTTTTTTGGAATGAATCTAAGACGAGTCTCACATTTATTACCATGTCTTCTTTTCCATGAAAAAGAATGTTTTTATTTTGCTATGTCTTCAGTTTTGGGGGAAAGGAATATTCGCAGAGGACTTAGAACATAAAATTTGTTTTACCTTCGGAGTATTCTGAGTAACTGTCTATTATCTTCACTGCATATTGAAATAAGCCAACCGTCTTATTGTATGAGTATACATGACAAAAACTTTTAATAATAAATTCTTCAATATATGCAGTAAGTACTTTGAAATATTAATAATACTTCAAATATCAATAATATACTACACAATAAGCATTTAGAATTTAGCCTCTAAGTATTTCAAATAATACTCCGAATAATAAAGAAATATAGAAGAGCCTAATAAATAAGAACGTAACAACCCGCTACTTTTAATGCAAACGAAATATAATACTGTGTTTCGAATTAACCGAAGAAGTGATCTGAAACACAAATAACATTTCGAATTATAACGGCGTATGCTACAATATGCTATTTGAAGTACCTCACTAAGTATGTCGAATACCAATAAAATAACATGCGGTAAGTGTTCCAAAATAACCAAAGAAGTGATTTGAAATACCAATAACACTTCTAATAACAATGATATATCCTACAATTTGGCCATTGTATCTGCTCTGCCTAAAATTTGAATAGCAATGGCTTTTCAAAAAAAATTTCGAAGAATACACATTGAAATAGCAATACATGGAATAATTAAGAAATTATATATATTATATGAGTATTTTGAAGTAGCTCACTAAGTATTTCGAATAGCAACGAAATACTTTGCAGTAATTGGCACGAAGGGCCAAAGAAGAACTTTGAATTACCAATAACTCTCTTCGTACAACAAGGACTTACTCTATAATAAACACTATGAAACTTTCTAAGAACTCGGTACTCTACTAAGTTCTTCAAATACGAAGGAAGTTGTCTGAAGTAAGTATTCTGAAGTGTTCAAGGAAGTATTTCCAAATACAAATAGCATTTTCTATAATAACGAAAACTTCCTCAGTGATACTATATGCAAAATATATCGAATATCAATGAAGTAATCTACCGCGTGAGTGCTGAAAAATATCTTAAGAAATACGATTATAATATCTTAAGAAATAAATTCTAATAATGCTTCGAATATTAACGGAAGGGCTTTGAAAAATACCATTGTTAGTATTCCAAATACCGTTAGTATTTGGAAAACTAACAAAATACTTTCCAATTAGCGCTTTGAAATACAAACAATTTATTGAATAGTACGAAATACTTTATAATAAAGGCAGCAATACTTTGAATAGCAATGATACCTAATATCTACCCAAAGAAAGTAATGATACCAAATACCAACCAATATCAAATAATGATACAAAATACCATTCGAAATAACCAACTACGTCTTCAGAGACACCTCAATAATTTGAATACTAATAAAATTATCTCAGAGTAAGAAATTCAAAAAATATCAATGAAGATTCTTAAACAAAGACTGAGGAAGATCGATATTATTCTGTGGTAAGAAATAATGTGTCCAGTCAAACGATGCCATGTGCTCTAGGTCACAAATTTTAACACCATTTCTCAGTAGTAAACAAGAATCGACAATGACAGTAAATGATGTTGTCTCTCCATTACTTAGTGGTAATATCGTACTCTTCAGAGAAAATAATTTCGAGTTCGATACTAGCCCCTATCGAGTAATGAAAAGTGGATGTTTATACGTAACGAAGGAAAAGGCAACTGAACTAAATTGAAATGTTTTGGTGATATGCTTTCAGTTAAAATGATAGTATGTGTAAAAATGTCGCAAAGACGTTTTGCCAGGGGAAGCCGAGCTGACGGCCAAATGGTTAGTGATCTCGCTTTCGGATCAACAGTTCGTGGGTTCGAATCCCACCTTCAGTAGAGATTCGGAATCCACAGTAAACAGTTAGTCACGGTCTCATTACTCCTTGTGTGCAAGAAAGTACCGTTGAGTGTCAAAACAAACCAAATCTTTCCTTAGGAAACTTAAAAGTAATAATGTCGAAAATTTTAAATAATTTTCAGATTATGCCCCTCCTTGTGCTTTCTTCGACCATTTTAAATTATGCCCGAAAAAAAAAAGCATTTTGAATCATTGCATGCTATAGTACATTCTAGTGTTCCTCTTCGCCATTTTGTGTTTCATTATTTCTCAGACTGTGTAAGAACTAAATTCGTTATCATTCAAACAGTTTATTCATTTCCAATGTCTCTAAAATCTGGAACTTTACACATAAGAAAACAGTGTATGGGAATACTGTTCAGCAAAGTGCCACTTTCTGTTGCATTTGAAAATTTACAAATAGAGTCCCTAAATTATTGTGCTGCAGTGAAGCTGTTTTCCGCGCTTTGGTTCGGTTGGAACAGAGAATGGCACCATGCTCAACAGTAGCTCCCTCTAGAAACATCTAAGAAAGATCATATATATATATATCAAGACTTAAAGAGACAACCTTCTTCGAAGATATTATGAGTAGTAAAGTTACTTTTTATTTTATACGTTGAATTAAAAAAGTTGTCACTCATTATGAAAACCGTTAATTTAAATATTGGGTGATTATACTTCACCAGGTTTTGACGACGTGTTGCTTCAAATGTGCAGTTCCAATCAATTATTAATAAGAAATGAAAAGGGTAAATGCTTTTCAAAATTTCTTTTATTTCATTGCCCTTTTTCTTCTAATTAAGAATGATATCAATTTGCAAAAGGATGAATAACGAATACATTTAATACCTTCCCTTCTATAAATGGCCATTAATATCACCAGAACTTATGTGTTGTAAGCTCACCGTTTTGTTAACACTTAAATGATTAACTACCACACTGATGACAATCAACTATCACCAGAACTTACATTTTGTGAATTGGCCATTTTGGAAATACTTGAATGATGACGTTATCACATTGATGATAACATTGACTGTTTTTCAGTGTCACACTCTTGATATAGACAGGAACGTTTTGACGAGCGTACATCGAAATTGATTACCCCTCAAATCTTTATGTAAACATAACATTGAACACTTGAAATGATATATAAAAATACTTGACTATGTGATTTTCCATTAAAAATCATTCATAATTTTTCCAAGTTATTTCCTTAAATACATTTACTTAAAACCTTATGAATCACTTTAATCACCCAGCCTTTTTGAATTTCTTGAATCAAAATATAGATGTTCAGCCGAAATTTCAAAAAGCTAATGAAGTGTACCATTTAAATGTTTGAGAGTAGAAAAGTCAATCAAGTCAATGGATTGAAGACGGTTATAAGCAGCCAAGTAAGAATTATTGGAAAAAAAAATACTGGAAAAATGCTTGAGCTCTCATGCTAGGACCCGGCATTTGTCCAGAGGGAAGGAGGTTCTCTCTTTAAGTTGCGGAAAAGATCTAGTCTAGCCTTCTACTGACTAGTTAAAAAACATCGAACACCAAACATGCAGAGAGTTAGTCTTGCCCTCAACATCGCGGGGCCCATTTTATTCGAACACCTTTCTTTTCCCGCTTTGTCTTTACTGGCGTCATCTCCTCGGCACGCATTATCTTTGAAATGTCCGTGGTGGAATAGTATTCCAAGAACTGGGGTTTTTTTAGATGAAAGTCAGTTTTAGAACTATCTTTTAAAATGCAGTAAGAATTCAAACACTGCTATTTAATTCAAAATTGTACATAACTAATGATAAATCTGTCACATTTTGTGCATAAAGAAGTGTGCTAATTCATTTAAAATAGCATAATTTTAGAATTTATTGATATTTTTTCGAACGGAACTTAAATATGCCTTTCATATTTGAACTGCTTTATTTTAGAAACGAATTTGCATCCATATAAATTAATGTTATAATTTGCGTCAGTGTATGTAATTTTATTTATCAGTTTGAAATAATCTGATTCATTAGTAATTGTCATATATTTTGAGTTGATATAAATGAATGCATTCACACAAAATAATTGCGTTACATTTTGTGTAATTATTTTGTAAATCTATTTCCTTATTTCATAAATCAATAAATGAAACGATAAACGTGTTACATTTAGTGTGTTCATGCACGTGATTATTATTTTATTTAAAATCCCCCTTTTCATTTTAAGAATTTTTTACTAAACAATAACTATACTGCAGTCTGATTGTAAATAATCAATTTGAAATACCGCATTTGAAGAGTTATCTAACCAATCAAACATTGGTTGTGTTGCATTTTATGCTTAATAATGTCACACAAATGTTGTTGTATATCTTATTTTAGAAATAAATTTATCAAATGATAAATGTGTGAACTTTCTTTGTGGGAAGCATGATTGTAATTTAAAGTTTTACACTTCAGAATTTAACAAATGATAATTTTTTATTAAATTATGTATATATATGTATTTGTTAATCATTTTGAGTAATTTAGTTCCTGGAAAGATCTGATGAACATTGATTAAATTATACTCTGAGCTTATTTCTATATTCAGGTACACAAATTGAAACATTATTCTGTAAGTTAATAAACCTTATTATGTATATATGTATGTATGTATATATGTAGTAAAATTAATAATAAATTTATTGCAATGTATGTTATATTCGTAGATAAAATATGTGTGTTTACTAAGTCGTTTTTGTGAGGTATGACCTCATAGAACGATAAGTATATCACATCATTGAAGAATGTGTTATATTCTTACCTTATTTTAAATACTTATCTGTAAAGATGATATACGAGGTGTATTCGGAAAATAGTACCGTTTCACAGTACATCCACCACAATACGGTTGGTGTCCCGGGCATGCGCACTAGTCTTTAGTTTGCTCTACGTTTTGTTTTCTTTTTGAACGCAAGGAATGTAAAATCGATAGACAAATTAAAGATTTGTATGTGAAAGAATGGTGAAAAAGTGGATTGAAATATTTAATGAAAGTCGAACAAATATCCACGATGAGGCTGGGAATGGTTGGCCTTCTCTTGTCTACGATAATGAATGTTGATGAAAAAATCCATGAAGATAAACGTTTCTCTATGGAATTTCCAGATAAATTTCCACAAATTTCACATACTGTTTTGTAAGAAATTGTAGTAGACCGTTTTGATTATTACGAGTTGTGTCCTCAATGGGTTTCAAAAACATTTTGATGTTCACAAAACCAAGTGAGTTGCAGTGACATTTCTCTCACGCCACCTAGAAGGATGAGAGCGTTTTTCAAGACAAATTGTAACAGGTGGTGAAACGTGGATTCACCATGTCACAACAGAATCGAAACAACAATCAGTGGAGTGGAGGCATACTCAATCTTCGAAAAAAACAAAAGTTCAAAACTACAATGTGAGCAGAAAGAATCATGTGCTCTGTGTTCTGGGATATGAAATGGTTTTGGTAACGGAATTCCTTCCCAAAGATGAAAGCGTCAATGTGGCACGATATAGCCATACTTAAGAAAACAACAGCACAACAAATTCAAAGCAAAAGGAGAACAATGCCGAGTAAAGGAATTGTGTTGTTCCGTGCAGTGCCTGGCCTTATGCGACTCGTGACACTCAAACGAGGATTCAACAATTTCGTTGGGAGAAGTTTGATCACCCGCCGTACAGCTTGTTCCTGCACATGAAGCACTGAGATGAAAAATTCTTTGGCGTCTTGGTTATCGTACTTGGTGGGAAGTTTCTATGAAAACGGTATACAGATAAGCTGGTAACCTATTACGACTAGTGTTTTAACAATGCCGGAAACTATATAGATAAATAATTAAAAATATTCCTTTTCATGTACAAATAATATTTGCTTGAAAAAAATATTCTATTATTACTTTATTTTCAAAACGAATATTAACTTTATACGCCTCATAATAAAACAACAATAATAAAATAATTTTTGCTTAAACATGAAATTTTATTTTTTTCTTTAAATATTTTAATTTAGATATTCAATAAATTTATTTAGTATATTTTAATAGAAATGCAAATCTATCTAACCTATTTTAAATAAAAAAATTTTGAAAAATCTATCCTTTTTTAGTGTAGAATTAGTATTTAATTTAAAATTCCTTTAAATAACAATATATTATTAATAATAACATTTAAACAGCAACTTGGGAAACAATATTTCATATTCATTTTAAAAATTGTTTGATTTTGATTTAATAACGTGAGTTATTGTAAAATTAGAAACAGAATGTATTCAGTCCCTTGAAAGGAATATTTCAGAAACGAAACATTTATTTTCCTTCCAAGCATTATGTTCTGAGCCGATATGAATGAATCGCGCGAAAAGCTAATTTACATTTCCTTTAATTGAAATTCTTCCCTTCGATTCGAACTGCTATTTTCCAAGATCTCGTTTAATTTCTAATTCATTCCATCTAAGGAAAATCTAATTTGTTATTGTAATGGAAAACAATTGTGTAATGCAATAACTGCAAACGAATTTCAATGAAAACGTTTATTTGGCTGATTTAAATATAACAAAAATATGATACACACACACACACGCTTTTACTTAAGACGAGGAGGAAATTTTCACAAATCGTTTTATTTGGCATTTTTTTTTTAAAAAAAAAATATTCAAAATTAGTATTTCAAATGATTTTTCTTTTTCATGAAGGCCTCGAGTAGAATGCAAACGAATACCTAACGGATTGCTTAATTTTATTTTAGCTGTTATTGAATATAAAATTCATTCATTTTAAAATCGGCATGATTTTATTAAGGCGAATTCTTTTGAATGATAACGAAAATCTATAGCGAAAATATTTTAAAATTATTAATTTTATGTTTTAACTAAGAATGCTAGTAATTATTTCACGTGCTGTGATACAGTCTACAATATTTACAAAACTACGCTTAAAGTAATTTTCTTATTGAAAGATACTCATGCTAAAAATTAATACTAGAACGTTATATGATTTAGTTTTATTGCGTATTTTCTTACGTTTGACTTTTTTAAAATTCGTTTGATAAAAAATTTACAAATTAAAACTTTTAAACTGAAAGAATTTTCTATGATCGCATAAAAATTAATTAAGTTAAATTAGTTTGTTACACGATTACTTTGAGGACTGCATGTTTCTTACAGCGATTCGTTAATGTTTAATGTAAGCTGATTAAATAAAAAAAAATAGAATACAGAATTCGAAAAAGCTTAAATTTCGTTTTCCAATTTAAATTTAGTTATTCTAAAGTATTTCTGTTATTACATATTTTATATCAAGATTAATTCTTATTTATTTAAATTGAGTTTGAAAGTAAAAGAAATAAAGTGCATTTGTGAATCATTAATTCAAATTTTTCGCGTGCTGGAAATTTAATAAGCAAAATTATAATTATTACTTGAAGAATGTTTTTTTTTTTTTTTTTTTTTTTTTTTGTAGATTTATTAAGTTTGAGTGTAAACTTTGATTATGTCCCAAAAATAAAGTAAACTGGAATGAAAAAAAAATGCGATTCTAATTTGTTTAAATTAAGTTTGAGAACAAAACTAAAGTGCGTTGATTCAGATGAACAATCAGTTTGAATTTTTGGTGCTAATTTTTAATTAATTAAAGTGTATGAATTTGAATGAATTAAATATTTTCCTTTTGATTATTTGGTGATTTTATATTTGTTTTTGTGATTCGTTAGAGTTTAATGGGAACTGAGATTGTGTTACAAAAAATAAGATAATACGAATTTCAAGAAATGATTTTAATTGAGTTTGAAAATGGAAAAAAATATGTGTTGAATCATTAATTTATTTTAATGAATTTCATTTGTATTGTAGTTTTGAATGCTTTTAATTACATTAATGTTTTTATATTGAGTGCATTTGTGAAAATAATTAGTTTGAAAGTATTGTAATTTGTTTTCTGAACGTTCTATTCAAAAATAATTATCGTTCAACTTATGGTAAGCCATTAATTATTGTATTATAATCGATGAAACTGAATTCAACATTCAGTCTGCAAAAATCAAATTAAGTTAAGGAACATCCATTTCCAAGTAAATTCATTAGTTAAAAAAGTATTCTAAAACTAATTTAAAGATCTCCTGTAGTTCACATGGCATGATAAGTTAATTATGCAAAGTTAAATTAGCACTGAAAACATTTTACTCTAGTTATGAATTCGTACAATTAAAAGTAATGGTTTGCAAAACTTCACCGGAAAGAACTAGCAAATTCGAAATTAATATATTACAGGTCAAAGATTAAACATAAATTATTATTAGTTTGGTGTTAAAGTTTGGTAGCTGTATTTTATTTGAATTAATTTAATTTTGTGTGAATTTCGGATGGCAGATATAAACTATTGCTAATCCTGAAAAGGCTACAGAAACTAAATATTTATTAGCTTGTCAGAAAGCAGAAAAATGGTCAGTATTCCAACCATGTAAGACAAAGCGAGAAGAGAGCAAGAATTTTGTAACGAATGGTGACTCGAGAAAATAAAGATTTAAGTCGCGAAAAAGACATCGCTTTCGATATTTTCTAACTGTCTTTAAAAATTCTAAATCCGCTATAGCTATTTAAAAGGAGTGGTGGAGATTTAAAGTTTTGAAAAAAAAACGTGCTAAGTGAAAGCCAATCTGTGCAGCCACTGATTAGCTTTCACCGCGAGAAGTGAGAGAAATGGGTCCGAGAGTAGAGGGAAAGTTCGCTTGTTTCCTTTAATCAGTATGAAGGAATTTTTAACGCTAATTAAGATGATAGCGGAAAATTTTGTGGCAGTTAATTCAATCTGACTTCATACAAAAGAGGCCCACCTATCATCGTGCTTTTTCGGAATGAGCGAACTTTTCTCTCTAAGAACGGGAAAAAGAACATTTTCATGAGGCTTCGAAACAGAGATATCGTTTGTCGTTTGCGTTGCCAGACACTTAAATTTTATTCTGAGTTATTTACGTAAATAAAGTTAAAATGATTTTAGAAAATTCGCTTTATAATATTTACACACTTTCAAATTGATTAATTAAAAAATACCAATATATTCTTTATACACATGGTATTTTAAATTTGTCATACAAAAAAATTTAACTGACATTTATATATATATATATATATATATATATATATATATATATATATATATATATATATATATATATATATATACATATATATATATATATATATATATATATATATAGAGAGAGAGAGAGAGAGAGAGATGAAAGTATAAAATATTTTTAACTAATTCTGTTAATGTTTTCTTTTTCTTTAATTTTTCCGCCCTTTAAATGAGAGAAAATTTTTTCAATAAAATAATTCATGGAATAATATTTTAATGCTATAAATTATTAAGAATATACAAAAAATTACAATTTAACAAATTTATTTGAATGTATAGTAAATTTTGATAATTTGTAAATACACTACTGGCCATTAAAATTTCTACACCAAGAAGGCGAAATGCTACAGACGTGAAATTTATAAGAAAGGAAGAACGTGCTGTGATTTGCAAATGATTAGCTTTTCAGCGCATTCAGACAAAGCAGGCGCCAGTAGCGACACCTACATTGTGTTTAAATGAGGAAATTGTTCAGCCGGTTCCTCATACACAAATTGCATTTTAATGTTTTTGCCTGGTGAAAAGTTGTTGTGATGCCTCGTGTAAGAAGGAGAAATGCGTACCAGCACGTTTCTGACTTTGATAAAGGTCGAATTGAAGCGTACCGGATTGCGGTTTATCTTATGGCAGTATTGCTGCTCGCGTCGGTCGAGATCCAATCACTGTTAGCGGAATATGGAATCGACGGGTTCAGGACGGGGTAATACGGAACGCCATGCGGGATATCAACGGCCACCTATCACTAGCAGCCGAGAAGACAACCATTTTATCCGCATGGCCGTAATGGATCGTGCAACCACATCACGAGCCGTGAGTCAAGAAACGAGGTCGTTTGGAAGACAACAAGTGTCTGCACGAACAGTTCGACGACGTTTGCAGCAGCATGGATTCTCAGCTCGGAGACCATGGCTGCGGCTTCCCTTGATGCTGCGTCATAGACAAGAGCGCCTTCAATGGTGTGATCAACGACGAACCTGGCGCACGAATGGCGAGACGTCAACTTTTCAGATGAATCCAGGTTCTGCGTACAGCATCATGATGGTCGCATCCGTGTTTGGCGGCATCGTGGTGAACGCACACTGGCAGCGTGCATTCGTCATCGTCATACTGGCCCATCACCTGGCGTGATGGTATGGGGTGCCATTGGATACACGTCTCGGTCACCTCTTGTTCGCATTGACGGTGCTTTGAACAGTGCACGTTACATTTCTGGTGTGTTACGACCCATGGCTCTACCCTTTATTCGAGCCCTACGAAACCCTACGTTTCAGCAGGATAGTGCCCAACCGCATGTTGCCGGTATTGTACGGACCTTCGTTGATACGGAACATGTTCGGCTGTTGCCCTGGCCAGTACGTTCTAAAGATCTTTCACCAATAGAAAACGTCTGGTCAATGGTTGCCGAGCGACTGCCTAGTCACCAAAAGCCAGTCACTATGGTTGATGAACTGTGGCATCGTGTTGAAGCTGCATGGGCATCTGTACCTGTACATGCAATCCAATCTCTGTTTGACTCAATGCCCAGGCGTATAACTGCTGTTATTACTGCCAGAGGTGGTTGTTCTGGGTACTGATTTCTCAGGATCTATTATCCAGCCAAATGTTTTGAAAATTTAATCACTTGTTGTTTTTAGTATAATATATTTGTCCAATAAATATCATTTTGTTATCTGCATTTCTTCCTGGTGTAGCAATTTCAATGGCAAGTAGTGTGTATTTTATAAATTTCATTTTCCTTTAATTAGATATTAAAACTTTTTTGTGTGTCATTTAAATTTAAAATGTTAACATTAAGTGAAGAACTTATAATCTTAATGAAATATTTTAAGAGAAAAACATTCACTGGAAACATAATTAGTTCGTTTGAAAAAAAATATATAGTTATACAATAATTTTTTTTCTTACAAAATTATTATTGCTAGCATCTTTTCTACTAATTTTTTTTTTTTTTTTTTGCAACATAAACTAAAATCCAAATTAAAAGAAAAATTTAATTAATACTTCTTTTCTTAATTTTTTTAAATTTTGAATTCTTTTTTCAAAATTTATTAAAAATGTGTTTTAATTTAAATTAGTTTCAAAGATCTTTCTTCATATGAGGTAATCTTCCATTTCTTAATAATTAAATTTTCTGCTTAGAAATAATTCTCATTTCGATTAAAGTAATTATAACTCAGAAAACAAATAAATTAAAAAATCTGTTTAAATTATCATTATATAAATAAAGTTGATCCCGTGGTGTATATGCATCTTATTTTAAACAGAGTACGTTTACTACCCACGTCTCGTGGCTAGGGGTGAAACTTTTTGCGAAAACGATGACAATGTGAATCTGGCAACGCATCCAACTGCAGACAGTGGGAAGAGCTTTAGAGAGTGAGAGAGACAGAATGTGTGAGAGAGGAGAGAGAGAGAGTGAGAAAATCTCCACCACTCATTACTTGTTTGTTTGAATTTTTTGTGTGCTCTTGACGAGAGAGATAGACTAACCTGCGGTGAGAATGGGGAGGATGTAAGAGAACATGTTGGGTGGCCTAGGAGCACTTCGCATTACCTATTTCTACCTCCTGGACGAGCCGTTTCATCGAGGTTTTGAACTTCCCCACCAGATCACACCCTGTAACAATAAAAAGAATAATTAGTTATATAAAAATGAAAATGTATGCTAAATTGTAACAATGATACAATATGAAATGGTTTAATCAGCAAAATTGCTGGGTAAACAGTCGCAGTTTCGGTTACAGCCGAGTAAAGCAGATGATAATTATGAAATTATTAAAAAATACTTTTATGCGAAAAAAAGAAAAACTATATATTTTTTTTAACATAAAAGCTATAAATGCTAAAACAAGAACGTATAATTTAGAATAATTATAAAAATTACATTTTGCTAATGTTTGAAACATTCCATTAATTTAAGTTGATTACAGCTGAATAAAAAGTTAAAATTGATGTGAAAACAAGCAATAATTAGGTAATAAAATTACTCCAGAATAATAAAATATAGCTTATAATTAATACTTAAGAATGCATGTACAGTGAAAATATCATTTTTTTTAATAATATACAATATATTTATTATGTTTTAACAGAAAATAATTATTTGCTTAGTTACGATAAGATTAATAAAATAAAACATTTTCTTATTATAACATAAAATGATATTTTATTCTGTTTTGTCATGATAAGATAAAAATATGTTGACATTAAGAGAATCATAATTAAATATATTTATTAGAAAAAAGCAGACGATATTTTTAGCGCAAAATACAGGGAAAGAATAACCAGGATCCTAATATTTTAAGCAATAATGAAAAAAGTACTTTTTTAAAGTATGTTGGAAATATTTTATTGGTTTAAGATTACTAAAAGAAGGAAAATTAAATTTAGTTCAAAGAAACATTAATCAGTAAAAAAAAATAAATCTTTTTTTAAAAATAATAATGTGGCATACAGCTTATAGAGAGTGGAGTAGTTGATAAAAAATTTTCTAAGATGAAATTAAAAAATATATATATAATATTAACTTTGAGAGAGTAATATATTTTTTTATGAGAGACTTTAAAAAAATATAGGTTAGTCATTTACAGACATGAAAAAGGATATTAAAGTAACAAAAAAAGTGATTATTTCTTTTTAATAGACTTATATTCTAAGTTACATATAATTTGTGTTAAATAATTCTTTTTAATAGACTTATATTCTAAGTTACATATTATTGGGAGCAGTAATCACGGCTTGTTGCTAAAAGTCTAACAATTCCCCAGTCAAATAAATAAAAAATAATCCTTAAAACTGAGCTATCACAATTTCGGATGACATTTTTTCTTCCGTATTTTAAAGCCTTTGCAGAAGATATAATTAGAATTGGTAAAAAATTTGCATAAATATAGTGCCTTATGCATACTAACTAGGACTATTATGTTGGTACACATATGCTTAATTGGTGTTGTTTAAAGGATCATGTTAAGACCCACCATGGCTTATTATAAGGAACATACACTTCGGAACGGAAAGTTCAATCTCAAGCACTCTTGAGCTATGCGATTCTACTTTCTAAGAATGGGCGCTTGAGAATTTTTTTTTATATTACTCGCTTGTGTGTGTGTGCGATACGTGAATAAGGATCAATCACTATACATAAACATACCTCCCAGAAGATAATAATGAATGTTAAAATGCCTTAAAATGTTTTTCAGCTGTGACGTGTTCATCAAGCGTCATCAAAACAAGAAGGATTTACATGCTTGGAGCATTAACAGCTGAGTATGAGCTGACAACAGACTTTTTTTTTTTCCTACAGCACTTGGAGGATAAAAAAAACTCGCTTATGAAAGAATTTCAACTTTCTATTGTAATTACGTACGAAAACAACTCATAAAAATGGAACACTATAAGAACGTATGAAAAAAAATTCGAATAAGTACGTTAGACAATGAGGGATAATGTATGACGCGTATGGCATAGGTGAAAATATTACTAGTCCACAAAGCATTAATATTTTTAGAATAAGCATTACCAACAAGAATATTCAAATCACTAAGATTTTGTTATTTGGATAGTGATTATACATGTAAAATATTAAACATCGTTCTGTTTCATTAGTGATTATCACTTGGATTCTTTTTTGCTAGCAATATTGGCTTCCGATAATTCCAAATAGAGCAATAAAACAAACAAACAAATTTTTTAAGAAAATTTTTATGAATCTCTGTAGATTTACTTGCATATTCAATTGTTTCCTATCAATCAACGGTGCATTTATTCGTCAATTTCATCACCATTCCCTATTACTGTATATATGGCTCCTGATTCTGATAACTGGATTAGATCAGATTAACTTAAGTAATTGCAATAAGTTTAATTGTGCTTATTTGTACCATCTGTAGTAGCTGAACAAGGGGAATCCCCCGTGTCATTCGGAGCCAAGGTGAAGGGACGAGGTCGACTCCTGAGCTGATATTCCCCTCTTTCCTCCCCACCGGAAGAAATGCATTGCGTCCTTCCTTTTCTCTGTGAAATGTTTAATGCAATTCTTATTGCTTTTTATTAATTCGTTTATTTTATCTGTTACACGCACGGAATGTAAATGAATTCCACAGAATGCGTGAAATTCTGTCCCTAAGAAAATGGATATGTTTTCGCAATAATTTTCCGACTGTTATTTCTTGCTAAGAGGAGTTTCATCACTATTCCTTGCTACTACTATTATCCCTGTTACTATTAAACGGAGCGAATCACATTGCCTATTTTAACCAACTAACGTGGACAACACCTGAGCGGGAACCTATTTCTTCACATCATACCGGGTAAAGGATCCCAAGACACTTTTTACACACGTAGATCATTTTAACGCGATGCCCTGCCTTTAGGACTGGCATTACCCTTCGAATGATGACTCCCTACATTTGATTTACTGCGTAACCGGATTTGAATTTGTGAATTAGATACAACTAACTCTTCTGGAAAAATTTTTTTGAATAAAAAAGGGTTATTATATGAAATAATTTTTACTATAATTTCACCCATGTTAAGTTTTATTACTGCTTCAATTTGTGTGGTTATAAAAATTCGTAAAATATTATTCCGCATTTTAAAAGTTATACTTTTTTTTTTTTTTTTTCCAAATCAGAAATATTAGTTTGTGAATCTTTATTACAAGGCAATAGGACAAGGCAGATTCTGGTTATAGAGATTACATATTTGTATTTTATACTTTCATGTTCAAATTTTTATTGTTAGAAATTTAAAAGTAATATTTTAAATTTGTAACAATAAAAATTGTTACAAATTTAAAATATTACTGATCTTAAAATATCTCTGACAGACAGGAGATACTCAGATTTTGAGCAAAAACTGCGCAATTTTGTCCTATTCTAGTCGTTAAAAACGATTTTTTCTAACAATTCGGCGACTTAGCGACCCTTTGGCGAGGTTCTTGGCAACTTAGTGAGGAATAGGTACTTTTGAAGATTTTATCATCGAAGCTCTAGGATCAATATTAAGCTAGATAATATAGAACTTTCCAGAAACTTGGCGAAACTCTTAGATTATACGACACGTCGGGTATAAACACCGCCGCCTGGCATAGCTGAGATCCATTTTGAATGCTAGTTTAGAGCACAAAAGTTGTTGTCTGCCTGAAGTATAAGAAATTTCTGCGATTGGACGCTATTTTCTGCTGTATTAGTTATATTATAACTCTTGGTAATCATGATTTCTAAGGCTGGAATTTTCTGTATAATTTGAATTTGCTACGAATAAAAGTCTTGTGATTGTTAAAAGATTGTTTTTTTTTTAGTCTCTTAACCAACACGAATCCAGAAGAGAAATACATTACTGGGTACCAATAGACGCCTGGAAGCTTCCACACTTTTCTACAGTAAGCCTACGGTGACTTGGCCTAGAGTTACTAAAAGCTTCTGTCAGTACTATCGACTCGAAAATGTTAACTTCTTTTAGTTACCAAATCGCCAAATATATTACCTTCCAAAAATTATCGCCAAATACTTTTCAAACTATCCGACTTGCTTTTCAACTCCAAAAACTTCCATTTTCATTGAATTAACTGTGTTTAAGCAGTAATTTCCCATATCAAGTGATACTAAATCAATAACAGGTAAATAGGTAAATCAATAAAAGGTTTATAATCGAGTATTCCTTGATTCTCTGGTGATTTTTTTTTGTCGCCAAGATGGGACTAACAAAATGGTAGCAATACAAAAGCTATATAAAAAATAGGTTTACTAGGGTTAACGGAAATTAAATTTTATCGCCAAGGTACATCGCCAAACAAAGGGGTACCCGATTTTACAAACCTCAATAAAATAAGCAATTAAACAGACATTAAGACATTTATGAAAATATTTGCACATTTTAAAATTTTCATGACAATATTGAGAAGTTCTACGTGACATTTTATAAAGATAAATTTTAAGAATATTTTATTAGATTCAATTGATAAAAATTCTGGTAAAAATTATTTACGTATGTTAAAAATTCTTCACGCTGTAATGTCTGTTCTTGGTGACGCCTGGGAGTGACAGTGTCGGTTTAAATCAGATCTCGTCAAATGACCTTGGCTCGTGGCTGTCAGTGTTGTGTAGTTTCGTTCGACAAACAGTAGATAGCCGGAAATGCATCCGATAGTGTGGTAGTGATTTGAATTCTTGCCAATAAGTAATGCAACATTTTTGTTAATATTTCTACATTAATTTGTTTTGTTTATTAGCAATCCTTTTATCACACTCACAGCTTTTAAGGTTAGATTTATGCGTGCGCTTACATAAGTGCTAGTTATCTGCAACGATGTACAATACCATGCAATTCCGAAAATTGAAGTGCATGCATCAAATATTTAACTGTATCCGTATCGCTAATCACAGGAAACAACCTCACCGACTATTCATCAAAATTATGCGAGGATGATAAGGTAATATTTTATTTTGTCGTGGAGAATGATATTTTAACATTACAAGGGAACATTTAAAAAAAAAAAAAAAAAAAAAGAGTATCAATTGCAGTTCCCGGATGTACTTCGCATCCATTTCCGCTTCACTGCAAACACGTGACCAACTGTCTGGCGATCTGACGTGAGTTAAATTCTCGAAATTGCTGGCTGTCGACCCCTAATGACGTCCCACGGTCCTCGGAGAGCAAATACGGCCAGATTACGTGTCTCTTGAAGTTGGACCGATCCATCATCAGGAGACAGCTTATCTCAGCTGGGGACCAACCCTAAACTACAAGCTATTAAGTACAGGTGGCATTATTTATTACACATTAAAAAAAAAAAAAAAAACGGCCATAAAACAATTCTACTATGTTATCAGCACATTCATTTTTTTTATTTAGATTACATTTTGAATGAACTAATTACTAAAGAATGCTTTCATCAAGTATGATTTAATCAAGCATAAAATGCAACCGCTTCGTTCTGCAGAATTCATAACCGAATTCATTGGAACGAAGTTTCATTAATCGTAAATTCGGATAATTAAATGTTATTTCTTCTTATTAAACACAAGAGAAAATTTATATAATTAATAAAAAGGAGATTAAAATTCATTAATTGTTTTATCACATTCTCATGAAAAAATTAGGTAATATATTGTTTCCTGTGTTAGAAAATCACCAGTGCAAGTAAGCAGAAGGAGGCAGGAAGTCCTAAGTGACCATGAGAACCTTTCAGTACGACAGATTTATGTAGGCTCTAGTATTGATCTCGCAACCCCCTAGTTACAAGAACAATATCTTTCCCAAGGCCTGATACCTATCCTATAAATTATCTGAATATCAGATAATTTATACCTCACTATAAAATGATAATCAAATAATAGACATTTACTAGCAGCAGAATTTTGCCACGTTTGTTGATATTTTTTAAACAATTTTCTTTTAACAATGGAAAGTTTTCCCAAATATTTTAAACAAAATAGGTTTGTTATAATTTCTTGATTAGTTTAATAAAAAGGTAAGGAAATCTTGTACCCATGTTATAAAAACTGATTTTCATTTTAATTCAACAAATTTTAATGATTAATGTCTCTAGATAATTAGAATTTTTTTAAAAACTTGGGTAATGTGCTTTGTTATCGATTTATTCGAATTAAAAAGTTTGGCATTAGTGATAATTTAAGCATTCTAAAATATATATTTTAATGATAAACCTTAAATTTAATAAATCTAAGTAATTACACGTTGACTGAAATATGTATCAAGTTTCGAAAGTAGTAAATTTTATTATAATGGAAAGGAAAGACATATTTTCCTTTAAAAAAAAAATCAGTTTTTACTTCTTCTTCTTTTTTTTATGAATAAAGGAACTTGACTTATAATAAACTTGAAATATTGTTATAAAAATTTACGTGTAAGTTTAAATTTGATTATTAATATATATATTTTATAATTTGTTGAATATACATTTTTTTATAATTCACTGAATGTAAAAGTTAATCTATTCACCTTTCACAAAATGTAATAATTTATTATTCAGGTAAATGAGTCAAATATATATATATTTATATATTTCTTTCGTTAAAATATAACTTAAAGTTATTCTTTATTAAAAGTGTTGATGTTATTCAAATTGAGTTGATTGATTGAGTTGAAATTGAATGGATTGACTGTTACTTTTTCTGAAAATTAACTTATGCATAACCTTAAGTACTTAAAAGAGTATATGAAATAGAAAAATTAATATAAGAAGCTTATGCTGATTTTTAATGAAAATTTATATGCTTATGACAGCTGTAAGATATACATAAAAAATACCCCCAAAAAGTCGTTTTTATAAACACTATATTTAAAAAACTACAATAAATTGTAACACATACAATAGCATCGAAATGACCGTATTTTACTGTATGATTTTTTAAATTGCAGCTAATCAAAAATAAATCAAGATTATTAATTTTTTCATTATATTATGTGACATATAAGATGGCCTAATGCTGTTGGAAGACTTTCAAACATGCATCATGGGTTATTCTACACGAGAAATTTTCCATAGATAGCGGGTTTATATCGAACCCCGGTGGAGTATTGGTAGCGTTTGAAAGACACAGGTTCCAAGTTTGATCCTCAGACTGTGCAAGGTTAGTTCAGCTTTTCATTCCTTCAGTGGGTTGATAAACTGAGCACCAAGCATGTTTAGGAACAAACACTGAAGTTTCCCACTAAGCTGACCATCTAACTAGAACATATGCTTCGCAATCAGGGCAGTAAAACAGATACTGTAGGTCTCCGCCCTCATATGGGCTGTCGTGCCACAGGTTTATTTTTTTAGTTAGTCAGCTAGTTGTATTCATATCATGAGTTAAGGTAGCAACTGAATGTAGAACTTGTGTAGAATTACGTAGATTTATAAAACCTGATTATTATTTAAATCTCATCATTTCTTATGCATGATAAAATTTAAATAATAAGATCATCTTAATTTAGAGTTTCATCACCCTGAGTTGGGTGGACATGAAGTATTCGGTTGAGATCTGATAATTATTTTTATAATTAATTTCCTATCAATCATTAAAATTTAGATTCTACCGTCATTCTTATCTCAAAATCTTTATTTCAATAATCTATGCTATATTCTAATTTAGATCATCGTTCTAATTTGAGTTAAGTGTGAAATAGATGAACATAATGTGGGTGAGATCTGGTTTCGATGATTCCGCGATAATATCATTCTATAACTTCGAATCAATCTTTGAAACTTAGATTCCTCCTATTCTATTCCTATAAACTTTGATTGTATAACTTAAATTTATATTATTCTAATTTAGATCATCCTTCTAATTTTTATGCATTTTTGAAGTGTATTGATTTGAAGAATATTCACTCGGATGAGATCTGATTATGTGATACTGATCAAAGGATTGTAATTTCTTATCAATCACTAAAATTTAAATTCTTGTTATTCTAATCTCTCAATCTTAATTTTTCAGCATTCATTATAAGTTAGACTTCTATTATTTCAGATTAGTGTTTCACAATTTTATACATATTGCGTTTGATGAACTTGAAGAACGGCTAAAATCTAATTATAAATCGAAACAAATCACAGTAATTTCGATTTCAATCTTATTATTCTATTTCTTACTCTTAGTTATACTTTAGTTTCCATTTTTCTAATTAAGGCTATCATCCTAACTTTTATGCACATTGGATTGTATGGACTTGAAAAACACAATTTCAGTTAGATCTGCTAAAGATTCTAATCATATAATTATTCTAATTTCTAATCAATCACTTAAATTTGGATTCTAATTTTTTACTATTCATTATAAACTACATTTTCGTTATTCTAATTTAGATCATCTTTTTAATTTTCACACATACTGAATAACAACTGCGATCTGATTATGATTCTAATCGTATCGTTCTACTTTCTCCTCAATTATTCTAATTTAGATAATTTTTCTAATTTTCACTCTAAATTCATTTTAGCCTCATAATCTGACTCTCATGACGATCATTCATAACGAACATTATAACAATTCATAACAAACATTATAATCATTCATAACGAATATTATAATCGTTCATAATGACCATTACAATCACTCATAGCGAATATTACGTGATTGTGATTGAAGCTCATAATATCGTTATGGTTAGGATAATATCTTTATAATTTCTCATCAATTAGTATAATTTAGATTCTTATCGTTGTAACCTCATAATTCCTAATTTTTATTTCACCTTTTAGTGTTTTATTATACCATTAATTTTAAATATTCAATTAATAATAATAATTAATCAGTTATTATAATCAATTTAGATAATCGTTCTAGTTTTATACATTTTGAATTGTATGTACTTGAAGAACTTTTCTCGTTTGAAATATGATTATACTTTAGATGTCATTTCTCTAATTTCTTAAGAAACATTGCAATTTAGATTTTTATTATTTTAATTTACATTATCATTTTTATGTTCATATTGAGTTGCATCAAAATGGAAACCGAACAAATCAGAGCAAGTTCTTGCCCTCTTTTTTTTAATGGAAAAATAAAGATTCTGAATTTGACCGGAGATCCACTCGGGAGATAAGAATTCCTGCATAAGGCCTTGGTGGGAGGAAGCGCGTTTTCTTGATGATCCAACGAATCGGAGGAGCGTCAACGGTTCCCGTTTGAATTCTATAAATTGAAAATATGTTCTCAACTTCGAAAACATCCTGTGGAATTCATTTTCCCTGCTCAAGAAGTTGGCCGGGACGAAATCAGTTCCGAATTATAATTACAGTTAAGTATGGGCGAAAGGCTTAGAAATATTCCAGGTACAAGAGGCCAAAACTGCCACACGCAAATTTTTATTCGTTTCTGTTTATATTCCATTAACTTTTATAATGCATTCCTTTCATACTTCATAAAACTATACCCTTCCCGATAATTCTGTGATTCCAAATCGTTATGTTCTAATAAAAAACATCTTGTTTGCATTATATAACAAATAAAAAAAACGGTCATTTTTTAAAAATTTAATTGATTGTAAGAATGGATTTAATTATTCACTCAACTTTTATGTTGGTATTCTCTTTTTAGTTAGGAATCATTAACATATATTAAAGCATTTTACTTTTGTTACCAAATTGCATTTACTTGTTTATTTAGACATTTTTTAAAAATAAACAATTGCATAAGTTGGACTATTTTATCTGTTGCCAAAAAAAGAAAAAAAGTCGACAAAGTGATTGTGTGACATCTCTTCAAAAATTTATGCCCACAGTTTATTTTTATAAGAATAATATCTTTTAACAATATTAAATATTTAACATTATGAGTTCAGTTCCTATAATCTATATTTATATATAATTAAATATAATATATACAAGAAAAGTGAGTACATATATATCAATATATGTGGACGTATGTGCAATTATGCAAAATAAAATGTTTGTTTGTCGCTCAACAGTCATTTTTTGCACACGAGGGCTAATTAGATCGGGAACTACGGCTTAGAGTGGATTCCGAACCACTACAAACATCCATGCCCAAGGTAGGATTCGAACCCACGAACTGCTGAACCGAAGGCGCTAACCATTCGGCTACCAGCTCGGCGCAAAATAAAATGGGATATTGAATAAAACATTTATAATTTGCGATTGCAAAAATTTAAAGAGAAATGTAATATAAGCCAGGAAATGTAAGAGAAGAACATAATATTTAATTAGTAAAATAATATATAGGCTAACAACGAGAATAATAAGAGCAAATTTTGTTTCGAAGATAATAAACAGAACTTATTAGTTAATTAATAAGTAAATATTATTTTAGTGTTTAATGCATACTAGATAAACATTAGATATTCCTATTAATTTATCCTCTATAACATTAGATAGTTAAATAAAATGGAATTTTTTTTCATTCAAATGGTTTGGAACAATATTTAAAGCACACTGGAGATTTTATACTAAATTAATTCGTTTCTTTTTTCAAGTATTTATGGTTAGTATGAAACATAAATGGTTTGTATGTGTTAAGAATACATTCTCCGTGACGTTTTTCTTAAGGAAATTTTCTAACATTAGACTAAAAAACGGAACTTTTTAGAGATCAGCAAGTATATTTACAGATAAAAAATACTCGTTATAAATAATTTTAAAATATGATATTCTTTTCAATATAGATGTTCTATTAACATTGCTTCATATAGCATTAATGTTTATTTTAAAAAAAAAGTATTTGCTGTAAATAAGGTTAAGTCAATTGATTTTCCACATTTTTCAAAAATTATCATTTAATCTTTCTGTAAGCAAACATCTCGTACACAACAAGAGCATTAAATGAGTTATATCACAAAAAATTAATTGTTAGGTTTATCTGAAAGATTATTAATAAATTAAACTTTTTAATTCTTAAAATCAAAGTTTGTAAAGGAGTTAACTTGGTTAATAATAATTCAATTACAGCTAGGAACTTTGTTTATTGCGATACGTTTCTGAGTTCCTATTTCTGCCTACTGAGTCCTCTAAATACAGCCAATAATCTCTTAATTTTGAACTAAGGTTAAGTGACGAGGTCTAAACCTGAGCCAGATAGAGTAGCGGTGGGGCATTTTATTTTAATGCATTTTTAATTTGCCTAGTTGAATCAAATCGCTACATGTTTGGTCGCGAGAATGACATCTTTTCCACATGATACCAGTTGACAGCCGAATGGTTAGCCCTCTTGCCTTATGTTCAACAGTTTGCGAGTTCAAATCTCACCTTGGGCATGGATGCTTGAAGTAGCTCAGTATCTACTTTAAACCATAGTCTCCGGTCTAATTATCCCTAGTGGATAAAAAAAATGACGGTTGAGAGACAAACAAACCAAACTTTCCTTCATGGTACTGAGGCTAAACTATTCAAAGAAACACGGCGGCCTAGTGCCAGATTAGTTTCTTTGGAGTGGAAGAGGTCAGGTTCGATACACATGACAAGCGGGAGATAGATGCTGCTTTTCAGTATTCTGCATGCACACATCTGATGGTTCATTTGTTTTGCATTGTTTGTCGCTCAACAATTATTTTTACATGTGAGGGCTAATGTGAGAGGGGCGTATGGCTTAAAGTGGATTCCGTATCAATACAAACATGCATGCCCGATATGGGTTTCGATCCCACAAACTGTTGAACTGAAGGGAAGAGAGCACATCTGTCCGAGTGGAAGATTTCCGCGTTTCCTCGCATGCAACTTGAGATGATCATCGAGGGTTCCCACGACAGCCTTCGACACACAAGCTGCCTGCAGTGCTGAATAGCAATCACATACCGAGATTACAAACGAAAAATTTGTGTGGATTTAATGCTGTTTCGTTGTCTGTTGGGAGAATTTTAAGCCATTCGTTCCTCAGTGGAGAGTTTAAAAAGTTCAGTTTTGGGCTGTTTTAACCTTGATTAGAAATAGATGCACCCCCCCCCCTCTCCCGGTAGGTTACGAATTCAATACTTGATACCATTAAAGATTGTTATGTATATTGTGTATGAACGGACTAAAGCTCTAATAGTTTATTTGCTGGTGGGAAGTGGAAAATTGACGAGGAAAAGTTTCCCTCTGTTTGTCGACATCGTTATTTTACTGTGGTTCAAAAGGAAGCTTTTTTCTTGACAACTTAGTCTAGAAGCAGACAGAAATGTCACTGTATAATGCCCCGACCAATGAGATTTCCACCTCTCATCACTAAAAGGAGCAGAAGTGAGGGTATTTTGTGCATAGTCGCATGCAGTGGGTGTGCTGCCCTAGCCTCCAAAGTGGTTCTTCGTAAGTTATAAGCAGAACACTACAGAGGTATCATTTCAGGTGGAGGATCATTGCGAATACAGCATATTGAACGTGCCCCATCCGCCATTAACGGACACGATGAACCTTCGATTGTTTCGAACTCACTACCTTCCGATAGCCAGAACGAATGCCCTAACCAACTCAGGGACCGCGGACTCTTGCAAACCAAAATAAATACAATATAACAATTCAAGCACTTTGAGCTGTGTTAGTTCATAGTAACCCTGCAGGAGAATGCATAGCTTTCGAGATGTAACAAGTTCAATTCCTGAGAATTAGCCATATACAATTGAGGTGGATAGTTACATGAGTTAAATATTCAATAGATTATATTATTTTTCAGACAGTGTGACGCGAGGAAAGTGCAGGCTCTCTTAACCTTGCTTGAAGGTTGGGTTGTTAACAGCTGATGTCGAAAAATCTAAACAGCATACATGAAACGTATCGCAATAACTTAGCCTAACCTAGGTCTAACTGTCACGTTAGAAATACGTATGCAACTTGTAAAACTCATTTTATTGGAGAAGTTTTTATTGAAATGTATCACAATAACCTGACCTATATTAGTTGATGTCACGTTAGAAATACGTAGGCAACTAGTGAAATTGGTGTTAAGAGAGAAAGTTTTTGTTCAGTTATTATATGCAAAAAAATTGTTAGCAAAGAATCCATTGAATTAATTTTCTAGTCGAGGCAACGCATTATTATATTGAGTGCTTTAGATAATTTTAATAATTTATCATAATTTCACAAAAAAAAAAAAGAATGATCGCTTCACTGACGCCTAGGCGGTGACATACAGTGGCGTTGTCGGTCGCGTTACCATGGCAACTATAGAAGTAAAGACGACTGACCTCTGTGAGACATGTGAGTCATCCAGTTGTCGGACTTCATTCTAGAGGACATACAGGCTCCGACTCCGGGGTTCGGACCTTCCTGGCTCCATTGATTCCTAACTCAACGCGACTCAACCCCGCAGCTCATCTCTCTGAAAAGTGGAGGAGAGTGAGTGCACAACACATACACACACAACAACAAGGGTGCTGGGGGAGACGGGGTGGACACACAGAAGGCACTGCACACAGTTCACAGACGGGGGAGAGGGAGTGAAACATGCCATGGGACGATTATTATGAGGTACAGACATCTAAATTCATTTAATAATAATACTCGTGGTCTGGAAGGTACCAGGTTCGATACCTCCTCCTCAACGCAAAGACAAGAAAGGAAGAAGGTTTAAATTTGGATTTTTAAACTTATAGAGAAAGTAAACTGATTTGCTGTCAGGCTCTCAATTTTAGTTAGACTTCTAACTGAATAATTAAGTCGCGTGAGCCTGATGGAGGAAGGCATTTTTCTCGTGATTTTTAGGCTGGGAGTTTGATTAACTTCTCTTAGTATGGAAGCTCCATGATAAGAGAGTCTAAATATTCAAATTCAATATTCTATGAAGAGAATGCTAATTCATATGTCGATCTCGTCATTTCCCGTAGCTCAAAATGACAAGATGCTTTAGTGAAAATGTTAAAGACTCATCCCAGTTACATATATTATTTTTGTTCCTTTTAAATGATTAGGGATACGATAATGTTACAAAAATGTGTGTAGTTCTCACATGCGGCAGGAAAACGGTTCGATATTAGAGCTAGAGAAAAAAATTTTTGGTGAGATTTTTCATCTCTGTCAGATATTTCGTACTGACATTGTCTGTTATGAGGGGAGAATATATGCTCAGATATCAACCTTGTTTCTTGGAACAAAGTTGGAAAATTTCGAATGGAAATTCAACTCTTACTATTTATTACCTTTGCATGAAAAAAACCAGGGTTTTCACTTTAGAATCTAATATTATATATGTGATTAAAAATTTTGTTTCTTTTGTTTGCATTCACTAGCTGCGATAATTATTATATCGATAGCTGACGTAATATTAATTAATACATTCCTGATATTAATTATTACTTATTATATAATATTAATTATTATACACTTCCTAATTTTAATATTTAGAGAAATATTTTTTGAAAAATATTTTTACAAATATATTTCAGATGAAAATGCTATTTCAGCTTTTTTTTTTCCATAAAACAAACTTACTGTAAAGAAAAAACTGATAGAAAAGCTTTCGCTGTTTGGGCAAGTTAAAATGAAATCAAGTTCTTTTACATAATTAAATTTCCTAGTTTGGCATCACATTTTTTTGATAATATATATTCATTAAATGCACATCAGAAACAAATAATTAATTCATGACATGAATTCCCTCACTGCTCGAAAAATTACAACCAAGAACACGTATGAAGGATTAACGAAAAAAATTCGATTATGAGTACAAGGATTTGGATTCCAGACATCTTGGAATTTGAACGGCCCCAACCGGACATGTCGTCTAAAATTAAAGAAATAAAAGTACGAATTACCTTTCAGTTTTCATGGTTTTTGAATTGAAAAATGTAATTACATTTTTCAGAAAATGACGTATCTTAATTATATTTTCCGGTATTTAAAACTCACTTCCAGCTAAGAAAACTAAAAATAGAGAACAGAATTTAAGTTTTAATATAATTGACATGCATATATCTTATTGTTCTTACGACATATTTTCATGGAAGCATGGATAGAAACTATTGGATGCATTCATAAATTAAAAATGATGTTTCGCTTTTATTCTTGTAAGCAAGACAAAAGCAACACGACGTATTGGATTAAATTTTAATCAATTTTCTATCATCAGATGTCGCGACAGTCTTTGTCCTTCTCTGCTGAGTTGTGTTGATAATTATTATCTTCATGTGAAAGAGCGGTATTATGAATCTATAGTATGATATATTTCAAACATTTGATTAGGAAATTAATTTTTGGGTTTAATTAAAATTAAAATTAAAATAAGTCAATCATGCAACAAGGAAAATTAAGCTGATTTTAGTTCCTTTGCATTAGAGAACTTTATTGTTTTTCGAAATTTTTTCAATGTATTATATTATATTAAATTAGAAAAACGACATTTACCCCACCTGGCGGCAAGTGAAAATTATTCCCAAGATTCATATTTTGTCTCCAATTTTCTTTACTATGTTTATCATAGTGTTTTACTATGCTTATTATGCACCGCTTAGTGGACAGCTAACAACCAGTTGCAAAGTTTTCAAATATATTTCACGTAAATTCCCCTTTGCAAAGACTTTGCAGGAGCACTGTACCAAATTCACCTTGGCACAAGGGTGGCAATCGGTAACACTCCTAAGGACACACCTCGGTAGATTATCTTTGTATTTACGTGGGAAGAATCCTGCGAAACACCCACCTGTATATAGATGTCCATGTTAAATTTCAAACCAACGGAATCAAACCTAAGAATTTCACAGCAGAAGAACATAGTCCTAATACTGTAAAACAGTAAGTCCATAACAGTACAAATTACTTTAAAATGTTTTTATAACTCTCATTCATACTGATATCTTTTATATTTTTGAATAAATGTAATGAATTATATGTGCTAATTAATTTAATTAATCAGCTTTGATTTTAGTTTGATTTGTGTTACTTAAATCTTAACAAGCCTCGTCCCTTAAAATCTTGTAATTTGATATGGCATTCGGAATCAATACAGGCACAATTCAACTAACCATTGATGGTTGAGGATTTAGAGATCCAGGATATCATCTACCAGACCCGGAAACTACTGTATTTCATTCATACTGAGTAATTTTTAACCACGGCCTAGTAAGGAAACAGCTATTTTATTTGTGATTCGGGGTTCGATACCAGCCACTGTTGAACAATTGGAGAAGTACATAACGCTTCTGTCTTCTGATGTATATCTATCAGAGTGAGTGATTTTATAGGGCGTTATGAATTTCCTAATAGCTTATACATGTTGTAAGGCATTTCAACAACCACCCCCTAATCGCCATGCAGAAAATTTTTATAGGTAATAGGCCGTATTCACGTATAACAAGAAAGAAAACTTGGAAAACTTGCGAGCAACCACCTAGACAGACTTGCATGAATAAGGCAGAAAATATATCTCCTATTGTTCAACAACGGTTATCCTCGAACCCGGGACCTTTTTTTCTGAAGATCGTAGTCCTACCCCAAGATCACGGTAAACCCGTTGGGTGGGTGTTTAGATTTTCCTAATTTTCTCTCTTGCGATTTGTATTCTTCAACGTAAGAAAATCATTTACGTGGTGAATAGCAAAACACTTAGCTAAACCTTATATCATTAGGCGTTGACAAATGGCCATGTAGAAACCAGATTTATACTGTCCCACCCCATTTTTAACAGTAGGTGGGTTTCAAACCAAGACTCTTCTCCTAGCAGGAATGAGCCCGTTTGTAAAAATATTTACATCGATGAACTCGAAGGACATTTCACAATAATCTCATTTTTGTATCCTTTTGTGATTCCCAAAGTGTTTTTGATATTCTTTTCCTGGCGATGCTCTTGCTGAACTCTCCATTCTTTAATGGGCATTTGAAATTTTATTACTGGAACATACTCCATAGGAATTATTCATCACCCGGATATTTTTATGGCGCTGTGAAGGCAATATTTTATTCAAGACTCGAGAAATAATCCACATCAAATATTAAGCATTAGAATAGCCAATTCCTCTGCACGGGTCCAGTGATTCTATTCGCTGCTATTAAATTAAACTCCGGCAGTCAATTTTCACAAATGATTATTCTTTTGCCCGAAAGAAAAGCACAATGTACTTCTATGGGGGCACGAAAATAAAAGTCTATAAAAGTAAAATGTTTCTACCAAATAAGAAATATGTAAGGCTTTTATCGTTTTTCTTTCTCCGACCCCTCATTGAATCTTATGTATACAGGCCAATCAACATATCATGCACATCAAAGGATAAAAAATATGAATAATCTCTCTCTCTCTCTCTCTCTATATATATATATATATACATATATCTATATCTCTCTATATATATATATATATATATATATATATATATATATATATATATATATATATATATATATATATATATATATATATATATATATATTTGCAACTCTTGCGTCTTCGTAGTCTCAATTCCTATGTAATTTAATACTGAAATCGGGACTTTTCTTTTACTTGATCCAGAGGATTTCTGATCAGGAGAATCGAGAATACTTTCGCTGCACTGAGGTTGTGGGTTGGATACCTGATCTAGTCAAAGAGAATCTGGCTGAAATGGTTGCGCACTTTAAAATTTCATCAGGGTTCAAAGTTTTTTCAATATTGTGGCACAGATTAGGACGAAATCTCAGGTGCCGATCTCACCACTTGAGCATGGCTAAAAATGACGAGCTCAGTACTCAGACTGGTAGAAATAAGCAACCAGAAAGAAATTAACTAACTTAATTATTTCTAAATTAAATTGGAGGGCCAAACGGGTTATATTTGGCGGGCTTTACCTTTAGTTGGGAAAAGACATCATAGTTTTTGGAGAAAAATAACGATTTGATTAAATAAAGTTGTTACTATTTGCTTAGTTTAAAATGTTTTCCTTCATAGAAAGAGGTCTCACGTATTATTGATATAAGATTTAGAATGCCTAAAAATTCCGAAGTCTTTTAATACTGAAATCTGACTCTTTTCATCCGGGATCCAGTACATTTCTGATAGGCGGCGTATGAGCCAAATCGAAAATACGTTCGCTGCAGTTTTCAAAAATAACACATTTTCAAAATGGGAAAAATAATGAATATGATTCATTTTGCTTAAAAAATTATAGTATGATAATGTAAAGATGAGGAGGGATATGAAACAATATTCCATCTATGCTTAACTGCTAAGTGCTAAGCAAAATTTAATGTATGTTTAACACCCAGCAATTCAGCGTAAATGAAAATTTTAAAAAGGAAATGAACGGAACTTTAGCAGCCTCGAGAACGCAGACTCCACGCTCGAGGCGGCTAAAGCTCTTGAATGGTGACCATGATATCACTAGCAACTTTACAGCGCTCAAATCAATATAAAATGCAATTTAAATTAATTACAAATGCGTTGTTATAAACATTTGACTAATTTAAACAGCTTTTATTTTAAATTAGCCATAAACAGAAGTCCTGCAATAAGTTTCACTCCATTCTTTGCAGCCATTCCCAATTTAATGCCGGACAAAAGATATAAGTGTAAACAGAGTAAGGATTTCATATAGATTTGCAAGTTAAACTTTTGTTTATATCAATAATATTAAGGATAGTAAGGCCGCTACGTTACAATAATTTAAATCTGTTTTTTTATATATTTTATTTCATTATTATTATTTTTTATTTTACATTACCGAGCAAAATCCGTCATACTAAGTAGGTTGCAGTTTCTAATTAAAAATGTATTCCGGATAAAATAAAGTTTTCGGGGCGTTATTTATTATTTATTTTCCTTTGTTCAAAAAGATGTTTTTCATCCTGAAATGAGATCTCACGTGTAACTCTGCTAAAAAACTAATTGATTGAAGTTTTGAAAGAGTGAAGATTCTCTTTGGGTATGAAGAAACTAAAAACTACCGGTCGGCATTCATTTCAGGCTTGTTTCAATACATTTCCTTCGGTGACGTATTAGTAAAACACAAAGCGCATTAGCTGTAACGGGAAAATCCTTAAAAATAGAAAAAAGAGATACACAAATACTATTTTTTAAAAACAAATTACGTGTTAAGGTCTTGTACAAATTAGCAATGCGAAGCTCTGAAGGTGTTTATTCTTTATCCCAACAGTTCAGAATAAACGAGAATTTTAAAAGAGAAGAAGAACCACGTGCCTCTCTGTTCTCCAAGCTCCGGAACAGTGTGCAGCTCAACAAAAGCAACTTTACCGAGGTAGAAATCAGTGTGAGATACTATTTAAATGAAGGCCTGGTTGGCTATTGCGTCGTTCCCATTATCGGATGGTAATGAGTTTGAATCCCAGCTAAACCGAAGATCCGTTGCATTCGCTAATGGTGGCTGGGGCACTTTAGAGCTGGGCGTGGCTGCAATGTCTTCCGAGTGAAATGATACTTCTGGGGGTGGCAGGCCAAGTATTGAGGGTTTTCTGCTTAGTCCCTGCCTCAAAATCACTAAAACTCTATGGAATAAGATCTTGAGGAAGATCTAAGAAAAAATGAGTCTATATAACTTGTGTTCTTTCCTTTCATATTTTTTATATAGATTACAGCCTTATTTTACGGTCAAAGAGGTAATGCGCTTTGGTGACACTGATGCATTTCAAATTCCCGTCCTATCGAAGGATAAAAGATAAATGCTCTGTTCCCTCTTCTTCTGGCTGCATGGTTGACGTACGAGAATATTTTCCTAGCTTCTAACTCTGCAACAGGAACCTTTATCTGTGCTACAAGGCAGTTTTCTGGGAAAACATCTAAATATTTTACCTTATTATTTGGACATCCGATTTATTCCCTTCGTCTAATAAAGTTTTATTTCTGAAGAAGTTTAAGTATTAGCCTCAAAATTCAGTTGGATTACCTGTACACACACAAAGAAAACTTGGCAGATACTGAGTTAGGCTCGGGATTCCTATAAGCTCCATTGATTCACTATAATAGATTCAGACATATCAATTATAGGGAATCGATTCACCATAAATTTCAAAATGTATGGTTAATAATGAACAAAATCATAAAATGGCATAGTTGTAAAATTCTGTTAAATGGAAATCCATAAAACATTTGTCATTTACATATTATATATAAATAAGAAGTTAACTTAAAACTTTCCTTTTTAAACCAGGTATTTTGAAATATCATTAATTGATGCAAATTAAAGCTAGATTTTACAAATCAGAATAATTAAGAATTAATTTCAAAATATATAAAACTCTTCTTTATAGGATAGTTAAAAATGTAGTAAAATAAACACTTACATTGAAAACTATCTAATAGCTGATAAATAAATTAAGGCACCCGAAACTAATTTCTGGTTCTTTTATTGAAAATTAAATCAATAGTCGTTAAGGCAAATTAATTTAATTGTGAAAATTTACATAAATAATTTGGCTTAATTAAGAAGAAATAAATATGTCCCATTTTATGTGATGTATAATTTTTATTAATTTCGTAAAATTATAGAAGCTTTTCACTTCAATGTCAACTATATAGAAAATATTTTCAATTAAAATTCATATTTCAAATAAAAGGTACTTGTATTTGCAATTTTACAAAACACACACACACACACACACACACACACACACACACACACACATATATATATATATATATATATATATATATATATATATATATTTTCACATAAATTATTTTACAAATAGTGGGAGGCATGTTTTTTCTAGTAATTCAATTTCAATGCAAAGTACAACATGTCAAGAGTTTATGTTTGCCTGAAATTTGTTTCTTTGAGCATTTTTAAATTCTTATATTTATTTACTTATTTTTATTGTTGCTTTCTCCAACAGAAAAGGTCAAAACTCATGGGATTCAATTCAGAATTCGAAATTGTGTTGTGCGTATTCAAATGCTATTTTACCATGAATGAATCTGGATGAAAAATGGTTTTCTTATTAATTTCTAATTCTTTCATCTTTTACTATTAAATAGTTTTTTCTAGATTAGTTGTTAACGTAAATGTGTATTCATCTATCTATTTATATAATTCAATGTTAGTCGAGATCTCATAATACACTACTGGCCATTAAAATTGCTACACCAGGAAGAAATGCAGATAACAAAATGATATTTATTGGACAAATATATTATACTAGAAATAACAAGTGATTAAATTTTCAAATAATTTGGCTGGATATATATATAGATCCTGAGAAATCAGTACCCAGAACAACCACCTGGCAGTAATAACAGCAGTTATACGCTTGGGCATTGAGTCAAACAGAGATTGGATTACATGTACAGGTACAGATGCCCATGCAGCTTCAACACGATGCCACAGTTCATCAACCGCAGTGACTGGCGTTTGGTGACGAGCCAGTCGCTCGGTAACCATTGACCAGATGTTTTCTATTGGAGAAAGATCTGGAGAACATGCTGGCCAGGGCAACAGCCGAACATGTTCCGTATCAAGGAAAGTCCGTACAATACCGGCAACATGCGGTCGGGCATTATCCAGCTGAAATGTAAGGTTTCGCAGGGCTCGAATAAAAGGTAGAGCCACGGGTCGTAACACACCAAAAATGCAACGTGCACTGTTCAAAGCACCGTCAATGCAAACAAGAGGTGACCGAGACGTGTATCCAATGGCACCCCATACCATCACGCCAGGTGATGGGCCAGTATGACGATGACGAATGCACGCTGCCAGTGTGCGTTCACCACGATGCCGCCAAACACGGATGCGACCATCATGATGCTGTACACAGAACCTGGATTCATCTGAAAAGATGAAGTCTCGCCATTCGTGCACCCAGGTTCGTCGTTGATCATACCATTGAAGGCCCTCTTGTCTATGACGCAGCATCAAGGGAAGCCGCAGCCATGGTCTCCGAGCTGAGAATCCATGCTGCTGCAAACGTCGTCGAACTTTTCGTGCAGACACTTGTTGTTTTCCAAGCGATCCCGTTTCTTGACTCACGGCTCGTGATGTGGTTGCAGGATCCATTACGGCCATGCAGATAATATGCCTGTTTTCTTGGCTGCTAGTGATAGGTGGCAGTTGAGGTCCCGCATGGCGTTTCGTATTACTGTCCTGAACCCATCGATTCCATATTCTGCTAACAGTCATTGGATCTCGACCGACGCGAGCAGCAATACAGCGATAAGATAAACCGCAATCCCGGTACGCTACAATTCGACCTTTATCAAAGTCAGAAATACAAAGTCAGTACGCATTTCTCCTTCTTACACGAAGCATCACAACAACTTCTCACCAGGCAACAATGTTCAAATGCAATTTGTGTATGAGAAACCGGCTGAATAATTTCATCATTTAAACACAATGTAGGTGTCGCTACTGGCGCCTGCTTTGTCTGAATGCGCTGAAAAGCTAATCATTTGCATATCACAGCACCTTCTTCCTTTCGTATAAATTTCACGCCTACAGCATGTAGTCTTCTTGGTGTAGCAATTTTAATGGCCAGTAGTGTAGTTTTCAAGCGCAGAAAAACGTTTCAAAATATTTAAAATGATTAGAGACGATGCCACTACACGTTCAAATTCCAAGATGTTAGACAAGTAACAAATATATTTTGCTTCAGAGCTTATCATCATCGGTAAGTGTCTAAATCACACGTATTTTTATCCAAATAAAGCATTAAGGAGAAAGGATTTTTATGATTTCAAGACATATTTCTTGTATTGCAGTATTTCTTGAAAATTTTAAAGAATTCCTCACTGATATAGTTCAATTTTATTTAAGGACAATGGTCGGACACTTGAGAAAGGAAGTTCTCACGAGTTCAATCTTGGCTACTGTTGAGCAACAGAAGGTGAGTGATATATATATATACAGGGTGAGCCAAAAGTTCATTACAATTTTAAAAATTCATAAAAAAAAGAAGAGAGTAAGATAAAGAAGTGCGGTTTGCAAGAAAGGGCTAATAAGGTATTAAAATTTTTTTTTCAGCAAAAAAAGTTTTAGTTAAAAAGTCACCTATAGATGGCGTTGACATCGCTGACCTCCAGTACTTTGTAGGACACAACTAACGACTCGCAACGCCCGTTACAGATGAATGCAATATGTCGGAATGAATTGCAGAAACCTCACGACAGATGGAATCTTTGAGTTCGGCCAATGTAAGGAGATGAACGGTACACACGTGATTTCAAATAGCCTCACAACCAGAAGTCGATCGGAGTGAGGTCGGGTTATCATGGAGGCCATGCGATCTTGCAACCTCGACTGATCAGTCTCTCTTCGCTAAAGGTACTCAAAAGGAATCATTTTACTGGATTGGCATAATGTGGTGGTGCGCTATCCTGCATAAAGTTTATTACAGATAACACACCTCTTTGATTTAATGTGGGCACGACTTTGTCACGCAAAAGAGTGAGGTAACGCTTAGCGGTTACTGTGCACGTTTTCCAGTCCAATCTGGGACACGGTTCTTCAAAGAAGAAAGGTCCGACAATGAAAGATGAGTTGAAGCCACACCAGACTGTCAACTTGGCTGGATGCAGAGATTTCGTCGTGTATTCACGAGGATTAAATGTTGCGCATATACAAGTGTTATGGGTGTTGACATCCCCGTGTAGTGTGAAGTGCGCCTCATCCGTCCAGAAAACGTTGAACAACCACTGAGGGTCGTTTTCGATTCTTGCCATAGTTCACTCAGCAAATGATTCCCGCATAGCTGTGTCTCCCGGTTGTAGCTTCTACAGTGACTGCAGTTTGTAGGGATAGAGATGCAATATCCGTGGAGGATATGTCGAATCGATGATTGCGGCACATCCAATATTCTTCCAGCTTCGCGAGCACTGCTACTCCCAATGGACGATTCCGCCGCTAAATCATTCATTGTGGTTTTCACCGCAGTAATTCGGCTCTCCACCAACGAGGGTTTTCCACTGCGTGGCGGATCGTCCAAAGAGCCAGTTTCCTCGAATCTCTTGACAAGCTTGACTATTCCAGGACACAATATTGGGCCTTTCTTCGTCTTCAGTCCTTTTATTGGCACACAGAAACGACACGTCCGTTCTTTTGAAATTTTATTGCTTGACTGACAAAAAACGATTATTGAGTTAGCGCCATCTGGTGCGCAGAGAAATTAAATTTATACATTGAGTATACAGGGTCGGAACATGCCGCCCACCTTGAAATATTATTTCAAAGAAACAGAATATGTAACATACAAAAAAAATTAGATATACAAATATACTTTACAAATAAAGATTAGATATACAAATAAATGAACATAAATGAAAAAATATAAAACAAACACATAAATAAAAAAAGTTTTATATGTTAAAATGCAATGGAAGTATAAAATTGTACATATATAAGAAATAAAATTTTATTTAAATTTAACCATGAATTTGGCATTACACAGGAAGTTGGCATAATTTTGTTATGTTTCTTTTTGTATACACCATCTGATGTTTTAAGAGTAACTAACCTAACATTATTGTCAAGTCCAGGGTGCAATTGAATTATTCTACCCATTTTCCATTTTTTTTGGGGTAAATTGTCCTCTTTTAAAAGACATAGATCATTAATTTGATAATTTTTAGTCGGCAGTAGCTATTTTGGCCTTTTGCTGCAACCGTGTGAGATATTCCTTATGCCAACGTTTCCAAAACTGTTGCACCATTTTTGAATATGCTGCCATTTTGAAAGAAAAGAAATGTTTGTATCAACGTAATTTGGTTCAGGAAGGCTTGTTAATGCCCTACCAATAATAAAATGGCCAGGTGTTAAGGCTGACAAGTCATTTGGATCGGTAGATAATGCAGTTAAAGGTCTAGAATTAAGACAAGCCTCTATTTGAGTTAACAATGTTTCAAATTATTCATAAGTTAGTTTTGTCTCTCCTATAACGCGTTTTAAATGAAATTTGCAGACTTTATGCCAGCTTCCCATAGTCCACCCATGTGAGGTGCACCTGGAACATTTAAATGCCAATTAATACCATTTTCAGACATAAAATTGTTTACATTTTGATTATAATTTTTGGAGTTTCTAAGTTTCTCAATTTCCATGAGTTTGCGCTTTGCACCAATAAAGTTGGTACCACAATCACTGTATATATCACTACATTTACCTCTGCGTGAAATAAATCTCTTAAGAGATGCAATGAACGCATCTGCAGATAAGTCGGTAACTAATTCTAGGTGTATAGCTCTTGTAGTAAAGCAAACAAAAAGTGCTATATACCCTTTGTATGATTTGGAGCCTCTACCTTTACATGCTTTAATTTGAAAAGGACCAGCATAATCCACTCCACATCGCAAGAATGCAGGAGCAGGAGAAATGCGAGAAGATGGTAAATCGCTCATCATCTGATTGGTTACAGAAGCTCGTATTCTACAACATTTTACACATTTTCTGATTAAATCCTAATTACATTTCTAACACCTATAATCCAATACTGTTCTGCAATACATGATTGAACAAGTTGTGAACCAGCATGCAAAAGATTTTCATGAAAATGTTTAACAATGAGATCAGTTAATCTATGCCTTGTTGGCAACAAAATAGGATGTTTCTGATTGTATACTATATTTGCATGTCTCAAACGACCACCTACTCTTAGAATGCCTGAATTATCAAGAAATGGATTTAGAGATAAAATTTTACTATTACACGATATTGTTTTATTTTTTCTGTAATGCATTGATCTCATTATTAAACTCATTAGTTTGAACTATTTTTATTAACACATGCATCGCATTAGTTAATTCTGACAAGTTTGCAAAAATCCTGTTAATTTGTTCATAGGATTTCTGCAATTGTTCATAAACCTTAAACACAAAGCTGTTATACGTTTAAGTTTAGAAAAGGATGAATATTTAAAAAATATCAAAGTCAGTACAGTGGGGTTTGTTTTCAGTGGTTGATTGTAAAGTACAATACCTTTCTTCTGGAACAGGATCACTAACTGGTAGTTCAGGCTGCTTTATCTGAAAAGAAAGTGAATTATAAAGAAATTTTGGACCATTTAACCATAATGAAGAAAGTAGTTCAGAAGATGATGTGCCACGAGTAGCAAGATCAGCAGGATTAATGTTTCCACCTAACATGATGCCACTGGGTAGGGAAGAAAGAGTTTGTATTTTTGCCACTCTATTGGCCACAAAGCATTTCCATCGGCTGGCAGAAGAACCAATCCAAGATAGAACGATGGTAGAATCAGTATAAAATTGAGCTTGGGAAATGGATGTGTTCATAGCCTTGCAAGTGAAGTCCATCAATTTAGTTAACAGCAGAGCACCACATAGTTCCAATCTCGGAAGTGAAACAGTTTTAAGTGGAGCAACTTTTGTCTTAGCAATTACTAGATGAACTTTAATTTCACCAGTACTTGAGACTGAGCGACAGTAAATTGCTGCTGCATATGCCTTTTCCGAGGCATCACTGAAGCCATGTAACTGAAATTTGTTATTTGAATCCCAAAATAAGAATCTGGGAATTTGAACGTCTTTCACGAACAAGGGTTTTTCTGAAAGCTGCTTCCATTCATATGCTATGGTTGAAGGAATAGTATCGTCCCACTGCAATTGATTTTTCCAGAGTTTTTGAATTATTAATTTGTAATGAATGGTAATTGGAGATAACCATCCAAGAGGATCAAATATTTTTGAAATTGTTGATAGTAATGTCCGCTTAGTTAAGTTATCTACAAGAAATGATTGATTAGTTTTGAAAAAGAATATATCCAACTCGGGTTGCCAAAGTAGTCCCAATGTTTTCACAGTTTCATCATTGTCTAAGCTTAAAGAAGTGTTTGATAACCGTAAATTTGGATCAATTGAGTTCAAAAATTTTTAGAATTTGAAGCCCATTTTCTCAAAGGAAATTTGGCACTTGACAACATTTGCATTAATTGTTGGTGCAGTTCCATGGCTTGGGAAATTGAATTCGCTCCAGACATGAGATCATCAACATAAAAGTCTTCGAGAACTGCCTTAGAAGCCAATGGATATTTCTCTGCTTCTTCTTCTGCTAATTTTTGTAGACATTTTACAGCCAGGTATGGTGCTGAGGCAGTGCCATAAGCCAGTCTTATTAATCTGTAATCCTTCACTGCATCATATTTTGATTTGCGCCAGACGATTCTTTGGAAATCTGGATCTTGTAAAGTTATTTGTCTATACATTTTTTCAATGTCTGCAGCAACCGCTATTTTATGCATCCTAAATTTAATACAATGTAGTTAAATCAGTCTGTATTTGCAGTCCCACCATGAGTATATCATTAAGAGAAACACCATTAGATGATTTAGCAGATCCATCAAACACTACCGGAACTTGTCACCACTTTTGTTGGGAACTGGATGGTGTGGAAGGTAAAAGCTAGATTTGGCTGGAATATTAACTTCACTTTCAGGAACTAATTCCATGTGCCCCAGTTTTATGTATTCGTCCATGAATTTATGATATTGTTCAAATAGAGATTGATTTTTAGAAAAGGACGTTCAATTTGTTGAAGACGGCGCAATGCAATGTCTCGAGATGATCCAAGTTCATTGTGTGAGTCATTGAATGGAAATTTGACATTGAATCTGCCAGTAGAATCACGAAAGAATGTTTTTTCAAGTGATTTTCACATGCAATTTCCTCCTTTGAATAAGGTTTAGTTTCAGAAACTTCTTCTAGTTGCCAAAATTTATCAAGTTGATACTCGATTGCGGTACAACTAGCGTGATTTGTAATTATTGTTTTTGAGATATTGTTTGTTTTGCCTAAAACAACCCATCCGAAAATTGTTTCTAGTGCAGTTAACGAATGTCCAGGACTAGTAATGTTTTTATGGAGCACTATTTCTCCAAACACATCTGCACCTAAGAGAATGTCTATAGGACCAGGCTGCAAGCAAGTAACATCGGCCAAGTTGTATATTTTTGAATGAAGTTAATGCTGAAGCATCAATTTTGAATTGAGGAAGGTCACAAGTGATTTTGGGTATAATTAATGCATCTACAGTGATATGTGTGTTTTTATAAAATAGAGATGATATTTGCAATGATACTGAACCTGAGAGCTTACCTACATTTCGAGAACTAAGCCCATCAACATTTATGTTAATTCTATTACGTTTAAGTTGCAAATAAATTTACACAACTTTCTCTAATAAATGAGCCTTGGCTTGCTGGAATCGATAAGAATTCTGCATTTATGTAATGTACCATTAATGTCCTTAACATTAACAATTGCTGTTGGCAATAAAACTGTTTTTGTTACAGGTACAACTACATTATTACTACTAATAGTAGAATGTTCATCTGTTGTTTGTGTTTCGAATTTTGTATCATGTGTATTTTTCGAACACAATAATGTATTATGCAATTTTGAACATAATTTACACATGCCTGAGCGACATTTAGAAATAGGATGAGTTTTATTATCTTTTAAACAATTAGCGCATAAATGATGTTTTTTAATTACATTCCATTTTTCCTTTACTGGAAGATCTAAGAAACTATCACAACTATGTAATCGCGAATGAGAATCATTTCGACAATAAATGCATAAATTAGAAACAATCTGAGATGAAAAAGAATATTTGTTTTGTTTTTGATTTGCAAACCGTTTTCCCATCAAATTGACCTACTTTCTCCTTTTGGCACTTCGCTAAAGACGAAAGCGCACACGATCTATTCAGCATGAATGTTTTGAATTCCGCGAAAGAAGAAGCTTTTTGTTCGATTGCTCTAACGCCCACACTCTCAGTGTTTTCGTTATCAAGCTTACCCTTTGAAAGAAAAATAATAATGGTATCCCAATGCTCAACAGGCTGTTTCAAAATTTTTAATGTATCAAGACATTGCTGTGTTGTATCAATTAATTTCCTCAAACCCGCTGCTGATTCATGTTTAAGAATAGGCTGAGAAATTAATTTATTTAATGCTGCATTTATGATTTCTGTTTCGTTTTCAAAGCGCTCAGTAAGCATATCCCAAGCTAATTTGAAATTCTCATCTGTAATTTGAATAGACTGTAATAATGTATATGCTTCTCCCTTAACAGAAAGTTTAAGATATTGCAATTTTGACTATTGACTTAAACTATCATTATTACCAACACTCTCGATAAAAATAAATCACGAAAAGAAATCCAATCTATGTAATTAGAAGTGAAAACTGTAATTCTATTCTAGGAAGTTTAACATTGTTGACATTAGTTACTTCTTTATGACAATCATTTTTTGAAAGTTTTCTTGATTCGTCTTTAAGAATGATTTTTAAATTACTTATTTTAGAAAACAGTTCATGTATTTCACTTTCAAATGTATCGAATTCTGAATCAGAACATGCATAAAGAATATCATTATTTAGTTTGTTTATTTCATTGTCTAAAGAATTTACGTTATTTTCATACACTTCAATAATAGAAAGAGAATTTGCTTGATTTTGTAAGCTATTGACTTGCGAAATTAAACGAGTTAGCTTACCCTTTATTATCCTTTGGTTTTAAGAAGGGTATCCATTTTGGTTTTGTGACCTTCACTCAATCACTGGTTTTGTTGTTGTTTTTTGATTCAACAGTCGTTGGCCGCTTCTATGCATCACCAAATAATTTTTTGCTAGTTTCGTGCTCCGGCTCGACGGACCATAATATTGGCACACAGAAACGACACGTCCGTTCTTTTGAAATTTTATTGCTTGACTGACAAAAAACGATTATTGAGTTAGCGCCATCTGGTGCGCAGAGAAATTAAATTTATACATTGAGTATACAGGGTCGGAACACCTTTCGTCATGCGAAATTTTCGCAACGCAATAGTTGCTGACTCTCCGTTCAAGTAGAACAACTTCACCAACAACGCTCGATCGGGTAATGATAAAATTCTGAAAGCGAATGAGAAATTCTTGAGTATCATGGCCTTTTATCGCAAGATTAATTTGCATAATTCTGCTGAATCTCTCGATGTCAGCACCATCTATAGGTGACTATTTTAACTAAAACTTTTTTTGCTGCTAAAAAATCCGACTACCTTGTGAGCCCTTTCTTGCAAACCGCATTTCTTTATCTCACTTTCTTCTTTTTTTATGAATTTTTAAAATTGTAACGAACTTTTGGCTCACCCTGTATGTATATATATATATATATATATATATATATATATATATATATATATATATATATATATATATATATATATATATATATATATATATAATTTTGCAAATATCACTAAAAATTGGTATGCCAAAGTGTGGATTTTTTGGCGACGAAGAAATGTTGTCAAAATGAATTTTCTACATAATTCTTATTAGTTTCCATTTCTATGACATGATAAAAATCAGGTTGCCAGATAAACAAGAAAGTCCGCCAAAAATTCATTAAACTCAAAATTTGTCATGTTGCAGTATACGGCATTTGTGAAAAAATATTCTGAACGAATCATTAAGTGGACGCCATTCGAGTTAGATTTGCATCAGCTTTCAATTATTAGACTAACAATGAAGCTTCAACTTGAGGACACTTCCCTTATTTGTATTGAAAACAAATAAGTCACTTTAATAATAGTTCTATTACATATCGATTAATAATTATCATCATCTGTGAAATCTACCATGCCAAATAAATCTTAATTTTTTCTTAAAATTGTGTTATTTCGAAGAAAAATTATATTTAAACTAATACATTCTGTTGAATAACTGAAATCACTTAATTTATTTCTATACCGATTAAAAATGTAAACATTTATACAATCCCTCTGACAGAAATAAATGTCCGTCCGAATATCTGAAACCCCTTTTGGGGCTTCTAAATATCCATCGTGGTTTTTAATTCTAATATGCGACGGTTATATTGGCTTCTCAAAGGAGAAAACTCGGAAATTTTCTGAACATCCACCCCGAATCTCTTGTGAAAATATTTTTTGACAACAAAATTTGGGTCATTTTACAATAGATTTGGGAGAGTTCTAAGTATCCATCCCAAATCTTTTGTAAATATATTTTCACAAGAATTTAGGAAAAATTTCCTACAATATAAGTATTGATAATTACATTAATTGAATTCGGGCTATTCTTGGATTTCCACCTTTTAACACTACATTGGGTGAAACTAATGGCTGCTTAAATAATGGGTCACCCAATGGGTGTGTATTGTTGCCATAAATGTGGAGAGGGGTGTCCTAATCTAAAAGTTGGAACAAAGCAGAAGACTCCCAGATTTGGCCTGAACTTCAAGAGTTATCATTTCACATGGAGGACTTTGCGATAACACTTGTTAAATGCTCCAGCAACCATTAGAAAACACAACGGATTTTTGGTCGAGGCGAGATCCGAACTCTCAACTTTCCAATAACGAGTGCAAACGCCCTAACCAGCCCCAAATTCATATTATAGAAAATGATAATTGCATTTAATTAAGCGGTTTGCATTTTATTGGGTTGTTCAAAATGTAATTTCGTTTTTCAGGAAAATGAAAAACGTGCAGCAAATAAATATTGTATTGCATTGCACATTGTCTATTCTAGTCCAATAACTTTTACCATCTTTCTGGTAGTAGCACGATTCCACAGTCATAAAGTGGTTGGTTTTTACTAGCAAAAAGCTGATCCATGTACGAAAAACGAAATTACTTTCCAAACAACCCAATATGTTTGAACTTTTGCAAGAAACATAAATGGGATATCCGATTTAAAATTAAATTACGCTATGTTTAGAAATGCGTGCATCTTTTTGTCATTCACATACATCAATTTATTTATGAACTAAAAAATGTCTTTCAAATTGAAACATAATTGTTGATTACATTCTTTTACTTACAAAAATCTTAAACTATCCGTCACAATGCTTAAATTCCTTTCATTTCTTTTCGTACTTTATAATTTATCTTGAATCATCCTTATATTTAATTTGAAAATAAATTCTAAATTGTTAAAATATTTTTATTTGGGGATAATGATATGTAAGATGCTTATACACTATTGAAAACTTAGATCAAAAGCTATTTAAAAATAAATGATAAAAATATTAATATTTAAAAAATTTGAAAAATATCATTTTTAAATAATATTCAAAGTAATGAAAAATTACTTTAAAATTCACTAGACTCAAGTAAGCTCATATAAATTATCGGAAAAGACAAGAATTGAAACAGATTTAAAATCAGGTGGATAAACATTTGGTTTGGATTTAAATTAAGCCTCTTTTTTGTTAATTAAATAAGCAAATGTAAAAAAAGTATATACCATTTAGTTCATGTATGGTTCATTTTATGTACATGGCTCACATATAAAAAACATTATTGTATATATATATATATATATATATATATATATATATATATATATATATATATATATATATATATATATATATATATATATATATATATATATATATACACTACTGGCCATTAAAATTGCTACACCAAGAAGGCGACATGCTACAGACGTGAAATTTATACGAAAGGAAGAAGGTGATGTGATATGCAAATGATTAGCTTTTCAGCGCATTCGGAGAAAGCAGGCGCCAGTAGGGACACCTACATTGTGTTTAAATGAGGAAATTGTTCAGCCGGTTCCTCATACACAAATTGCATTGGAACGTTGTTGCCTTGTGAAAAGTTGTTGTGATGCCTCGTGTAAGAAGGAGAAATGCGTACCAGCACGTTTCTGACTTTGATAAAAGTCGAATTGTAGCGTACCGGGATTGCAGTTTATCTTATCGCTGTATTGCTGCTCGCGTCGGTCGAGATCCAATGACTGTTAGCAGAATATGGAATCGATGGGTTCAGGACAGTAATACGAAACGCCATGCGGGACCTCAACGGCCACCTATCACTAGCAGCCGAGAAGACAGGCATATTATCTGCATGGCCGTAATGGATCGTGCAACCACGTCACGAGCCGTGAGTCAAGAAACGGGGTCGTTTGGAAGACAACAAGCGTCTGCACGAACAGTTCGACGACGTTTGCAGCAGCATGGACTCTCAGCTCGGGGACCATGGCTGCGGCTTCCCTTGACGCTGCGTCATAGATAAGAGCGCCTTCAATGGAGTGATCAATGACGAATCTGGGCGCACGAATGGCGAGACGTCATCTTTTCAGATGAATATAGGTTCTGTGTACAGCATCTTGATGGTCGCATCCGTGTTTGGCGGCATCGTGGTGAACGCACACTGGCAGCGTGCATTCGTTATCGTCATACTGGCCCATCACCTAGTGTGATGGTATGGGATGCCATCGGATACATGTCTCGGTCACCTCTTTTTCGCATTGACGGTGTTTTGAACAGTGCATGTTACATTTCTGGTGTGTTACGACCCGTGGCTCTACCCTTTATTCGAGTCCTGCGAAACCCTACGTTTCAGCTGGATAATGACCGACCGCATGTTGCCGGTATTGTACGGACCTTCGTTGATACGGAACATGTTCGGCTGTTGCCCTGGCCAGCACGTTCTCCAGATCTTTCTCCAAGAGAAAACATCTGGTCAATGGTTGCCGAGCGACTGGCTCGTCATTAAACGCCAGTCACTGCGGTTGATGAACTGTGGCATCGTGTTGAAGCTGCATGGGCATCTGTACCTGTACATGTAATCCAATCTCTGTTTTACTCAATGCCCAGGCGTATAACTGCTGTTATTACTGCCAGGTGGTTGTTCTGGGTACTGATTTCTCAGGATCTATATATATATCCAGCCAAATTATTTGAAAATTTAATCACTTGTTATTTCTAGTATAATATATTTGTCCAATAAATATCATTTTGTTATCTGCATTTCTTCCTGGTGTAGCAATTTTAATGGCCAGTAGTATATATATATATATAATGTTATATAACGTTAATGGGATGTTTTAATCTTTTTGATTTTTAAAAGCTTTCGTATTTTTTCAAAATTATAAATATTCCACTAAAAATTATGATACAAATAAAATTAATTTTTTATATTTTTCAACTTCACTTGAAGTTTAAAAATAACTTTCCTGACTGTATGAATAAAGGCTTAGCTACCAAAACATTACCTGATAATTTCAGCCACCAACAATAATGTTTTGTACCCTGGTATATCGAGCTAATTTCGTATGAATTCGATGTTTTAAATTCAAATACGGCTTTAGTTTTTAACATATGAGCTCAAACGTAAAATATATTCCAGTGAAAAATAGATTACGTCATTTTTTACGTTAATTCTATGAATCAAATGATAAAGAAAATTGGATTTTTTTTAAGTGTATTACTATTATATTATGCATGTCTCTTATAAGTGGAGAAGCTGTTATTAAATCTCTCAAATTATGTTAATTATAATTAAGAAATTTTTACTCAGTAAAATTTCAGAAAAAGAATTTTGAAAAAAAAAATCTGTTTTGTTATACCTTTATAAAATAGATTCCATAATATTTTTAGAAAGAAATAATGCCAAAAAAATGAACTCAAAACGTGGATTTATTCCTAGAAATCTTCAGTATGAATATAACTAGTTAAAACTATTTGAAACTCTCAATAATTCTTTGGATTTTTTCCTATCATTCACTTTTCCCTGAAATGATGAACATAATTTAAAAAAGTAACTTAAATAAAATGAATATTTTCTATACGAAACATTTCTGCAGAAACCCGAAAAACAATTTACCAAATTTAAAGTGTTCTAAATGTATTGGTTGCCAGGACATTTCATCTTAAAAATGATCAGAAATAGAAGTTGAAATCAAACTCATCAAGTAAAATTCAGAGTAAGTGTGTGAATCTGATTTCATATCTAAGTTTATGGATTCAAATATTATTATGATGTATATTTGCAGTAAAAATCAGGACTAAAATAGCACTTACCAAAAATAAAATATTTTTTCTAGTAGGCTTCGATAATTTTTAACCATAAGGTGGTTGTTTCTTTCGTTCCAGTTGAGATCATAAGTACGCCACTTTCTTTTTAATTCTCTTTGTAAACCAAAGAGAATATATCCATGTGGTCAGATAACGTTTCATCTACGTCCCATTGTATTAAAACGGCGTCGTACATCCGACTTTTCGACGAATTTGCTGCCTGTCTTTTAATCGTTTTCTTCGAGCAGCAGCGAAGTTCACCATCGAATGTCTTAGAATAACGTCGAAGTTCATTTTGTAAATAAAAATATTTCTTATATAAAGAACAAATCATTGGTTTGAAAAGCCATTTTCCATTGATTCAAGTCGTTGATAATAGAACAACAGAAAAAGCAAAAGAAAAAAACTAGATAAAAAAAATCCACTTTGTAGTTAGTTTAAATCAGCACTCACACACAAGGACGATTTAATTTATTAAAAATTCCATTAATTAATAAAATTCTAATTTAATAATTGCAATATCATGGGCATTTGCTTTTTTTTTCCATAATCCAATATTTGCTTTCATTGAAAAATAACTTGAAAATAATAATAAAAAAAAAATCTAATTTCTTTTTTTTCTTAGAATTTTATAATTTTCTCATTAGTTTTTATCAACATGTATTTAAAAACTGCACGAAAGGGGTAATTTGAGTAGTATAGCTAAAAAGAATATTACTTATAATATAAGAAAAATAATGTGAAGTGCTAAATCAACAAACTCGAGTTGCCCATCGTGCAACAGTCGATGGAGTCTGGCTTCTTATGTAAAAAAAGTGGGGTATTGTGTAAAGAGAGGAAGAGACTGTCATTTCAAGGGTCTGTCAAACAAGAAATTTTTTAAAAAAATATATTTGCTGTCTGTTCATTAATGTAAACACTCATTTTTCAGTGAATGTGTATAGAGTAAAGTTAAAAGAGTAAAATGTTTAATCGATAATTTACAAAGGAAAAAATGTTTTCATGTTTTTAAAATATTTCTTATGGAAAAAATTTTTAATACTTATGTGAATACACAAAATATAATCCCAATAATGTATGAGTTAAAATAATGAATATTTCTTCATTTTGTGTCGTAATTTTCGTTAAATTGTCTAAATGATTATTACACAGCTTAGTCAGATTAATGTGATTACATGTCAAAAACCAGAATAACCGTCTTTCGTCTGCTGCGAAATCTGCAGGAAAAGAGTCGGTTGAGCCCCTGGAAATGCTTAAAGAACCTGAAAGAGAGGAGTCATGCCGGTTCCGGTTCTTTGGCCAGCATTACGCGGCGGAGGATTGATGTTTCATTCCCTGGGGGAGAACGGTCAAGTCATCCCGGTGCTTTTCGAACCACGCACGAACTCTGCTAGCTGTATGGCTCCTCGTATTGTCTTGTTGGTTGATGCCCTCATTCCGAGGAGAAACAAATCACATATAGGAATAAACATTGTCTGCAAGGACAGAGGTATACTTGTATTCATCCACCGTGCCTTCTAGAATGACAAGTGAACCCATAGAATACTGGGAAAACATTCCCCAGACCACAATGCTCCAGCTTACACCAATGATTGGCAATGATTGCTAGGTGTTTGCTTTCAGAGTTTTTAACTCGTATGCGCCACCGTGAATACGTCCGCAGGAGCATAAAACGCGATTTCTCGAAAAACACTACCTGTTGCCACTTAGTGGACGTTCAGATGCAACACTCGCGTGCAAATTACAGCCTTCGTCACCAATAAGCAGCAGTCAGCGTGGGTGCATGAGCCAGGGGTCTGTTTCGGAGACAGCCACGACATTCGCTGCATAATAATTTGAGAGATGGTTGGTAGTCCCTTGGTTCACTGGGTGGTCAGTTATTCAACTCCTATTCGCACTAACACATCTCCGCAGCCGTCTCTGTCATCTATGCTCCGTGTACACCCCATTTGCCCCAACGGTATCTTTGGACATCTCATTTTGCCATGCACGGTATTACTTTTTGGACTGTGGTGGCCTGGTCGGTTTAAAGCGTCTTTCTCGCTATCGGATAGTAGTGAGTTCGAATCCCTGCTTAACCGAAGATCCGTCATGTTCCCTAAAGGCGACTGGTGCATGTTAAAACGTGGAGTGATCACAATGTCCTCCAAGTGAAATGATACCTCTGGAAGTGGTGGGGCCAAGTATTTGGGGGTTTTTCAGCTTGATCCCTATCTCAAAATCGCGAAATTCTCCTAGGCTGCTTCTGTCTAACCGGTATAGCCCAATTGAGGTCTAGGTACAGGGAAGCATGCTGGGGCAACAAGAACGGTATCTTTTTACCCAGGAAACACGTGAACGTTTCACAGGTGGCGCTTGGGAATTGCTTCCACCCTTAACCCGAAGGCCAATGGTCATGCCGTCTTGGACGCAGGATAAATCGATCCGTTTCTGCATTATGCCAACGATTACAATGTTTAACGCACATACCCTTCATATAGTTTAACTGGACTGCGCTGCCTTCTTTGATTGGTTATTTAAAGTCACCGTCGAATGCACGTCATATTAATGTGACCGGACTATCTAATAATGGATATTCAATTCCATGGATGATTTTTAATCTACATATTGAAGCCAAAATAACTACAACATTTCAACGTTTTATAATTCATAAAACTGCAAATTCTAATTAATAGTACTAATATTAAAAATTAATAGTACTAATATCTTTTGGTTCTCTTCGATGGATCTTCCATTCATGGACCATTCGTCGTATGGTGCTTAGGTAAAAATGTTCGACTTTTGTGCTGGTGTCTCTTAGAAATACCTAAAGGGAAAAACAAAGCACGAAAACACGGTGTAACATCAGATGATCTGTATATTTAGGTAGCACAACTCAACCCTTTTTCTGTAAAATACTCTCGATAAAAAAGAATTATTTAAACAAACAATTTAGATTTCTTCTGCATGCCTGTTTGTTGAGGAATGTATGTGATTTTTCCAAGCTTTCTCTCTTGTATTACAGGAAAGTTTATTAGAAATCATCATACGTGGGATAAGTGCTACGAAAACCAGGAGAGCAAGAAATAGAGGCAAATCCATTTTTCTATGAATGGATAAACGTGGATGAGATAAAAATACTAAATGAGTTTATTTTAAAATGTGTGTAAACGTATTTTATGTTTTTTAAATTTGCATACCATTATTTAAATTTCAATATTATTCGTATTTTTAATCAAACTTTTTTTAAAATTTTTACATATTGATTGCTAAAGCTTAAGTTCCAATTCTTGTTCTTAAAAAAATTAGGGCAATTGGCAATATTTAAAATAAAAAATATATAAATTTTTTTAATATTGGTGTAATCAAGGTATTTAAGTATTAAGATTTAAAAGAAATTAATTAAATATATATATATATATATATATATATATATATGTATATATATATATATATATATATATATATATATATATATATATATATATATATATATATATATATATATATATATATATATATATATATATATATATATATATATATATATATATATATATATATATATATATATATATATATATATATATATATATATATATATATATATATATATATATATATATATATATATATATATATATTTATATATATTAATATATATATGTATATATATTAATGAATTAATAGAATTTTAAATCAATATAATTGTGCAATATATATATATATATATATATATATATATATATATATATATATATATATATATATATATATATATATATATATATATATATATATATATATATATATATATATATATATATATATATATATATATATATATATATATATATAATATATATATATATATATATATATATATATATATATATATATATATATATATATATATATATATATATATATATATATATATATATATATATTGCACAATTATATTGATTTAAAATTCTATTAATTCATGAAATTTTTAAAAATTGTAATCGTACTTCCAGATTTAAACAAACTACAAAGCAGATGTTTTGTCTTGTCTTTTTCATTTTGCTATTTCTTCTGTTCTGTTGTCAACCTGTTAACAGCTTGAGTGAATGCAAAAGAGCTCTCGATTCGATCCTTTGGTTTTTATATTAGAAATTGTTAACTAAATAAGCTTCGTCAATATTGTTAATTTTGATTCCAATGGGTGTGAATTTCGCCTTGTTTGCTACCAGTCGAAGAATACTATTTCGTCAACAAGTCGTATGTACGACGCAGTCTCAATACGATGCGACGTAAATGAAGCATTAGCTTACGTCATGGACATTTTAAACCAATGAGAATTGTAATGAAGTGGGATGATCCTGATCATAACTGAGAAGAAAGAAACAAACACTTTATGCTTAAAAAGTTACTGTTGCGAAAAACGGTATCGAATCTAGACTTACAGTGCATGGAAACCTTTTGGAGATTTAAGTCATAAATTCTTTATTTCTGGTTTTTGAAATTATTTTCATAAAAATATATGTATGTCACCCGTTCTATAAATCTTTCATGCAAATAATTCATACAGATTTTAATAATTGCGACATATGCTTTGGGAGATTTATTATAATCATGGCGTCTTTATTTTTGCTATTTCAATGTATTGAAATTGCTCTCGGAATGCAAGAGGTTACCTTTTGAACTAACTGAAACAATTTATAAGTATAAAAAAGTAATTGGTAGCAATAATTCTATAACTATAAACCGTAAAGAGTGACGTTCTAAAACCATAGAATTTATTCAATATGCTGATTTGGATAGAGATATAAAATTGCTTTTACAAGTGAACTCAATGCAAAACAAATATTTAATGAATGTGTATCTATGAGTTAATTCATACCTTTCATTCGAATTGAAATTATATTGTTATGCATGTAAATATCTTCATATAATACGATATAATTTTGATAATTTACTGGAACCATTTTCCTATTTATCTGTCATATTGTTGAGCAGTGATAGATTAATGTCTGTATCGAATTTGCAATTTCAAATTGACTTTGATTGTTAATTGCTTAAACAATCAATCTCAAAGAATGAATCTCAAAATATCCATTCTACTACGTTCCCTGAACAATCAAAATCAACGTTTGAAGAAGCTTCATCACATAAGCTTTGCACACAGATAACATTATTCGAACAATCAAAATAAATGAACCTTACAACTGTATGCTCTGAATCAAATCAAAATGAATGAATAATTTAGCTTCTGAATATCTACTACTCTACGAATCACATTCAATGAACAGTCAAAAATAATGAATTTATCTCAGTACTATCAACTATGAATACACTTTTATGAATGAATTCCCTGAATATTGAATTCCGTTCCCTGAATGAATCCCACTATGAAAATCAAAGATTGAATTCAGTTCGGCTTATCAACTCTGCAAATAATGTTGTCTAAACAATCAAAATGTATGAATTTTAAAACTGTATACACTGAATCAAATCAAAATCAATGAATAAGTTAGCTTCTGGATACCTGCTTCACTGTGAATAACATTGAATGAGCAGTCAAACTTTTCGAATACAATTCAGCACGAATCATAAAATCATTTGTGCCATTGTATGCTCACCAAGTGAGAAAAGCGTGCACGATGGAGCACCCTGAGTCGCAAATAAACACCTGAGGAACAACGACTAAAAGCAGGAAAAAAGCATTCGATAACTTTCCTTTATTGTCTCCTGTCTCTGAATGTCGAAAAACCGGAAGTCTGCAATTGCTAAAAGAACGTTTTTATTTAAATTCAACACACCCCCTATTCAAACGGGAGGGGGGGGGTAAGAGAAAAAGAAAACGCTTGTTATATAAAACGGTTGCAACGAAAATCGAGGATGCTCTGGAGGGATGGGGTGGAGGAGAGAGTGGAGGATAGATTTTTCAAGATTTCGAATCTTCGCGCAGAAGTTTTCCAGGAACAGAAAATTTGTTCTTCCTTCAAGCGCATTCCTCCGGAGTGATTCGTCTTTCCTTTTTTTCTTCATTGTCTGCGGCGGGCGCTCCTCGCAAGGATTGATTCGAATGTTCCTTCTCGTATAAAAGATTCCCTTCCGAATGTTTCCTCCCCTCTCACTTCATTCCTTCTCTTACGAGAGAAAACCCTCTCTGACATTCCGGCTGAAGAAGGGGAAGGGGAGGGTGTCGGTGGTAGGAGGGAGGCTCATTAATATTTTCTTTTCCGTATTTTTTCGGGATGGTTTGCATCGTGCTCCCCCATCCCAATCTCCGATTTCTTTCTCCTATTCAAATATATGGCTGGAATACATGGGAAATATGTATTCAGTATACATAACACAAGCTCTCACCATGTGCGATATACAAGTTGGAGTATATAATTTGCATATTCAATGTGTAAAATATACCACTTGGGTTTATGTATACCCCATATACATACGAATATATAATTTGCATTTTTAGTGTGCTAGATATGTTATTCATATTTATGTGAATACCATACCAGTATCCACATTTTATGGATATAATGTAGCATAGAAATGTATAACATGTATTGAACAATAACAGTATACCTACAGAGAAATATTTATCTTTAGATTTGATAATAATAGGGTACATTGCAGTGCATAGTAATCAAAATCAATGAGTATAATATGCGCAAAAAGTGTATAATATCCATATTCCATTAGTACAATATATACCTCAGAATATGCAATATTCACTATATAATCGGTATAGTTTATACGTAGGTGTATACAATTGAGGTATTCAATACATCCATGAGGTTATATTATTAATCGAATTAGATAAATGTAAAATTTGCATAAGAGTACATACAGTAATCGCTATCAGCGAGGTAAAAGTTTACAATTGGGTATTCCTTGATTTTTTGGAGCTACTTATTTTATTTATTTTTTTGACTACAAGATGTGAGTATCAGTTTGATTACTGCTGCTAAGCAAAACTATGTACCAGGGTTACCATAAATTAAATTTTATCGCCAACCTAAGGGATAGCCGTTCTACACCAAACCCAGATATAATACACATCAAAGACTATGATATGCGTAAGTACAATAAATGCATCAGATTAAATAATGTTCATTACTTAAGAGATTATATAGGATTATGCAGTTATAAAATTCAAAATATCCCTGGATATTATAAGTACAATATAAATTTAGGAACATATGGTTGGATCCTAGCAAAATCCACAAAAAGAAGTAGAGTTATCAAAATTGGCGCAAACCACAATTATCTCCAACCTAATTCTTGGCACGAAAGAATTTGGTTGGCGATAATTGTGGCTTGCGCCAATCTTAATAACTCTACTTCGATACATTAGGTATGTACCGAAGTAGGGTGTAGAGGCGAAACTATTTTTGGAATTTCGATACGGCTTGGAGCTTTTTTTCAGTTTGTTGCCAAGGGTGTGGGCTTTCCTAGGATTTTACCAGAACATATCAATGAGTTCTTATTAAGTGCAATACATGTATAGAATAATCGCTAGGAGTTTGTGCATAAAAGTATATCATTCATTAAGTGTAGTATAAGGATAAGTGTTCACAATCCATTAGGTATGACAGCTGGAGTCAGCATCAAATCAGTATATAGTTATGATAAATTTTAGACAATGCTACACATCCACAGAATATCCATAAATGCAATATGCGCATAATATTTAATGATTATCAACATTAATTTTGTGTTTCGCGAATAGCTGCTTTGAATAAATATACATGATTATATAGTTGACGCATTTAGTGAGTATATGTGCATGCAGTATTCGTGGACAAAAAAGCAAATACACGCATTTTAATATCCGCATATTTATAATCGCATTCAGTAAGTATAATATACTTATAGGAGAATGTAGTATTTGACTTCAATAAATGCATTTTATGCAAGCTAAATGATTTTTTAGTTTACAATCTAAGCATTTAATAGACACTGTATACATGAAAAAATTAGCTAAAATAGTTGGAAATTTAATTTGTTTAACATGAGGGGGCGGTGGGGCTGCTTGGTGAGAGAATCGTTCTCCTTATTGGGAGGTTGTGTGCTGGAATCCTGGCTTAACCGAATATCCGTCGTGTTCACTAATGGTGGCTGGGGCATGTTAAAACTGGGAGTGGTCGCAATGTCCTCCCAGTGAAATGATACGTATGGGAGTGGTAGGCCAAGTATTGGGGGTCTTTGCTTCAAAATAACGAAAACTCCACCCGGCTGCTTTTACCTAACTGGTAGAGCCCAACTCAGGGCCCGGTACAGGGAAGCTTGCTGGTGCAATTTGTTTAACATTAAATATGTTATTTATGCTTTTAAATGAGTGTCATTAAAGTATATTATTATAAATATTTAGAATCATTTTTCTATTTGCCAGTTATCAATGATAAATCCCCCAGTTACAGTTACCAAATAAATAGTTAAGAAAGCATTGCATCTTTTATTTGTTAGGCTGACAAAAGTATGAACATTCTTACACAAGAATGGAATCCACGTACTTTAGAACACAAAGCCATATCATTCATGATCAAAAATATTTTTAGGCAATCAAAACATCTCAAAATTATTAACAAAAATCTATTAAATATATTACTTACGATGAAGTAACAAAAAATACCGTTTTCTTTTGTCCCTTTTCCGGGAAATTCCTCATCCTGCGCGACCCAATTACCATGATAAGAAAAACGGAGAAAAGCGTCCGCGAAATGCGTCCCACGCGGTCGCTTAACGCAAGTGGAATGCGTGTTTATCAATTTATTAGCGATAAGTAGAAATCCTTTTAATGTCACTTAATTCCTGCATTTCATTCCCGGAAACGGGAGAGTGCTTTTAAGAAGTGGAACTCACGTGGGGATTCTTTCTAACGAGCCTCACTTCTCCGAGAGCTCTTTAAAAGGCTCTGGGCGCGGTGACAGCGGTTTTTATCCTGAATGCACTTCCAGTGTCGTCTGATTAAAAAATATTTTTAATGGAAATTAATAAATTCCCATTACAAAATATTTTTTTTGCAAGTTTTTTATGTGAATTACTATTTATATTTTCCAAGTCTTAATGAATCGGCATGTCGTTTTACAATCCAAAAATGTGAAAAACGATTTTGCCATGAATTGTCTTTTTTCATATTCGGATTGTAAATGAATCTGCGTGTCGTTTTCCATGAAATTTTACGACTGAATTTGGTTGATTTTATCTGTATTTCAAAATACTGCGAGAGTTCCTATTCAAGGAAGGCATCGAAATAGGGAACTCAAAGGTAAAAATAGTGAAAAATAGGTTGTAAAAGAGTTACCAAGTGATGACATAACAGTTTCCAGAACACACGGAAGCAATCGGGAAAAATCTGAAGAACACTCAGAAGAAATAGGATTTAATCCCAGCCCTGTTGAAAAGTTGGAGAGCGGAGTTGCTCTTCTGTGCCCGCGTGCATATGTATTAAGGTGTACATACACGCATAACTGTGTAGGCGAGTCACGGATTGTAGCCTTAGGTTAACGGGTTTTGGAATACTCGCCCATCTCCAAGTGCCTCGTCATTTTGAAACACGGTCTGATGACGCGGTCATACGTGAACTGGCAACATCATTTTCTCCACCCATGCCATACCAACGGAAGGACTCTGGACTTCACAGATGAACGCGGTCACGTACCACACCCGCATCAACTTGCGAGAGAGCTCCCTCACTCGCAGGTACGTAGTCACCCTCCTAATCACTGCCCCCACCAAATAATGCTTCACTTTGCGGATCTCTTAACTTGTTATCTAATACAGTAATCCCTCCTAGAGCACCGTATGTTAGTCCCGCGTTATAGGAAAATGCGTTGTATGAGGATTCATATAAAACGCGCTTGTATGACTTTTAATACAATGCTATTTGTTCAAATGATTAACATTTCACTCTTCTCGTTGAAGGGGGTTTCAATTGGATATTAAGTAAAAGTATGTTATGAAAAAAAATATGTGCGCGTTTCATTATAATTTCTTCTGAGAATATTTTGAATTATTGAATATTTTGAACAAAATAATTTGAAATAATAATTTGAATATATTTTGAATAAAAATTCTATACATATGGAGGAAGAAAAATAACAATTAATATCAAGTAAATCAAATAATTCCCAAAACATAAATTTAATATAATTTCATTTAATTTTTAACAACACAATTGACACAATGTGCAAAAGTACGTGGAATGGATTGTAAACTGTGTAAATCATTATAAATTTCGTTGTACAGGAATATAACTCCAGAAACATGAGGGAAAAACACGTGTTATACGAGGGACATGAAATCGCGTACTAGGAGTACCATGGGAGATATCCCTGTTTCTTTCCCGAATATGGCCCCATCTCCCTGAAAACTTCTCCCTGAAGTCAACTTAGGATGAATGCTAAAAACCCTTACATTAACGTGAAACTTGTATAATTTGGTTTATAAATTTACCATTAAATGCTGACTATGTGTAGTTGCTGAAGCATGCTTCCCTGTACGTAGCCCTGAGTCGGGCTTTACCAGTTAGATAGGAGCAGCCGGAGGAAGTCTTCGTGTGATTTTGGAGCAAGGAACAAGCAAAATGTCCCCAATACTTGGCCTGCCACCTCCAGAGATATCATGTCACTTGGAGGACATTGCGACCACGCCCAGTTTTAACGTGCCCAGTCTCCATGGGCGAACACGATGGATCTTCGGTCGGTCGGGGTTCGAACTCACTATCTTTTGATAATGAGCATGATTCTCTAACCAACCAGACCCCCATGGCCCTAAATTCGCAGACTGTGATTGGTTCATCACACCTAAACGCATAGCTTTAATCCCAGCTACTTTTGAACTGTAATCACGTTATCTTTCTGCCTGCACGTCTGTCAGAGTAATTTTTTTTATAGATATTCCAAGTTTCTTCCCTTGCACACGTGAATGCGGTATTTTTAAATGAAAAAGACTTCCAAGAAAGAAATCAATATGGGAACATTAAAATACCTTACAACCGCATCGTGCTATCAGACCATTCACTTTGCGGCGTTCTTATTGTTGTACCTGCGGTTATTATGTTTCATGTCATTTGCGTTTCGTTTTCAAGTTTACCAAATTTTGTTACTTTTTGCCGAATGTTTCACTAGGAAAAGGGCACTGAAAAACTTCCGTTAATTTATTACGATGTTGTAATGCTTTCCTAACTGTATCAACTAATTAGGTTTTACCAGTTACATGACAGTACACTAGCGTGCTGGGATGGTGGCGCAGGCTGCTGTTGCCCTTCTAGCCCTGGGAGTGCGCTCTCGATGGTCAAACCCGGTAACCGAATGGTACAGTACGGGATCCTCTCTCATCGTTTGTGTATGTACATGGAAGCAGCTCGGTGGGAATTTTTGTCCTTTAGAAGGAAGGACCAAGATGATGGCCCCACAATATTTGACCTGTCACCCCAGAGATGTTCATTAGAGGACATGGCGATCACGATCCGTTTAACGTACTCTAACCCCTACACAGAATACGATTCGTCTTTCGTTAAGCTGGGAATCGAACTCACGACCAGAGATGCCAGAGAATGAACGCAGTATTTTATATCTTAATACATAAATTGACCATCTACAGATCACAAGTGTTCAAAAGTAGCAAAACAATGTGGTGGACATTATCAAAGACTTAAGCAACAGTTACTGACTATGTAATAAATTTTATATAAAGACTAACAATGGCTAAAATGTAATATCACCCACTTTGAAGCGGAGGATCTCAAGTTGAATCCCAACAACTGCTGTCTCATGGGAGATGGATGCCATTTTTCTTTTTTTTTCCGTGTCATAGTAATAGTGTTTGTTTTAGAGTTTTTCCTAGCTTTTGATATTTGAATTTCTCCTTTCATCGATGAAAATATCTTATTTTGAATACGTTAAATACAATCCCCATATATATATATATATATATATATATATATATATATATATATATATATATATATATATATATATATATATATATATATATATATATATATATATATATATATATATATATACTTGAGGCTTTTAAGTTACACTAGAACAACATTGTCAAAAAACACTTAATTGAAAAGTGCGCTGTGACACACAACACACTATTTCTCTACATAATCATGCAGTCATTGCATACATTTTTCGGAACGTAGCACTAATCGATCAATGTCCTGACGATAACAAATCGCTTCTTGGTCCTTGATCCAGCTTAGAATGGTTGTCTAAATCTTGCAACATTGGAAAATTCTCTTCTTCCTACATATTCATTGAGCTTGCCGAACATATAATATTCCAAGAGTGCCAGATCGGAACAGTATAATGGATGCTTCTATACTTCTCATCCGAAATTGCGAAGCAAATCCTGTGCTGTGCTTGTCTTCTACCCGCCCCACCAAGTCCGAAGTACCAACCCTTGTTGGTCTTCCTTGACTTTCCTCACTGGTAAAGTCTGGGGAATAGTCTTTGCAATACTCTCACCATTTCACAATGGTTGGATTTTTCATTGCTCGTGGTCCATACACTACCGATATTTTACAATGAAACTCCGTAATCGTTGAACGAACGCAAAGCAGTTATGTAATTGTTTCATTAACACGAGTAAGCTATGTTATATGAAATTCTCATTAAAACTGACCCATTCATTAAACATTCTGTCACATTCATGTTTTATAGTTTTGTTTTAAGTCGAAATCAACGAAATTGATTTCAATGATGCGGTTAAATTCGGGTGGGGGGATTCGCTGACTGTCTACGTCGTTCTTCTGTTCATCGGCACTTGCTGTGGAATCCTCCTGCCCCGCACTCAATTAGCGAGATTCCATTAAAACGAGATTGATTTAACACCGGGACACTGCGGGGAGAGGGGAGCAGCGGCGCGTGAAAACGGAGTTGCCGAGCTAAATTTCCCTTGACAACTTGACCACTCTCAGTATTAGAACAGTGAGTTTCTAAAATTGAATTCGATCTCCACTTTGTCCCTAGTGTCATTCCAGCAGATTTAAATCTGAGGGTGATGACCGGTGGTCAGTGCGTAGGAGGGGAGTAGTTGTGTTTGTCTACTCTCGAGATTATGGATATTATGGTTTCAGTGGAACTTGCCGTTGAGGGTTATTAGAAGAGCTTTGATCGCTTTTGTGGATTTCAGTGTTTGGACGGGCTCGATTCAACAGTTTCTATCGAGTAACTGCAGAGCCACAGCGTTGAGAAATTTCCAAAATGGAAAATACTGAAAAGCTTCTTAATGCAGACATTTATTAAAAGTAGTGTTAATTCATTGATTATTTCTGGCAAACAAGAGATAATATACATTCCGCACTGCTTGCTGTATTGTGGCAGTGTTATTTTATAAGCGTTTTTGTATCGAGTATTGATGCATTAAGGAAATAAGATTGCTATAACGATATTACGATACCATTGTATAGCGTAAAACAATATTATCTCTTTTGGTAAATGAGAATATAGTATTTTTATCCTAGTAGACGCCTACCCTTAACTCAGAGAAAGAAATTTTTCATTCTCGTTTGACACCTATTGTTGTTTCTAATCTTCCATCTGCTCTAATGTAATCGGACCAAATCAATGGAACTGTTGCCATTAATGAAGTCCGATGCAAGAAGTGGACAATTATACATGTGTTCCCAGTCCAGCCCAAGGCAGTGCAAGATGGGCTGACGTGATGCCTTTTCTTGCCCGCATTTAGAGCAAACAGGAAACCCCTTGATATTGTATGTGAGACCTTTCAAGTGCCCACTGGAATGTCGGGACAGACATGCGTTGATATGCCTGTCAGAAGGGAGAGGTTGGTAAAGTCCTGGCATTTTTGCCTTTACACCAGTTGTGAAGCGGATGCATTAACCATTTTTCTTTGTTTTGTGCCCATTGCTTCGAGAAAAACTCTAAACATGTGAGGTGAAAAAGACGGGATGTTTTAGTCCTTCCTTTGCAAGCTTGTCTCATTTCAGGAAAACTATTCTGACCCTTCAGTTGCTAAGTCCATTTGAAATCTCAACCAACAAAAATATGTACTGCTCAAAATGCATTGAAATGTTAGATCGTCGAAAAGAAACAGTATAGAATTCATATCTTCTATTGATAGTTCTTTTTACTAACGGTGGGAGATGGGTGACTAACCTCTTAACTTCAACAAGGCCGGAATTGCTACTCATTTATCGTTAGCCAATGGGCACCTGTGAACTGAGCCACAGAGGGGAGCATCATTACCCACGTTACTTCACCACAAACCCCTTTTTGGGGAAACCCTATTCATTCAACATCTTTACAGAAAGGACAAGGAAACAGAGAGGGAAAAGGACACCCCTGCCTGAACCTAGATTCAAACCCGGCACTAACAGCTAAAAACGCAAACTATTCAATCAAATGCCAGCAGTGATAGAGAGTCGCATAACTCATATATGACAAAATATTTTTTAAAAAAAGTTCCTAGAAAATGAACCCAGTGCGCACAAGTAACAAGGGAATGATAATTTTTCCAATACAAGAAATTTTTAAGAAATAAACGAAAAATTATGATAAAGAGGTCGTTAATTCGTTATGCCATGATAGTTAAAATTTTCGCTGGGTCTTATGTTCTTCCACTAGTATTGCGTGGAAAGAAGAGTGTCAACTCTAGTTTCGATCCCGTTACAAATGAAATGGTGGTCAGCAGCGTTAAGTTAGTTAGAATTTAGAGTAGAGAACAGCTCGTAATGAGCCCAATTTAACGAGATGCAGATAGCAATGGGCTGGCTAGGAAAGGCGTCGTTCTCATGACTAAAAGTGACGGCTTGTACCACACTCATTTGTAAAACCGCTATATTCACTAATGACATCTGAGTATGATAAAATAGGTCGTGATTGTACGAGGGTATTGGCCATTGTTCACTTGCTTCGATCATCATAAATAAGAAGCAGTGTTGCTAAAATAAAACTTTTTTTCTTTAGAAGTAGCATATTTTAAATTAATTTGTCTAATTAGTGTTTTACATTCTGAAAAGCGTTGCGATAACTAATCACTGACTACGTTATCTCATTATTGATATCTAAGTTTTTAGAATGTATTGTTATACTCTGCAATGTGCGTGTGTGTATGTGTATGTGTGGTATATGAAGAACCGAAAGATTCACTGTTTTTTCAATATCTTAGATATAAAAGGGAAAGTTTATTAACACCGTAATAATTAAAAATTTAAATCGTCCTTGCTGATTCAAACTAACTATAAAGTGGATGTTTTGTCTTGTCTTATTCATTTAACGTGTTAATGGCTTGAATCAATGTAAAACGGCTTCTCAAACCAATGCTTTGGTCTTTATATAAGAAATCGTTTTATTAACAAAACGAACTTCGACACTATTCTCTGACATTCGAGGGTGATCTTCGCCTCGTTTGCTGCCGCTAGAAGGATGTGATATGAAGGCAGGCAGCAAATTCGTTGACAAGTCGGATTGACGACGCCGTCTCAAAACGATGCGAAGTACATGAAATGTTATCTGACGTCATGAATATTTTAAACCAATGAGAATTGTAATAAAAGGACGTAATCATGATTTCAACTGGAACTAATGTAATAACTACTTTATGGTTAATGAAATTACAAGTGTATAAATACGATGAAAAATGCTTGAAATTTTTTAATGATATTCTTTAAAAAATTTTTTAGTTAAATAATAACATATGACTGAATATTGTTAATAATTCGAATATGTCATTATTAATTCCTTTATGGTTGTTAATAAAATCTTAAAAAATCCATAAATGTAAGTTTATAATATAATCATAAATGTTGCCATAAATGTAATCAAATGTTACTCTATTTTTGTAAAATACAAGTGAGGTTGATGTCCTTTTTATTTTTTTAGGAATGAAGAAAATCCTGAATGTTTTCTCATGTTGTACTTTCATGTTCCAGTCGATGGATAAGTACAAGAGTCACGTTGCCAACGAAAACCGAACAAATTTGAAATTTGATCCCTTTTAGCAGACTATAAAAGACTCTTCTTTCGAAGCTTCTCTGTTTACTTAAGTGCACCGTCGCCTATAACGGTCCAGAGAACAATATATCATTTGCTAGAAACGTGATTGTTGCCATTATGAGTTTAGAAATATCAACTCAAAACTTCAAAGCTTATTTTTATGTGAAAAAAAGCATGTTATCATAAAGGAAATAGTATGGTAAAATATATGATAAGCAAATAAAAGAAAATAGGAAAAAAAGAAAAAGAAACTGGTTATTTTGAAACTTCGATATTAAGGGTTTTGTGAATTATGCTAAATAAAAAATTGAGATTTTTATGACATTTTACTTTGGATCATAATTTTGAATGTGGAATTTCTACTATTTTGTGTACAAATGATACTTTAAAAAGTACGAAATGATTTGAAATGCAGTCTATCAAATGATTTGTGAACCATTGAGAGAATATTAAAATAAGATAGTGTGTGATAATTTTTAAATGATTTTCTCATAAAAAAATTTCTCTGAGTGATGAGCTATTGCAACATTTAACTGTAAGAGAGCGATCTGAGTTGAAAAATAAAGTTAACAAAGAGAAATTTAAAAAGAAGTGAAAAAATTACTTAAAAGAGCATTGGGATTACGTTTGGTTACATCGATCCTTTTCTGATTGCTTATTTTGGAAAAAAAGCTGAAAAATACAATCCATTTTTTTTATAAAGTTGAACCAAAATTGAGTGACTTGGTCAACACCTGATTTAGCACGCTCTTTTCCACACTACACCAATGGAAGGACATTAGATTCTACACGCAGTAAACATAGTAATATTAGCAATTTCTGTTATATATATATATATATATATATATATATATATATATATATATATATATATATATATATATATATATATATATATATATATATATATATATATATATACGCTTGCCATAGAAGGATGATTAGTGAAGAGGATCCGGCTTGAATGCTAGTTGAGTACAACATCGAAGCTGTTGCTACTGTTACTTATGACTTTTGGACAAGCCAAGCTCGGTAGCCAACGGCTATGCGAAATTAAGTCAGAAGAATGCGTCTTTCGTTAAAATCAAAGCACCACCGAGGTGAAAGTACGACTTTGCTCCAAAACTCCTCGGATAAATTGCAAAACCACAGGATCGGCTCCTTCGATTTTGACTTTGATATGGGGGTGGAGGAAATTTCGCTTGTCTGTCTGAGGTATTAAAAACCCGTGTTATTGATTGTGAGTGTGTATTTCTGTTGTGTTAGCTGTATTCGAGCTGTGTACTGAGCATTTTTACAGTATGCTTGTATCTTGCCTGTATCTTTCAAAAATTACTACGCATAAAAGTCTTGTAATTTTTAAGAGATTGTTTCATCTGTTCTCAATCAAGCACAGTACAATGCCATATTATAACAAGATATTCTCTATTATTATTTATTAGCATTAGCGTGCGTGTGTGTAGAAGACGTTTTTTCCATGGGTAGATTTGATATAAAGACCAGTCTAAGACCATAGTGTTGAGCGGTCTTATGCACGTTAAAATTTCTGTAGAGTGAAATGCCCTTCCCCTATTGTGAGGATAGAGTGAAAGATCACGTGTCGACCTCACCCACTGCCCATTATTTAAAATAATAAAATGACAATGAGAACAGGTTGATTTACAAATGCAGTTACAAACATATCGCAATAAACTGACATGAAATACCTTTTGACAGGATAGTTGTATGATTTTAATAACCAAATATGAAATTTGATTTGGAATTGTTTGCTTGCATTTAAAATTTGGTTGCAAAAATATTTTTGGGGTGTCTTTCTTAGATAAAGTCTATATCTTTCTTAGACGCTAGCTTTCACATGTTATTCAGAATATCGTGTCCCACTGTTTTTGAAACACTGCATTAACTGCTTTTTCGATGGGTTTCATCAGCTCCTATTTTGCAATAAAGTTATTATAATCAATTATTGTCTCCTGTTGCAGTTTTTTGAGAAATTCTTTTGCATATAATTTACAAATATTTAAATTAAAACTTGCTTTTCATGGCACTGTTATTAACTACTTATTAAACCGCAACAGTTTAGACCCATTGTTCAGCAATGGAGTGATACATGGGTTCAATTCACACATCAAGCTAATGACAAAAAAGTCAAAACTATACCACAAGGTCTGCTTGCTAAATAATTTAAATGAAAAGTATCTAGGACCTATATTTAAATGAAACTAATACAAGCATCACTTCTCGGGAGGGGTATTGAACATCCCAAATGGGGAACTGAAGTGCAAAGTGATAACACTTCAAAACTAAAAGCTTACTTCCTTAATATCAGAATTGATTAGCTGGTCGCTGAAACGGCTTTTGTCGGCTGGAGCTCTTTAGACCAGGACCTTCAGTTTTGAAGCGGATTTCGAACCATTACAAATATAAGAACCCGAAGTGGAATTCGAAGCCTCGAACTGTTGAACTAAAGATATGCTATATGATATAACAATTTATAAATAAAGGAATATTCAAACATAAATTATCCAAGATATAAAATTAGTGTAATATAACTCTAAAGCAATGGTTATTCCTGTTCACCCAACCAGAAAATCAGAATAGGCAAGACCCTGGTTAGGTTCAAGTGCCTGTAATTATACAGAAAGAATAGTTGCTACACATTTAATTAAAAATCATTTAATGGGTTCGAAATGCTTCCCCTCGTCCCCTTATTTCCACGGGAACCCACGCACGCTTGAAATTTAGCTCAGAGCAAAATGGAAAAATCTACTACAGCTGAAGCAGAATTTTATTCTGCTGCAGAAAAAAGAAAAATAACAAATTAATGAAAGGGCATAAAATTAAAATAGGGACGCAGGCTGTTGAAAAATCGAAAGAAAGTTTTCTGGGTGGGTGGAATTGGAGAATTATTCATTGCTAAAAGAAATTTTAAGTTTAGTCATTCGTAAATTAAAAAAGGAAACTTTCTCGGGGGTTTTCATCCACCGTTCAAGTCTATTGAACGTAATTTTTTTTTCAATGTGATTTTTTTATCCGATCTTTGTGGGGCAGCAAGAAGGAAAGGTCTCATTGAGTTCGATTCTCTTATGCCCGAACGATTTTAAGTTCTGTGCCCAGGGGGCGCCAGTGTCCCGACAGACCTATCCTTGATGAGGAAAACTCAATTTATTCGGCGTTCTTTCCGTGATGCATTTTAACCCGCATAGAGATTATCCCCGAAAAGGCCTAATCTTGTATAATTCAAAAGTTATTTAAACGTGAGCGAAGATCATAAACTAGCTAAAACATGAAATTTAATTAAAATGTGTTTTAGTAACACATTTTTTATAATAATGTACAACATTATGATAATTTTTATAATAAAGGCAACGAGTTTAAAAATAGTAGTTAGTTCAATGAATAAAAGCTAATTGTAATTAAGAACCATTTTTTTATAAAAAAAAGGCTTCATTTCCTTAGTGGCATTGCCTCATCGCCGAGATATTGTGATTATAAATTGAAGCACGTTTAGAGAGCTTAAAAGTTCCACTGGTGTCACCCTCGTCACTTAACTGAAATTCAAATTGTCGAAGTGGTTGAGTGCGTTTAGCGGGTTATATCTGGAGAAATAAGCAGAAGGAATATATCGCATTGATCTAACTAAACTGAGATTATGGTAGAGCAAGGGAAGGAAACACTCCATTCTTGTGTCTGGAAGATACCAGGTTCTATACTTGATTACACCGAAGATATAGCTACCTCGATTTTACGACTAATGAAAAAAGAATGTTCTGAACCGACTAATGAGAAAAGAATGTTCTGAACCGACTTATGAAAAAAGAATGTTCTGAACCGACTAATGAAAAAAGAATATGGTAAGGGATTTTCTCAATGTCGACAACGTAATAGACCGCATTCACGTGTGACAAAGGAAGGAAACCGAAAAACTACCAAGCACCAACACCAACAAGCATGCTTGGAAAAATTATAAATGCAATATCTATCTTCGGTTGTTCAGTAGTGGCTGGGATCGAACCAGGGACTTGGCGGGGAGCTTTCGTGCAGAAGTTTGGAATTATTATTGCAGTTGACCCACTGCTTTGACTTTGGTTAAAATTTAAAAATATTGTTTTCAAATATTGCAATTATTTATTTCCAATTTTAAAAGTAATGAAATTTTAAAAAATTTAAACCGTCTGTGCTGATTTAAACTTACCATAATGTGGATGTTTTGTTTTGTCTTTCTCATTTTGCTTGTTCTTTTATTCCATTGTCAGAGTGTTAATGGCTTGAATCAATGGAAAACGGCTTCTCAAACTAATGCTTTGGTCCTTATATAAGAAATCGTGGTAAATATGAATATTACGGTCACAGACTCACGAATTCGCAAAAATGTTTTCGCCAAGCGTAGGACACATAAGTATTGGAATTCGGTTAGCAACCCATAATGGGAGACATTTCTGCTCTTAGCGAACTGCGACCGTAATATTCCCTTTTGCTGAAATCGCTTTATTAGCGATATGAACTTTGACAGTATTCTCAGACAGTCGATGGTGAACTTTGCCTTATTTGCTTCCGCTCGAACAATGCGATTTGAAGACTGGCAGTAAATTCGTCTACAAGTCGGAATTAAGACTCCGTTTTAATATGATGTTGTAATTTATTGTGTGCGACGTTATCTGACGTCGTGGATATTTTAAACCAATAAGAATTGTTATAACTTGATGCAGCCATGTTGTCAATTGTAACGAAAGAAACAACCACTTTATGGTTAATAAAAAATAAAATTAAAAGCTAATAAAAACAGAACAATTCGTTTGGTAGCCTAGAGAGAAAAGATTCTCTTCTGGTAGTCCAGAGGCAGTGAATTCGGCATCGGATCCATCGGTAAGAGAGATCAATTTCTGAGCTTCGTATTATCTGAGTGCTTATAGCTGGCATAGAGGTAAGCCGCTCTGTACCTTTTGGTTAACGAATTTGGAACACTCGTCCGTCACTAATCGCCTTGGCCCTTTTGAAGCACGACCTTTAGGAGCTGCAGAACTCAGTGAGGAAGAGTGAGGCGTGGTCACCCTCCCAACAGCAAGAGATGCCTCATTTTGCGAATCTCCAGGGGAAGCCACTGGACCTCTCTACGGGCTTATAGCAATCGTTTATGAAAGAAGACATTTTAAACACATTCAAAGGAAATATCTGAAGATGGTTCTGTCTTCGTCAGTTGGAAATAGAGACCCGTTAGAAAAATTCTCGCATCTCCATAAATATCATTTCAGTTGGAAGACATTGCGATTAAGTCTTATCTAACTTCCTATTAACGCCCTTAGTGAATAAATACGACGTATCTTCAGTTAAGTCGAGAATCGAATTCACTACCTTACGATGATGAGAACGACGTCTTTCCCGTCCAGGTCACCGCTACCTTCTACACATGACCAATACTAAAAATTAAGAAAGAGGTGTGAAGTATATTGATAGACACTAGAATTTCCTCATGTTCACAATCTCTTCCCACAAGCGTAGAATGGAGAGGAGAATGCCAGCTCAGATGTGAATCGCGTCAGGTGACCGCGGTTCAAAATGACCAAGACGGTAGGATGGTTTGAATAGCTTTAGTGAGAAGAAATAATTAGATGTATACATATCATAACAAACTTTGTGGTTTAAGCATAAAATTTAAAAATTAGTGTCATATAGAAAAATAGAAAACGGATGTAAAAAAATATGGGATTAAGAAGAAAATAGAGAACATTTTTCCTACGAGATAAATTTTCGATCCTTAGTATTTACACTGTCAGAATCAAATTTACAAAGTTGGTATTGTCTAAAGTAAATGTGTTTGAATGATAGGATCGCCCTCATTCTGAGTCGGAAAAAGGATTCGTTTCACAGAAAATGGAAATGTGATCGTGAGAACAACTTGACCATAAGCTAACCCACCCACGTCATTTGACGCGGTGCACCACGGGAAACATCTTGGATTCTGCAGATTACGGGCATACAAAATCCATCACCATCCTGTTATGAAAAATGAAATCTTTACCTACTAGACTATCCCATTCTTGTAAAATGGTTTGGATGTACAAAAAAATTATCCCCACAGGAACAATTTTGTAAAGGTTATTCAGATAAAGACTCCTTCCCTTCTTTGAGCGGAAAAAAAAACATACTACTGATTTAGAAAACCAAGAAAACAAAAATATCGAAGGAATTATCATAGGAAAAATGTAAGAGAGAATTATTTGCATATATATATATATACATATATATATATATACACACACACACACACACATATCGATAGATAGATCGACATAGACAGACATACATATGATCATATGAACAGATCCATGTTTCGAGAGCCCCTAGCGGTTGATGAAAAGGAAATACACGCGCAATACTTCCTTAATGTAAGTGTGCAGGTGTGGGTGCATGGGAATGTTTTCCGTCGGGGCACTTGAATATGACTTTCTATCTACAAGGGAAACACCTTCTTCAAATGAGAAGCATTAGGCTTCTATATATGGAACCGTTAATAAGTGTGTTCATATGAATAACATAATTTTCTAAGATTTATTTTTCATACAAGCGTAATTAAGGTTTCGTATCACAGTATTCACAATATTTATCATGCATGATGTTATGCCATAGGGAATTCCTTTTTTACCCTTGATGAGCTGACCATATTTAAATAGAGTCTCACGAAAAATAAATAATTGTTTTCCTTCAAAGTTGTAGATAGAAGTGTTTTTTTAATTGCCTAGTGAAATACACCATGAGATGCAATTACTAGAAATAATGATGCGTTTGTTCGAGAAATTCGCTCATTCGCAGAGGATCGCACTTGTTAAATTTTCGTGAACTTATTTTCTAAATCACATGATCCCGATTAACTGGTGGCTTAAGAAATATTTCTCTGCACATTCTTTAATCTTTAACACGTGCTTCAGTAGCATTTCGCACGTTAGTTCCCTTCATCCAATCACTGGCCTCTACCTAGAAGAATGAGTCCTGCCTCTAACAAAGTCTCATTTGTTACATTCCCTCTTAATGTAATTGCTTCCTACGGAAGTGGGGAGAATGAATACACACACATAGATCCTGATCTCTAGCGAAATGGACCACCGAGAATCCCTAAATATAATAATTATTTCGAAGCTCAGAAGGAAACGAACAACTCAACTATACTCTACTTAACTACTACTAATATGACTTAGGAAACAAAACAAAGATTTTTATTAACATTATAAAGATATTTGAAAAGGAGTAAATGTTTATTTTAGTTAATTATTCTATATCAATACTTAGTAAAGCAGGAAATTCACACAACGTAATTAGTGGATTTTTTAATTGAATAATGGAATCTTTGAGCTGGCATTTATATTCGCTTAAATAAAGGTTGATGACACAAAATATTAGTATAATATATGATCATCTTTGAACTACAATTGTTCGATTCAGTTTAATCTGATGGTTGAATGTAAGACATGATGGGATATTTTTTTAGCATAAGCATTCTTAATATTGTTGTTTCGTATTTTTCGTGAAAAAATCGAAATATTGTGTCTTTATCGTAAAACGACAGACAAGGCTCACTATTCATACAGTAACATCTCGAATATAGCTTAATGGAATATAAAAGTTGGAGACAAACGGTCCAAATCTTATAAGAGTTTAAGATTTCGCTTGAAATTTCTTATGAACTGCTGGTGTTTTCGATGGCATTATGGGAATATTTGTCGTTTAAAAATTGTGAAAGTGCGTAAAAGTGGGAATGAAAATCCACGTGTACCACAAAATATCAAAGGGAAATAGATTAAGCAAGTTGCAAAATGAATTGGAATTAGATAAGCTGCAAAACAGATTGGAATAAAATAGGTAAGTTGCAAATAAGATGAAACAGACTAAGCAAACTGCAGAACAAGTTGCAGTTGACTAGTAAACTGCAAAACAAATTGGAATTGACTAAATAAGTTGTAAAACAGGTTGGAATCCTCCGGGAAAATTTGTGATCAATTGTTTTTAAAAAATTAATTTTTTTTACAAAACTCAAACTTGTGAGCCCTTGAGCCTTATTTCCACCGCATAGCGTTCGTACTTTACCAACATTTTTACCGAACGATTGGCAATCAATAGATTGATGGGAATATCTTCAGGTGTAGTGAAAAGCCATTTTTCTTTTGGATTGATACAAACGTTAATATGAAGAATTCCCGCATGAAGAGACACAAAACTTAAAACTTTTCTTTTGCAATTGAGAAGTTATTTCACCTGAAACTGTTAACTCTTGGGCCAAACCTCAGAACAATCGGTACGGTAGGCTGTTGTTGGGCATTTTAAAGACAACCGCGTAATTACCTTCAGCGGGGATTTTTAATATTTAGTGGGTAGTAATGTGTTTCATTGGAGGACACCCGGAAAATTTCCAAGCACCCACCCACGCAGAAGGTAGAGATGCAACATTTATATCCCGTTGTTCAATAGAGGCTAGCTCCGGTGATACAGAAGCATCACGTCACTTCTCCTTAAGACCTGCAAAGTGAAGCATCCTTTGCTATGGGCAGTTATTGACGGGGCGACCACATTCTCCCTCACAGGGTTACTGGAACTCAGCGGGTTGGGGACCTATCGTTTAATGTTCAAGACCGCGGTGGCCTGGTGGGTTAGAGCGTCTTCCTCATTATCGGAAGGTAGTGAGTTCAAATGCCTGCTTAACAGATGATCCGTTGTGTTCTCTAAAGGCGACTGGAGCATGTTAAAATTGGGCGTATTGCAATGTCCTCCAAGTGAAATGATACCTCTGGGAGGGACAGACGAAGTATTGGGGATCTTCATCTTGGTCCTTGCTTCAAAATCAGGAAGACTTCACCTGATTGCTTTTATCTGATTTTTAGAGTCGAACTCACGGTTAGGTACAGGAAAGCATGCTGGTGAAATAATAAGTCTAATGCCTTTTCGCATTTGTGGACATGGGTGGTGAGGAGAAGAGAGTGCCAGTTTATGCGTGATCTCGTCACCTGACCATGGTTCAAAATGATGATGAATGAGTCAAAGACTTCAAAGACTCTATATGCCATTGAATCATATAAGTCTTGAATTTCGGTTGGACAAAAATTGTCTGAAACACAATTCAAAGCTTCTCGAAATTCGATCAAAGATTTATATTGCTTGACTTTGGCGTAAACATGCCGTACTGTTACTGGCCATATATTTTAATCAATATTGAGGTCTGTACTTCAAAGGTGCTATGGCAACCGAAATGACCCAAATTTCGAAAAGATGTTTTTCTGCCAGAATGGGGTTACACTTATTAGACTTACAGAGTGTTTGATGTCCTGGAAGGACAATTTGGAGGTGGCAATCAACTATGGATTATTCACAGACTAATGGAATTGGAGTCATAAGGCCACTCTATTCTCCTAATCTCAAGCTTTCTGATTTTTTTTTGTGGAGCGATATTAAAAATAAATTTTATGCTCCCAATCCCCAAGCCGTTTCTTTGTCACTGTCTCAAATCTTCAGCGAGTTTTACTAACTTTTATTATTAGTCTGTGCTCATTATGATTATTGATGTGAAGCATATCTAAATCACTATAAACTAAGTCCGAATATCCTCTAATATTTGCTTTAAGATATTGAGTTCCATATTTTTCAATTATCCTGTTTTTTATTTCATATAGTACAATAACTGATACTCTCAATACATTCAATGAATGGTCAGTTTTCCATCACCATAAAAACATTTCTGGTTTGGATTTTCTGTGCAAAAATGATTAAAACTTGACCAAAGAGTATTTTGGTAAAGATATCTTCTTCACTCTGTCTAGATGACGCAATCGGGCAGACCTGTGCAAATATCGATTTAAAAATTAATCAATGAGTGGTCCTTATCTTGCTCACGAAACCTGATTCGATAAATGCTTACAAATCGAAGCGAATTCGATTCCTACAAATATTTTCAGTTCAAGAAGTTTGGTTCGGTTTAAAGTTTGAGAGAGAGAGAGAGAGATTTGTTGTCTTTCAATGATCGTTTTTTGCACATGAATGCTAAATAAATCGGGTTCTAAAATTTAAAGTAGGTTCGGAACCACTGCAGACACCCAAGCTCGAGGTAGGATTCGTAACCACTTTCTGTTGAACTTAAAGATCAGAGTGTTAACCATTCAGCAGCCATCTCGATCTTTAATATGAGAAGAAATCAACACATGAACGGAAGGCGAATTTGCCCTGGAAGTAACGGTGTCAATACCTGACTCAATCACAGAATGCCGCTCTAAGAAGCCTGTGTACGCCTCTATCCATGTCCGTGTGCTGGCATTGTCTGGTAAGAACAGTGTTGATCTTGTCACTTAAGCATGGTTCAACATAATGAGTTGGATGGTTGTTTTCTATGAATTTATGTAGGCAGAAATAGGCAGCCCGAAACAAATTGCAATAACTTAATGAGAAGGCCTGATTTATTTTATTATGCATTTTTTAAATCTGAAAACGCACCCTGGTGGAGAAAGGAGGACCTTGACTTATTCTGAAGATGAAGACTTCAATAATTGATCAATTAAAAATTGGTGATATCGTAAAAAGGAAGTATTATCCTTAAGTTTGGGTAAAATGAAGAAGTCAACTCAGGTGTTAACCTGGTCACTTGAACTCAGTATAAAATGATCGGATAGAAAGTCTTTAATATTTACTGCAAGCAAAAACTGCGATGTTGATAAAACTAACTTCTGCCTCTATTTGAATTGCGAGAAACAGAGCGTGTTTGTTAAGACGTGGTTCAGATGAATAAAAAAGTTTCCTTGCGTTTGGGATCTTTTGTCAGAGGAAGTTGGTACTAAGAATCGTATCTCACTCACCCCACCTACCTACGTCGAAAATAAATCGTTCGGACATTGAAATAGAGCTTCAGCCCTGGCATTCAAATCTTTTGTCCTTTATTTCCGGCCTTTAGGCCCTTATAATCGGATTTCGGTGAAAAAACAAAGTTCAAACTCTTCGCACACTAGTAAGGGCACAGAATACGAATTCAATTGGGCGAATATTCGCTTACTCAAAGAACGAAAATACGTTCGCGAAAGAAAAGAATTCGCGGCGAAAGATAAGTCCCGAATACTATTTGTTTATTCTATCTTCCAGCAGAAGGCGCTGACGGTGAAGGGGATTCAACACTTTGTGAAAGACTCGTGAAAATGCTCGTACTGATGTGTTATTTCTTTCTTACTGTAAGGGATACCTTATTAAAAGATATCTGCGGTAAAAAGTACATAAATATTCATTTCTCTTTTCCTTCGCGAGTCCTTTTCCGAAAGATATTTCTAGTGATTCCTCTATTTTTGCCTTAGAGCTACAAAAATAAATAAATAAATAAATAAAAATAAAAAAAAATAAAAAGATTGCCACTCCGTTCAACATTCCAAATTCTTGTTGCATTTCTTTGTTGAGAGTAGCAAAACGAAAAGAGAAAGGCGTATAAAAAATGATGAAATTTCGGTATTGTAAACTAAAAACAACGAAAGGATTATTTCTAAAATAGGTATCATTGGCTAGTAGGAGCCAGTGATCTTAGAAATGGAAGGTTTTCGGTTTGAACCCAGCTAATAGTGATTGACGGATATTTTCTATTGGCAGCTATGTCTATCATGTGCTTATCTGCAGCTATGTCTATCGTGCTTGAAAGTTTTTCGGATTTTCTACCCTTGTCATACATTAATTCACTTTATTATCTGAGAAAAATGCTCATGGAAAGTAATACTTTAAGATGTTTAAAAAGCTTCAAAATAGCTTATTGCTGTTGGGCAGTCAGTCCGCTAACAAAAGATAGAGCTCATTGTTTCCAACAGAGGAATTGAGCTATTCATATAGAAAATGTCCATTGTTAAATAAAAGGTGTTACATCTTGGCATTCTGCCAATATTGTTGTCGGAATGCGTGCTTGAGAATTTTTCGTGTGGCCTCGTTTCGTATCGTCCTTATTAGAATTCTTTTCTTAATCTAAAAAAATTCTTTTGGGAAGTTCTTCCCTTGAGGATTCTTTAGACAAAGACCTACCATTTGACGTGGATTCCGAACTACAACAAACATTCTACTATGAGGAGAGATTCGAATTTACAAGTTGTTAGTTCGAAACCAGAGCCTTAACTATTCAGTAAGAGGAGACTCAATGGATGTCAAAAGACATTCAAATAGTCTTTAGTAATTTTCTATTGTTTGCCTATCTGTTTCACAACAGTGTCAAAATATAGTGTTTGGAGCTTTTAATATTGAATAACCCGCAATTAAATAAAAAAATTTCAATATTAAGTATTAAAAAATTAAGTATCTTCTTTTATCTAAGTTTTCCAAATTTTATAGTGTTGCCCCCTGACACACTCGTCCAACGGGAAAATCATCCCATCTGAATTCTTTTTCAATGCGCTGAGGAAGGCGGTGGAGCATTCAGCGCTAGGGCAGAGGCACCTGGATGCTCTACAGATCAACTTGGAAGGAAATCTTACGACAGTCACGATGAGAGGCCCCAATGGCCTGGTTGGTAAGGGCGTCTCTCTCATTCAGAGGTCAGTGAGTTCGCATCCCGACTTTAATGAAGATCCATTTCATTCACATTCTTTCAATAGGTCTTTGCTTGCAATGCATTCCAAGTGAAATGACAACTCTGAGGGTGGTAGGTCAAATAGGGGCTGGTCATCTCATCTAAATTAATAAGATTTCGCCACCCTTTCTTAGCAACTTTCATCAAACTGGTAGCCCACAACTTTTACCAAAGTACACGAAAGACTAAACGCGGTGGCTTACTGGTAGAACTTCCCGCTCTCAAGGCACAGATTATCAAGCTGGGCAAAGTCAACTCAGCCTTTCAGTGCGTCAATAATCTGAGTACCAAGAATTTTAGGTAACTAAACACTGGGTGTTTCGGGTTAAGCTAATCACCTAGCCGGAACATAGCTTCGCTTGGGAGTTTTCTGAGCTTCGATCTCTTGTCATACGTGAATCAGAAAAGATCGGCACACCATGTTCTAGTGTAGGCTAGTTATCTTCAAAATGAAAAATCCTGACTTTAACCTCACAACCATTGTTGAACAAAAGAAGAGGGTTGTTGCGATTCAGCATGTATGTCTATTGGGAGAATCCTTGGAGTTTTACGGGTTTCCTCCCTTGCGATGAGAGAGTGTGACTCAATCCACCTTGCGACAGGAGAATTCTATCTGAAATGTCCTCCCGCAATGGTGATTTAAGAGATGGAGGTTAAAAATGCTTAACAACAGCTTTAAGTCCTTGAGCGCCCCACGGACTCTATGAAGGCGATGAACCTCGGTTCTCATCAGCTGAGCTCGGGTTCGAATCCCAAATAAGGTTTGAATATAAAACTAGGGAAAAAGTCACATTCTCTGCCCGTAATGTGTTTCCCTTTCGAAAAAGAAAGCAGCGCACTCTCTTGTCAGGAGTCATCATCATCCTCAATAAGTGTTCTCTGTTTCTGCTCGTTGTCCTTTCCCATGCACAACAAATGGGGACATACGATAAAGAAGTCGTTGAGCTATTCCCAACGAAGCCTTAAAACCTCTCAGAAAAGCTATTGCAGCGACTATTTATAAGCATCATAAAAAATGCAGCCAGGTTATCCATTACGAAATTGTCAAAAAAGGAGACACAGATGGACGACTTAAAATCTGCATACTATTTTTATTAACATAATGTTCATTTTCATATATTTAACTTAACACTCATTTATCATCGATACCGTTATGATATGTAAGAAAAAATAATTTATCTATTCTGAAGAATTATCTAGATTATGAAATAAAGAGAAAGTAAAAACGAAATGAATTTACTTTTTCGCTTTCCGAAAAATACTTCTTTTTTTTTCCCCTCATACACTAAAAATGAAATTCGACAAATAAATTCTGAAAATACCTCATCCATATAGCGCATCTACATTCTCAATTTTCTCTGACAGTATTTTCATAAAATAAAACGGATTAAATTTAGCACTAAATGTAAGAAAATCTTATTTCGGCTCTTTTATTTTTTATTTTTTTTATTTTTTTATTCGCTTGAACGAAACCGTGAACAAAAAGGAGTGGGAGGGTGATTTAAATAATCCGCGACTCTCTTGCTTCAATTAATCCCTTTACAGCAAACGTCGGTAGAAATGGTGAGGGCAAACATTTATAAGTATACGTTCCCTTTTGTGATAAAAAAATGAAATTCTTCAGTTTGATAGAAGCAATATTTTTCGGAGCTTAGGCTTTAAGCACCATTTTAATTTTTTACTTACGCACTAATGAAGAATACTATTGTGTTTTGCTTTCTATTACTTAAAATATTAAAGAATTAATTCAGATTTATTTTAAAAGGAACGTTGAAGTAATAGCTCATTATTAGTAGTTTTTTCATGCCTGTTTCGTTTACTTCGATTAAAAAAAAAAAAATTAAAAAAAAAAAAAAAAAAAAAGTAAAAATAAATTATTTTTTTAAATTTGAATTCGCTTATGTTTTTTTCATATATTTAGATGTTATTTTGATGCATTTCTTTTTATTAACCATACAGTGGTTGTTTTTTTCGTTTCAAGTGAGGTTATAATTAAGCTATTTTATTACAATTCTCACTGTTTTAAAATATCCATGACGCCAGATAACATTTTATATAAGTCACATTGTACTGAGACTGCGTCGTATATCCGACTTGTCAACGAAATGAGTGCCTGCCTTCCAATCCCATTCTTTGAGCGGCAGCAAACGAGGGGAAGTTCATCGTCGAATGTCTCAGTGTCGCTAGCGATGAGAAAAAATCCATCTATGATTTTTATCAGTAAAACGAAGTATTTTTAAGTATAATATCTGTTTTTAAATATTTTCAAAATCCTGAAAAACTACTTGTTTTGAATTTTTAGTTTTCAAATCGTTAGCGATATTGCTTCCAGAATCTTAGACTTTGCCAATAGAACAGTAGAGCACGCTAAATGAAAGAGACTAGACAAAACATTCACTTAATAATTAGTCTGAACCGGCAAGGGCGATTTTTAAACTTTTTATATATTTATGTTCTTGTATTATTGTTGCTTAAAATCTGATGGAATTGATTATTTATTTTAAAAAGAAGTTGGAGCAATAGCTCATTTTTGTAATTTCTTCATAATTGCTTCCTTTACTTTAATCGCAAATTACTTTTAGAAGAAAATTTTTTTTAATATTTAAATTGGTTTTTAAATGTTTTCATTCACTTGGGTGTTATCTTGATGATTTTTATTTTATATCCTACTGAGAAACTTAATAGCATTACACAGGAAATAAAGTAGATTTTTTTTGGAATCGCAACAAACATACCCACTCTAGATGAAATCGAACCCATGAAGTATACAGCTGAACTCTACGCATATTGTATATGAGGGTCATCTCAAAAGTAAGTTCCCCCAATCTCCTAAAGATGGCTCTGCAAACTAATTAAAAGTGATTATCATACGTTGGAATCCTAATTTTCCAATATCTTGTATTAAAGTCGTTATAGTGGGCAAAGACGTTGGCTCTTATTTCTGATGCCGCTGACTGAAAAGTGCAAGAATGAACTCTGAACGTTAAAGAACTTGCGAAGAGTCATTCAAACAAGGGCGTTGGATAGTCATTATTGGTATTTCGCTACTCCAGGACAACTCTGCCCTCATACGGCGAATTCAAAAATAAAATTGTTTGGAAAGTTTAGCTGGGAAGTATTTGACCATTCACCTTATAGTCCTCCCAGTGACTTTGCACCTGAAGAAATTCCTGTCACTTATCCATAGACAACATTTATTTAGACATGTTGACTGCATTCCCGGGCGGCTGACTTTAATGACACTGAAATACATAAGCTTAAATCACGGTATGACAAGCGCTACCATTCCGATGCTTTCTATGCTGAGAAGCAGCTGAAATATTGTTGTATCTTTTGCAATAAATCTTTCTGGGTGATTATGCTTTGTTTCCTATTATGAGCCATTTCCTGGTTGACACCCGTAATTTTTAACTTGCTTAGGTGCCGAAAACTTATTTGTAAAATGTTAATAAAATACGAAAGAGTTAGAGAGGAATCGATATCAAATACAAAGTGAAAGTGATTTAAATAAAAAAGAGGAATAACAATACAAATTGAATACAGATATTGGCCTATGAAATTTCAAGAAATTCCTTTAAGTCGTTGATTATGGAATTCAAGAGAATCTTAAAATGGTCATTTGTGTGAAATGGATCTTGAGAAATAATCCACAATTATTAAAGAATCAAATACTGTTAAAATAAAGAAAACATTTTTACTAACTGCATGAGAATTAAAATCACTCAATGGCAGCTAAAAGTATTGATACACTTAAATCTATTTTTGTGCGGTATAAGAAAAGTTCAATCCATCTGGAAAATATAATTGACGAAATTATCAATAAAAAATTAGAAAGTTTTGTGATTGACTATTGTTTTCTATCTTTTTTCATCATAAATATGGCGTCAGTCAATGACATTACAAATGTATTGTTTACCAATGCCAAACTAGATTTAAGTATCCAGTGTCTTTAGCTTCCAAGTGGTCTTATAATTTTTCTTATCACTGCATCGATTAAGCATAAAGTGGTTATTTCTATCGTTCCAGTTGAGATCATGATTACGTCACACTTTATTAAAATTCTCGGCACAGGTGCCGTATAATCCAAGATGCCAAGTTCTGAGTTTGATGATTTTTTTGGCGGATTTTCTTATGTATCTGGCAATCTTGTTTTTATTACGTCATACATATGGAGACCTATAAGAATCATGCAAAAAATTCTATTTCAATAACCTTAGTATTTACGTCATTACGTACATCACGATACGCCATCTTAGCAACATTTTTTCATAGCCAAAAAATTCAGAATTTGGAATCCTGGATTATACGGCACCTGTATCTACTTTTCATTGTATTAATGAGGTCAGATAAATTCAAAATATTAATGAGGTCAGATAACATTTCATCTACATCACACATCTTATTGAAGCAGCGTTGTCGACCCGACTCGTTGACGTATTTGCTGCCTGCCTTCAAATAATATTCTTCGAGTTGCAGCAAACAAGGTGAAGCTCACCACTGAAAGTCTAAGAATAGTGTCTAAATTCCTTGTGCTAATAAAGCGATTTCTTATATCAGGAGCAAAGCATCGATTTGAGAAGCCGTTTTCCATTGATTCAAGCCATTAACACATTAACAGTGAAACAGAAAAAATAGCAAAATGAAAAAAAAATAAATCGATTTTATAATTAGTTTAAATTGGCAAGGATGATTAAAATTTTTAAAAATTTTATTCATTAATAGAATTTTAAATTAATAATTGCACTAATTATAAGCAGTCTCCCTTAAATCTTAAGAGTATTGCCTTGCTTATGCCAACATTAAAATTTTTTTAAATAATATTGCTGAAATGATAAAAAGCAGATATGTTAAAACAGGCTCAAAAACTTCGTTAAATTTCTTAAAATTGTTTTTTTTTCTTTAAATATATCTGTTATTCTAAATTGTTTACTATTCATTTAAAATGTGTTGTTTTCATTAAGTTCTTTTTTGTGCTTACCTTTACCTGGACATCGCTATGCTGAATGTACAAGTTTCTTTTCTTCATTTTGCTTAAAAAAGCATTTCCTAATCGCTTGAAAACATGTTGAGTTAAGAATTTAAGTTACGTGCTGTAGTTAAAAAATGCCGTAATAAAATAGTATAACCTAAGTTTTCATTTGGCCATCGAGCGAAATGATTTATTACGCGCGAAATTAGCATTAATTGATACCGTGCAGATATTGTTATTTCAACCTATGACCTTTCCGGTCACATGGAATAAAACTTCATTAATGTAAATGCATATTAAAACCATTATATATTCGGTTTGTCCGCCAAATTTTTGTAAAATAAAAGATGTTTCATTTCGATGATAGCGTTTGTAATGAATTTAAGCCTTGATGAACTCTAATCTAAACTCTATGCAAAGCTGTATTTGCCGCAATGTGATGTAACGTGCCGTTCAGGAACTCTTCCCGCTACAAGAAGTGTTGCTCTTTCCACCATTTGAAATTGTCATCGATGGGTTACCAAAATAAGTAAAAAATTTTAATAATCTTCCTTTTATATATCCCCTGGTAAAGTTTTCTCCATGAATCATTAAGGGTTTTTTTTTTTTTTTTTCATAAATAAGGATATTTTCGAAACATTTTTTATGTATATTATCAGCACAGTTACCATTAATAATGATGTTTAACTTAACCTAACATGTAAACAATTTTACAGACCGCTTAGTGGATATTTTTTCCAAATATTGAGATAGTTGATGATACACCGTTAGTAAGAATTTTTTATAGTACAAAAAAAAATTTATTAAATATTTAATTTAGGGATCATCCACTAAGTTACTATTTCCGGTTTCGTGATCCAGATTTATTCTCGCCTGAATGTTTCGTCCTTATTCCATTTACAAATTTCAACAGTAGACCTGTTTTTTAATTATTACATTTTTCTACGTATCAATTAAAAAAACTTATTCTTGATTTTTTTTTTTTTTTTAATTTTTTTTTTGTTTACACATTTTGCGGCATTTTTCGTCTAAATAAAATTTACTTTTTTTTAGTGAACCGAAAAGGAGAGTAACAAAACTTTTTCTATCTTTATTGTAACATCTTTTTGTCAAACCGAAAAAAAAATTCCAATTGAAAAAAGGGAGGGGATAAAAAATGGTATTAGACTCCGTTTTCTTCCATGTACGCAGACGTTAGAAGAGTCTGACCATGCATCCATTTATATTACATTCCACGAGCAGACAGCACGAAACAAAAAAAAAAGGAAAACCGCGAGAAGATACCTGCTATTAAAAAAATACGGAAGAAGAGAAAAGGCAACCCCTCCACCAAAAAGGCTTTCCTTTCAAAGGATGGCAAGATGATTTAGCCGAGAGAACAAACAGGGGGGAGGGCAGTTGTTCTTTTGTCCGAAAGTGCTAGAAACGGAATTCTTTAGCCTCTCGTTTCCTGGGAACGGGAGATAGTTAGAGGGGGGTGGGGAGCTGAAACGGGTCGCCTCCCACTCTTCGATGATCAGGCGATCGATATCGATTGGGAAGGAACAGGGGGCATCGCGGTCGACGCCATCTTGTCACATGACCTCTCACTTTCTTCGCATCCCCATCCCGCACTCCCCCCTCCCCCTGCCCCCGACGGACGTTTCGCAGCAGACATAGGAATCAGAAGAATATTGGATGAAGAGGTTACTCATGAGGAAGAGGAGGAGGGGGTAAGTCACGAGTCACTTCTCCCCGGCCACAAAGTAAACTTTAGTAATAGTAAAAATAAAATAATTTCTCATATACGTCACTCAAAATGGTAAAATATTGCAGGTTATACTGCTTACAACGCTTTTAATTCCTTCTGCAAGAACTTGAGAGAGTATTTTATTCAACAGTTCACAGGAGCGATTCTCACCCTGAGTGAGAATTCACTTTAAACTGAAGATCCTGATTGAACCAATCCTCATGTGCAATAAAGAATGGAATAACATCAAACAGACCTTTTTCAATACTTTTTTAAATGAAAAATCCCTAATATAGAGTCCGAAGGAATCGTAAATATTTTTGGAAAGAGTCCGATTCCTTTCAATTTCTCAAATATTTTGGCAAAAATTTCTACGTAAATTAACAAAATTTAAATCGTCCTTGCTGACTTATCATAAAGTAGATGTATTTTCTTGTCTTTTTCATTTTGCTCGCTCTTCTGTTCTATTGTCAACGTATTTCATTTTGGAAGCAATATCGCTAGAGATTGGAAAATTTATAAACTAATTATATTAGATCAACAGGTAATTCTCATGATTTCGAAAACTTATACAAACGGGAAAAAATCTTAGTTAAAGAATGCTTCATTAGTGGTAAAAATCATGTATGTATTTTTTTTCTCATCGTCGACACAACTCAGACTTTCGATGATGAGCTTCGCCTTGTTTGCTGCCGTCTCGAAGAACCAGTCAGATTTAAGTAGCCGTCTCAATATAATGAGAAGTAGATAAAACTTTATCTCACGTCATGGATATTTTAAACCAATGAGAATTGTAATAAAGTAATCTCAACTGGACTTAAATCAATATTCAAAGCATTAGCTGATTTAATTTCTAAAATTTACATGAAAGACAAATACAAGAATACAATTACAAAATAAAAATCCGAGAAAAAGATTCAATGCCATCTTCCTAACCTAAAAAATTTATTAAAAGGAGAGTCAAAAAAGAAATATATATTCCTACATAAATATCATTCCTATTCTATTTAATAAAATAAATACATTTGAGTAGTTGAAAAGTTATAAGTTTTTATCGTGTTTCTTTATTATCTAATGTGTTCGAGAAAGAAGTAGAGAACATTTAGAAATCATCACTCCAGATTAAAAATAACTATTTTTTTATCCATTAAATTATTCATATAGCTCTTTAGGGCGAGATGAGTGCCAGCTCAGTTGTCCACTTCTTCACTTGACCATGGTTGGAAACTGCATTTCCATTTATTATATCATCATTTTCAAACTTCTAATGTTGAAAAAAATTTTTCAACTAAAAAAATATATTTATCAAAATGTATGTGGGGCTATATCTGGTTGTAGAAAAGATGACTAAAAAAATCCTAATATCTCTAAAACTCCTTCACGTGTAAAAATATCTGGTAATTCAATCTATTTCATTTGAAATTGGTGTTTGAATACTCAACGCGAACGAAACGAAACAAATATCACCGCGAATTCCCAACTGCGCGAGAGAAATGCGCAGAAGTTGATTACATTCTCAATGAATTGAAATTACGTGAGCACGTTTATTCTGTTCAGTGAAGAAAATTGGAATTAGCTTCATCAAAAACTGGAACGTGCTCTCTATTGCATTCTGTTAAACGAAGGTGTAATTTATTCAGATTTCATAAATTTTAATTCCACCAAGAGTGGAATATTGTGTTCGTCATTATTAATGCTTTTTTAAAATACACACAACTCTAGCTACGCATTTTTGTTCTCATTAAATATTGATTGGCGAATGGGGAATTGGCTTCCTTATTAGTACGAAGGCATATCAATTACATAATGATTATGTCGCTTACACAATTATGCTGGCGTGCAGACATTTTAATGCCTGAAACAAATTGCAATATGTTTACTGTAAATATATAAAATCAGAGTATATCAATAAATAAGTTGTTTGAATATAATAATGCAAAACCTCCCGCAGTTTAAATGTTATTTTATCATTATTTTTGTATGCGAAATTAATTTCTTGCAATAGCTTTTGTCTTTAGTTCTGATATTATTATTTTTGTGGGTATGAATACCAGAAAATGGGCACCATGAGCAAATAAAAGTTTTTATTCGGGTGTTTTATTTGCTTATATTTATTGTCAAATTTGTACTTAGTTGCGATATTTAAACTACTTTGAGGCTTAGAGAAATTGTTTTTTTATTTCTAGTGTCAGATTAAAAGACAACTCTAGTCAGAATAATTAACATTAAAACTAGAACAAACAGTGAAATTAACATGAACTCAGATAACAAAGCAAAAGCTGTAGATCATTTAGCGTTACCCAGGGCCAGGGTACACCGCGGATCAGATTTACTTTACGGTCATCTTTGGCGCCAAATTTGGTGAATATTTTTATTGGAAACCCGGCAAATTAGTATGTTGGCAACCCTATTTGTCATTAATTTCGCATGAATATTTACCGATTTAAATTCATTAATATAAAATTTGATCAAAAAATTTTATGAATAATTTAACATATCAACTTTATTATTTTATCATTGATGTTTGAAATCAATAAACCTGCATCTTTTGTTAATTTTGTAAAATTAGTCGAGCATATTATTAGATGCCAACAATACATGAAATATTTGTCACTATTTCAGTAATTTTCCTCCCGCCGTTTTCACCAGTCGGAGATTCGACCCTTGACGACTTTTTGAAAATTTCGCCAAGAGTGACCGTACGGTAAAATTTTACCTACACCGCGATTAGGGAGATCTACTAAGAATTATTTTGACGTATATAAACTTAATTTCACATAAATAAACCTGCTAAATCACAATATTACATTAATTGGTACGTTTCTATTGTTGTGGCCTCAATCATTGCCAAGATTCCTAATTTAATTGACGAGACAAAAATTGTCGTCAAGTTCAAATGCTGACCTAAAATTTGAGAATGAAATGAAAAATTCTATAATTATTTAATCATAAATATATTCATTAATAAAAGAATGTATTTATTATTCAAAGTAAAAGATAAAAAAATGAATAAACAAAAAATTTAAATCATCCTAGCCGATTTAAACTGACTACAAAGTGGATGTCTTGTCTTTTAAATTTCAGAAGCAGTATCGTTAAGGATTTGAAAATTTGAAAACCAATTACTTAAAACAACAAAATTTTTTTAAGATTTTGAAAACTTTTACAAACGGGAAAAATTATAGTTAAAAAATTATAAGTAAAAACTTCCTTATTATTGGTAAAAATCGTGAAAGGATTTTATCGCCGACGACACTCAGACAGTTGATGGTGAACTTCGCCTTGTTTGCTGCCACTCGAAGAATGCGATTTAAAAGTCAACAAGTCGGATTGACAATGTGACGTAGTTGTTAATCTAGACGATGTGATACGAAGCGTTATCTGACGTCTAGATACTTTAAACCAATGAGAATTTAAATAAATTGGCGTAATCATGATCTCAAATGGAATGAAAGAAACAACCATTTTATGGTTAATAAGGGCATCGAAAATTGTTACAAAATTGAAAATAAATAGAAAAAGTGAAGATGAAAAATTTCATCAAGATTGCCACTCAAAATAAATAATTGCAATAAATTGGCGAATTTTTCTATGAATTTGTTATGTAAAATGTCAATAATTTATGCAGGTAATTAAATATTATTCCAACAACAATGATTTTTCAAGAAAAAACTTTCTTCGTTGTATAATTAATACAATTTACGTACAAAACAGAAGAGAATAATACAATGAAATATAGAGATTTTTTTACAAATTACGTGACTTAAAAATGGTAACGCATATAGTTGCATCGGATTGCGATTCTAGACAAGGTAAAAATAAATAATACTATAAAGTGAATCATATCACGAATATTATGTTATGAATTTAACGATAACCGCAACTGTATGCTTTCTCTATAGCTTAAAAATATTTATAAGAGCTTATTCTTAATAAAGAGCAGCTGTAAGAGATGGCATTCTGTTTGCTGTTATGTTCTACATTATTTTGCTGATATTTGTAAATAAAATAATTTCCTGCTAAGGGACTAGTGAAATATTAATAACAATTTATTCTACTTACTACTTACTTCTTTTTCCATTTTATTATTAATTAATAAATTTTGAAAATATGAAGCGGAAAAAATAATTCTAACTAAAGTTTAAATAAAACTAATAATTTAAATCAACGAAAAATAATAAAACTAAAATTTGGCGATAAAACTGTACTGGTAATATGTTCGCATCAGAGCTTTTTCTAGCACCCACTTTATTATTACCCGCGTAATTGCTTTTTATTTGCTATTAGTGAAGGCAAATATTTTATAATGAAGAAACGAAAACCGTCTTCGCGTTTTACTTGATAATAAGAGGTTGAAAAAGTTTTACGTAACAGCAAATATTAGAGAGACTAAACCACCAATAACGTTTTTTCCCGTGCATCTGCGCTTCTTGCTCATTAGTAAATTATTAACGAGACTTTCAACTATTCCTTTTTTTTTTTTCTCGCCAATTTATTCTTCCATCACCACTTTTATTTTCTCACCATTTTTAGCTAAGGAACAAGACCTACAGGGAAAGTGATGGCTCCTGGACGAATGCCAGGAGAAAAGCAACAACTGCTCTTCAACAAGTATCGAGTGGAATTTAAATCAGATTCTTCTGGATCAGTTTTATTTCATTGAGTGCCTCGGTAAAATTTATTAATGCAGGAAATGAAATTAGTTAAAAAGCGTTTAAACTTATCAAATAACAATGAAAGCTTAATTCACGAATCTTGTAGACATAGACTTTCATTTTCGAAATTCTTCATTGATAGTCTTAGTAGTGTTCGTAAATACCATACGCAAAGTTATACGTTGCAATTTCAAAGCATCCATCCTAATGTATTTAACAAACTTAAAAAGTAGACATATTTACGTCTGAAACTCAAATCGTATTGTTAATACAGAATTTGAATCCAAAACGTACTCTTACTTTCGATTCTTGTCCTGTCAGACGGACGCCATATGTTACGACTCGAGAAAAAAGAAAAGAGTTTCTTTATCTTGAAATACTTTATTCACTAGTTTTTAATGCTTTAGTCAAACTCTAAACTAACACTACAATACATTATTTACAAGGAGAGAACAAAGATATTTCAATTTTAATATCTAATTTCGCGACCTTAAATACTTAGAGGAATCTTAGCTACTATTTCTTTTTTACTTTAATTTAGAATAAACAAAACTTAGTGCTTCCAATCAAAAAGTTAAAAATCAGATAATAAACAAATTTGAGTTACAACGGGCGTAATGGTCTGGAGATAATTTCCTCCCCCTTTAAATCAATGTCGAAATTGAAGGAGAGGATCCTCTGGTGGTGCCATCTATCGGAGGAGTTTAGAGTAAAGTTATACTTTTACCTTCATGGTACTCTGGTTAAACAAAAGGCTTAAATACTGACTTAAATTCTTATAGCAAACGGTATAACAAACTTGGATTGTCCAAGTGTTTTAAGTAACAATAACAACAACAGAAACTACTACTAAATGTGATGCAAACATTTTATATTTACATTTTATATAAACTAAATAATTATCACTTATTGACAATACTTATTTAAGCTCCAACGTTTATTTCTGGCGGAAACTGTTAGGCAATCACATTCGTTGATCGATTGAGTAATTACAATGTTACTGTACCTTTTTCCAGTAAAACAAAATTCAATGTTGCTGGGATTTACTGTTTTTTGTCCTCGGTGATTTGTGACCGAAGTGATCAATTTAGCCGACGAAATTATCGCCAAAAATTTTTTTTGCTCCAACTAGCTTTAGCTTTGTTCAGTATTTAGCTTGTTTACCATTGTTCATCAGTTTTTAGTCCATTTTTGCACAAAAAACAATATTGGTATATACTAGATTTAAAATAACGTTTTGTGCCTAGGAAATCATCGGATCTATTATATTATTACGCTTCTCCGTAAGAAATATGCTATTTCTTTAGGATCATAATGAAAAAGTAGCCTATTTTCTTACCGAGACTATATTAAAATGCCGCTAAATAATCAAGATTTGGAAAAAAAAATATTTTAGGGTAAAAGTATTCACATCAAAATATTTACGATATTCAAATCAGTGATAAAACTTACAAAAACTCACAATACAAAACGTTACTCTGGTAAACAGAAATGATAATATCATACAACCTTCTTGACGTTTAGAACGAAATTTTCTTTACTGGAATAATTTATAAAATATAAATTGTATGCTAAAAATTAGTTTTTGTCAAAGGATTTGGAAAATAATCTAGTATTCGACTGGTTATTTTCCAATACCTTTGACAAAAACAGAGATTTATTTTGCATTCTCCAAGAGAAAAGTATGATGCTTTTCTCAATTATTTCATTAAGACAATTTTAATAGAAAAATCGCAAGGATCTTTAAAAATCTAGGTTTTCTCGTTTGCGACATTTTACACTTAAACCCTATTTTCTTTATGAAGTGGCCTGGCCTACCATGCTTATAAAAGAAAGTAGTGAGACACGAGCGTGTTTATATTTATAGTAATGTTATAAATCTAATTTTAATAATGAGCTCTTGTCAAATAATTCACCATTCGCAAAAAGTGGCTCAAAAATAATCATCGTTCCTAAGTACTACCACAACTTCTTTAATATTTATTTAGATAATAATATTGATTATATATTTTTTACCACAATATTTTACCTGTGATCCAAGTCCGTTATGATTACGAAATATTTATAAAATAATTCATTCAATGGAGAAAAACCTATATATTGCCTAATCTGGACAGGCATTTTGAGATGCCTAAAAACATCAGTGTAAGGAATTTTATTAATTAAAGTTTGAAATAAACTGTAAATAATTAGAATAAATATTTTGCTTGTTCACCAAGGTTTAGAGATATTATCTCATTTTTTAGGAAAAGGAAGGTTCACGTGTCATCTCAATCACTTTTAAAAAACGGTAAACAGATGTATTTTAGCATTCTGCATGTATTTTTGTTTCAGCATTCTGCATGTATGAGTTTGGGAGTCTTCCGGCTTTCCTCCGTTCTGACACATGAATAGAGCAAGACTATATGTAAAGTTTTCTCGAAATGCAACATGAAAGAGAATGTCTTACAAGAGCTTTAAGCTTTTAGACTGTTAGGTTATTCATGCATTTGTCCAAATATAGTTTACTTGTTAAAGAAAAAAAGAGGGAAAATAAAAGTTTAAATATAAAACGTATTTAGTAGCTTATCAAGTTTAATACAGAAAACTTAAGGTTATTAATAAATAATGTTTTTTTTAATTATTAACCATATTGTTTCTTTCGTTCCAGTTCAGATTATGATAACGACACTTTATTACAATTCTCGTTGATTTTAAATATCCATGGTATCAAACAGCGCTTCATTAAGTCCGATGAAGCGTTTTCTGACGTTCAGAGACGGCGTCGTATATTCGACTTGTCGACGAATTCGTTATCTGCGTAACAGTCGCATTCTTCGAGTGGCAGCAAACAGGGGTGTTACCATCGAATGTCTGAGGTTAGTGTCGGAGATCATTTTGCTAATAAGGCAAGAAGCAAAGCATCGGTTTGAGAAGCCGTTTCCCATTAATAAAAGCCATTAACACATCGACAATAAAACAGCAGAAAAAGCAAAATGAAAAAGACAAGACAAAACATCCATTTTACAGTTAGTTTAAATCAGTAAGAATTATTTAAATTTTTAAAAATTGCTTTAATTAATAAAATTCTAAATTAATAATTGCAATACTTGTAAGCAATCTCTTTTCAATTTTTAGACTAATTCCTTGCCTACGCCAACACACTAGATTTTAGGGATTTTTTTTTATATACAACTTGTTACATACAATATTACGTACATTTAAATAAATTATTTTTTAATACAAGATACTGCACTTGTATGCTACAAGTGAAACTAAGTAGATTTTCTTCTTCTTTAAGAAGAAACTAAAGTAAAACTCTTTTAAAAGCCTTTTAATCTAGAAACATACCTAACATAATTACCTAATCCATTCATCGCCTCCTCTAAACAGTGGCACAGTCGCGAGAGCAGAAGTAAAAGCAAAGTATCTGAAATTTTCCTAAAAGCGTGAGAGTCTAAAAAACATGAATATTCAGGAAGTCTTTTGACGCGAGCGTTTTGTGGTCGCTGCAGGAACTTGAATCTCTTGGATAAAAAGCGGAATCAGAGCCGTCTAGAAGATTCCTTTGATGCTGCTTGGCGGCGGAGATGAAAGCTGCTTGCGTACTGCGGATGTTCACTCGCCACAAAAGTAAAGGTTTGCATTTTTTGTCTCATTCGGTGAGAAAATTAGATTAATGTCTAAAAAAGTCATGAAACTAAAAGGACTAATATTTACTCAACTGTTGTCTACATAAAAATAAATGAAGTGTTTTAACTCATAAAGTATATAGAAGGGTTTTTTGTTTCGTTAAAAAAAGATTATTTTTGCATTTAACCATAAATTTAACGTGCATATTTTAGCACCCTGCAGTCGTAGTCCTAGAGGCTTAATAGGCATTTTAAGGAATTGTTTCATTACTCGGTATAAAGCTGCTATAAGGCCTTTTTCACACTAGACGACTTTTATCGTACGATAAAATGTCGATTTTTTATTGTGAGTAGTTATTAAAAAAACCACAGAATAGACTGGTCCCCGACAAAATATCGTTTCCCGTTCAGTGTGAAAGAGAGCAGCTATTATGTGGTTTTTAATAACTTCTCACGATAAAATATCCGACGACTTTTTATCGTACGATAAAAGTCATCTAATGTGGAAGGGGCCTAAGGCATTTTAAGGTGTTATTTGATTACTCGATATAAAGCTACTATGAGGTATTCTATGGCATTGTTTCTTTACTCGATATAAAGCTGCTACAACGCATTTTAATAGTCTATTAAGTAAATTTCCTCCTGGAAGGGCTATTCCATAGATAAAGGGCTGTATTCACATGTCGGCGGTCAAAGAACCCGGAAAATTCGCTAGCACTCAACGAAAGATACAAGCATGCGGAAAGCCTAACATTCATCTCCTGTTTCCAATAGCAGCGGTGATCGACCCGGGGATTTTTCATTCTGATTTGACACCTTTTTTCTTATGTCGAGAAAGTGTCAAGTGATCGCACTTCCTTTTACGTGCCTCAGCCTAATACAATGCAGTTGTAAGATTTAAAATGGTACTTCAAACAGGTACATGTCAAAAGGTGATCGAAATTCATTGTCCAATCAGACAAACAAAAAGGAAAGTTGTTGCTATTTATGACACTTGGACAAGCTTGGGCGCGTTGAAACTGGGCGTGGTCGCAATGTCTTCTAAAGGTAATGATACTTCTGGGGGTGGCAGGCCCCACGTATTGGGGATCTTCTGCTGGGTCCTTGCTTCAAAATCACGAACACTCTATCAGGGTGCTTTCATCTAACTGGCAGAGCCAAACTCAGTGCTAGGTATAAAGAACCATGCTGGTGCAAGAATACTTGGATAAGCCAAGCTCCCTAGCCGAAGGCTATACGAAATTAAGTCAGAAGGGTGCGTCTTTCCCTTAGCCAAGACATCATGAAGGGGATAATACGTATTTGCTCTAAGAATTCACCGATAGATGGCACCACCAGAGGATCCACTAACTTAATTTTGATTTGGATCTGAAGGTTGAGCAAATTATTTATAGATCATTGCACCCATGGTAACTGCTCAACGACCAACCACAGGACTTTCTATTTCCTAGATTTAATGCGCACGTATATCGCATGATTCCGTGGGTCTAGCGGCTTTGAGAATCAAACTCAGCCCTTTGGGACGGGAGGTCGATGCCCTATCTACTAGGCTGCCAAAGCCCTGAACAGTTAAAGGAATTAATCAAACCAATACGGCTTATCTGAGAGTATGAATAGTCGTAAGATTGCATTATCTAGAAGTTCTCAACAAAAATACAACGGGGCAGTTCCAACTGTTGACAGTACTTCCTTTTTTCTGGTATTACAAACATGAATGTGTCGCAGACGTAAGAATCCTTTGGGCATTTTGCTGTAATTTTAATTGCAGAGAAATAGACACAGGGAGAGTTGCTAATTGGAGATCGCAACTTTTTTTAAGAACATGCCAATTTATTCATTGCCATAGATGCCATAACGGTGATGTATCCAACGAAAAAGAAGGCTCCAAACAGGGTGAATAGCAGGCCTCGAGTAATCTGAATACGATGTAAGAAAGTATTATTGGAAAAGCAAAAACCCAAAAAATTACAGACTTCAAGAAGAAATTGGGTGTCGGAGCAATGGATTTTAGTTTGACAGAACAATAGTTAGTGAGTTATCGTACTGATTATCGGAAGCGAGTGGGTTCCAATCCCGGCTTAACCTAAAATCCTTCGCGTTCAGTAAAGGTAGGCGGATCACGTTCAATAGGTCATTATGTCATCCAAGTAAAATACCTCTGTTATTGTTTCTAATCGTTTAGAGAACTAGCGGCAGCTAGATCAGATCCATGACACCGTGAACCCTAGCGAAGTCGAGTTTCAGTAGTAGACTCGCGCAAACATCCGCCAGAGGGAGCCCCAAACACTCCAGGATGTGATTGGAGGGAGCCAGCTTCAGATTGCATTTTGTGCACAATGAAAGAACTAAGCACCAGAGTTGAAGGCCATACTTCTCAGATTCCCTCTAATAAATCTTAAGATGGCAGTTTGATCATGCCTATAACCCCCAAATTCAAACGCGCACCCTGGGGCCCTCCTGCTGAACATCGGATGGGCGGGAGGGGTGAGCCAGACATGCCTGTATTTTTTTCTTTACAAGTAAGTGTGCAGTCTTTGTTGGCGGAGCAATCTCTTTTAGCCAAGATATCTACAGCTTCGTTGCCTTGGATGCTAATAGAATGGAAGGGGAATCCACTGAACGTGCACATCCCTACCCTTGGCTAGATTTCTAATACTTCTTGGATAGTAAGTCAAATCAAGTCTCCAGTTTGATTCTGGCCTTTAAATTACAAAGATTCCCATCCGGCTGATTCTACGAAATTAGTAGATCCCAAATATTGGCTGAGTACAGGGACGCATGCTGGAGCGACGATAGGAAAAGCGTAACAGCCCAAAGCCGTCATAAGGCCGAGATTAAGCATGTTGAGAGAGCTTTTTAATGAGCCGCATTCTGGTGTTGGCAGAAAGTTTAGAAATCTTTCAAGCACAGCCAAACATGTGTTTCCAAAAAAGAGAAACATAGCAACCAATTTCTATTGTTGGGAAGCGGCTGGAATCGAATCCAGTACCTTTCACTTCGAAAATCACAATTTTAATATCAGAAGACAGTAAGCTCTTTATAAGAGATCATGTTTAAAGAGATACTCACTTGTACGCATCGCAAATCTTTCACATCTAACTATAAAAATAGTCACAGATATTTATAATTTGATGATTGTACATCTCTGAGATTTTTCGCACCACTGATCTTAACACAAAATATGTCAACTGTTTTTAAAAATGAAAACATTTGGAAAAGAACTTATTTGATTTTTAGGTCGTTTAAATATTTATTGTATTTTTCAAATTAATAGCTTAAATGATTTATAAAAAATGAATTTCTTAGATTTTTGCTGTTTCAAAAATATTTAAAAAACTGAAAAATTGATTATTTTCTGTGATACCATTTTTATAAATATTGGCATTTGTAATTAAAATTATAAAAAATCAAAATAATTAGCAATAATTATTTTAATGAATCAAATCAACATAAATGAAATCGATAAAAAATTGTTTTTAATTAGTTATAAATATTATTAATTTAGATTTATCTTTCTTTTTTTGGATTAAATATCAAAATATCGCACTCCTTTTATAGATAGTATATTAAAAAGCAAAAAGTCACACATTTTAATGGCATGCTTGCATTTCATGCTTAAATTATATCCTATTTTGAAGTGTAAAATATTCAGAGAAAATCTCCTGGAAAAAGATTGAAAGTTTGAAGTTTTCGAAACGTTTGTAAATTACATTCATTTTTGCAACTTTTGAGACACTTGGAAGAACACTACAGTGTCAGGAAAGAATAATTTTAATTATTCGATTCTCGAATAAAACATTTTAAATATTCTGCTCCAAAAACTCCGATTAATCAGAATTTCTAAAAAAATGTGTTAAACGTGTTTAGGTTAGAATGTGTCTTGTTCTGATGTTTCATGTTTAAAAATCATTGAGAAAAAAATACATGCCTTATGTTAGCGAATATTTTAAAAACTATGAATCAGTTATCAAAGAATCTATAAATTTCGAATATTAAGAGCAGTTTTCAGTCGATAGCCACCCATTTTTTCTGTACGAAAAACTAAACAAGCATTTCCAAAACATTATTAAAACTTTGATTCATAGCCGTGTAAAATGCCCGAGAATTGTCTCCAATTGGCTAAAATTGCGGAATAAAGCACAATTTATCGCTCTTTTTCACAGCCACGTTTGGAGTTTCGGTCGTAAAATACTGTTGAAGAAAAATATTATAACGGATATCTATTTACAATAAATAACCTTAAATCTTTCTCTGACTAATTTTTGTTCCCTTACTCATGGAATGTTGATTTTTTTAAACTCCCTTGTCATGCTTAATAAGGTTACAAAAACTTTGTGTGTGAAATATTGATTGAAAGTCTATAAAATACATTTCATTTTATATTATTCTTCAATATTTGAGTTTAGAGCAATAAAAAACCAATATTTTGAAATATTCATATTTTTTTGATTACATTTTCCCTGAAGGATTAATTATTCATCTTTTAACACATAATTAAGAAATAATACAAAGAATATTAAAGTACTTGAATTCAAAATAAAATATATTTCAACTGTCATACATTTTGAATTTTGCTAATCTAGTAGATTTTCTTTATTTAGTCAAATAACTTAAGTACAAATAAATAAGAAACGAAAGTTATACAATTAATTTAATCAGAAAGCTGGAAAAATTACTTGAAAATTTTGTCGCTAAATAATGTTGTACTATAGTTTCCAAGAATTGCATAAAATCTAGATGTAATATTTGAAATCGTCAAGAATAATTTTTGAACTAATAATAAAAATGTTTAGTAATTAAAATATTTGATTGCTATTAATTAATTAATCATTTTAAAAAAAATCAACATTATTCGCTTGCTCTAATACATACTTATATCCTTATTTATTTTTATTGTTTTTCATCTTTTTGTCAAATAAGGTTTTCAATAATTTTTAATTTATTTCCGTTTGCAAATATGATTCATTATTTTCTTTTCAGCTAGAATTGTTATATTAAATCTAAATTAATAAATCAGATTTTTAAAAAGAGTCTTTTCAAGTATTATTTACAAGCTACAAAACAAGTTGCTTTAAAATCTGTACAACATATTACAATGCCGTCTATTGATAACATTTATAACTATTTTTCACAACTTTTCAGATGATTTCTTTTATCTACGCCGGTGTTCATATTAAACGTTTACATTACTTAATAAATTACTTTATCTAAAAATAACAAAAATAAACGTTGCATTTTTGTTTTAATAAAAGTTGTATAATTTAAAGATAAATCAAAAATTGTACTGAAGTTGAAATATATAAAATAATGCACATTTAAATTCTCAGTTTAATGTACATTGCTCAAACAAAAGCTATTGTAATTCTTATAAAATAACGGTACGAGCAAATATTTCTGTATAAAATAGACGAAGAAAATCCCAATTACAAAATTTTCTCATTTTCTAAGTTCGATGCATGCAAATTTTGAATTTCATGCCAAAAGTCACTTCTGACTTCAGCGGCAGAGAAAGAGAGCTGACCTCCTCCTCAAGCAGCAAAGAATGTTTGAGCGATTGACAGGGAAGCGCGTTGTTGTGATCGGTGCGAAGTCTCAGCAAAATCATCAAACCGAATCAGAAGTTTGTGGAATCGCTAGCCGATTAGAAAAGTGCATTCCGAATTAGCAGAAGCTCCATTACAGTTTTGCAAAGTGTGATTTTCAAGATCTGGAACCATTTTTTTCCAGACTGGAAATGCATGCTGAATATCAGGACAATGTCATGTACCCGCAACAACGCCCCACTAAGACCGCTATTTAACGTTGATGGCTCGAAGAGACCGAAATACGAATGCAGCTCTTTTTCAACACCTTCGCTCGGCTGTCGGCGCCATAGTTTCTGCAAAAATTGTCTGAAACCGCTTTTACTGCAGGGCTTGCCGACCAATGCCACGTAAGCAGCAAGGCAACCTCGTATCTCGGGGAGTGGGCAACAGAGCATATGAAGTGGAGAAAATAGAAATGAATGGTGATATTCTTTCACATCCTGATAATAGGTGTGTTTTCATCAGGAGGGAACGTGGCCTAGAAACAATCCTGAGGAAAGTGACAGATATGGCCATGGGAGAGTAAAGGTCTATGTTGCTAACTCCATTGATGACCGCACCGTTCTCTAAATCATTCGAAATGAGTTCTGATGGCCAGAGATACAGGGATGGGTCCTCAGATTTCTTGTCGTCCCTTGAGCTGCAGCAACTGTAGATGACTTCAAGTTAATAAAGGACATTTGCAGACCACATTCTGCTGACGTGGTAAATGATTTCTTTTTGGAAGACGGAATCCTGCAAATGGAATGTGACCAGTGGGCATGAACCCAATAGAGTTTGTTTTGAAATTTATGGACAGACGAATATCTGGACTCCTACTACATCTACATACTCCCCAAGAACTGGAAAGAGTTCTCCTAGAGGAATGGGGCAAAATATTCCAGTCCTTCATTAGTAGTCTCCTTGACTCGATGCCTCAAAGGTTTTCAACTTTGCTGACTGTCCGAGGAAATCGTATCTTCTACTAAAAACGATTTACTTTTAAATAAATAACCATTTTTTATTTGTTTTTCTCTTAAGCACAAGTTGTGTTTTTCCCCTATTGTATCCAAATGATCCATAAAAAGCATTTTTTTCTACTAACCAAATGTCCTTTTTTAACTCATATAGCCTACAACGTCTGTCAATAATGTATTAGGTTGGGGAATAAGTTCGTCATATTTTTATATATTATTTTGTTTTTTAACGATTTCTTCTGCTTGGCAAAACGTATAATATTTGTTCTATAAGGAACTTTCTGATCGACGAAACTGTGCGAATCATCTTTTTGCGTTTTCAAAATTTTTATTAATATTTAAAACCTAGAAATTAAATATCCAGGAAGTAAGATGCAACATTTTCGACACTTCTCTTCATAGCTTTTCATAGAGTCCAAAAGGCTGCTAAAGCAGCCTGGAGCATTTGCAAATTATACGGAGATGGTGTCACACTACAGCACGGAAATGATTTGTCAAGTTCAAAAATGGCGAGTTTAATATCGACGACATGCCCCCAGGAGAAGATCTTCTAAATTTGACACGCTTTTTTAAAGGAAGACGGTGACCAAACAAGTTGTGAATTAGCCGAGAAAAATAACTGAGATTATATAAAACGATTTTCAATCATCTTCATTCAATGGGATTTGCTGAAAAATTGAAAGCTGGGGTGCTTCACGAGCTTAGTGAAAGCAACAAAGAAAATCTCCTTCACATTGCTTCTTAACAAGTCGTCCGCCATCGAGCAACACGCAGTCATAAACACTTTTTGTAACGAATCTCATCGCTGGGGTTAAGAAATGGTGCCCATACATAAATATGGGCCAAAGAAAGGAGTTGATGGCTCCAAGAGATGCGTCAAAGCCGAGAGCCAAGCTTTACCTCTATCTAAAGAAAACCATGATCTATTATCCATGAAGACCATGACTCGCCGGAGAATGCTCGAAAAGAATGTCACGGTTAAAGAGGAGCTCTGCATAGCCCAATTGAACCGCTTGAAAGAGGCTATTCGACTGAAAAGACTCCATCGACAAGACCAAACCATATCCTTATACGACGGAATTCAGACCCCAGGTTGCATAAATGGTCAAAGCCGCACTCCATGATTCCGAATGGGAGGCCCTTCATTATCCGCCATATTCACTGTACTTCACACTGAAGGATTACCATCTTTCCACTGCTTGTCAAACCATGTAAGAGGCATTACTTTCGACAATGATGAGAGCTTTAAAATTTGGTTTAGCAACTTCGATACCAGACAGGAGAGTTTTTGATGGAGCAGCATCCACAAATTGGCCGAAAGATACGAGAGGCGGTTGTAAACAGCAACGGCGAATACATAATTATCTGAAACCTTCTGAACAGAAATATGTGGTGTTCATGCGCATTTTTAGAGTTAAAATCCTAAATTTGCATTCAAATTTAAAACATGCTTTTAAAGTTAAAATAATTAATTTTAATATTTATAAATAACGTTATTATTTTGTACGAATTCTGAATTCCTTTAGGAATCCCCGTGGTTGAATGGTGCGATCGTTTTCGGACATAAAATAACTGGGTACGATACCAGCCATTACAGAGCAGCGGAATAATGTGTGTGTCATATGCATTTATGAAGGAAAATATGGCCCACTCTCTGGGAAAAGATTGTTCTCACTCAATGAAGCCTAAACAACTTTAGTATGTAATTTTTGTGATATTTTTTTTTATCGAATATTGTTTTGGTCATTAAAGTGGACAGCCTTAAAATAGCTCCACTGAAATGTCCAAAATTAGTATTGAATTAATTCGTTTAAAGCTATAATAACGTCGATATAACATTAACAAGATGAAGCTTCAACCTTCTATTTGTAGAATATTTTTGTGTGTTAACTTTCAATTATTAATTTATTAATGTTTATTTTATTAATGTCAATTATGTATATATTAAGGAAAAGTAAACTTTATTATTTTATGTGCATTAAAAACACAAATACGCTAGGCAAAAAATCAGAAAATCCTTATTAAGTAATTGCTCAGCTTAGTATAATAACAGAATTAAATCATCATGCAAATATTTGTTACCTATTTTATTTTTATTTTGAAAAAAAAAATTACACAGATAAAAAAAAGTAGAATCAAAAACAATATTAATTGCTCAACGCTAATGAACTTAAAAAGTTGCAAGGAATTTTCTTTTAATTTACTCTTCTGCTAGCTTCCACAGACGGCATCGGACGCTTAATTAATTAATCATGAGCACAGCGCCCTCTATCTCTCCACAACGATTAATAAATGGAACTGAAGCAGTAGGGATATAAAAAGGGGGAGAATTAAACGAGCGGATCGATTCATGGTGGCAACTCCATTTCTTTTTCCCCATTCCGAGGTAAAATAAAACTGCCATTTCTGAGCTCAAGATGAAGGTGGGGGAGGGGGGTTAATGAGGGGAAATATCAGTATATTAATAGGTTTGTACGAGACTACCTCTTAATAGCTTTGGTAGAGCGAACAACTGAATCCTGTTTACGCACGATTTTTTTTTTTTTTTTTTTTTTTTATTTCTCTCAATTTTTACGGGGTTATTGTTTTAAGCGCTTTTGTCCCCCCCCCCAGAAAAAAATTATTTCACAAGCTAAAATCCGTTATTATTTCAATATTCAAACAAAAAAAACAAAAAAAGGCTCGTGTGTAAATTGTACACAAATAATTTATACTTTAGAACGAATAAAACTCATGATGATACTTCTGAGAAAAGTAATTAATTTTATTGTATTTTGTAAAGCAAAAGAAAAATTTGGGGATTTAAAAATTATTATCAAAATTCCTAGCTTCCAGTATATTTAGTTTTTTATTCTTTTTGATTGCTTACTTTTTTAAACTAATACCAGTTCAGGATGAAAACCTGATTGTTTAAATAAATGTTTAAAGTAAATGCATTAATTGGGTGAGACACATTACTTTAAATGTTTGCTGTCTCATCTTACTCTGTAAAATGATTTTCTGCAAAGTGTGTTATCTAGAAATCCCTGGATAATATATAACGGGTGACGAGTTTGTTACTGGGAAATTCCCTACTCTTTTCCTCTTCACAGACTTGCTTTTGGATGTGTACCAGTACAATAGTACATTATGAGTCATGAAATAATTCGATAATGAATAACGCTAAATTAAGTTCACTAAATTTAATATGAATATCATTAATTTTTATTTTGCATAGATGTATTATGCAACATAATTAATAGCAACGAAAGGTTTTATATTCACTATGACCGTAATAAGATTAACATTTATTCAATAATGAACGTAAGATTACATCTGCTTGCTAAATAAATGTAAATTAATGAGCCTTATGTTTCTAGTGGCCATGACATTACGAAATGCTCGTATATTGTGACGTTAATTATTAGATGCAAAATATATATAGCACGCACGCAAACACTCAAGCACGCTTACACACACGCAAACACTCAAGCACGCTTACACACACGCAAACACTCAAGCACGCTTACACACACGCAAACACTCAAGCACGCTTACACACACGCAAACACTCAAGCACGCTTACACACACGCACAGACACATACATATATGTAAAAAAAATTATCCAGCTTTATCATCAATGTAGAGTCCACTTACCACTCGTGATACATTTCCAAATTTGAAGTCTTAGATATCCTTAGAATATAAAAATATCAAAGGAGAAAATTTAAAGTAGAGGAGGAATCAATAAATATTGCAAATTTACCTTTATCATAGAATTATATCAGGTCATTTTTCAATAAAGAATGGAATATATTTTATTGTTTATGTTGTTATGAAGACCGGTGGCTCAGTGGTAGCATCCAAGGCACAAGTACGAGGCTCGTTCCTCGGGATGGATAAGGTTGACTCAGCCTTTCATCCATTCAGTAGGTGGATAGAACTGAGTACCAAGCGTGCTTGGTAACTGAAGTACTTAGGGTTTCACGTTAGGCTGACCCCATAACAGTTTCATATCCTGCGCAACCCCACCGGCCCATGACAGGAAAAAATATATGAGAATTGTAGGTCTTGGACCACATGTGGGCTGTCTTGTCACTGAGTTTAGCTTAGTTTATTTAAATTAAAATATTTATATTATAAAATTTATATTATGAGACCAAATATTACCAAACCATAGATTCCTATGTTATGAGTCCCTTTCTACAGAAAAAGCGATTGTAAAGAGGCAAAGAAACAAATCAACATATAATTTTGATATGAAAATCATACTTTTGTATTTAATCTGTCAAGTATATTTTTAATGTAAATAGTTTAAAATTATCTGTATAAATTTCATTGCTAAAATTTATTCAGATGAATATGTAACAATAACTATTTATTTTCAATTACTTTTAGCACCTTCTTCAATTCTTTGTAAATTTTTGCAAGCTTCCCAAGGAAATATATTTTGTAATTTCGAACAGTTTAAAAATGAAGTTTGGACAGAACGAGGAAATTAAATTCCATTGTTTTATCACATTAAAATACAAATTAGAAAATATCTTTTTCCTGCAACAATGCTACAGAAAAATTTATCATTTCAGAAATATATGCTTTCGTGAAAGCAAATGTCTTTAAAAATTTTTTTTTACTGAATCAAATAAAAAAGAAAAATCGTATGTAAATTAGAGCTAAAAAAAGTCGTTGTATTATGCATTAGCTAATAAAAAGAAAAATGTTTATTCCTTTTTCTGCGAAAAAAAAATATTTTCGAAGAGAATTATTCGGAACTGTAACTGTCTAAGCTATAAAAAGAGTACCGTTAAGCATTAAGGCTCTTCCAATTCCACAGATTGCAAGGTAGTGTCATCCCGCGGCATGAACAAAAAGATGCAACTGGGTTGCGGATCAATACTACAAATATATCTTCGCCATTTTCCTCACATGCCTCATCCACTTCGCTTTAATGGACTTGTTTTCATCGTAAACTCAACATTTTTTTTCTTTTGTAAATATTAATAGCCCATTTTTTCCCAAACATCCTTGCGAAAATTAAAAAAATAAAAAAAGTAATAATGATTCATGCTTTGGAAGTGAATTGATTTGAAAAGGAAACTCGTATTCTTCCTGACACACAAATCTAGCAGCTGCATTCTTCCGGTTCTGTGAGCTTTGAAAATTGTTTCCTACCTCCCCTCTCTTTCAAAATTTATACTCTTCTCCAGTTTCATTTCATTAAAATTATTTTTTTTTAAAAAAAGCAGGTGAAAATCCCCAAACACACACATGCAGATCTAATAAAAATTGCTCTCTCCTTCATTTTTATTTTCTCGCAAACAATGTTTTTGTATTTTACATCTGGCATCAAAGCATTAAGCTGGTAGGGAATCCCTCTTTATTTTTATTCGTAGCAAGGAAGGCGAGAAGGGAAAAATCAAGCTTTCTCGCTGGGGAAGACATAAATTGCATTTCCCTTTATTATTCCCTCTTCTCGTTCTTTTTTAATGAGGTCATTCTGCTGAGCCATAAATCCGAAATGAAAAATCTCAGCCGAGTAGAAATTGTGCCAAAAGATAAAATACAGAAGGGGAAAAAATACATCTAAAGTTAAGACAACTACGTGAAGCCATTAATAATCCACATAAACTATTCTGAAAAAATTTAGTTTTAATTTAGAAAATCTTAGAAAATCAGGCGAATTTGCAGCGGAAAAAGCAATTATAAATTACAAATGGAAAGTTATATATTTTTTAATTTGAATGGCAGCAAGACTTGTCATAATTAAAGAATGGCTTTATGAAGAAACGTTTTCACGCTGGCAACATTTGTTGTGACGTATATTTTTGTGACTTTTATTTATACAAAATCAAAAAGTGAATATTTTAAAATTGTAGACATATTTATGTGTAAAGAATATGGGTAGAAAAATGCAAAGAGAGAGAGAGAGACACAGAATTGAAAAAATGAAACTTATAATGAAATATAATATGAAAGCGTAACATAAATATAATTTTTCTTAATATGTTATATATTTTTCTAAATTCTCGAAATTTATCTAAAAATGAAACAGATACCATAAAGAGAGTCGCCTCTATGTTGATGTATTTGTTCGAAAAATTTAGGAAGTACAAATTGATCCCAGAAAGGGGATTAAATTAAAATATTTAAACTAAATAACTTTACAACAAAAAATGTGTACTGCTCTGAAAAGAATTTTGCGGACAACAAAAAGTTTTGCACAAAATAGCTTTTTTACAATAAATTTCAAAATTATTTTAGTATTTCAAAATACAAACAAGCAATTTAAGAAAACATTTTCTGAAATAGTTTACTGAGTACTTAAATGAGATGACGTTATTGTTGTGAATTCGAAAATGCATCCGAAGTAACATTATAAAGAAACGTAAGAAGATTTTTCTATTTTTCAAGAATTCAAACTTTAATTTCAAATTTATTTGATGAGTTTATGATATACAAATTTTCTATTGATGGTGATAAAAAATTTAAATATATGTTCTCGTTAGATTGAAAATTCTGAGAAACATGCTTCAAGTTACTAGAAAATTTTAGAATTTAAAATGTCTTATAGAGTGAAACTTCTAAAAAATATTCAGAGAATGTGAAATAATCATTGTAAATAATTTCCTTACAGAGAAAAAATGTCTGCCGAAAAGTGTTTTTTCAGAATTGAAATCGAGATCAGTATGATAAAACTCGTGAAATCATTTTAAATAAAAACTAATAATCCATATATGACAATAAACATGATCATAAATTAAAGTGGATTGCTCAGCGCCCTCTACAAGCTAATGCATTAGATGAAATGTAACAAATTTTGTTAAATACATATTACTGAACTTAGAATTTATGAAATAAAATTAGTTCCAAATGTCTCTTCTAGGGGACAGTAGAAAAAAAAATGTCGGAATCTGAAAAGTACAGATACAGTACCATACATGAATAATGCATTAATGACAAATAAATGATTGCACAGCATTGCATTTTTTACACATTCACTTTTTCACTTTCAGAAAATCAATATTTTTTGTTTTATTGTAAAAGCTCACTAAATTTTTGTTATGTTTTGTCAATGTCGCTAGAAAACATTGAACACATTCTTTTTACATATGACCAGCATGAATATAATCTTCATATTTTTGTGATTTGGCGTACTACTCTCCACCGAGCCAAGAGTTTACTAATTAGGTGTAAGCTGTTTGGTGGGAGTCCTCCTAATACAGAAACAAGGGAGAAGGCTTCTTACTTTACTCTCAAAGTTATCATTTTGTGATGGGGGTTATTAGAGTTGTAATATGACTAAAAGAAGAAGACATTCAAAGGCGTCCAAACCAAAGCATCACATGCATTTCTTGAGGAAGTATGCTGTGACAAACTTTGCTCTTAAAATATGATCACATTTTCAGACGCGTGATAAAAATTATTCATTTTCAGGCTGCTAGCCTAAAATAGATGATCTTTTGGAAGAAAACTGCATGGAACAATACACAAAAGGGGTTTCCTTAATTACGATTTCGGTCGCGCAGGTTTTGTCGCAAACTTTTCCAGAGTGAGGAATTCTAATTATCTCATCCTTTGTATTCTCACTCTCAGGCTGTCGTCTTTCTGCTCTACGCCAAACAAAAGCGGTTAATTACGTCGCCAAAAGACTGACGCCAAGACATCATTTAATTACCAAATGGAACCTCTGAGAACGCCATATCCAAAAAAATATAGGATATCTCCTTTATCATTTTGAACGTATTAATTGTACAATGTAATAGCTTGAATATCATGTTTCTTTTGAAGTATTTTTGAAAAGTGAATAAGCTCGAAATATCGCGTCAAAAGATAATTATATTTAAAAGAAATCAACTTTATTTTTTATACCAGTCATCTAATTTTGAATCATTGTCAGAGGTAAATTTTTCTAAATGCATCTGATTAGCAGCATCATAATTCAACCCTGCTACAAAATGTAATCCATTATGTAATGCAATCAACATTCAACAAATGTATTCTTGTTATTTTTTCTCTCTTCCTTTGTTGGTTTACTGTTATTTTTAGCAGAACTAAGTTAGAGCACTCATGTCAGCTTTTTAATCTCTCAGGCTTCTAATTATTTGGTTCCTATTTATTTCTACATTGTAACTCTCAAATTTGTTTCATCAATATTTTCTTGCTTCAATATAATTTTCGTTAATATTATTCTCTGTTTCATACGCATACATTACTATCTTTTGCATCTTAGTCATCTAATTTCTTATGACGTTCTGTTTCTCTAATTCATTACTACTTTTGCATCTTAGTCATCTAATTTCTTATGACGTTCTGTTTCTCTAATTCATTACTACTTTTGCATCTTAGTCATCTAATTTCTTATGACGTTCTGTTTCTCTAATTCATTACTATCGTTTGCATCTTAGTCATCTAATTTCTTATGACGTTCTGTTTCACATTTCTCTAATTCATTACTATCTTTTGCATCTTAGTCATCTAATTTCTTATGACGTTCTGTTTCACATTTCTCTAATTCATTAGTATCTTTTGCATCTTAGTCATCTAATTTCTTATGACGTCCTGTTTCACATTTCTCTAATTCATTACTATCTTTTGCATCTTAGTCATCTAATTTCTTATGACGTTCTGTTTCACATTTCTCTAATTCATTACTATCTTTTGCATCTTAGTCATCTAATTTCTTATGACGTTCTGTTTCACATTTCTCTAATTCATTACTATCTTTTGCATCTTAGTCATCTAATTTCTTATGACGTCCTGTTTCACATTTCTCTAATTCATTACTATCTTTTGCATCTTAGTCATCTAATTTCTTATGACGTTCTATTTCACATTTCTCTAATTCATTACTATCTTTTGCATCTTAGTCATCTAATTTCTTATGACGTTCTGTTTCACATTTCTCTAATTCATTACTATCTTTTGCATCTTAGTCATCTAATTTCTTATGACGTTCTGTTTCACATTTCTCTAATTCATTACTATCTTTTGCATCTTAGTCATCTAATTTCTTATGACGTTCTGTTTCACATTTCTCTAATTCATTACTATCTTTTGCATCTTAGTCATCTAATTTCTTATGACGTTCTGTTTCACATTTCTCTAATTCATTACTATCTTTTGCATCTTAGTCATCTAATTTCTTATGACGTCCTGTTTCACATTTCTCTAATTCATTACTATCTTTTGAATCTTTGTCAACTATTTTCTATATTCTGTTTTACCTTTCTCTGATGGCACTCATGTACATTAATGTAATGTTGTATTTTACTATTCTCTGATTCACATTTAATTTCTTAATCATAGTTATCCATTTCCTTATCAATTTATTTATTTTCTTCTTCGTAACGACTTTCTTAAAAATATAATTCTCTGATTCATTATCACTTTCTTCACAATAGCTCTTAGATTCACTATCATTTTTCCGCAACAGATTACTCTGATTTATTACAGATTATGTACGAACAGATTATTCTGCTTCGTATAACTTTTATAATTCTTAATATATTCGTATTTTTCCCGATGATTGCAAATCAATTTTTTAAAAATAAATGAATTAATGTTGATCTACGTTTCACAATATCAGAAATCAAAAAGTTAATAGCAGTTTATGTGCTAAAGTTGCACTGATTTGAGAATCCCAATGTTTTCAGTAAAATGTCTCCCCTGATCAGTCTGAACGGAATAATTCCTTCAGAATACAATATGGTTACAAATCGTCATTTGGATGAATGCATCTCACGTATAAATCAGTGGTCGATGCATTCTGACTCTTTATTGCCTGGCAGCCTAAGACATTTAACATCCACTTCAGCGCGTAATCTGCCTTTCTGGAGGACTTTTCATAGAGAGTGGACAACGCCCACTTACAGCAAGAGAATAATTCCCACTCACCCACCCTGACGTTCATGGATACAGATCCATGTGAACGAAGTTTCCATCTCTCGCTATTCGACACCAGGTGTGATGAAACCTGGGATCGTTTGCTTCGAACAGAGCTCGGTTACGGTGAACTCAAATGGGAGAAACATTGTAGGAAAAGAGCAATTTTTAAGTTCCTTATGACTCATTACAAGTTTCTTTTCTACCTCTTCATGATTCGCGCTTTGCTGTTACTTATGACACTTGGATAACCCTCTGTCGACAGCTATGCGAAATAAAGTTAGAAGGGTGCGTCTTTCGTTAAAATAGAGCACCGTGGATGTGAAACTTTGCTCTAAGTACTCCTTTGATCCACCACAAGATCCACCTCATCAATTTTGATGCTGATCTGGAGGGGGAAGAAATTTTCTCCCGACCATGGTAACTGCTCAACGACTGACCACTGGACTTTTGATTTCACAGATTTGACGAGCGCATATATCGCATGGATTCGGTAAGTCTTAGCCGGTATTGGGAATCGAATCCAGCCCTTCCAGACGGAACGTAGATACCCTATCAACTAGGTTACCATAAACATTTATGCTGCTGTCCAGTTCAACTCACACAACTGTGTCCCTGTCAATGCTAAGTGCTGGGATCCCGGATATCCGTAAGCATAGCGGTCAAGCATCGTCTTTCACACATCCTGAAAGAAGTTCTGACTTCTGAAGAACCGCAGCGGGCTCACTGAATGGTTTTTGAGGATGAATCCCCATTCGTAAAATGCTGTCACTCGAGTACATTTTGAATCGCAATGCGACGGGAAATGACGTCATTCATAATTTTTACTACCTATCAGTGCTAACGATTGAGAATGGCATACGAGTATCCCTGGTTCACCATTGCCTAGTCATAGGACACAACATAAAGTCCAGGTTCGATTCCAACCAGGATTGAATAACTGGAATTTCCTTCTGTTTTCTGCATGCACATCAGCCGAAAGAGATGCTCGGCAGCTTTCCTAATTTCCTCTCTTGCTACACGTGAATGTAGACCACTGTCTATGAAACAGTTATTCAGGAAAGCAATTCATATGGTGAATATTAAAAATGCCTTGAATAGTATTTTGCCATAAGCCTGCCCATTTCAAGGAGGGCAATCCATTATATATTTGAAGCAGTAAAGTACCAGAATCTGATGAATCACATGCAACCGACTCGTAAATTTATCTTATTCTAAGACAATGACATTTGAAGTATGAGATGCTTTGCCATCACAATTAAAACTGAAACCAGTTACAAATTTCAAATGGACATCCATTTGTTTACTGTACAGTTTTCTGTATAAAATCATTTAAATGCTAAATTTACTGATCAAAACTACACGCCCCCATGAGCATGGAAATTAGATATGATTTCACAGCAAACCGATTTAACATAATGAAAATTGGGAAATATACAACATTGCTCAATATTGACACAACAGTCAACATGGGAAGTTTATCAACTTAATTGTTGATCAGATATCAGTCAGTGCTTGAAACCCTTCTACATTCGTTTTCATACTGAAATTATGAAACTGCCGAACGAATTTGCCCAGCAATATCGAAATTAACCATTACTAAATATTAGGCACAACATTTATTGACCGAAACTTTTTCTTCTTTATTGCTACTAAATATGGACGTATTCGAAGTATGTACTCGAGTATTTATTACACTTTGACAAGCCAAATTCGCTTACTGACGGCTATGCGAAATGAAGTCATAAGGGTAAGTCTTTTGCTTAATGATAGCACCACGAAGGTGAAAGTAAGACTTTGCTCTAAGACTCCTCCGATAGAAGGTATTAGCAGAGGATCCACTCCCTCAATTTTGACTTTAATCTGGAAGAGGAGGAAATTCTCTCCAGACCATTACATCCATGGTAACTGCTGAACGGCCGATCACAAGACTTAGGATTTCGTACATTTAACGAGCAAGTATATCGCAGGAACTCTGTGGGTCTTTGGCGGCATTGATAATCGTACCCATCATCGACCTTCCATCGTACTCAAATGGAGGGTCGATGCCCTAATCCCTAGACTATCGCAAATTTTTTACGTACCTGTACAAAACGTCACGATTTGGCAATATCGAAATTGTGGAATATTCAATGTTGATAAATAATGCGAACAATGTGTCAATGTGTGTGTGTGTGTGTAAGTATTCATAAATTTCTCAATAATGAACAAGGAATAAAACTAGTCAAGAACGAAAAATTACATTTGAAAATGGGCTAACGATCCCTCATCGAACATTTCTGTTTGTACATATTTTTATATAAGAAATTGAGTTTCAAAACGAAAACATGTTTTAATTAATATTGAAGATTTCATTCCTCCCCCTTTGCTCCCCTGGTGGTGAAAAATACCGTCAACTCCCCCAACTCCTTTGTCCTATAATTAGATCCCTGGATATTTTAATAACTGGGATGATGGACCCACTTCTCCGCCAGCGGCTTTCTTTCGCCATTGTTTTCCCGAAAAACAAGATACGCTATCCATAGCGCTTAGGAAAGAAAAATTGATTTAGTTTTTGAGCATTTTTCAGAAAGCGTGGATTAAGAATGAGTTATTTTAGATAAGCAAAACAAATTATTAACTCCTCTGGGGTTAAATATATAGATAAATATGTTTTTTTTTTAATGTCACTTTTAAAAAAGATATTTTTCTTTGGATGTTTATCTCGAGAGAAACAAATTGATTTTTAATGAAGAAACAAAATGAAAATTTGAGATGTGTTTTGAGCTCTTGATGGAGTGATGAGTGCTTAAGTATTTCATTGCTGCTTCATGATTGCGTCTGTTTCTCAACAAAAGCTACAGCCTCGTCTTCTTAAGCCACGATCAAACGACAAATGTATTGGTATTCTCTACTCCGCACTTGAATCGGGGTGATGAATGTGCAGTGGATGCTCTTTAACCCAGTCGAAGTGTAGCAGCGGGATATCTAATTCGCGATTCAATCGCCATCATCTTTCCAGGTTGGTGCCTGGGAGTTTTCCATATTTCTTTCCTTCAATACGTGTCTATGGGCCTTGTGATACATGCGTGCGTATTCGATACATGGTGTCAAGTATAAGCAGGAGAGGAGTGAATAGTACGAAAGCTTATCGCCTCAAATCTCACTCAATATATTCACGAATTGCAGTTGAGACAGGTATCAAACGTGTTGACTTTCATCGTCAACACAGTGTCTGGTGATATAAATATTGCGGTTTTCAGGTTTCTTATATCCGCTTAATCGTATTTATTCCATTACGTCTGATTCAATATTGTATTATACCAAGTTTCAGAATTCGTGTAGGTTGATAATCGATAATATAATATCTTTAAAATCACAAGACTTTTATTCGTTGCAAATTCAACTAAATGCTGGAAATTCCAATTACAAAGCTCCAATACTGCTGATGCAGACTGAAACAGCTTCCAACCACAGATATTTCTAATATTTCAAACAGACAATAGCTTCTATGCACTAGATTAGCAATCCAGAATGATCGTCTTCACTAACTCAACGGCTTCTCTGCCCAGCGTCTTCACTAACTATTCTGCTACGCGAGTAGCTGTATTTATACCCGACTTGGCGTGAAAATCTACGAGTTTCGGCAAGTTTCTGGAACGTTTCTAAGCTATCTCACTCAATATTGGTCTTAGAGCATAGTTGATGAATTTTTCCAAAAGTATCTATTTTTCGCTAATACACCAAAAATCTCGCCAAATTCTCATTTAGTCGGTAGAAAGGACGTTTTTGTGCATTTTTGCCCAAAAATTGAATATTTCCGATCTATCTGAGGTACTTTGAGACAAATAATGCTTATAACTTTGTAATGATATCCCCAACCTGTAGAATTAATATATGAATAGGCTAATTTCCTATCACAATAGTGTAAAATATTTTTTTTTTAAATATTTCTTCGGGTTTTTAATTGTAAAAAAAACATTTTTCAATGTATAGGGATATAAGTGTATTTTAACTGAACTACACAAAAGATTATTAGTTTTATCCATGATTTAAATTATGATTCTTATCATTCTTTAATGATATCTAATTAAGATTGTTTCCTCTCATCTGCAGAACGTTCTACTCAATGTAATGATTGGTCAAATTATTTTTAAATATGCATTCCTCCCCCATGAAATTCATTGCAATGTCCTATCACAATAGTGTACTATATCTGACCACCACAGCTACTAGAGAGATCTCTCCAATTTATCTCCTTCCATATTGATCAAGGCTGACAACGGAGTTCGCACACTTTACTCAAAATCCAGCATTAGATCCACAAAAGGCTATTAGAATGAAGAGAGTATACCATATTTTCTTTTAAAAAAGAGATAAATACTTTAAAATTTAACTTATATGAATGCATAAAAGTTTTTCGCGTGGACTAAAGAAAATTTATAACATTCTTTTAACAATTTAATAAGGAAAATCGTTTTACCCTGCATTAAAAAAATCACAGACAGAAATATATATACTAGTGAACAAATTAACAAAATCAAATTTTCCAAAAACTTCATTTTTATTCTTACACAACAAAGTTTCGAAATCTTTTATTTTGTCGTTATTCACGCGCCATTAAATACACATGAGAATGGGAACGGAAAAAAAGACATCGAAACATTTAGGACAGCAGAGATGGATGATTAAAAGATGGATAGATCGATAACTTTTTTTGCTTTTTCAGAAACTTATAACCATCAAACAATATTAAAGCTCAGCTGAAAGCTTTCTCAACACAAAACATAGCGATTTAATAGGAGCCCGGAATCCGTCACTAATGGTCCTCAACTGAAATCAGAAGGCATAACAAGAAAGGCAGACGATTCGATCTGTTCCGAAAATCGATGGTTCCTGTCTGTCCTCAAAGGGGACAGAAAAGTTTTCGTGTGTGCCACCTTAATGGCGGAATTCAGTCGTTAGTCTTTTTGACAAAAGACCGCACAGAAGATCTTGGTGATCTATGAAGCGACAAAGTTCTTTTAGTTGAAGTTACAGTTAGACGAAGCTGGCGAGTATCATTAAGCACAGTAGATTTGGCGACAAATTGTTACGACAGAATGTTTTTGATTGCCGCGAATCTTTTTCCGATTTAAGTTATGGCTTAACCATGTCAAAATTTTAAAACATTAGTTTTTTTTTGACATAATAAGATAAATTTGTAAAAAAATACATTTATTTTGCATTTATATAGAGCGTATAATATAAAATAAACACAAGATATCCTTAGGAGTTGTGAATAAATTCTATCTTCTACTTCCTGACGATTATTCAATTTTGTATTTTTGGCCTCTCAAATTAAATTTAAACTTTTTTCATTAAGATAAAAATATAATTTAAAAATAACATTGTAGCATTATAATATCGTAAATTTCAGTCGAAGTACTCATTTGTATTATAAGTACTTTAACTTGCAGTTTGTCTATAATAATCAAATTTGTTACCTTTTTTTAATATTATTTTATATTTTATAATAATTACCCAGAATCAAATTAATGGCGACTTATCATTTAAATTAACGTCTCATCTAATACCATTTTTTTTTTTTTTTACTTTATACTGAAATTATTAACTTTATAACAAACCATGTGGCAAACTATTAAACTTTATACATAATATGGAATATATTAATAAATTCCAAACTTAAAAATTTCCCAATTTTTTTAATAATATTGGTAACAAATGCTTATTTTAATTTATATAATAATTTTCTTACATTAAATTGAACAGCGACATCTTTATCAACTTAAGGTAATTTAATAGAACAAATGTTTTCATTTAGGTGAGCAATTAATTTCAAATTTGACAACACAACTTTAACAATCTCTTAAGCTTAATACTATATAATGAATTTAAAAATTTAGATTATGACTTCCAGAAATTATTAAATTTATCGCTAGTGAATACTTAACTTATGTAATTTTCTTTCAAATTTAATTTCATTGTGCAATCTCATCCTACTATATTTTTTTTTAATTAAGAAAGTAAATAATTTCCACACAAAAATAGGAATACATTTCAAACTCAATACTAATAATTTTCTAAACTTTTTCTATCAAAATAAATTGAATTTAATGTGATAGAATATCAATATTCAGTTATGTGTTATTAATTACTAAAATAAATTTATTGAATATCATTAAAAAATTTCAGCTATCTTCAAATGATATTTTTCATCGAATTAGTAGATTTATGTTAATTTTATTAACCATAAAAGGATTGTGTTTCTTTCATTCTAGTTGAGATCATGCTTACCCCACTTATAAAAATTCTTATAGGTTTAAAATATTCATGATGTCAGATTACACTTCTTCTACATCACATATTGTATTGAGATGGCATCACCAATAAGACTTGTCGACGATTTTGCTGACTGCTCTCCAATCGCATTCTTCAAGCGGCAGCAAACAAGGCGAAGTTCACTATCGAATGCCTGGTGTCACTGTGAATATCACCGGTGACGAGAAAAAATCCATTCGTGATTTTACCAGCAATAAGAAAGTATTTTTAGTTATAATTTTTTAATTTGTGAAAGTTTTCAAAATCATGAAATTTACCTGTTGTTCTAAGTAATATTAATTTTCTTATGTTTAGCGATATTGCTTCCACAAAACTGAACATGTTGAAAATAGAACTGAAGAAAAAGCAAAATGGGAAAAAAACAAGACAAAACACCCCTTTATTGTTAGTTTAAATCGGCAAGGACGATTTAAATTTTTATTTTTTTCATTTATCATTTTAATTACTACTGTGTTAATAAACTTTCACACTTTTATATATAAGATATGCAAAAAGCATTGAATTTTCCGATTTTGTAGGTAACATTGGGTAGAGGGTAACAATATATTCTAAAAACAAAGATATCAATAATGAATTAAGGTAGTCAGAGTGATTGCTTTCCTCTTTACAGGACACTAATTGGACAAATCAGTTTAACAATGCGCTGTGCGACGCATGCATACAATGACTTCTGCAAACACAAAGATCAAGGGCTAACCATGCCCCAGTAGCAGAGCTTTATTAGAGCGTAAGTTTCGGGTTCAATCCCAGTCATTGGTGAACAACAGGAGATGGATGTTGCGCATCTCTCATCTTCATGCACTTCTGTTAAAAATTTCTTAAGAGATTTTCGAATTTTCTTCCTTGTGACACGTGGATACAGCCTACTGCCTATTAAATTTCCTTCCATCAAGCAACTTACGTGATAGTTTTGTTGGTTAATGGTATTTTTGCTGATCAAAAGTAATCTTTTGTACACGAGGGCTAATTACACCAGGAACTATTGCTTAAAGGGGATTGCAAAACACTCAGAACGTCTAATCCCAAAGTGAGATTTGATCCCACGATCTGTTGAACCGAAGGAAAGAGCGCTAACAACTTGACTTCGTACTTACATGGCGGACACTATACTGTCTCGAGGCAGTTATGCTGTTCGCTACGTGGTGTCAGGGTGAAAAGTCGATGTGATATTTAAATTGTCCAGTTGTTGTGTTGTTGTTATTTATGACACTTGGACAAGCTCAGCTTGCTAGCCGACGGATGTGAGAAATGAAGTCAGAAGGGTGCGTCTTTCGTATTAACCGGAGCACCACGAAGGTGAAAGTACGACTTTGCTCTAAGCACTCCTCCGATAGATGGCACCACCAAAGGAACCACTCTCTTAATTTTGACTTTGATCTTGAGAGGGAGGAAATTTTCTGTGCAGGCCATTACACCCATGGTAACTACTCAACGATTGACCACAAGACTTTTAATTCCGCAGATTTAACCAGCGCGTATATGGCATGTACTCGGTGGGTCTTTGGTGGCATTGGGAATCGAACCCAGGCCTTCCGGACGGAATGTTGATGACCTAAATTGTCTTTTTATTAAGACTTTAGACTATGAGGTCCATTATTATAAATGAGAAAAGACTCTCATTCACGTCGTGTTAAGAGCTCCTATGAATGTTCAATGTCTCGTAACATCTAATATCTGTTTCAACTGTTGCCAGATTTTCTTCTAGCAATAGTTGGGGATCCAACTTGAGACCATCCATCAGAATAATGAGGTGCTGTCACTGAGCTAACGCCTTCATTAGTAGTCTACAGGCATCTGGTGACGAATAGTCGCGAGCTTGTTACTGGAGCCAGCATGATACAATCAGTCTGAGAAGCTATACGCATGTTAAAATTATTTTGTGATAATCAATGTTCCTTCGCTGGTGTGGTACGGTTGTAAAAGGAAAGGGCCAAAGCACATGTCGACTTCTGCCGTGAATTTGCATGAAGATGTAACACGGTTGGTTGCATTAAATTTTTTTAGTTGGCATGTTAGTTATGTTATTTAGTTTTTGCCACTTTACGATCATCTTTTGCACAAATAAACTAATATGACTGTCGCCTAAAATTTAAAGTGGATTCTGATCCACTACAGATATGCGTGACCAATATGAGACTCGAACCTATAAACCATTGAATGGAAGGCAATTGTGCAAACCAATCAGTCATCAATTAGGCAAGAGGAAGCTGAAAATGGTTCTTGTTGATAACAAAAAAACTAATTTTATTTTCAGTTTAAAATGTAAAATCTGATTGAGAGAAAAAGTAAGATATTTATTTTCGGGTTGGAAGAAGTGGGGGACACAATAGAGAACTCTTTTTACGATTTAAACAAAACTAAATAGTCAATGTTCACATGTCTTTAAAAAAAAAAAAAGAAATTCGCTGGAAATCTGCGCTTGTAAAACATAAACAGGGAAGAAAAAAAAAGATAATAACTGATATATTCTCCTTTTATTAATGTCAAAACAACCTCGCTACCATGGCAACGTTGTTATGCTCAAACTCTCTTTAAAAGTAAGACTCCTTTCTTATAAGATCGAGTAGAAATCGAATTGAAAAAGTTCTTCAGAAACACGTGAGGCTGTCGGGGCTTATAAAGTCTGAAGGATTTTCACGAATTAAATTGGGGGGATTGCAACGAGATTTGTCTCGAGTTGCTTCGAGGAAGAAAAAAAATTGACGGTGTTTGTTTGAAATAGATGTTTGCTTTAATTCCGCTCTTCCTTCATTTGATCTGTAATTCAAATGTTTAAAAAAGAGAGAGGAAATTGAAATATAAGGATGTGTTTATACTTTCGTTAAATAAATGAAACATCACTTTGGCGAGATTTAAAGGCAACAAAGCAAGTCAAATGATTAATTGGATTCATACCGAAAAAATTGTAAGGGATCGGCCGTAAGTTAACCGTGGTTTAGTGGTAGGGCACTGTTCTGCAAAGTGAAAGGTCCCACGTTCGATCCTGCCACTGTTGAGCAATGTCAATATTGTGTTTTTGCATGTACATTCATCGGGGTGAGTAGTTGAGAATTTTTTGGATTACCACCTTGGCAACACGTGAATACAACCCGCTAACTATAAAATGTCATTTTGGAAAATAATTGTGTAAGCCATAAAGTACTCAGGATTTTGGGAAACCCACAACGCAATGACAAAGGCATGAGAAATTTTGATTTTCAATCGGCAGAAGTTTAGACTCCCAATTATATTTTTAATTCCCATTTACGACAAAAAAGTTTGAAAATCCATTTTTACGAGAACTCTCATATTTATATATCTTTCGTTCTCGTTTATTTTATCATCTGATATATTCTTCATTTTAAACTTAACTCATACGAGTCCATTTGGAATGCCAAAGCCTGAAATGACTGCTTTCATGTTGCGTGCCCTGGAATGTGAAGCCTCATTAGCATTAAGCTGACAGCATGTGTTCTGTGCCAAAGTATGCTTGGTACTCAGTTTTATTGATATACTAAAGGGATGATAAAAATGAGTCTACCTTGCCTAGTTCAAGGATATTATTTCATTTTATGTTGGAGAAGCTGGTATCGATGTTCTTATTGGAGAATCATATATCTTCCAAATTCCGGATAACTGACTGTACTGTCGGGAAATCCCGGTAATTTAAAGTGATTCATTTTAATTTAATTGATAATTTAAATAGTTTTTACTACTCTCCAGTCTTACAAGACACGTGGTCTACTGGTTGGTAAGGGTGTCATTCTCTTTCTCGGTAGGTAGTGAGTTTGAATCCCAGCTTAACCGAAGAACCATCGTGTCGGCTAAAAACGGCTGGTGCACGTTAAATAGGTCATATTCACAATGACCCCCCAAATAAAATTATACCTCTGTGATTGGCAAATTAAGCATTGGGGGTCTTCTACTTGGTGCTTCCTTCAAAATCACGAAGAGTCCACACAGCTGTTTCTATCTAATTGGTAGAATCCAACTCAGGGCTAAGTGCACGGAAGCATGCTGCTGCAACAAACAGCAACATTCCAGTCTAACTCTCGTTTTATATCCCATGCATCCGATGCTATTCAGTAGCTTTAAGTGCAGATATCGGAATCTTTTGAAACGAGGGAGCAGGTCTTACAGAAGTCTTAGGAAATTGACAATCGAGGACTTCATGCAGTCAATACATTCAAATGATTTTGCTCAAAAAACGATGTCTAGTCTATTTTGATAAGCAGGACTTATTAAAGAAACCTGCGTATCTAAAGGAGCCATGAACTTGAAGATTTGAGTGTACATGTGAATGCCCCATCCGTGAAATTCAATGATGCAACCAACTGTTGCCTATGGTTTCCTTTCAGGACATCTGAATCAGGACTCAGATATAATTTGTGGATAAGATGTACAATATGGTTGAAGGATATTGAAATTGGCGAATGAAAATGAGAAGGAGCTTTTAGATTACAAACAAAAAGAAAACAGTGTAGTGTCGCGACACTGATAAACCAAGAAGATGAATTTTGTTATCCTTTTTATACACCAAACTTGTTATATAACAAGTTTGATGTACACTACCGGACATTAAAATTGCTACACCAAGAAGGCGATATACTACAGACGTCAAATTTATACCAAAGGAAGAAGGTGCTGTGATATGCAAATGATTAGCTTTTCAGAGCATTCAGACAAAGCAGGCGCCAGTAGCGACACCTACATTGTGTTTAAATGAGGAAATTGTTCAGCCAGTTCCTCATACACAAATTACATTTGAACGTTGTTGCCTGGTGAAAAGTTGTTGTGATGCCTCGTGTAAGAAGGAGAAATGCGTACCAGCACGTTTCTGACTTTGATAAAGGTCGAATTGTAGCGTAACGGGATTGCGGTTTATCTTACCGCAGGATTGCTGCTCGCGTCGGTCGAGATCCAATGACTGTTAGCAGAATATTGAATCGATGGGTTCAGGATGGTAATACGGAACGCCATGCGGGATCTCAACGGCCACCAATAACTAGCATCCGGGAAGACAGGCATATTATCTGCATGGCCGTAATGGATCGTGCAACCACGTTACGAGCCGTGAGTCAAGAAACGGGGTCGTTAAGAAGACAACAAGTGTCTGCACGAACAGTTCGACGACGTTTGCAGCAGCATGGGCTCTCAGCTCGGAGAGCATGGCTGCGGCTTCCCTTGACGCTGCGTCATAGACAAAAGCGCCTTCAATGGTGTGATCAACGATGAATCTGGGCGTACGAATGGCGAGACGTCATCTTTTCAGATGAATCCAGGTTCTGTGTACAGCATCATGATAGTCGCATCCGTGTTTGGTGGCATCGTGGTGAACGCACATTGGCAGCGTGCATTCGTCATCGTCATACTGGCCCATCACCTGGCGTGATGGTATGGGGTGCCATTGGATACACGTCTCGGTCACCTCTTGTTCGCATTGATGGTGCTTTGAACAGTGTGTATTACATTTCTGTTGTGTAACGACCCGTGGCTCTACCCTTTATTCGAGCCCTGCGAAACCCTACGTTTCAGCAGGATAATGCCCGACCGCATGTTGCCAGTATTGTACGGACTTTCCTTGATACGGAATATGTTCGGATGTTGCCCTGGCCAGCACGTTCTCCAGATCTTTCACCAATAGAAAACGTCTGGTCAATGGTTGCCGAGCGACTGACTCGTCACCAAACGCCAGTCACTATGGTTGATGAACTGTGGCATCGTGTTGAAGCTGCATGGGCATCTGTACCTGTATATGCAATCCAATCTCTGTTTGACTCAATGCCCAGGCGTATAACTGCTGTTATTACTGCCAGAGGTGGTTGTTCTGGGTACTGATTTCTCAGGATCTATCTAGCCAAATTTTTTGAAAATTTAATCACTTGTTATTTTTAATATACTATATTTGTCCAATAAATATCATTTTATTATATGCATTTCTTTCTGGTGTAGCAATTTTAATGTCCATTAGTGTATTTTTTGGAGAAAAACAGCAATAAAAATCTTCCTTACATAAAAGAAATGGGAAAAATGTGCTGTCAAAAACGTGGTTTTGAAATCGAAAATATCTAAATTACTTTTCCAAATGTTTCATCGATAAATAGGAAGTAAGAACTGTTTTTAAGAATGAGTTTTTATTTTTCATATTTATATTTTTTATTTAAAGAAGCCTATTATAAAAAGGTATTTAATATAGCACACATTAAATATTTTTCTAACAGTATTTTATTTATAAAAAAAGCAGTTTGATATATTTGAAATTATAAAAATATTAAGATATTTCTCTATCTTACCTTTTTTTTTTTAAGATCTATATGACCGGATCCCACAATTTCGTAAAAACTATCTTCTGTCATATCTTCCTTATCGATGACCGAGTTTTGGACTCTGGCTATCGATTCAACAGTTAGAGGAATCGATGTTGTAGTAGTTGCGTTGCTATACCACTTCCATAAAACCAAAAATATTTAAATATTCTAAAAAGAGGTGTGAAGTACCTTAAAATCTAAAAAACTGTAAAACCCGACTACATGAGAATATATGATCAGGGGAGGCCCGGATCAATGATACTCCGAAAGTTCCTCCCTCCCTGAAGATATGAAAGGCATTTGATGTGCCCGCTCGAGAAGTGTGTGAGAGATTGTGTGAGAGACGATTTGTCTTTTCTTTGAAATATTAAGATGGTGACACCAATGGTGTCTTTTTCTGGAGTGTCAAGACTCTCCAAAGTACATTTTATTCAGTTTTCTTGACTAAGGGGATTTCTGGGTAAGTCAAGATGGCTTTGCCATGCAAAGTGTCAACGGAGCCAAACTTGGCCAAACTATCAGCGATTTTGTTACCACTTAAATCGATATCAGAGGGAGTCCAATGAAATAGTATTGTATGCTCAGCAGGAAGCAGAACAACAAGATCGAGGCATGTCACATTGTTCACAATCGTCTAGTCAGAAAAATGCTGCACAAATGCATGACGATCAGATAAAATTCAGATGTCCTTGAATACTAATTCAGAGAGTTATTGAACAACATGAAGTCCCGCATAGATTCCTACAAGCTTGGACTTAAAAGCAAAACCGGTCCGGATTTCTGATCCCAAGACCAAATGCGCCACTAGGTGGAGGTATCGATTCCCACACTGAACATGTGTGATTATAGTGTTGTGGAATCCATTTAAAATTGTAAGAGAAGATCCTAGTCTGTGTTTTCATTCTCCTTTATATAATATACCGACAACATTGACTGCAAGGTCATTTTGCAGCTTCTCTGCGAGATTGTCCTGAAAACACCAGCGGCTCTTCAGTGGATTCCATCAAATGCTGGGCTGTATGATAACGAGATCACTGATATACTCGCCAAAAATGGCTTTTATCTTCCATTAAGTAATTTAAATGAGAACACTCTCTTGGAAATACACTCCTTAAACAGACAACAATCGCTCTTTGTATGTCGTTTTCCACCGACTCAAAAATGGTATGCTACCAACATTCCTGGTCTACCCTTGTCTGCAGTAATTCCGAACCACTTCAATCAGCCGTGGCGAGATTTAAAAGTGGCCACCTAAAATATTTGAGGTGCTTGAATGGGGAAAGAGTTTTTTCTTCTTGTTCCTGTTCCTTCTCTGTCAGTCCTACTCACCTTCTTAATTATTTTGAAACGTCCTGGTGGCTGTTGTGGGGTGAGCAAGACTTGATCTAAGGGAATCAAACTCGTCGAGCCCTTTTGAACCTGTTGTAGGCTTTCCTACTCCAGGGAGCCAAGTAACAACAACTCCTAAACTAGAACAGCCAATTAGTTGTTGAAGTATCACACCCACACTGCTATGGTAAGTATTTTCAAGAATATGCGCGGACATGTATGAGTTTAAGTTGACTACTACATAGATGGTGGTCACCTAAAATTTGAAGAGCACACTGGACATTTGTGGTGAGGCGTAAGAGATTTTAGAATGTAGCTTTCATATAATTTAGTCTTTTACGTAACTATTCAAACCCTAGTGAATCATTCGTAATTACTTTGAATATAAATTGTCGTTTAAATGGGAAAATTAAATATTCCACAGATTGTCTAGGCAACGAGCAGATTAATGAAGGTGATGCGTTGAATTATTTCCTTTCTGGAATTAATTAGGTGATTATGAACTCCTTAAAATGAAAACGAAATTTTTACTAGAACATGTAAGTAACATTTATATGCACTTAAATTAACGTAATATTTATCTTCCGATACCTAAAGAATCAAATGAATACAATCGGTCAACAAATTAGTTGACAGAATCAACCTTTATAATACGGTACCGTTACTGCGCACACATCCGTGCAAAAAACTGCTGATTTCACACTTTAAAGGAGTGAATCAATTGATTTGTAGATCTTCGAGATTTCGTCTGCTTCTGCGTGATATCAAAAAAATCATTTACAGTAAATTAAAAAAATAACAGGGTCTTAATGAATCAGTTGTGGGTAAAATGGGGGGTGTCCTGCTCAACAAAAGTAGCAGAATTCTCGGTTCCCTGCCTCAATCTCTTGGAGTTGCTCGCTTTCGTTTGCCTACTGGATATGGCTATTTGCAGAATCACATCTACCTTTAATTCTTTCTATGCTTCATCATCATTTTATTGGGTTGCTTGTCAACTAATGGCAGAGCTGACGAACACAGGTATACGATAAAATAAAAAAAAAGAGATTTATAGTAAGTTCGTAAGTTCAAATCACGTTGCTGACTTATGCGCTTATAGTCAATGGAAATCCTCTTTATGCTGTAGTTCCCGGACTAATAAGTCCCTTGTGCAAAAACTACTTATTTATTTACCAAACCAGGCTTTAGCATGTAATATACAAGGATATAGTGCACAGCCAATATTTTATTTAAAAAATCTGTCAAATTATACAATTGCAGAAAAATTTATTTATCTTTCTATTTTTTTCTTTATGTATGAAATACAATCTATCTATATTTTTCAATTTTTAAAAAAATTTACATTTAAAAAATAGAAAAATGTAGACAGATTATATTCCGATATTAAAGTAATACCTATATTTTAATAATGCATACATAAAGTACAAAATAAAATACCTACATTTACATTTTTAAAAAAATAACTTTCATCTTCGTCTAAAACTGCGGGGGAAGCTTTTGTATTTCCCTTAACTAATAACACATTAAATGTCAAATAAATAAATAAAAAGTTATTAAACAATCTCCAAGAGGGGGGGGTGTACAATCCCAAAAATATCCTAAAGTGCGGGCTATTGCTCATTTTAAATTGGTAAATTTTTTTAAGAATGAAAAAGTAATCAGTTTGACGAAATTAATTATCGATTTTCTATTTTATCCCCGTTTATTTTGCTGTCCCTCATTGCTTCAATCCTCCGAGAAAATAAAGAAAATTCATGACAGACAATACACAACATGCGTGTACGTATTCTTCCTGAATAGAACAAAGGGGGTGCATGAATGGGAGAAGAAATGTTTTCTTCCCCCTCTGTTTTATCCATCGAGGGAGAGATTGGATGCCAGCCAAATGATCCGACAAGTCTCAAGCTCAACAGATGAAAATCATTTCTCTTCCGCCAGAGTCACGCGCACACCCCCCATCCCCGCAGAGGACAGACTTGTCTACGATGGAAGATGGCCGAGAAAAAATTTTCTAAAGCCGTTTTTCTATTTCTTTTGGATGGCATTAGTAATCGATGGACGCTTCCGATGAAAGAGGGGCTGGATTTTGACGGGAGTATTGTGATGACATTTTTGAGCCCCACTTCTCTATAGCCCGCGTGTTCCACTTCTCCTTGAAAGTGTCGCACGCAAACGGTTTATGCGATTATCAGTCAATGGTTTCATGCATTCCTGCGCAATTATCTATGCTTGGAACGAACCTATTGACGGCTGTTTTCATCTGCAATATAATGAAGTAGAGTGGTTAAGAAGAAGCGTATGCTAAGGTTGCTCTATTTTATGTAGAAGGTCTATTTTCGATATCAGCAACTTTTAAGAAAAGATAGCACGCATATTTGCAGAAGTGGATAGTTGAGATTTTCTCTCGGAATGATTTCTTCGCTACACATGAATACAGTTTCCGAAAAGTATGCGCAACCTAACGCCTTAAAGTTGTCGTAAAGCAACTTAATATCCACTGCTTCTTATTACTTTCTAGTTAGAAATTTCATAGCGAGGAGCCGTATACATCGAGTGCAAGGGAGGAAACCTGGAAGTCTTTCAAGCAATCACACCGATAGACTTGCTTCTGGAAATAGAAGCGAAGCCTTCATCCCTCGGTGTTCAACTGTGGCTAGGATCGAGCACTGGATTTTCATCTTTGTAAAGCGCCTTCCCACTACTTGGCCACAATATAAAATTGGTTCATTGGGTATTCTAATAGACGTTGCCTGTATTACTGTATGCATATCTACTTGGAGATTTTCCAAATTTCTTCTCTTGAGACACTTAAATACACTGCGCTGTGTACGGAATGTCCTGAAAAAGACAGTGCTTGGGCAATGATGAATAAATACACTGCACTCACTGTGTATGGAAAGTTTTGTGGATTAGAAACGTGTTCACGATAATATATGACGTTCAAAGTCCTTCTGCTGGTGTGGCGTGGATGGAAAGAGGAGGGTGCAAGCTCAAGCATGATCTCGTCACCTGACCATATAATGAAGTAGAGTGGTTCTAAATGACGAGGCACTTGGTGATGGGCGAGTATTCCACACTCGTTACCCTAAAGGTACAGTCCGGGGCTCGCCTGCACCGCTTTGTATTTATGTATATGAAAAATCCTCAGGAAGACAGTGCCTGGGCAATAAGAAAGAAATACACTGCACATCGTATGGAAAGTCTTTAGGAAGGCAGTCTTGGACTGTGCTGAATAAATACAATGCACTATGTATGGAAAGTCCTCAGGAAGACAGTCTTGGATAATGATGAGTAAATACGCTGCAATATATATGGAAAGACAGTGCTTGGCTGTATCAGGAAGACAGTGTTTGGGGCAATGAGGAATAAATACACTGCACATCGTATGGAAAGTCCTCAAGAAGACAGCGTTCGGACAACGATGAAAGCTGCACTGAGGCCTTCCATAGTTAATGTACCTTCTGTCAAATATCAAACTGGCAATGAAAGACAAGGTTGGTGCGAGGCTTCCATGATAACCACCGCGATTAACTTCCCATTCAATATGGGCCATCTTCCTGAATGACGAAGATCATTCATGAACACGGGCCAAATTAAATATTATGAAAATAGGATGCAGCTGATATTGAATGGTATAAAAAAGGTAGAATTATAACAAAACTCCCAAGCCTTCCTGTACAAAATGTGCATACATATTTTATGAAACATCGCATCACATGGATCAACACGCAGAAACTTTGACGAGTGACTTCATGTTCAACAAAATGTACGACTCCAACGTCAATTAATATACACTTTAAGCAATGGCATAGAATTCATGGTTCCGCATGAGTGATCGGAATCCAACTCATCATCTGTTAATATGATAACTAGAGTTTTTATTAAACTCGATTGAAGTATTAAAGGGCTGTTGCATCTCTGTAAAGTGGATTGATATTTATCATTTGGGAGTGTGTATGCATGTATCTATCTATCTATATATATATATATATATATATAGATAGATAGATATTCCGTTTTCAGACCGGACATTAAGTTACAAAACCCAAGCAACCAATTTGATATTATGACACCCTCAAGCAACGAGTTCAACATCCAAGCTGAAAAATTCCTTTTTCTCGCTGTCCGCACCAACTGAGTACATTGGTGGCTACGGTGTTCTCCAAGGTACCCAATTAGAGCAAAAATTTATTTCAGAACTTATACGCTGAAAAAGTTGTTTTTACGTGAAGTTCTCCTTTTTTATTGACTACGCTGAACAGGCAGCTGAATGGTGTGCAGTGGTGGCCTGATTGGATAGGCCTCCATTCTCATTATCAGGAGGTAGTGAGTTCGATGGCAGCTCAACCGAAAATCCGTAATGTTTACTAAAGGTGACTGGCCCAGGTTAAGTAGATCTTAGTCGCGAAGTATACAAGTGAAGTAATATTGGGGGTCAGGTTTTGTGTTAAGGTCTTCTGCTTGATTCCAACTTCTAATTTACAGTGGTTTCTACGTAGCAGCTTTCGGGTGGTGTTCAGTTCTGGATGAGGTGTAGGGAAATATGCGGGGAGTACATTGGACCTAATGCAAGTTTAACTTGGACATGAGGTATTGGCTGATAATAGTGGCACATTTGACTTTTCGAGAAGCCTAAAAGAGGCTCGGTGGAACAGTGCTAGATCATCGCGCCACTCAGTTACAAATCCGTGGTTGGTCATCGGGCTGGATAAGGGAGACTCATCCTTTAATCTCTTCAGTGAAGGGATGAAAGTGAGTACCAAGCATGCCTGTGAACTAAACACTTCAGGATTCGTTTTAGGCTGATCACCTAACAGGGTCATATGCTTCGCACCCCAGAACCTTCGGTGTGGGAAACAGGTATGGACAGCCCCTCTGTAGACTGTCGTGACATTTGGTTTATTTTAGCTTTGCATGCTTTTTGGGAAACTTTGTACCTCTCATTTTCAAGATCCGATTCATGAAGCAATTTTCTACAGGCTGAAACAGAGTAGAGTCGGCACACGGGTTTTCAGCTCCCCCAACTTCCCCAAAACTCCCCAACTATGATGCGGCTGCTTGCATTTGTTGAAAATCCATTTTCATTTGTAGGTTCAGGCTCATTTAAGGTGCACAAAAAGTGCTCTAGTGGGGCAGACAAACAAATCGAAACAATCCAATCCAAAAGCATCTCTTACAAAGCGACTTCTTTGTAAAATTGCGTTATTTGATGCTGAGAAATTCGATTTCATGCATGAGTAATTCAAGATCAGCGAATCTCGGTTGCAGTGAAGACAAAAACATATGGAATCCGGTAAACGTGCTTACTAATAACACGAACGTGTCCCGGAATAGACTCACACGTTCAAAACCGAGTCATTCTCTTTCTGGCGCCGATGAACTTCGCTGCTCTTGGTGGGGGAGGGGGTGAGACGAGTCGGCAAAATGCATTCAAGGAGACAAAGATAAGGAGCGCCCAATCCCCACATCTGATGTCTGCATCAAATGGTGGGCATTAAGAACTCCCCTTCCTTCCTACCTTCCCCAGACATCCGGGCCACAAAGCAGAGCACGGCCACGCTCTCATCTGATATCAACCCCTTCAGCCAATCGCCCTTCTAGCCGTTGGAGAGGGCATTTACCTGATGAAGAGTGGGCAGAGAAAGATTGCCCCAGCATACACAAAAGGACGCCCCGCCGCCTTCTTCAGGGGTCGGCCATTGTTCCTTTAATTAGCTCAGCCCCACAAATGCGCGGAAAACTTGCATCTCAAAAGAACTCTATTGAAAGCCACCATTTCCCGGGAAAGATTCTGATTGTTGGGTTCGGATTAATATATATATATATGTGTGTGTGTTGTGTGTATTAAACTAAATTATCACAAATATAAGTTTGAATTAATTAAGAAATTTTTAAGTAGATAAAAGACGCATGAATATTAAAAGAGAAAAATAATTAAATTTGTTTCGCTGAATACAGAAACGAAAATTAAATTGCCTGTTAAAAGATACGTTATTAAAATATTTTACATAGATACACATCCCTTTCATAAAATTAGAAATGAAAAAAAGTTTGTGTGAGAATATATTAATTAGCGCGAGATGGTTTTATAGAGTTAAAATAAAATAATTTCAAGTTGCAAGACTAATGGGTGCATCTTCACTGACAGGTAGGGAGCTAATTGTAGTTTGGGGGGAGGAAGTTGCCATCTAATTATTTTAAACAATAATGTAACCCTGAGTCAGAATCAGAAATGAAACATAGATGTTAATAGAAACGAAATGGTTTTTGAAGATTCATTTTGAAAATTTTACAAATTTTATAGTACATGCTATTTTAAAGATATACTTAAATTTTGTAATGTTTTTTTTTTTTTTAATTTAGCACATGACGGCTTATAAATAGATAATTATGAATATTTTATTGTTAAAACAGAATTAATAAGGATGCTCGAATTTAATTATTCTAAGTTCATGTTGTTGCCGTGTGACAAGTGCAAAGAGAAGAAAATAAAGATAAGGTTAAAAACAAAGTTATATGGGACTAAAGGCATGGAGCACTGCATTCATCAACATATTCTCTGACTGCAAATCTGCTCTGGAGGCCATTAAAGGAGGCAAAACGAGACTTACCCAAGACATCAACGCACTTCTGTTCACCATAGTTGCAAGGGAAAACCTGCAACATTCAATGGGTCCCTGCACATGTTAACATCGATGAAAATGAACAGGTGAACTCCCTCACCACAAGGAGGCTAGAAATATCAACCCCCCTCCCACCACCTGCTTCGATGTAACCGCCATTGCAAAGCATCAGCTCTGCTGGGGACTGCGGAAAAAATGGTGCCTACCGGAGCTTAATCCTGACCGTGGTGTCACCTCTAAGAACCAGAATGCGGACTGGGCACATGAGAGGTATGAAAATCATGCTCGACGGGTCTAGAACATACGCAGCATGCAGGCACTGCACAGGAGTTCCACTGGATCCGAGGCATCTCCGTTGCCTCGACCCCCTTCAGCATCGACCCCAACCGCTGCCATGACACCCTCTATTCTTAGTTCATTAAAACATTAATTAACAAGCCTTTTTAGGTTCGTTTACTGTGATAAAATATTCCGCAGAGTTATTTCTAAATAAAACTACCAACTAAAATTTATAATGATCGCTAACTACCTTGTCAATGTAAGTCACGAATGGACAGACGGAGTGTGGGTGCTTGGGGGTTTTCTGCACTTTCTCCACCCTGATGCGTGTATGCGGTTTACTATTTAAGAGAAGCTACTCCCAGAAAACAATTTAGCGAGGATATTATAAATGTCTTGGACCATTGGGTTTTCTACCCCGTGATGTCACATAACGAAACATTTGAGGCTCATTATTGCTCAATGACACAGACCCTCTCTTTGGAGTACAAAAACTTTGGTCATTACCTCAGCAACTGTTGAGATGAATGCTGTGCTTCTGCTTTTTCTGTGGTCTTCTGTTGCTGTGAGTGCGTGGGGTTATTCTGGGTTTTTTCTCTCTGAATCCACATGAAAAAGGACAATAATACCGGTTATAATATGCCGTGGACATCAAAATTCACTACCGTTCATATGGGAATTTAAAAACCATTAGGGTTTTTAACACCCGATGTTGAAGTACGAATTATTTGAAACGCTTTTGCATTATATTACTAGTGACTAACATTTTTTCTGCTCTCACCGACATTTTCTGTAACGTAATCCTTTATCTGCTTGTCAACCACCTCTTCATTTTGAATTATGGCCAAATGAAGAGATTAACACCTAGAGACCTGCACTTCTCCTCATGAATCCCCCCAATCATCAGATTTTTTAAACATTTAAGATATATACGTTCCCATGGTACAACGATCTTTTACTGTGTTAAGTATCAAACTCTCGACCTTCCAGGCAATAAATAATGTTTATATTCATCCAGCTAATGAGATCTATTATTAATTGTCGTCGCTTATGTTACTGAATTTATGGTTTAATTTTTGGAGATCAGAAGTATCTAAGCTAAACTGAGTTGAGTAGTTTGTAAATTGAAACAAATCTGACAAATTCAACTCTTAAGATGTCTCCTTCCTGTTTTTACCATTCTCAATTCTCTGGCTCTTTCCTGTGATAGGAAATCCAGCACTTGCCTTGCACGTCTCGCCTCTGGCCACCTGCCCCACTTTTGTAGCAGGAGACAAGACCTTCCCCCTCTGTCCTAAATGCCATGGACACCATGCTTCTCTTGAGCATATCCTGAACTGTATGAATATACTATGGGACGAAATCTACACTTCTCCCCTCCTTGTCATCGATTTCCTCTCAGTCAACGGATTCCTAGATTTGGTTTGACTCCGTCAGACCCTTGGAGATAAGCAACAACAACACCATTCTCAAGAATGGATTTTGGGACCTAATAATATATCTCGTCATAGATTTCCTGAAAACTGAGGTTTTTGATTGGGCAGAGACTGAGGGACGGACACCAATACTTCTACCCATCAGTTTTTCATCGATAATTATTAATACACTTTATAAAAATCGTTGTTGTTGCATTAACATGCTTCGCTGTACATATCCATGCGTTCGACTCTATCAATTAGTGAAAGCAGCTACATGAGAGGCAGGGAGCAAGTAGAAGGCCCTCTACCTGCCATCCCCAAAGATATAATTTTATTTGGAGGATATTGCGACCCATTTAACGGGCCCCAGCCGCCTATAGTGAAAACGACGGATCTTCGGTTAAGCTGGGACTCGAACTCACTACCTTCTGATAGTGAAAAAGACCCCCTAACCAACCAACTCACTGGGGCCCTGAGACAAATGGGAAGATCCAACTGATTCTAAGAAATTTTTTGAGTAAAATCTCATTCATCAGATCTTAGCAGTTATTGAACAAAGTTAGAAAAGTGGTGAAAAAAAATAGGGATTCGATACTAGATGCAGCCAAAAAAAACTGATAGAACCAACGTGCTCCTGATAGAAAGTTCCTCGATGCTCAGAGTCCTTCATTTGATGTGGCAGGGACATTTAGGAGATCTATGTACCAATTTTGTCTCTCGACCATGATTCGGTTGTTATAAGTAGTTTCGCTTGGCTGCTGGAAATGCTTACCTAACCTAACGTAATCTATCGTCTCCTTCCATTTATAAATTAGTCATAGTAGGACTAGTAGTAATACAATCTTTTGATTGGACTCAAAACCTGAACCTTAAATTACTTAATCAACCTCAAGTTGCTTAATAGAGAAATGCAGTTATTTATGAGCAAAATGATATTCTGAGACAGTTTAGTTGAAGTGTTAATTCTGAAAAATAACTAATTTACACATATATATAAATATGTATATGTAAATTAGTTATTTTTCAGAAATTTAAAAAATTTTCGTTTTTACAAACATCATTTTCATAAAAACTATAAGCCATATGTACAGAATTTTTCGTAAGTTTCGTATCAAAATATTTTTATAAAGGAAGAAAACTTTTCGTAAAGCTAATAAATAAACTGCCCTTTTAACTTTTTTTTTCTTACTGAAACAGATCAGAAATTCAACATTTTTGTCCATTTCAAAATTTTTATAAAAATGAGTACTTGGAGAGAAACGCAACTTGCTTATATTTGTCATTACCATAGTTCGAATTGTTCCCCTAGATAGCAATTGGAGTAAATTGAGAGTTCACTGGATTGGAACACACAGGTTTTGATGCCTGCCTGCATATTTCAGCTGTTTTACACTATCCACCTTATTGGATAATAACCACAATCGGACTGTTGGCGATGCCACATAATCCAAGATGCCAAATTCTGAAATTCTTTGGCGATGAAGAAATGTTGCCAAAAGAACGAATATTGACTTGAGCGACGACGTAAATGGTTGCCAAAATAGAATTTCCTGCGTAATTCTTATAGGTCTCCATATCCAAGGAATATTAAAAAACCAGATTGCAGGATACATTACAAAATCTGGTAAAAAAATCCCCAAAGTCAGAATTTGGCATCCTGGATTATACGGCATCTGCGCCGCGATTCAAAAGTTCAATAAGCTAGAAATCCGAGAGCGAGCGAATAAAACATGAAAAATTGTTCTGGAAATAGCATGAAAGAAATATGTTAATGATAAAAGAGGACATTGGAAGGTAAAACGGAGAGCAATTGATTAAACAATGTTTCATACCAAAAACAAAGTCAAATACTCTGAAAAAAAAAAATGTAAAAATTGTCATTGTATTTTTGTCCCTCCCCCTTTCCGAACCGTTCGAGTTATCTTATCTCTCATCTGTTATTTCTCCTGCTCTCGTTTTTCCCTTTCGATTATTTCCGACCGAGTGTAGGGGTGCTCCGAGGGAGGGGGAGGGAGAAATGATGACCCTCTGCATAAAGTAATACCTTTTTCTCCAGTGCAGTCGACATCAGGGCTAAATGGAGCGTCCATCGAACGGATACGCTTCGGAGGGTCCGGCTCCGTTCGATCCGGCAAATGAACGCTTCCTGCAGCAAACGATTTTTGCCGAATGTTGCCTCTCTCCCCATTTTATCTTCCTTTCCTGGCTGCGGGGGTTTTTGCTATAAAGGTGAGAGGGAATGCCGCCTGAGGGGGTGCTCCTTCCATTAAACTCTGAAATGCTTTCCGTCCATTTAGGGGGGGGGAGTTCGAAAGTGAAAGAAAACTGTGAAACAATTCCCATTCCTGACGTCTAATTGAATTCAGAAGAAATAACCCTCATGTGGGTGGATAAGGGAGTGAGAAACGGTCACCTATACAAGTCTTAGTGTCATTTATTCAATTCTAGAGATTCTTCATTTTTGTGGGTTTCCGAGAATTTTCTTTTTAGGTAACGACAAGTGTGTTAGTACTTTTCTGCTATAGGGGCCGGTGTCTCCAAATTTTCAGTTCCTGGTGGAAAATTCGATGTTTAAAAATAAGTGTCAAAATATTTGCAGTTTTTTCGTGTTTATGATAAAAATTCTCAATATTAATTTTCCAAAATAATAGACTGCGCATATATAAAATACCAACCAGGAGAGAGTTTCCTATTGTAACATCTCTTTCTGTTGCAATCTATTCAATGACTAGTTCGCTTTCAACTGCTTCACTCTGCAAGATGAAGCAAATTTAAATTCATTCTTTTAATGAAAACAAAGAAAGCCTATTAAAAGGGAACACCTAAAAAGTATGCATAAAACATTTGCTCTTTGTTTTTTTATAACAGATATTTGGTAAATGCTTATTATTTTGATTTGTAGAAACATAAAAATACTTATCTTTGTACAGAAACACAAATACATCACAAAGCAAATTACGTATTTGATGTATTTCTTTGTTGGCTAAAAATTATTTTTTTTTGTGTGTGTGTCCTTTATTGGGAGGATTGAGAGCACTTGAACTTGTACACCTTATTTATGGAAAAAAAATTATATGAACCTCTTGGTGAATTTAATTGAACATTTGGCACAAGATTGGTTCCGCTGACAAAAAAAAAAAAATCTAGTTTTTTTTATTGTTAAGTTTTTAGTTTTTACTCTTCCTTTTTCTAAATACATATTAAATGCTTTGAAACGAGTGATTAATCAGATGCTGTTTCAGTTAATGTCTTGGTTCTATGGCTAGTGGCGATATCTAACGTCAAGATTTGCGGAAGAGCAGCCTGAAAACTCAAATCCAGATACTTATTAAGTCAGAAGGATCCAAGTGATGCACAGAATTCTCAGGAAATTTTAAATTCAAATCTATAAAATATTCCCTACTTTCATCGTTAATTAATTCATATGTTCTTTTAGAGTTAAAGTTATTGTCACTTTTGTTTAAAAAAATATACTGAAATTGAAAATGTGGTAAATGTGTTGTTGCCCTAGTATGCTTCCCAGTACCTATCCCTGATTTAAAATAAAAGCAGCCGGGTATGTCTCTTCGTAATTTAGAAGCAAGGACCAAGCAGAAGACCCCCAATAGTTGACCTGCCTTCCCCAGAGATATCATTTCACTAGGAAGACATTGCGACCACTACCGGTTGAACGTGCACCAGCTGCCATTAGCAAGCGCGACCGATCTTTAGTTAGGGCGAAATTCGAATTCACTACCTTCAGATAACGAGAACGATTACCCCCTCCAACCCAGCCACTGAGGCCCCTATAAAAATGCCAAAATCCAATTGAGTTTAAGAAAGTTTTTGAGTAATATAATCGGTGTAATCACAGTAACCACCGTGGCTTTTATGGTATAAATGTAAAATCCATTGAGCAGAAACAAAATGGCCCTAACAGAATGGATTTTTCAACACTAACTGAAAACTAATTACCAAATATGTATGAAGGCCAGTGTAAATTTCTGTTTTAAGTTTTTTATTTAATGTTCTACTCTTGAAGCTTATTGCAGTCAATACAATACAGACTGTACAAAAACGTATCAAATTAATTCTGTGTTACATATTTACCGTGACATAATACATTTAGAGTACAATGCAGTTTAATTTATTGTAATATTTTGTAAGCAATGTGCCTAAATGCTTACATAAAAGTTATGAATTCAATAAAATTAATAAATAAATAAATTAGATGATTAAATCTGATTTTCGATTTTTATTGAATGGATTTAAATTTCAATTAACACTCATGGAATAATATGACCAGCACTATAACACTCATGGAATAATATGATATTATAACATGACCAGTCAGCAAGTTTCTTGTACATTTTTGACATTTTTTTTCTTCTTTTGTTTAAAACATTTTTTTAGTTATTTATTAACTCATTTATTTTGGATGTTCAGATGTTCACCCTCGACTTTTCTATGGTAAATATTTTCCTTTTTGAAAAAACTACGTTCTCAAGATTTCAAAAGTATTTATTTTGGTAGATTGTCTTAAATCATTGGTTATTTCTTAAGCCCTGATAAAATCATTTGCATATTTATATATTTAGTCAAAATAAATATTTTGCTTTCATCAAAGCAACAAAATTTTTTTAAGTAAATCATGATGATTGTTTTGTAATAATTTATTACTTGAAATAAATTTAGCAAAAGTTTATCGATGAAAATTTACAATTTCTCATACTAATCAAAGAAAAGAAGTTAATAACTACTTCTTTAGGCACGTATTAAATTACCATTTGAATACTTCCAATAACACCTAGCTTAAATTATAGTTTTTGTTAGGATAATTAGCTGCTAGACACAATAAATTGCTGTATAATTAAAATATTGTTATCTATTTCAACAATTGATTACTGGAACACAGTAACAAAGAAACCATTTTAAAAAATCAAAATATCTATCTCAACAATTTCATTTAAATTAATCTAAACTGATAACCAAAACAAAATATTCATAATTTTTTTTTAATTATTCATGATTTTTAAGTAATTTTTCCATACACAATTAGATGTTAATTTTAAACTAATTAATCCATACAATAAAAAGAATAATAACTTTGAAACTCGAGATATTTAATTAATTTTTCTAGGATACGGTGAATGCAATTAAAATAAATGAATTCGATGTAAAAAAAAAAAAAAGAGAGAGAGAGAACTATTCTTCTTAATTTTTCATTTATTATATCTGAATGGCTAACATGTTGAATCCATTCATAATAAAACAAACTTTCATAATTAAATATAAGAAGAGCCCGTCTCTTGCGTAAGCCTTCTTATTTAAGCAAATGATGCTTTATTTTGTCCAACAAATCAAAAAGAAAAAAAAAATTGCCAGGCATCAAATTTTGTTCTTAAGAGAATGATTTGTTTCAAAGAAGATTCCTAATTCACTTAGAAAGAGCAAATACGTTCATATTTCCATCTTTTTTTTTATATAAACTACATTGTTCTGTATTAAATATTGCCAAGCGTTACCTTTTTTTATCATTCAATTGAAATTGTATCGTCATAATTATTGAAAAAAAAAACATTTTTTTGATTCTAGTTAGAAAAAAAGTATAGTTTTTTTCATTTGTGTAAGTAAATTAATTTTATTTTGCAAAATAAATAATTTAATCTAAATTCAATTGTGTTATAAATATCAGAGCAAATAGTGAAATTGCCTGGAGCAAAATCTTTTAGATCGAAATATCAAGAAGATTTACTTATTTTTGATTTTACTTTTTTTATTATTTAATTGCTAATATTGCTAATTTGATTTTAAAAAGGTGTAATTTAATTTATAAATGTGTAAAATACACACACATACACACATATATATATAAACTGACCGACGAAAATATGTTATATGATCCTTATTCTCTTCCATCAGTTAGTTATGTTTTCTCTATGAAGAAATGCCTTTTCATTTAAGAAATCAGTTCCGAATAAAAGACATCTTTTTGAATTTATCGCCTAGGAATAAGGAAATAAATAAATCGATATTGTTGTAACATAGCACACACAAAATACATTTTTTTAAATTTCCCTTAAGGACGTCTCAAAATTTGTAATTCTTTAAAGGTATCATTTTACTAGTAATGTGTAACATATAACGCAAAAATACTTTGAACTGAAAACTTAAAAAATTTCTTCAAATGTTTCATAATTAGCAACAAAATGCAATACGTCTCAGCAGCAATCATGTAGATTTATTGTCAAAATTTCTCTTGCGGCACAATCTATTAGATATGATGTGCTAAAACAGTACAGAGCCATCTGGTGGAAATGTATTCATTTTTGTTGTTTGACAATAAATGACTAACAATAATGAATCTCAGTACATGTAATCAAAATTTAGAACTGTACTAAAATTTAAATGCTTTCTGAATTAAATAATCAAATGTATGATTATTATGTTTTTATTGATCAATTAATAGAAAAATATTAAAATAAAATTAGAAATTTTTTGTTTACTACGAGCTAGTTTGTGCAAAAAATGCCTTTCTTTTAAAAGCAATTAATTTGAATTTGATTCATTTACATTCGAATCTTATAGTTTCTTTCAAATCTCAAAAAAACCTTCTGAGTTTTTTCTCACTGTTTTTTTTTTTCTTTTTTTCTTTTTTTTTTTTTAATTTTAAATTAATATTTATTGACATAGTTAAAAAAAAATTCTTCTTCAATCAAAGGTTATTTAAAAGTTAGAACAAAGTTGTTCAAATCATTCGAAACAATAATAAATGTACTCTTATTTTAATTTTAGGATTGTACAAATTAAATTTACTTACATGTGACTTACTAGACTAATGAATAGTTGGAAAAGGTAAATAAAGTCAATGCTGCAACAAAAAAGGAAAAATGATTAAGGAAAATATTAATAGTTTTTGATTATGAGGTAAATACGTTTTATAAAATTGTTAAAAAAGGGAGAAAGATAAAGAATAAATTTACAAGTTAATTAAAGTTGAGAATATTAATCTTCAGTTAATCAAATTCTGTGAGTGATCGATCTACGAGAAAATCTGTTACAAGATTATGTTCGATACCCGAAATATTCATTGATCGATCATTGATTTGAAATAGATTATTTTGTGAAATCGATTCATTCGTTCTCTCTCTCTCTCTCTCTCTCTCTGCAGACACTAAAAATTAAAATTGAAAAAAAAGATTTATAATTTACATTGCAAATTTATTAAAAAATAATACAAACTTATAGTGTTATATGTTAATCAAACCTTTACATTTTTGCTTATAAGACGTTAAAGAATATGTCCAATATCGATTGTTTGTATCTCTTTTTCAAGATTTTCTGGAAGTGATGAATAGTATTGTCGTTGTTAAGATATCTAACCTTGTTGACATCCGCTTGGTTTGGGTGCCATTCTAAAACCATTGCTCTGACATCCTCACACTTGTCCAAAAGATTTTTAATGACAGATGTCAGCATTGGTCCGAATTCGGATTTGAAGGAAATCAAAAGCAATCAGTTTCCGGTTTGAATGAAATGAAAACTGAAACTGAGAGCCTAATTTGGTTATAAATATTCTACTATAATATCTACATAATTTATCATAATATCTATTATGATATCTACTATTATATAATATTCTTTTATAAAATCTATTATTCTTCCAAGTTCTATATTGGGAAAAAAATCCCCCAATATTCCCAAATAGAAGCTACAAGTTTAGTAGCCAAGTAACAAAAGAGATGAAAAACGATTTTTGGACCGTTGGATTTGGGAACCCTGCACATTATGTTCCAAAATCCGAGAAAAATTCGTTAGAATTCGTTTTGGTTCGTTATCCGAATAAGTGTTGCTTGTCCGAACACAAAAATCTTGTTGTCCGAACTGTTTGTTAACCCAATGTGCAAACATATTGTTTTATAAAAGCACATTTTGTATTTATTTCTAAATTTTTTTTGTTTGTTTTGGCATTGTATATTAATCTGTTCCCCTTTATTGCCAAAAATGAATTGCCAAATTGTTTTATTTACTGTTTTTTATATATGTGGGAGAAAACAAGGCAGTTAAAACTCATCTTCTCAAAAAACAAATAGATTGAAGATCTAAAAAAACAAAACTCAAAAAACAAATAGATTGAAGATCTAATTCTTTCGTTAATTTTGAATCAGATTCCAATTTTTAAATGGGAACGTTTATTCGAAAACGCAATCATAATTTTTAAAACCTGAATGCCCTAACAGTAACACATGTAGAATGTGATTTTATGAAACACTTAGTCGGTGTGATTACTAAATTGCAACATTTGGTGATTTAGTTTTTCGAGGAAAAACAACCCTTGTTTGGTAGACCTCAACCATCCAAATCATTCTGTCAGAATTCCTTTGTGAGTTTGAACATTTTCAAGAGATGTTATTATGTCAGATTCTAGAACTGCCCTCTCTCTTCGTCAATGCTTCATCTGAAGCTCCTGCGTTAGCTGATATTTTAAAGATTCGCTAGGCCCTCAATGACTTAACTGAAAACCGTAATAAAGTTGCATTTGCAGTGGGAATCAGCACACTGTGGACACTCCAGGGAATTGAAACAGCTGATTCACTGGCAAAGAAAGCAAACAAAATAGTGCAAATAGCAGATTTAAGGAAAAAAAAACCTTTTCATACCTCCAAATGGTTTATTAAAAAATCTTTCAGAGAAAATTGTTGGAATAACATAGAAGAAGCAAACAAAGACACGAAATGGATGGAGGAAATCACAAATATTCTTTTTTAGCCGAAGAACAGATCAGTTGGGGTTTTTCGCCTCGCTACTGGCCGCAATTGTCTCTCTAAGCATCTAAAGTATAAAAATATTGTAAAGTCCTCTTTGCCAAATGTGATAATGAGTGGAAATGGCCGTAAGAAATTTGAGTCGTTCCTGCACTGAAATCGGGTCACTTGTGGGGGAAGTACTGGAGAGTTCAGCATGCAAGATGAACGATTTATAGATTGATTGTGTTTCAATTTTGTTATCTGAGTTCATGTTACTTTTGTTAAACTATCTAAAGTTCAAGTTAAACACAGAACGTTGTTTCTGAAGACATTCCTCTTTGTGGTGGAGCATCAAGTGTAGCCGAAGTCATTGTTGAGGAACGAGCTGTTCATGTTGTTGCAAATGTTGTCGAATTGTTCATGCAGACGTTTGCTGTCTTTCCAACGACCCCATTCCTTGAATGAAGGTACATGACAAGTCTGAATAATTGAGCCACGATGGCCTGGTTGCTTAGAGCGTCGTTCTCATTATCGGAAGGAAGAGTTGTTTGTTTGTCGCTCAATGGTCATTTATTTGCACACGAGGGCTCATCAGACAGAGACCTATGGTTTAAAGTGGGTACCGAACCATTACAGACATCCATATCCTAGGTGGAATTTGAATCCATGAACTGTTGAACCGAAAGCAAGAGTTTGAAACATTTGGTTTTCAGCTCAGGCAGGAAGTGAGTTCAAATACTGACTAAACCGTAGATTCATCATGTTTGATAAAGGCTGCTGGAACACGTTAAATAAATCGTGCTTGCAATGTGATATGATACCTGTGGATGTGACAAGTTATATTAGGGTTCCTCTGCTTGGTCCCAAATTCAAAATCACGAAGACTTCATGCGGCTACTTCTATCTAATTGGTAGAGCCCAACTTAATACAGGGAAGCATGCTGCTGCAACAGCAACAACAAATCTGAATGATGCATTGAAGACATTAAGGAAACGCATCTGTTTTCTCGCCTCTGAGTGATTGCAAGATGCTTAAATCCTGCGCTGTATTTCGTATGATCTCAGAAACCTCTCAATGGTTCTATGATCAACAGTTAGTATTGAATTTCAACCCACGAGACAGGTGGTAAAACCCCATTTCATGAAGATGTAATTCAATTTCTATCAGTGTCAGAAACGTGTTGGTAAACATTTCTTCTCTTTACACATGATGTCACAACAAATTTTCACCAAGCGATAACATTGCATGAAAACCTACTGCACAATTTCTTCATTTAAATCGATGCATAATGGAGTTTGTTTGTTAATATCAGAAGTGAACTAGTAAGCATTTCTTCTTCTTGCAGAAGGCGCCACTACAGCTCTTCATCGGAAAACCAGACATTGCGTGGGGAAAAAAAACCTATAGTACGATTTCTTTACCTGTGTGCATTGCTATCAGAAATTACTTTGCAAGAACGTGTTAAAAAATTAATCCTTTGACTGTCTGAGAACCTTTCCAGGGAGTAAATTTCACGTGTTTATAAAGAGTCAAATTAATGGTGTAACAATTTTAATGGGTGGTAGAGACAAAATACACTCGGAAGAAACTATGTTGGAAAAATACTTTTAAAAATTTGCCGAAATTAAATTATGTACTTTTTTATTTTATTTAAGTTTTGCTGGTTTATTTGTTTCTTTTCACCACTAAGAGATATATTCCTGCTTTACTTTTGAAATTCTTCTTGCTAAAAATTACTAACATCAAAAAAATCTTTAAACTTGTTTTTTAAAAAAATAAAGGAATCGTCGGCGAACACAAAGTAAAAAATCTCTTCGTTCTCTGAAGAACTTGAAATTATACATTCAATTATTTTTTTCTATTTTCTATGTTTTAGAGGTAGCTTTAAATACACAATATCGCACTTAAGCCTTCGAATAAAGCATATGTTCATAATAATTTATTGTTTTTCATTCAGTTTTCTTAGCATTGAATCACAAGATCAAATAAAAAATACTTTTTTTCAATATTTTTTAAAATACGTTATAAATTATCGCATTGCTTCAGTTCTAATACATAAGTCACTTAATTAGACACTTACTTGAGTCACTTAATTAGACACTTACTTGAGTCACTTAATTAGACACTTACTTGAGTCATTTAAATTATAAAATAAGGATGCAGTAGATAATTTGATAAATAATTAGAAGTTTTTTTGTTTTCCTCAGTAGATTAAGTAAATCACGTGTTAATATTGTTACGAAAAAATGTATGGATAATTTTAAATGTTGTGAACGCTAAAATATTTCCCTTCTTATTAGTAAGTAATGTGTAGTCACGTTAAAACTATCACAAAAATAAAGGGATAATTTACAATTATATAACTTATGAAATATGTTTTATTTTTGATTAGTAAATGAGTCTTTGAGGTCACCACAACTAATGCTGATGAAATATAACGATTAGTTTATAATATTAATCATAAAATGAGAAATCTTATTTTAAAAAATCTGATTTCTGCTTTAGTTTCTATTTTACCAACAAAATTATCAATCTGTAGTACAAAAAAATATATTAATTTAGCAGCGCGATAGATTTCGTTACAAATTATATCATAATATGTATACAACAAATGTATTAATTTTGTTGTGACGTCCCCCCGTAATTTCCATTGACTGAACATTCGCCATCTTCCTTCAACACACAAAAGTTGCAATAATGAATGATTAAGCATTTATAACCGCATTCCAATAGACGCAGAAACACAACATCCATCTCTCTTTGTTCCGTAGTGGCTGGGATCCAATCCGGAATCTTCTGTTTCGAAAAGCGAGGTCCTAATACTAGGTCACGGTAAGAGAATCCCTTGGGTTCTTCTTAAAATAATTTCTGAAGTAAAATAATTTTTCCTAAAAGCATAACAGCCAAGTCCAACCTGACAATGGTAGTTTTAGCGCGGCCCTTCAATACATCAAATAATTTTAGGTGATTGTGGTTCATAACGACATAAAACAGAAAAATATTTAGCGTGCACAAAGGTAAAAAACATGCCTGTTTTTTTTTTTTTTTTTTTTTTTTTTTTTTAAAAAATTATTGTTCTAAATTGGGATTTGATTCCATGAAGAATTATTTGTTAAAATTTTATGAAAAACAGAATATGCATTGCAGATTATACTTTAAAATAGAGTTTATAAGGTCTGTAAAGACAATAAATTACGAGAGGGTTGCGATCTCAAAAACAAATGCATATATATGATACAGCGAAAACGGAGAGGAAATATTTTCATGAAGTCATATTTTCAAAAATTACATGCTGATAAATGCATCTAATTTAATAATAAGATGCATTTATCAGCATAAGTGTATAAATATTAAAACATATATAAAGAAAAATGTGAAATATAATTTTTAACATTCGCACGGAAACTATGCATTTGTCAGTCTACTCGTGTTTCGATGTTGTTATGAATTTCAAAGCACTTTAGAAAGTCTATTTTCATCACAAATTGGCAATATTGTAATTAGTTTGAGCACATTTAATCTTTGTCAAATAAGCATAAATAATAACCCACTAAAACTTATATAGTAAAAGGGTTATTATTCATACAAACTATTTATTTTTCAAATTTGTGTGCCGTTGCGCGCTCTTCAGCACCCTTCTAACGGGCATAAAGTGAGAAATAATATAGAAAAGGCAATTATTGACAAACTACCACCTCTTTTACCCTTCGAGGGAAGGGGGTACTTTCAACAGATACTTTTCCACGCTGAAATACGTGCCAATGGGACAGCAGATATTTTGGTTGAAGTGGGCGCTGGTGAGTCGTTAGATATACCTGGGTCACAGTCTCAATCAGTAATGTTCTCAAGAGCGGGAAAAGCTGGAGATGCTATTTAGACAATTCAGAAAAAATTAACAGTTTATTATTGTGAATAAACAATGCAAATACATAATTTAAACTGAACTGACAATTAAGTGGCTACTATTCTAGTATCATCAGCATTCTTCAGCTTAGGAATTCGATTCCCTCTTTGTGGTATGATATTTGTACCTAGAGTTATACCTAAAGCATTGCTCACCAGGCTTATCAGTGATAACTGTCCTATTCTTATGGGAAAAAAAAGACTTGTTTGAAGTGCACTGACCATTCCTGGAATGTCTGCGGCTTTCCAGAATTGATCTCTTTACAAGCTCAATTTTTGTGTTAGATGTTTTTAGAGGGGCAAATTTCATAGACCTGATTTAGCTTTACTGAACACTGGAGACATGCACAAGAAAAACATTTTAACATATAGTTGTTTCCGATGTTTCCATATGACAAATTAATTTTGATTAGTAATGTATACGTGGGAATATGTAAATATACATTTCAAAACCTAATAGACAAATATAATTTCAGCCTTAAACTAAGAAAAAATATTAATGTGATGTTCTTAATCATTGTATTTGTTTAATGTGGTTCCATATTTTTTCGGTAAAACTGAACACTTCAATCAGATTAGAAATATTTGGCGATTATTTTTCCGCCAAGCTGAAGATGGTTTAGGTACTGGAGTTTGCCTAGCAACCCTAATTAGTTCGTTGTGAAGGGTACAGCAACTACACGAGATCTCGGGTTTAAGATGGTGGCATTTTTAAATCGCTAACCTTAAGACTTACGGCACAGCTGCCGTATAATACTTTATGCACACAAATCTCTAAATTTTTTTTTTTACTTGGCAACCTGATTTTTATTACGAGATCGAGAAAATATTAAGAATATTAATACTAAAAATATTAAGAATTATAAGATAATTCTACTTTGGAAGCCATGAGATTTATGTTATGGGCAGGAAATTTAGAAAATTTTGTTTCGTTATTGGATTTTAGTAAGAATTTTTGCGAAGATAGTTTGTTCGAATGTTCTTAGTAATTGCAGGTATGTTGAGCTTTTAGGCACTTAAATTTCAGGCTCTGTATCGTTCTTCTTCATTATTTTAAATAACGCTTCTTTTATCATGTTTTAATATTTTCAGTATATTTCAACATTTTTACTATTTATCATGACTGTTGTTATTTGTTTTGAAATATCAATGAATTCTGAGTTCTGATTTGACGTTCAATTTCTTCGGTTGCTTACAGATTTCAGGCTAAAATGGAGAAGCAAATCGGTTTTTGTTTGTGTGCGAGAAAGGTAATTCTTTTGGAGTATCTACACTAGCCTATTGAATTCAGAAATGGTGTGCTTAAAATGCGCAAATAAAAATGCTTTAAAGCCTCGCAGATGAAATGTGCTTTTGTCTGCCGTAAAAGTATTGTGATTCCTAAAAGTCGATCAAACAGGTGTCTTTGTTTCCTTGCAGCAATTTGAAGATTCAGTAGATTTTTCTTTTGACGTATGGAATTGTTCGCCTTAATAAAACAGCTGATATGCAAAGGGAATATGTATTTTCAGGAACCAGACTTTCGCAGATTAGAGGCAGTTTATGTGAATGAAATCGTATTAAAATGTTAATACGCAGTTGCAATTATCATATTAAGATTATTATTTTTATTTATTTTTTAATTTTTTGAATATTTTTTCAAAGAAAAATTGAAGGAAATATTCCAAAAGACAGGAAATAAAAGGGCAACAATTATATAACACGATTATAGAATATCGAATTTACCATTACCTTACTTCAAACTAAATTCAACTAAATTTTTAACTTAATTTTAACTTCTACTTAGAAATAAGTAAAATAAGAAATTTGAGAAAAATCAGATAATATATATTTCTAAGAAGATATGTTTCATGAAATCATTTCGAGGAATCAATGGTTATTAGATAGAATTCCGTAAATTACTATTCCCATGAAAAATACATATTTTTAATTCATGCTATGCAGTACATGTAATCGAAGAAATTACTAAGCAGTTTTCTGAAATGAACTTGGGCATTTAAATTAGTTTTTTCAAAAAATGATAATTATTAATGTAAATAAAAAGTTCACAATTTTTTTGCATCAACACAAAGTTCACAATTTTTTTGATTTCTAAACCTGTAAATCATGTCGTGCTTTAGACCCAAGTATTTGAAGCACTATTGCGATTTTTTTCGTTTCCATTACGATGATTGGGGAGTAATGGAATAGTACCTTTAATGCCAAATAATTTATATCCATATCAACACATTATATGCAGTGAGCTCGGATTCCCAAACAAAAACTTTCAGCATTAAATTTAAAATTAAAAATGCAAACGGCACCAATCGGAGTTATAAATTTCTTTTTATTAACTTTCGTGACTTACATTTCTTGTGAAATCTAAGTCAGATATATACGTGATTTGTTTACGTATTTGAAATATTATACATATATTTAGCGGTTCGTTCATTATTAAAAGTGAACCACAAAAATGATTTAAGAAAATGCTCTATTAATTTACCAAATAAAACTAAAATGGGCACAATTATTAAATTCAAATGCGAATATACATAAATAGGTAATATAAACAATCTTCGTTTGCTATTTATCACATGGCAGATGTCAAGTCTTGGAGCACCGTCTAGTGAAAAATGGACTAGGACAAAAGTTTTACAAATGGATACCCCTTGACTTTTTGCCGATTTTTTTAACAACAAGACGTGAGTAAGGAAATGGCTGCTGCCATTTTGCAAAAGCTAAACTAAGATAAATATCAGGTTACCAAAAATTAAATTTTATCTCCAATATTTATCCTCATTTTTACCAAACTGAGGGGTACCATCTTCCACATGCATACATAGTGGCGAGCCCCGGACTATACCATTAGGTTAACGGGTTGGGAATACTCGCCCATCACCAGGCGCCTCCTAAATTTGAACCACGGTCAGGTGACGAGGTCACACCTGAGCTGGCACCCTCCACATTCACACCCGCTTTTACAAGGAACCTATTGACTCAGTTAAGATATAAACCTAATATCAACTTAAATTTGGCAATTAATTGCTTTTAGTAAATTTATTTGGCAACGGGAAAGAATCATCAAATTTAACCACATTTAGCCTGTTTCTGCTGGTCTTGGCGACCTGTGAAAATAATGTTCCTTTTAGTTCTTTTTTTCATATTCTCAATTAGATTTTATATCGTTACTTAAGAAATTTACCCCTAAGCTCAATTTTTGGCTAATATACTAATCTATCACCTAACCTAAAAATGACAGAATAATAGAATTGTAATACTAAGACGATTTTAGTTCATTTACTTATTTTGGTAATTTATTTCAGCTGGGGGAACCGTTCATGGAAAAAGTATATTTTAGGATGCGTTTTGGCGAAAATTGGCGATTTTTTTATTGTTAAAAGTGTTTTGTATAACAAAATGGTGCCAAAAATAGTAAGTAATGATACACACAATTAAGAAATTGTTATCACCATATTCAACATCATTAAATCAAACTATATAGGATATAAAATCAAGGGGCACACCTCTTCCATTCATATATGTCACTCAAAGTATTGGCCTCTCCCATTCATTAACAAAGCCAGTCACTTCATAATTTTGAACCTCAGTGCATAAGTCGAGACTGGCCTATTAGTTGGGTCTGCTCTCTCGAATTTCCCACTCCAATAGAAGGTTTTATTTGTATTACGATTTGAAATTAGGAACCTTATAAAAGATTAACGGAGACTCCAAGCACATGCTTTTCGACTGGATCAAGAGTCGAAACCAGATCTAGTTTAGAGATTAAACCACAACAAGCTTTCTCAGCTGCATTGGTTTCAGTTTAAAAGTTTTGACTGAAGTTTCGCAACCATTGGGATGGCGGAATCTCATGTTCTCTGACAGTTTCGAGCTGACTACAATGTTGACTATGAGGCTTAGACAGAGTAAACTTTGATTGATAGCACGTTAAAAATTCTGGTTTGGTGTATAATCGGGTACGACTTGGTTTGGTGATAAACTTGAATTTCTAATAATCATGGTAATCCTATCTTTGTATAGCTCTTGTGTAGCACCCATCTTGTTACCTATTTTGGCGTAAAAAAATCGCTGAAAAATCAACAGGTAATCGATTGTAAACTTTTACCAAAAATTCTCTGGTGATGTTGTGTGGAAATTCGGAAAGGCCGGTGGCAGCTCATATACTCGTACTTTTCCACAAGACCAGACGATTTGAAAATAAGAAATATTTGACAATATTTGGTAATAGGCTTTCGGAAGTAGAATGCAACAATAAGTGTAATGTTTGATCCTGTTCCATTTTTTTTTTTTTATGTTTTTATAAAATTAAGCTTGTTTATTATTTTTAAATTTACGAACTTTTATCTACTCATGTATATCATTACATGCATAACGACATAATTAAACAGGAAATACAGAGTATCGGGAACTAGTAGGATATATCCCCCATTGGCGACATTTGGCGACCAGTAGGATATATCCCCCATTGGCGACATTTGGCGACCAGTAGGATATATCCCCCATTGGCGACTTTTTTTCTTCGCCAAGCAGTTCTAACGCTGTTGCCATTTAAAGAAACCGTATATATGACACAAAAATTATGTAAAATATTACAAAAAACCAAACTAGCTACAAAAAATTCCAGAAAAGCAATGAAAATTCAAATTAGCAACACCACAGGTAAAATTGGAAACACTATAATCAAAACAAATGACGGCAGATTTGGAGAGAAATTTCTTGGGGGGCTATATCATACTTATACCGAATATAGATACACTGTTTATACATTTTGAAGTAATTAAGACATATTCATAAAATGAGGGTATTTGTTTTAAAGTGTGAGGGTTTCCACAAGCGATTTCTTTCTCATTCGAACAGCTCTTCTCTTGTAAATATAGTCCTTATGAGTTAATAATAGTAGAGAGTTTCTTGTAACTGTTTGAATTTCCTTCTTTTATATCGCGATCGTTGATTATTTCACTGAAAATTGGATATGGCCCAATTTTTTGGGCATCTAAATAACTTCATGTATTACCTAAAAAATTCTTCCTTTAAAAAATTTAATGGACACCCACTTAGTGGAGAACCTAGTAGGCCATGGTTGCTTAAGACATTTAGTAACCACTGCGTAAGTTGTCCAGCGGGAGGACATTTCATAGAGAGACTTCATTCTCGTGTCGCAAGAAAATAAACCCGAAAAACTCCTGAGCACCCACCCCGACCGATGTGCATTCAGAAGGCAGAAGTGCAACATCCATCTCCCTATTTTCAGTAATGGTTGGAATAAAATTCGGAATCATATGCTCCGAATTGCATCGCCTTACCACTAGACCACGGTAATCCCTCTTTTGAGAATTAGTAAAGAAGACTGCTCATAGAAAAAAAAGCTTAATAGCACTAATGACCCAAATAACTGTAACAGCAATAGGTGTCAGGTTTGCCCGAATCTGATATAAAATTACCTACCAACTTCTTATTCTTCTTGCATCGAAGTGCGCATGCGTGGAAGCCTATTGACCATAGATATAAAGACTTTTAAAATGTATGCGACTAAAATTGACATTTATTATATAAGTCTTTCTTATTTTATGAATTATTTAAGTGTATCAAACATTTTATTGTTCTTCTGTGTTACATTTTCTTGTTCAATGTTCATTTGTTTATCGCTCAGTTATTGAATACAGTCAACAACATGAATTAGGCAGCGAATGAAATTTAATTCTGCAATTTTCAGAACGGAGAAAACTTGGAATTAATTCTAATTAAAACTTAAAGCTTCCCTATGTTGAAATATTTTTCTGGTTGGAATAATTTATTCGACGCTAGATGCTTAACAATGGTATGATTTAATAACTTATCTAAATTCTCTATTATTTGTTTAGAAAAAAATCATGCAAGTTATTTCAACATCGATATATTTATATTTCTTGATAATTCAACTGATAAAACAATTATTTTTGAATTATAAATATATATTAAAATTTAACTCTAGCCTCTAATAGTAATATATTAAAATTTAACTCTAGTCCCGACCTCTAAATTTAATACAGTAAAGAAACCATTTCATAAAACTGCTCGATAAATTTACTCGATATAATTTTTTTTCCATTATTAAATTATAAAATACATGTTTTAAACGTTTATAAAACCCCAACACAAGTAAATAGGAAACATATTACATTGATTTTTCATATCTATATATTTTAGTTTTTTTTTTTTTTTTTTTTTTCCAATTGTAATGATTAGAAAAATTTGATGAATTCTATAAAAGAAAATTTTCAAGGAATTCAAAGTTAATATTTTTAGCTATAAGCTAATTTTTGTTGAGATTGATGAATTATATAAATTATTTATATTAAATATGAAATATCATTTCATAAATGATAGAATATTAAATTTCGAATATTTTGATTTAAGTTTTATATTTTTTATTGCTTAGAACAATGTTAAATATATTCAAAACAGTTTAGACTGTATTAAGTTGTTAAAAATAGTAAAAACAAAATATATAGTTGATTATATTCCATATCATGAATGATAATGTTAAACATATTCTATTATAATTCGATAAAAGTAGGGGACAATGGTTAAATATTCAAAATATTGTTTATTTCATTCATAATAATAAAGAATAAACGCATAAAAATAAAAAAAAGAAACATTACAATCCTTCAGTAAATAAACTGTGTACTTAAGCGATAAGAACAAAAATGGCATTGATTAATTAAACAAAATATAGTTCTTTTGTTTCTAGGCTTTTGTAAAGTATTGTTTAAATCAAGACGCATCGAGAAGTCCCACATCAAAGTAAGTAAATAATTCAAAGCGCAAAGCTGCAAACTCTAAAAATATATGAAACGTTTAAATTTCATATACTAATATCATTCCATCCATGAAATCTAAAAAATAGAGATTTCCAATTTTCCCATTATTTTAATGAAATTTTCTTATTTTATTACAAAATAAAATAATTCTATGTTTTAATTTTATTGCAAAAGTATTTTTATTTATAAAATAAAGTTAAATGAATTTAAACGTAAAATGTCAATCATAGCATTTTGTTTATTATATTTAAATGATTTCATAATTATTTATCAAAAGATAAAGAACCAACTAATCTATTTTCGTATAAATAAAAATATTTTCCGAAATGATACTATTGTATACCTTTTTCTTTTTAATCAGTTTTCTTAATTTTTTTATTAAAAAAAAAACTAAAGTAACTAAATTATCTGAGTGATGCATATAATTTTAATGCTATCACAATTCCTTAAAAATTATTACTTTTATTTAATTCAATAAACAATTACTGGCCACTGTATTTTATTTTGTTGTCTTGTGCCAACTGGCATTATAGGGTGCACTGTTCCACTTTTCTAACTGAACCATAATATTTTGATGTTGAGACCAACTTCCTCAGTACACACATGCCATAGGGACCCGTTTATAGGGTAGGCAACCATTCACAACCCATTCATACAAAGAAAGGACAAAGACAGGAAAGGTAGAAAAAGAAAGTACATCAATACCCGAACCGGGATTCGAACCCCAGACCTCCCTATCCGCAGTCAGCAACTGACCACTAGACAGGGATGTTGTTGTTTGTTTTCATAATATAAATTGCATATTTATCAATAAAATAAATATATACATGTTATTTGCATGAAAAAAGTCACTTAAACCTTTTAACATGTAAATAATTATTATATATTATTTTTGATAATGAATATAATTCAATACGCAATACTATGCAATTCATACTTATATTATGGATGTTAAAATAATATTATTTCTGACCAATTTAAATCATTTCCAGAATGAATGATCTTAAATAAATGGAGCAAATGACATTTTTATTTTCATTTTAATAAATAATCCTTTAAAAAATTTTTTTAATTATTTTTAGTTATCATATTTTTATTAAACCAGCAAAAATTGAGATATTTTAAGCGTATGATGTCATTTCAAATTCATGATATTATTTTGTCACTCAGTTATGTCAGACAATAGCAATATTTTTGCTATCATTTTAAATTATTTCAAAGAAATCAACTAATTATTTAAGTAAACACACTATTTTTATATATTAGTAAAATCATTATTTTTAAAATTATTTACATTAGGCTCTTCTCATTTTATTAAACTAACAAAATTCTATTACTTATTTGAGCGAGACGATGTAAATCGAACTTAATGTTTGAATTATAATTATTTGATTTGTTCCATTTATAAATTATGTGTGAAAATAAATTAACCATTGAAATATTCAGTTAAACCAGAATCACCTTATCATCATTTAAATTAAAATATTTAAAGTTTATTTTCAGTAACTATAATTTTTTTCATCTCATATATTTATTTTCTGAACTCACCAAAAACACGAATATAATTTTCATGACATAAAATCATATCAATCTACCCCCATATAAATAACTCTTACAACATGTAACTCAAACAAAAATAGATACAAAAATTTATATATTTTGCTTATACAAAAATTTTCGCAGTTGTTAGAATGAAAACAAATATAAATTAGTATAAAATGTTATTTAAAAAGTAACTTTTCTCAGAGACAACTTTCAATCATTTTATGTGTTATTTCTTTAGGCGAAATTGAGAATTTAACATTGAAACTGATATTCTGAGAATTAGTATTTTATCTGCATTACATTACCTTAGAAAATACTATTATTAAGTTTTAAAATTTTTCTAAGTATTTTATTAGGCTAATGTAAAAAATAAATTAATTAATAAAGAATTAATGATTACGTGGGAATATAATTCAACACGCAATACAATGTATTTAAATCTCTATTGCCAGTATAAATCTATATCAAAATAAGATAAGATACAAAATGCACGAAACACGTGGAAATTATATATATATATATATATATATATATATATATATATATATATATATATATATATATATATATATATATATATATATATATATATATATATTCACATAAAGTTTAGTTTATTTTTAGGTTTTTAGGGAATTTCTAACCAGATGCATAGCAATGTAAATTATTAACTAACAAAACAAACTAAAAGTTTATTAATTTATAATAGTTACAATTCTCTCTCTCTCTCTCTCTCTATATATATATATATATTTATTAAAGTTTAATATTATATATATATATATATATATGCATATTTATATAATTAATGAATTATTAATAATAGGAACAATCGATATCATTCAATGAAATATCAGGTACATGAATAAGCATTTTTATGCTCTGTTAATCCTTAGAAAAGTTTTACGATTGTATCAAAATAATGAAAAAAGTATTTAAATTTGAAGGTATTTATCATACCCCATTTGAAAGGCTTCAAATAATAAGCATTTGAATACTTTAATTTATTGTTTTCACATGTGTAAGAAGGAAGTCGAAACATCCCTGGAATTGTAGAAATGAATAGAAATAATTGAGGATATGTTTGAAATTAAAATTATAGGAAGTACTATTCAATTTGAATGTTTTATTTTACATTGTTTTCAAAATACGTGCATAAATAGGGAGGCAGAAGAAGGAAAATATTAGAAATGAATAGTAATAATTAAAGATATGTTTCAAATTAAAATTATTGGAAATAATATTTAATTAGTGCAGTTTATCAAACATTTTTGTTTATTTTACCCTATTTAATTGTAGAATAATGAAAGGGATCGAAAATATTCATTAAAAGCATTGGAAAATACTTCTCGATGCATCGTAAATGTTTGCACTGAAAAGGAGGAAAGTTAAAATATATTGATAAAATATTCGATTTCCAAACCGCATTTTAATAAGATTAGGAATGTTCATAGAACAACAAATATTCTTTTTTATTTTATATTCAATCATGAGAACAAAATGACGATATAAAAATAGCGAAAACAAATTTAATTAACAGTAAGAGTTCTGAATTGTTAGCACTTCAGACAAATGTAATCATTAGTAGGTCATCAGTGTTGATTATCAATCAAATCTTAATTTAATACAACAATGAGTAACTGAAATTTAAATTATGATTTTAAATACTACCCCAATTTTCCTACTTCAGTAAATAATCATTTAATATAATAATAAAAAATTGCAACTTAAATGTTATCTTCAATGAATAATGAAGTGTTGTTTCTGAATAAAGCAACGTAATTGAAAAAAACAGTGAATAATTCTCTAATGTAAATGAAAATTGATCTTTTTATTAATTTAGAAATTTTTCTTAATCGTGAAAACAAATACAATTTATGAAAATAATAAAGTATAATCTTTCAAATGAAAAGTAATCATTAAAAGATAAATTTTCTTAACGGAGAAAATAATCATAATGTGATAATAAATAATTGAAATTGAAACGAAAATTTTTTTTAACAAGCTGATGAATTTTAATACAAGAAACAATCTTAATTCAATATAATAACAAATTATTATAATTTATACGAAAAAAATAATTTCGTAGTTTTTGTGAAATTTCTTAGAGGTGGATATAATAAATTTTATAAATAATTGTAATTTAATAAACGGTAATACATAGCTGTATATGAATTTTCGAAATTTTGAAAATAATTAAAAGTTAATATAATGATAAATAATTGTAATCTAAATTAATAATAAATTTATTAATCTCTTTATTCAAAGTAGTAGTAATTTATTTTTAATAAATCATTATAATTAAAAAACATTATTATAATTCGATTCCGAAATTTTCTTTTCTAGAAAATAATTATTAAATAAAATAACAAACAATTTTGAAACCTCAAATGATCGTCACATTTAGTAACTCAGGAACATTTCTTGAAAGAGAAAATATTCATCGCTTAACATAATAAATAAATAATTATCATTTAAACTAAAAACAGCAGTAAATGAATTTCCTGAATACTGAAATGAATATGAAAATGTATCGTTATAATTTCAATGGATAACATTTAGTGATTTTCTTAATCTATGGGCTATTAATTTAACAAACAATAAATAATTATTATTTAAATGAAAATTAATATTTATTAATTTAGGAATATTTATAATTTAGGAAATAATAACAATTTAATATAATAATTAACAACTATAATTTAAATAAAAAGTGACTTTCGTGCACAGATGAAATTTCATGACAAAAACAAAGATGATTATATTCGTTATATTCTAAATAAATAATTTTGGTATTTATAAATTTTTCTGAAATATAAAATAATAGTTTACCAAAAAATAAATAATTTTAAATTACATAAAATTTAATTTCAAGTTTCTTAATTGAGGAAATAATCATAATTTAACAAAAAAATTAAATCATTGTAATTTAAAGTGTTCTTTTTTCAGATGTTTTCTGAACTGAAGAAATAATCAGAAAGTATAATAATAAGAATTTATAATTTTAATCTATAAAGACATAAGCTTAAAGAAATGAAATATTTCTAATAAAAGAATAAACAAATATAGCTTAAATGAAAAGTGTAATTCTAGATATTTCTAAATTTTTCAAATATAAAATAATAATTTTATAAACAGAAATTATTGTCCTGCAAGGATAACTATCTTAAGTTGTTTAAAAGAGTGATTAATCCCAATTTAACAAAGAAATAAGTGATTGTAATTCAAACAAATGTTAGGTACACATACTATATATATATATATATATATATATATATATATATATATATATATATATATATATATATATATATATATATATATATATATATTAGGTGTATATGTATATAAATCACGATTAGAAATATCGTAAGCATAACTTGAAATAAATGCCAGAATAAACTCAAAAATTATACGGTTAGCAATTCATTCAGTGCGAAAGCAGCTCAAATAGAATCAAAGAAATATAAGTAATCAAAAATTTTTTTTTAAAACTAAACAGATGATGAAAAGGACAAGATTATTTAAATATAGTAAGCAGGTGGAACATATAACCAATAGATAATTCAAAATTTAAAAGAACATATTGAATAAAAATATCTTTTTAAAAATTTTGAATTATCTACTGGTTATATATTCCATCTGCTTACTATATGTAAATAATCTTGTCCTTTTCATCATCTGTTTATATATATATTATATATATATATCTTTACTGACTTTTCTCTTAACCGAAGAATTATTTTCTAATTTTACATAATGCTAGATAAGTATTAAAAAGGAAATTGTATTAAAATGTAGGACTTTATTTCGGAAATAGAGAAATAATCACAATTTAATACGATAATAATTTAAGTGAAAAGCTATTTTAGGAGTTTTACTCACTCGAAACAGCTCTAGTAAAGTAAAATAAATTGAATGCCATGCTATCATTTTAATATGAATCTTCTTCCTACAAGAGTAGAGTTTTAAAAGAGAGTAGTTCAAAAATTTAAAAATTCGAATCTCACACCAAATGGTCCCGATTCTGCCGCGGGTGGGAGGTTTCCGGAACACTGGGCTCTCCATCCATATGGAAATATACCACTGACCGACAGTCGTGGTCAGTCCGTAAGGGGGTGCTCCCTTCCCGAGTGGAAGAAGGGGGGCTTTTTCGGAAATGCCGAAGTTGTGCCGAACAGAATGGGGGGATGGGTGCATGAACTTCAAGAGGACACTCGGGGTGGAGGGGGAGTGCAGAAAGGGGACAGTCCGAGTGGTTGGGAGAAGAGAGAAGGAAAGAGCAACACTCACGGCTGTCTGTCCGGGGGTTGGTCTTCTTTTTCCCGTGCTTGGGCGGCATTTTCGGGAACGGGAACTCCTCGTAACGGTGTGAAGCGGGCGCCCCAGGATCACCTTGAAACTGGGGCTTTGCTGCACAGTGGATGGCTGCGCCCTCTCGTGTCCGTCTCTCGCCCCCTCTTTACTCTCTCTTCTTTCCCGACATCCCTTCCATGTGGAAGAAAGTGCAACAAACTTAAGTTTCATTTTTATTCCTTCTCGCAGTTGTGAATAAAGTTACCGAAATTAACACTAACAATAATGTTAATAGAATATATAACCATGTAGCAATTTAATACTTATAAATGCATGTATATAACTTATATAATCGAATATTATTCATATGTATATAATAATAAATCTTTTCCATATATACATATTCCACTTTTCATATCGAAAATTTTATACATGTCTATATGCATATAAAATATATAGATATATACATATATATTGTCTTTCAAATTTCAATTCATTATTTAAATGTTAATATTACCTGTTTATTAAATTTTGCGACTTTTTATCCTGCTAATTCTTATTTATATTTTATTTTGTTCCACTCTTTTTATTATTTTTTTTATCTCTCTTTGTTCTCTAATTTTCTGAAATTTTTAAAAGCAATGGGGACATTTATATGCCTATCGGTTTTCCCTTAGACCATTTCACATGCGAGTAATTTGACAACATGTTATGTTGTGCTTGAAAATACTTTTCACTGCATCCTTTCATTTCTTTTATGATAATGAAAGCGATGCGAATTTTTACAGTGCATTCCTATTTCTATTACATTTAATCGAAATTTTAATTGTTATATTAGTTTTTGAATATACATTAGTTTTTATTTTTATTTTAGAGCAATTCCATATTTATTCACACTCATATTTTTGTTTAATTTTATTTTACATTTTAATATTTTGTGATTTTAATGTTCTGAATTTCAAACAGCTGTTGGTTTCACTTAGTCAAAAATTTTTAATAATTTACTGGATTTCAGGCACTGTTTACACGGATATTTTTTTCACACTTTAGTGATACCTTTACAAACTTTATCTGTTGAAAAGGAGAACGACATCGGATTCTATGTAAGGAACCCCGACAATTGGCCTGTGTTCCGTGCAGAACTGTCAGCTGTTGAGGAGACTTCGAAATGTCGCATAACTGAGAGTGTTTGCACTGACATTTGCGCATTGAGTGATGGTCCTTCAGCACTTATGTGATGGGTGGGGACCGAACAACTAGGAACATCACCCGGCTTTTGAATAGTTTGATCGCCAATGTTAACATCACTTTTCAGCATCCTTCGCATGTGTTTGTGTACGGTGATGAAATTGCTGATGGTCTAGCCCCGTGTTCATTCTCAAGCCATTAAGTGTTCATTCTCAAGGTGGCTGCCTTACTTTTTCAAAAGTCGCCCCTCGGATCAGACAAGATATTCGTACATGAATGGTATGTCGAAAATTGCCCTAGTGCTGTTCTGTTTGAGGTTGGCAACAGGCACGATCAGACAACTCTCGGGAAATTTCAAAGTGGGCACACTCGTGTACCGCGTCATGTGACAAGCCGCAAAGTTTATCCCCCTGTGTCCAAAATACAATGGCTCATGGACCTGGTTAGATGTCTACTGTAAACCAGGAGGGATAAACCGCAACAAAAATTTTATTTAGTTTAAAGGAAGCATTTTATCATTGCAATACGAAAAGAGATATCTAATAGATATGTTTAGTTCAAAAAGTTATTAATGTATTCTATTGTAAAAACGGAAAAGTCATATTCACCTTTTAAATGCCTTTACATAATTCATTTACTTTTATGCATCAAACTGTAATTATATTTCACTACATATAATCATATATACAGAGAGGGGGGAAAGGAGGGAGGATGACCTAAATTATTATCATCAGATCCTTCTAGTGAGTAAGTAACGTGTTGATCGAAACGCCTTAATATTTTCTATTCACTTACTAATTCATTGGATTTTGAGATATCTGGGATGAATAAAAAATAACAAGGCTCCAATAGATAACTCTTGGAAATGTTTTCCTCCTATTAAAGCTCGATTTTAATTAACAATTGTCATGCATTGTAAGAAAAAGTTTACCTGCAGTGTCATTTCCCTCATTCGTGGGACACATCAATCTATCTGTACTAGGTAGTTCCAAAATATCCTCAGAAAATGACAGCAGGTGCTTATTTGGCGGTTATATTCGAAGTGCCCTGTTCGCTAAATTTTGAAACATTTCTTTAAATACATCACAGTCTCTGCACACTTACTTTAATTGATAATATATATTCGGCTTATTTAGGTTAATAATAATTATATATATATATATATATATATATATATATATATATATATATATATATATATATATATATATATATATATATATATATATATATATATTATCAAAAGAAATTGAAAGATGACCCCAAAAAATATTTAAAACTCATTTGCAAGTAAGTATGAACGGAATCATTTATTCTTCTGTCTGTAAATCTTATGGACCTCAAATTGTCAGAGATGAAAGTTTCACTGAAGAAATCATTTGTTCTGAATTTTTGAAATCGATATTTAATTACTCGATTGAAAAAATATCACTACAATCCCGATTTTTGTTGCATTAGAAAAACTAATATTTTCCTCCAAAGAATAATTTAAAACCAGTATTTTAAGAGGAAATTATAACACATATGTTGCTTTATTAACTCCGAAATCAATTTATTTTTTCTAAGAACAATTCTTTGCAACTAATTTTTACGGTATTTTAACTTTCCCTCAAAGCTCAAATCTTTATTTGCCACAAATTGAAATCGAAATGAAGCCATTATTTCGTTTCTACAAACGCTTTTCATTAGTTTAATGTTCCAAAGAACAAAATCTACAATTTGTGCTTCTTTTCCATTAAGCGCGTAATATGACAAAGCACTTGTAAGAGACTGAATTTCCCGAAATTGATACTTCGATCCCTGGGAACGCAGCAACTCTCTCTTAAATTCGTTCTTATTTTATTTTTCTACTTTTATATATATATATATATAAAAAGAAATGTCAGAAAAGGACTGTATATGAATTACAACAAAGGATTCTTTCATTCGTTTTATTTGTAATATAAGCTGAGTTTCTTAAAAGGTTCCATTCACTCGGCTGATTTTAAAAGTCGTGGAATAAAAAGGATTTAGACAACTATAGAATCATATGCATTTAAAGAATTTCCAGAGGTTTTAGCTTAGGAAGCTCAAGAACAAATCCAAGGAAAGCCAAATATTTTAGTGGCGTAGATTCAGTACTTTTTTCCACCTTCCATTAAAATGCCTCATTTGTTAAAGGGTCCCTTAATATTGAGTACATATTTGATATCGTTTGACGTATAGCCAAACATTCGAATGCTATTGTTAATATTCTTAACATCAGTCGCATATTTCCCTTTTTGGAGGATTTTTCATAAATTTATGATCATATCAGCTTGCCTCTAGCTGTGGAATCTTGAAGATTCACAAGCACTCCCTCCGACGAATACGCATATGAAAGCAGGAGCGCAAAACTCATTTCCAGTCATAATTTAAAAGGAAGAGTACCCTTCATTCCCTTCAAACTATAATTGTTTTATCAAATAAGATTATGTCCTCATTTATTTTTCGCCCATCATCGAATTTTAAGCAGCCCACTAACAGGCGATAGTACCATAGAGTTTGTTTGAGAATTTAGATTATAAAATAGACTTCCTGCCTATCCGATCAATTTTTAAAGAATAGCTTTGTGGATTTTTAATAGCATGATCGAATTTGGAACATATGCACATTAAAAGATACACGTTGTGCAGCACAAAATTCACAATGTCTCCTTGTTAGAATTAATAACCAAAGAAAAGAGCATTTACTAAAGTCTTATCATTGTCATTAGTGGTTTCAGTGTGGCTCATCAAGAGCCACTGTGACAGCAGTTAGCACAATAAGGCCTAAACAACTGAAACCATTTTGTTCCTCACGATTTTTTAGAACTCCTAAGATTTTCTGACCTTAAATATTTTATTTTTTCTTGGAGAATATAGTTGGCTTGTTAATTTCTCAATGCGTATGTTTTTGCAACGTATGGGATAATTAAACCGAAACTTACAACTTGAGGTAGATTCCGAGTCATCTTAGACATCTTTGGCCAAATTTAGAATCGAAATCACGAGCTGTTAAATCAAAAGCCACAGCAATAATTAATTAGCAGTCATCTTGACATTTCTTTGAAGATACGTAGAAGTAATGTTTATCCTTCATATTACCTTCAGCTTTGACTGTGCCCATGTTTTATCACCTGCTTATAGCTTAACGATCATTTTCTTGCACAAGAGAGTTCATGAGACCTGAAATTGCAATTTAAAATAGATTACGAACTAGTACAAGCATCCCCACTTTAAATGGGAATCAACACGAGTGACTGAACTCAAGGCAAGAGCACTGATTGCCAAATCGTAATTTCTTTGGATTTGCTTATGTTCCATGTTGCCAACAACATAGGTGGTACTCAAGTTTTGTCACTTGTTCAGCGTTCAACAGTCATCTTAAGCATATGAATGTTAATTAGGCAGCACCCAGTTTAATGTGGATACAAAAACATCACAAGCATCCACTCTTGAGTTGAACCTTGAACAGTTCATCCAAAAGACGTGGTGCTAACCATTAGGCTGCCAGCAGGGCATTTCTTTTGGGACATGAAAAATCAATGTTTATGTTATTGGCAACATTGACTCTGTTCTCAAATATTCTATGACTGCTGATCGTAAGATCATTGGGAGAGACATGCTCAGACATATGTCAGTCAAACCTGACTACAACTTTGACAATTGTCTTGTAACATGAGGATAGCACACTGAATATTTATAAATATGAGTAAGAAACCTGAAAAACGTTATTTTCTACACAATGCATCATTTATAATTTTTAAATGTGGTACTTTTAACACAAAAATCGATATTAGCCTGACTGGTTAGGGCGTCGTTCTTATTATCGGAAGGCTATGAGTTCGAATCCCGGCTTAATTGAAGATCCATCGTGTTGGCTAAAGATGGCTGGGATACGTTAAATAGGTCGTGGTCACAATGTCCTCCAACTGAAGTCATACCTCTGGGTCTATCATTGTGGGTCTTCTACTTGGCCGCTGCTTCAAAATAACGAAGACTCCACCCAGCTGCTTCTGTCTAACTGGTGGAGCCCAACCCAGGGCTAGGTACAGAGAAGCATGCTGGTGCAACAACAACATAACTCAATGAATCACTTGTAACCACTTTATAATCACATTTATTTTATTATCTAATGTTATGCCTTGCTTTCTTTCCTTCATGATTAAAGTTAAATAACCCCTTCACGGAATGAAACGCCCCTTAATCGACTTTCTTCTCGCATACTCCAAATTTTAACGACTTCACTGGTTGACGTTTGCGAGCTTGAGTCAATTTCAATTCACGTACAAAGAAAGAAATTAAAAATGTTGAAACAACCTTTCATTTTACACATATACAATTCAAAGTGTTTCCCCCCCCCTTCAATATTTGGTTTCTTTTTCGTGACTATCACACACCCATACGCACAACTCAATCGAAAAAAGAATATTTTCAATAATTTTATCATCATTGGAAACAATTGGAAAGAGTTTTAATCAGAAAACACAATTACAATCGATATTTTTTTCTTCCACCTGCAGATGCTGCAGAGAAATGAAAAGCGATGTGTGAATCGAAACAAAGTAAAATAAAAATGTTTCTCAGAGCAAAAGTTTTTCACCATAAGTAAATATGATTAATTTCATCTCTTCAAACATGAGAAATAGAAAATCTTCCGAATCCATTCAATTTTACTATAAATATATATATTTTTTTTTTGCTTGTCAGAATTCGTATTTTAAAATATTCATTTATTTTTTTAAAAACCCGCTCAACCATTGGAGCTTCGCATTTGTTCAGTGCCAGTGGTTCAGCCATAATAACGACAACTGAAAAGAGAAAAATATATTTCTCTGTTTGCATATAAAACTAAAACACTTGAAGAATTAATACACTGTATTAAAGTACAATTTTGTACGTTTGTATTGTTATACTTTTTTTTTACGTAATCGGGTTCTCTTATCTTTGTAGTTGTGATGGCGAGATTTTTGATGGTTGGCTATTTAATCTCTTAATTTAATTTTCCTGACTAAAGCTATTAAAAAACCAGTCATGGCAGATAAGGTTAGATTTCTGCAATACGTTTTCGACTTTCAATTAGATAGTGGCATTTAACGTCATTGGTACCTCGGCGACGAAATGGTCTGCGTGCTTCCTACTGGGAAATTGAAAGTAAACATGAGTTACGATTCATCCTGTGGAATGTACTCAGTATTCCTTGATGAATCATTAGCATATTGAAAAGAAAAATTAGAGCTGTGCATTTAGTATAGACTTGTGGTAAAAACATTTTTATTTATGCATTCAATTTTCGTGAGTCTCATGGATAAAGTTGAGAGGGGACCTAGGTCTAATCCAATTGGTTAACAGGTTTCACTCCCCCACTCCTTCAATAGAGGCGAATGTCGCCTCGCACAAGGTTGCGTGAGGCCTGCAGGTGCTGAAACCCGGGAGACATTCTTTAAAATAAAAAGTCAACAAATGGTGGGGCTCAAAAGCCTGCAATGGTCTGTGCAGTAGACTTGGATCACAGTTCCTTTACAAGAAAAAGGTAAGGTACACATACAAAAACTGATTAAATGAACAGAAAATAGTAAAATTAAAAATAGAAATAAAAGAAATCCTAAAAAGAATAAAAGTTCAAATAAAAATGAAAAGAGTCCTAATAAATATGTACACAAATTTTCATTACAGAGTTCAATTGGTGGTTCAGCTCAAGACATTTTATTTAAATATGAGGTTGGCAATTTTTACGAACACAATGCGACGCTCCATTGAGGGAAGGGTTAAATATCCATTGTTGAATTAGAGTTCGTGCAAAACAATACGAAGTTCCACTGGCATTGCTTGCTTGGAAAACACTCCAAGCCAGCCATGCCTGGCGCTGGAGGTGGAGGAGGAATTGCCATCGCATAGGTAGACGAGATGGGTGAATCACAAATTTCTAGTCCTTGTTTTCTCAGGGTGACACAGATATAAATAGTCTTTTGAATCAAAACTTAATGAAATCTTGGCAGCTTTGTGAGTAATGCTTTTTGAGATGCATTGATAGTTTGTTAGGGCAGCTCGTTACATAATGAAGGAAACCACCTTCTGATCCACCTTTGCATTTGGTAGATGCAACCCTGCGAGTCGATGCTGAGGGAGTGAGCCATGAATAGTGGCAACGTAGCAGTAGAAGGGATTAGTGGAGCACCTGTCTGTCGAGGCTTCAGGAGAGAGGAAGTACAGGCACCTTCTTCTGTGTTCCTCATTTCAACTGGTCTGACAGCCCTGTTTTGGAGTTGGCGCTTGATATGAGAGCCAAGAGGGATAGATGTTTTATTGATGTTGCGGTTGATGGCAGCATCTTTGGCATTTTAGTCCACTAATTCATTCCCTTAAATCCCGGTATTAGCTTTAACCCTTGAGAGTTGCAGAGATCTCTGCTTTTGCAATTTGGCAAGGGCCTCTTGTATGCTATGAATTAGAGGTAAATTATGTTTGGGGTTAAGGGTAAAGAGCATAACAGATAAGCTGTCCGACTAGACCATAGATTCCCAAAGTGGTCCTGGTAGATCCCCAGGGGTCCATCGGTGACCATATGGGGGTGCACGTAGATGTTAAAAGAAAACAGGGGTTCATAAGTTGTAAATGGGTATCCACTAAAAATTTTTTTATGTTTTCACAATAAGGAACAAAAATTTTGGCTTGGATTTACCTATCAACGTAGGCAGGTAACATAATTCATTAGGTAGGTACTTAAAAATATTCGAGATTCAGTTCAAACACAGAATTGAATAGAACAATAAATAATAGTACAAGTGTACACCACTTGTCGAGACTTGTAAAGTGCCGCCCATGCGCCGTCTCATTAAAAGTATGACTATTTTTTACTGTTGGTTTACATTTCAGAGTTCATTGTTGATTTTTGTCAATTGTTGATTGTTTATAATAATAATATATAATTATATTAATAAAATTTTTTATAGCGTTTCCCTCGTCATATCTTGTCGCGAAAGAAGTCTTAGTACCGTCCTCAACCTGTTAACAAACAAAAGAAAAAAGAAGAAGATTGAGCATCAAAGAACGGGGAAATTTGAAATTACTTCTTACAAATCTGAAGCCAAATATTGATAATTTGCTGCCAATTCATCAAGTACATTCGTCTCATTAAAAAAGAATGAGTATTTTTTTATTGTTGATTTACATTTCAGAGTTCATTGTTGATTGTTTGTAATAATAAATGTTTATAATTTTGTAGAAACACTAGTATTATTTTAATAAATAGAACACAAGAAAATGTGCTATTTTTTTTCTTATTAACACCCCCAATTTAGGGTGATATTTTTTAGGAGTTTCGGGAATACAGCAGAAACGTAGTAACAGGCTACGAAAATAGTAAAACTTTGAAAGTGGTCTAAGAGAAAAAAAAAAAAGTTTGGAAACCCATGGACTAGACAGTTGCTCTAGTATGGCATGTGCAATGGCTCCCCTTTTGGCAAGAGCTTCAGCTTGGGAAACTGAGTTATGGATGTTCAGCTTGAATTAGCTAGATGTGATGTGTTTGCCAGCGCTTATGATTATAAATGACGCACCTGTGTCATTATTGTGCATTGAGTCATCAGTGCAATTATCAATTTCTGTGGGAGAAGGTTGTTGAGTGGAGTTGACATTATCCCCATTGTGAGGCAAGTTAATTAGTTTAATGAATGTAATGTAATCGGTTTTTACAGTTGCAGGTTCTTTCTTATGAAAGCTTCTGCTTAAATTGTGATGTGCAGTAGTGGAATAACTGCCAGGAAATTAAGAGCGGATGACGAGGTAGTGTGAAAGTTTTGGCAATTGGCGGCAAGAAATATCTGTGAATAGTGATGAGTAATCTTATTTTCCTGGCTGTGAGAGGCTCATAATGCACCCATATGTAACTATCTTTTCAATAATGATCAGGCAGAGAGTTTTGGTGATCTTTCTTCTTATGTTCCAATTTTGACTAATCCTACATTCGAGTCTATAGGCCATCGGAATTACATTGGACTTGAGAAACCCTAGATATGAGAGAAAAGAACATTTAGAATCAATTATGAAACCTAGGTATTTAGTATGTAAGGTATTTAGTAGAAAGGCATTTATAGTATGTCCCAGTCTTTTACCATCCAACGTAATTTTTGGGTTAGAACCCATAAAAAAACTTATAAACAACCACCAAGTTTTCCACCCTCACTTGTCTTCTTCTGGAAGTGAAAGTCTCTAATCTTTGTCGACACAGACAACCATCCCATAATTTCCAACCGCATTCAAAATGAAAGTTGAAAACCTGAGCTGGCACCCTCCTCTCCAAACTTACAAAACTATACTAATTATTACATCTTTCGAAATTTTTGTATGCTTACACCCTCTCAACACTAAAGTCTTCAATTTGAACAGCTCCGCAGCTTCAGCTTTCAAACTAGGTAGTTTTCCTATAAGCTTATAATAAGCCCGGTGGCTTAGTGGTAGTACTTCGCGTTCGCAAGACACATGTCTGAAGTTTGATCTTCGGGTTGGTCAAGGTCCTCACCTTTTATGCCCTCATTGGCTCGATAAATTGAGTACCAAACATGCTTGAAAACTAAGCACTGGAGTTTTCACGTTATTCTGACCACCTAATAGGAACATATGCATCGCACCCCAGGGCTTTGTAGGCCTTAAATTACATGTGGGATATCATGCCACAAGTTTAGTATTTTTTTTTTTTTTTGTATGATTATAAAATCTTATAAATTCTGTCATTTTTCAGTTTTCTGGTTGAAAATAAATACTGGAATAATAAATTTATTAAAAATTGATAAATTGCGAATGCAAGATGCTAATTTGAACTCGAATATTTACTGAAGATGCGAATTCAAATATTTACTGAATAAAAACAATTATAAAAATCTATTCCTAAAAAACTAGTCCATAAATATATTATAAAACATGAGAATTACATACAAAGTATAAAATTGAGATACATTTACATTTTGTAATCAGGAACTTAACATTCTTGGGGATACAGTCTACAATCAAAATTTAAAAAAATCTTCAATGTTTTATTTAAAATATAGCATAAGAGAGATCATCTTGCATGCACCATTTATCAATTATTCTTTTAAAATTCTATTGGGAACGGGGAGGAGTGGTTAGTCTGATATTTTTTGTTTTTTGTTCGACGTGATTTTATCTTTTAAAAACATTTCATGAGATAATATCTCAAGAAGGTCAATTGATATTTTAATTGCAAACAATTTCCACAGATATCATAGAAATAAGCATTCTGTAAATACAGTCAATTGTTTATAATTTTGAACCATTTCTATGTAATTTCTAATAATTTTGTGGTATTGGAAATGAAAGGAATTTTTATTTTTAATTTTTTGTTATTTTACTCAGATAATTTTAAAAATAGGCCAAGTAAAATAGATCTAAAAGTAAAACTTTAATTTATTGATTATATTTGTTATAAGATCTCCCATTTTAAGTAAATTGGAAAATCAATATTACATACCATTTTACCTCATGAGTATGGGAAAAAGTTTACACTCGGATATGGGTAATAGTTTACACTTTTATTCTTTGCAGTTTTTTTGACACCAAGATGGGATTAACAAGATGGCAGCCACACAATAGCAATATAAATGTACGATTATCAAGGATATTAGAAATCAAATTTTATCACCAAATGTATCGCCAAATTTTTCCCCAAACCAAGGTGTATCCGATTCTACACCAAACCCTAAATATAATACAAGGCGTTTTTTTTTTTTTTTTTTTTTTTTTTTTTTTTTTTTTTAAATCAAATTGGCGCAATTTACGCTGCTCTGTCTCATCAGTCTATTGATTAGAGAGCCACCAAATTAGACAGAGAGTTAAGGAAGAAAGGTAAATCTGGTAAAATAATTCCAAAAGTCACCTCTAGGTCAAAGTAATGTGCTTATGACATGAAATGCAAGGCTCAAAATGTAAAGTCTCTGCCTGCATTTACGTACAATACTAAAATAAATTTGAATGAAATATTTCCTTTTCCTCATATGATCAAGAAAAGACGTATGAAGAGTAGGAATTAACAGACTTTAAAATGTTGTCTAATATATTCACTATTCTGGTGAGGACTTCGAGTATTCTGGGTAACCAACATTCTCTGGGGAGCGAACACAGACAACATTCTGTGTAGTCGAAAGTTACCACATATTTTTTCACAATTAGAATATTCCAGTGGCCATTGAAAATGCTATAGTCTGAAATGTATGAGTTGGGCCTCCCCTTCATCCTTCCGACACTGTAACGTTCAACCGGCATGTTAGGGCGTCGTTTAGAAAAAATATTCGTTCCGTTTATCAGGAGAGTTGAGATTTTCTGGAGGGAATGTCTCAAGGTATATTTGTTGGTTGACATGGTTGCTGTTGTTGGGAGTGATCTACTAGATTATAGTTTTGTTTTTTTATTGGGTTGGTAAAATTAAAATAAATATAGAAAACCAAGATGAAGTGATGTCATAATTTGTCACGCTACTATACCTATCTGGTAGTCTAGGGCTTAGGGATCTGGCCATTGGTTCGACAGTTCATGGATTCGAATCCCACTTCGGAAGTGGATGGTTTGTAGTGGTTTGAAATCCACTGGAAACTGCATGTCTGATTAACCCTCTCGTGCAAGAAATGGCCGTTGAGCGACAAACCTGAAGATAGGTCTGAGAACTCAACGGGATTCCGCGTGACTGCGAAAACGATCTCTAGGCTTTCCACAAAAACGCTCAGTCACAAACTGCAACAAAATTAACGTCATGCACTATAAAAGCAGCTGCCAAATTTGGCAATTATTACGAAAAATCGATTATTGAAATAATTAATCATAGCCACAATAAAACAACTTGAAATACATTCCTAACTTTTTTGTATGGTAATTTGATATCCAAAACGCAAATTGTGTGTCCTCCAGAAGAGTAAGTGGTCCGTATTCACATGTACATTTGTATGTGTTCCACACTTTATTTTGTGAAGTCCAAAATCCTTGCGCTGGTGTGGTGTGGATGTGGAGTTGAAGGTGCCTCTTCAGATCAGATGCGACCTCGTCAGTTGTCCGTAATTCAAATTGACGAGGCATTTGATCATGGGCGAGTATGCCAAACCTTAAGCTAGAGTCAAGGGTTGGCCTACACCGCGATGTATGCATGTTGTTTAATCGGTTTAATAAGGTTGGAAGGCGGACACAAACCTGTGAAACATTAATGGACACGCTTGATGAAAAAATTTATTATAATGAAATTAGAGAAAAGAGCATTACTTAGGGTGAACAGTTCCAAGTCACCTTGTGTCAACGAGAGCCACAGTAGCTTGGTTAGTTAAAGTGTTGGAAGTTAGCGAGTTCGAATCCTGGAATTAACTGAAGATCCACCGTATTCGCTAAAGGTGGTTGGCGCACGTTAAAATTGGAAGTGGTCGCAATGTCTTCCAAGTGACATGATACCTCTGGAGGTGGCAGGCCAAGTATTGGGGACCTTCTGCTTGTTCTTAGCTTCATAATCACGAAACCTCCAGCCAGTTGCTTGTACCTAATTGATAGAGCCCAAGTTAGGGCTAGGTACAGGGAAGCATGCTGGCACAACAACAACAACCAAGCTCACACAAGCGGGTTTCTTAGGGACTGTCAAATGACGGAAACTGGGTGTTGCTTTTCAGCATACACACTTTTCATGGTGGGTGTTTGGGAATTTTTTAGGTTCCACCCTCAAAAGACATAGATATTGCAAACATGTTTTTTAAAGGCATTTTACCGCAAATATTTATGTGTCTTAGGATGCAATTTTCAAATATTCAGTTCTTCGATATTGAAGATGACTTCGAACTTCTTATAATCTCCACAGAAAAAATCGTATAATGTGGAGTGTAGAAAATGAATGTCCTATTAATAAAGCAATTTTTCTTCCTTTCTTCTGTAAAATGAAGGACTCAGCAGCTGTTATAATGACAGAGGCCGCTATAGGATCATGTATCGACCTTATTATAGGGAAGTCGAGAATTTGAATTCTAATATAACGAAAGCTGTTTCGTGGTGCTTCTGTGTGTGTGTATATATATGAATATACAGGGTGATTCTAAAGTGCTTTTGCAAATTAAGAGGGGTGATGGTACCCATCCATACTAGCAATAATTGCACATGAACATAGAGTCACAGTCCACTCTGAGAGGCAGAAAAGAGGAAAGTAGAAAAGCATTAAGAATCTATCAGCAATTTACCAAAGGCAAATTTCCACACAGAAGAAGCAGCACTTTGCTCTTATTGGTTATCGGAGAAGGCCAATCAGAGTAGACCTTCTCCTTTAAAAACGCAATCAACACGTTTGGTCTGAGAACAATGCGCACTGTACAACTCCTCGTAGGCACCAGCAGAAATTTTTCGTGAAACCTGGACAGGTATCATGGGTGATTATCTGGTACCTTACATCATGCAAGAGTATTTAACCAGCACAACATATAGTATCTTCTTGAGACAAGTGCTTCCCAGTTTATTGCAGGTTGTTCCACTTCCCCTCCTTCAACACATGTGGTTTATGCACGATGGTGCTCCAGCACATTTTTCCATCACTGTCTGTAACTTTTTAAATGCCATATATCCCGCAAGATGGATAGGACGTAGCGGACCTGAAGCTTGGCCTCCGCGTTCACCGGACCTCAACCCTTTGATTTTTTTCTTCGGGGCACATGAAATCTTTAGTGTACGAAACGCCTGAAGACTCAACTGAAGATATCGTGACTAGAATCGTTGTTGCCGAGTACAAAATTAATACGGCACCAGGAATCTCTCTCTCTCCCCCCTCGAGAGGGTGTGCCAGTCGTTCATTCGCAGGTGTCAATTATGCAACAACACATATGGGTGACATTTTAAGCATTTACTGTGAGGTTCTCACTGAAAATCAATAAATATGCTTATGAAACATTTGGTATTATTCATTCGCTTTACCCAACACTGTTGTAAGTGTTGGACAAGCATTGTCCGGTGGGAATTCCTCTTTTCTGCCTTTCAGAGTGAAATGCGACTCGATGTTCCTATCCAATTATATTCTATCACCACTTTTAATTTGTAAAAGCAATTTAGAATCTCCCTTAGGAGGTCACACACATGCGGAGGTCTAGTTGGTTGGGACGATATCTCTCGTTATTGTAAGGAAGTGTTTTTGAATCTTGACTCAATTGAATATATGCCTTGTTCACACAAGCAGATGGAGCATGTTTAGTAGATCGTGATCGCAATGTCTTCCAATAGAAAGGATATCTCTAGAGGTGACAGTTCAAGTTTTGGGAGATCTTCTGCTCGGTCCCTGCTTCTAAGCTATGACGACTCCCACCCGACTTCTTCCACCTAAATAGTGAAATCAAATTCAGAGCTGGCTACAGGAAAGCAAACAGGTGCTCACAACAACTTAATATGCTTCCATTTACATTTAAATGCGGTTCATTTCCTTATTACTACAAAGAAAAGGGTAAGGCTCATTGTGCTCTCATGGTAGAACGCCGTTCATTAGACCAAAAGATCCCGGTTCAATCACAGCCACTGTTGGACAACTTGAGATTGATGTTGTGATTCTGCTTCCTGCATTCACGTTTGTCCAGGTGGATGTTTGGGAGCTTTCCTGGTTTTCTCTCTTGCACCATGCCAATACAGCCTACTATCTATAAGTTCTCTCGGAAGGCAATTAACGATGTATACTCTAAAATGACTTACTAAGCTGTCCACACAGCGGTGTCAAAGAAAACAGAAGCAAATTTGAAAATTATAGCGTCAACTCCACTCGAAGGTCTACTTTCAAACCGCTTATTAGTAAGTGCTAAATAAACATTTATTTAAGTGAGAAAAACACAATTTACTTCTGTAAATATATTGAATTCTGTGCAGTATTTAAAATGAAAATGATAAAAAAATATCAATCTTATCATTAGCTTAATCCATTATTAGGGCCTTTTCTAACAATGTGATTATTTTATTATTTAAAAATTCACAATGCACCACGAATTCAAGAAAATATTCATCTTGAGGAACATTTATTTCAAATTTCTTATTTTTGAAAACCGTAAAGTGGCAGTTAAAAATCATTATTTCGTCTTAAAGATGAAAATTGCTACATTTCGATTCTGGTTATCTTTTCGCTATATTATGATAGCACGTTCTTTTTTTGTGAAGTAGGTGATTTTTTGTATTCACATCACTTAATTCATTTTATTTAGCAAGTTGAAAAGTGAGCTATGTCAATAAATAGGATGTATATTAAATTAGATTTTAAATATAAACACAGTGTCATAGCCGCTGAATGTCATTTAGTTCGTACTTTCCGGAATGAGCATCAGATTTACACATTCATTAGGAAAGAAACACTTGTTCGACTGGGAATTCAATAAATATACATAAAAAAATTAAATCAAATTTGAGAAATATTTGATAATCTTCAGGTATCAATTTTCTTATATTTTAATATAGTATATAGTTATACATTATTTAGGGATAGAGTGATAATTATCAATTAAAATTCTGAAAATTGAAATCATTTATTTCTTGGTTGCTGATTTTGCAGAATGTGATCATTGAAATTGATCATATAGTATATACTCCTATATGCATTTTTTATATTAAAAGTGAGTATAAAAGAAATTGTATGATGTTTTGACATGCCGAAATAGCTCAGTTGGGAGAGCGTTCGACTAAAGGTCCCTGGTTCGATCCCGGGTTTCGGCATAGAAATAAGATTATTTTTTACGTTAGGTAAGTTATTCTTTAATTTTTCTTAAATTTATCTTATTTTAGATGTACTGTTTAAATTTACGTAAAAATTATAAGCGTTGCTGATATTAATTGTTATATTTTCACTTATAGTAACATTAATACATAACTTTTGTTTGATATTAATTCTTAACAGCGAAATTACATACATTAGATATTCTATATAATGTAAATAATCAATTAAAAAGAAAAATATAATAAAAATATACAAAAAATAAAACAATAGTAAAATAACAGAGAAAAAATACAAATAAAAAATCTAAGAATTTAAAATTATACAAAAGAATGACGAAAAATAATTAAAAGGTACTATTATTTTTATTAATATGTTACTTTTATTATATTAATTATTAAAACTGTTAAATTATTTATTTTGGTTGATTTTCATTGTTTGCATTTTATAAACTATTTGGAATTTAGACACATTTCAAAATTTATCCATACACATAAAAAATATTAAAGTGTGTTCGCCGTATTTTTATATTGGAATCGAAACTTGAAATTGACGACACTAAGGAGATTGATTTTTTAACTTCTTTAAAGCATATGTAATCCATTTAAAATACTGATTTGAGCGTGTTATAAAATTGTTCATATGAAAATGTAATATATTTAAAGATGTAAAGTACCTCTTAATGCAGTTAATTCATTGGAATATATCAAAAATACATTTTTAATTTTGTAAGACGATCCTTAATCTTAAGAATAATTCAAGTTAAGTACTTCTTCAACCTAAGTTCATTTCTAGGTTAAAAAAAAAAGTACCTAACTTGATTCCTTATTGGATGAAAACACAGGATTCCAAACTCTTGCGCACCTAACTAGACAAATTCCATACATGTTTAATCTTCGGAGAATTTCAAATTTTAGATAATTCCTAAAACTTTGGTGCCTTTTAAATTATGTGCATTTTTAACTTTAGTTACACTTCATGTTATGCATTTAGGTTCATTGCACATTAGATGCATCCTTAACTTTAAGTAAATTTCAAATTATACACTTTCTAAACATTGAGCGTATTCCAAGTTAGGAGCACCCTTAATTGTAAGCACATTTTTAACCTTAGGTACACTCCAAATTTGGTACAACTTAGTATGAATTCGCGGTTCCTGTTAGTTGAAGAGGAAGGAATAGAGACATATCCTTCCTCTTCAACTAACTGGAACCGCGAATATGTGAGTTGAGCTTAAACTATGGGGGTTATCTATATCTGGGGCTTTTTACCGACTAATAGTTCTATTTTTTTTTCAATATTTAAATTTTTTAAATTCCATCTGTTGGTAAATCAATGGGATTCCTGCAACGTATCCTTTGAAAAAGCTCTATTATGTGTGTGTGAGATTACATTACCTAAGATTCTTAAAATGGTATAGGAGGATTGCTTAAGTGCTCAGATCATCATTTAAACTGTTGTTGTAAGTAGAGTTTCCTTAGTAAATTAATTCTACTGATGGTTAACATAACAGTTATTTTGACGAAGGGTTATACCATTCGCCTGAAAATAGATCTCATCTATCAAGGCAATTTTCCTTCGCCAATCACCATCACATTTTTGCTATGTTCGGCAACAAATGTCTGAGCGAATACTGATAGTCGTTTTCTCGACTTTTTAATTCATGTTGTTTGGTTTGGCTTATTTGACGCTTAACGATCATTTTTACACAAGCTGTAGCCTATAATTTAAAGTGGATTGCGAACCACTGCATATATATATATATATATATATATATATATATATATATATATATATATATATATATATATATATATATATATATATATATATATATATATAGCGCTAACTATCCGGCTGCCGACTCGGCTCATACACGCAGGGAGCTAACATCGTAGGAATAGGAGTGAAGAACATTTGACAAGTTTCTCCAACGATGCCAAATCGGTTGACACCAGGGATCAAACAACCGAGTCAATGGCCGGGTGTGCTTCTCAATACAAGAAGGAAGCTCATGCCCACGAATATCGCAGGATGAACCAGTTTTGCTAAATTTAAGTTGCGCATGACAATGAGCAGTCAGAGGGTTAATGGTCAGACAACACTATTAGACAAGAAATGTCTTGAGTTCAATCCTAGCCAATTATTGATGAATGAGAAAGGGACTATACGTGTGAGGGTTTCGATTTTCTGCACGCATGTTCGTCTGGTCGTTACGTTAAAGCAGCGATTCTCAACCTTTTTTTGTCGCAGCTTATTTTTAACAATTTCAAAATATGGTGGCGAGTTTCATGCTCATTATCGAAAGGTGGTGAGTTTGAATTCCCACTGACGAACATCCGTCGTGTTCGCTAATGGAGGCTGGGGCACGTTAAAACTGGGCGTGGTAGCAATGTCCTCCAAGTGAAATGATACCTCTGGGGGTGGCAAGCCATGTATTGGGGGTCTTATGCTGAGTCCTGTTACAAAATACGAAGACTCCACCCGGCTGCTTCTATTTAACTGGTAGAGCCCAACTCAGGGCTTGGTACAGGGAAACACGCTGGTGCAGCAACAACATATAAAAAAGGTAAGTTGTGCAAGTTGTTTACTTACCTGTATAACACTCTACATAAAAAAGTTCTCCATAATATTTTTAAATGTAAAATAAAATAATATAGTATATATTACAAAAAAAAAACACAGCACGTCTATTACTTTTATTGCAATTTTAAAAAAAACACATTTTAATTTTTGATAAATTTATTTCTAAAATTTGGCAGCACACTTTAAAAATCTCTTGGCACATAAATGTGCCATGGTGCAGTGGTTGAGAATCACTGCTTTAGGGTTTTCCGGGTTTTCACCCTTGTGATACAACATACTACTTGCGAATGATTCATTCTATTTAAGTCCATTCCTTTCTGAAGGCAATGACGCAGTGAATTTTCAAAAGTCCTAAAATAGCTTGATTCTATCACTTTGTGACATCAAATACAAAATTTATATTCTAGTTTGATTTTAGACTAAACAATAAAATATTTTCATAATTATTTTTAATTATACTTATTTTTTAGTGCCAAAGGAAATTGGTGGGAGAAAAGGATTAATTGATTGATTTCTACATTAAAGCTACAATAAAGACTGTCATGTAATATTTCTTTGGCGAAACATTTTTTTTCACATGAGTAGAAAGAGATTTTGATTGAAAATTCTCTTCTTCTTTCCTGGAGAAGCCTTTCTTAGAGCTTAGCAAACAGAGAATGGCTTTAATTTCGAACCCAGCCAGGATGATGAGAATCTTTTGAAACAGTTGTTTCGAAGTCGGAAAATTTTATTTATAATTTATCAAAAACAGGACTTATTCCCTTGAAACTTAAATCGTAATCTTCTTTCTATTAAAAAAAATTAAAAATCCTCCCCAGATTAAATACATGCATTTTTCAGGGTTTATTTCATTTATATGAAAAGAAAAATTTAAAAATAGTTTATTTCGTGACTCTAAATGACTCTTTAAGCACAATGCAGTTATACTCTTATGTTTTAAATTTGAATAATTCATTTAGAAAGGGAAATAATACTCGATTTTTTTTAATGTCAATAATACATGTGTTTTGATCCCATCGCTGCCAAGCCGAGCTGGTGGCTGAATGAATCAGTGTACTTCCGTTTCACAGTCATCAGATTCGATTCCCCCCACGGGCTTATGTTTGTATTGACTCAGAATCCACTTTAAAATGTGCGCCTCAATTTACTGATCCTTAGTTTGCAAAAAAAAAAAAAACCATTGAGACACAAACGAACCCATTGGTTGTTGCAATGGTCTTCTACAATGTACCTAACTCAAAGCTGCTCTCTGCCAGTTAAATGACTGGCAACAGGTGGTTGGTAATCTTCGTCATTTAGAAGCAGGGAACAAGTAGAAGAGTCTCGATACTTGACTTGCCACCACTGATGTGGCCACCCTACCAGGTAGGTGCCCTGGTTGATTAGGACGCCGTTCTCATTATCTGTAAGTAGTGAGTTCGAATCCCGGCTTAACCGAAGATTCGTCGTGTCCGCTAAAGGAGGCTGCGGCACGTTAATAGGTCTTGATCACAATGCCCTCCAAATGAAATGATACCTCTAGGGTGGTAGGAAAAGTATTGGGGGTCTTCTGCTTGCTGCTTGCTCCAAAATCGCGAAAATTCTACCCAGCTGTTTCTGTCTAACTGGTAGAAACAACTCAATACTAGGTACATACATACATAGCGGTGCGGGTGAGCCTCAGAGTGTACCTTTAGGTTAGCGGGTTTGGAATACTCGCCCATCACCAGCTGACTCGTCATTTTGAACCACGGTCAGGTGATGAGGTCAGACCTGACTGGAGCTCAAATCGAAGTGCAGATAAGCATGCTGTTTCAACAATAACAACCCCCTAATGTATCATTTCCCTTGGAATACATTGTCACCTTGACTTACTGAGCGTGGCTTAGCCGCCTTCAGTGAATTAGAAGGAAATCTGCTAAAGTTGCAATTCGATCTCACCACCTTCCGAGAAAAAAAGGTGGACGCAACCATTTCTCAGCCATTCATCCTGCATAAGAAAAGAAGAAAAATTGCTCTATGTCATGGCAAATTCGTTCTCATAACCCGAAATCATGCGATTTTTTTCAATGGAGATTATATTAAGTTCAAAGCCATCTTGAAACATCGAAGAGCATAACATCAAAGAACGACGTCCTCATCCATCAGACCACCACAGTCTCCTCAACTTATTAATGTGCAGGGTGAAAGAAGAAGTGTACCACTTCTAGTATTGATTCTCATGCATGGTAGAATGTATATGAACTGACCTGAACGAAACACTTCAAACCATTCTGACATATATACATAAATAGCTGTCATTTTTTGCATTACAAGGCATGTGTTTCCCGCTAGATTTCAAAAGCTTCCAGTGGAAAACTTTTACCTAGCTTTAGAAGGAAAATTGCGATATAGAGAAATAAAAATATTTGCTATTTCCTAAACTTTGCTCAAAACATTTTTCATACAATAAAAACAGGTCTCGGGTATCGATCAGTTAATGGAGAATTGAATGAAAGTTGCAAATCTTGAAGATTACGCAGTTAGCAAATATTGTAGTCAGGACTTCTTTCATCAACATTTCTATACACTTCCGATCGGTGGCGTATTGAGAAAAACGAAAACACATTAGGTGTAGTATGAAAAATAATACCTTTTGAAATATTGAACAAATAATTATCATTACTTTTAAAAGAAAATTATGCTACAGTAATGTTTAAAAAAATGGGATCGCATCAGGTAAAGATTTTTTTTTCTATCTGTTAATCATACATGACAATTTTAAAAAGAGGAAAAGAACCCTACTTTTCTTAATGCGGAAAGAGTTATGGAGTGAAGTGTTGCATTGATTACATTAAGGTATCCGCAACTTCATAGGACATTCAAGTAAGGGTTAATAATATTTTAGATTAAGAAAAATTCAAAATTTAAAGCTGAATTCAAAATTTCAAAACGAAACGTACTTTTTATTTTAAATTAATCAGAGACCGACTTCATGGTGCAGTGGGCGATCGGTTGACGAACATAATCCGTTATAGGACTATTATGTTCGCTATCCAAATTGATCGTCAACCGATCGTCGATTCACCATAGATTTTTTTGAGAAATCGATTCATTCATTCTAGAAATCTTTTTTTTTTTTTTTTTTTTTTTTTTTTTAGTATTTCATGTTTTAAAGTTCCTTTTGAGATATTTGAATAAATGAGGTAAATTCCTGAAACTTCTTAAATAAACTTTGTGTAAAAAGTGAATAGATTGGTCAAAATGAGAAACAGTATAAATGAATCTTATTGCCTATCAAACCTCCTACAGTAAATTAAAATAAAATTATTTTAATACAGTATAAATTTTCTCACTGGCCAAAAATAATATGTTGTTGTTCTCGTGTGCCAGCTATGCTGGCAAATTGGGGTGAGCTGATCCACTTTTCCAACTGAGCCGTATTTGGTGTGGAGTCCGACTTCTCTTCAATACACACACCTGCCATAGGGAACCGTTTACAAGGTAGGCAACAATTCACACCTCATTCACACACAAGGAAAGGACAAAGACAGGATAGAGAGAGAGAGAAAGTACATCTATGCCTGAACCGGGATTCGAACCCAGGACCTCCCTATCCGCAGACAGGCACGCTAACCACTAGACAAGTTGGCCGGCGCTAAAAATTAAATAAAAAGTACTTATAGCTTCAGAATTTGACTGATTATTTGCATATGTATTATTGCAAGCCTTTTCTTTAATGGAGTAAAAACATGCAAAAAATTAAAATTACGCGTATAATAATAGCATAATATTTAATATAAAAAAATTTAAAATTTAAATCGCATTGAACGATTTAAACTAACCATAAAGTAGATATTTTGAATTCTTCATTTTGCTTTTCCTTCTTTTTTATTGTCAACGTCTTCAATTTTGGAAGCAAAATCGCGAAAGTTTTGAAAATTTGAAAGTTAATTATTTAAAAATAAACTGATAATTGTCATGATTTTGTAAACTTTTACATAAAAAAAAATTTCAATTTAAAAATATTTCTTTATTATTGATGAAAATCGCGAATGGATTTTTTTTCTCATCACCGATGACACTCAGATACTCGATAGTGAACTTCGCCTTATTTGCTGCCACTCGATGAATGCGATTTGAAGCCAGGCAGTAAATGCATCCACAAGTCGGATTAGCGACATCTCAATACGATGTCGTAATTAAGTGTGCGTGTATCTGAGATAGAGAGAGAAAGAGAAGAGTTTTAATAAAAAATTAGAAGTTTATTTTTTATTGAGTCAAGCTACTTTATTTCATAATTATTGCGCATTGATAAAACATGATTTCTGAAAAAAATGTTTCATTTTAATTAGTTTTTTCGAAAGTGATATGTAAATGAAGTATTTTAAATTTACTTATTTCTAAATTAAAAATACTTTTAGTAATTATTTTGAATACAATTTCCTCCAAAATTAAAATTGACATGCACATTTTTTAAACGATCTTCTTCTTCTTTTTTTTTTTTAATTCTTATGATATATGTTTTTAACTGAAATATGCTTCTTTCAAATGCATGTTAGTTTTAATTTAAATATTTCGTTTGATAAGAATATGCTTCACTCAGATTTTAATTAAACTTTCCTTAATTTGAAAATTTTAATTTCCTTTCCTGCAAATTGCATTTGATCATTTAAAATTAGCATCCCATTAATTAAATTTTATTTTACTTAAAATTATGAATAGAACTTTAATAAAGAAAGGAGATTTGCTAAGCATTAGACAACTAAATCTAATTATTTTAATTCGGTTTCCCCATTACAGAAACCAGAATATTATTTTAAATGTAGCAGATGCTAAAAATGAAATTCATGGCTTCGTAAGGCTATAATTCACTGGCATCGATTAATACAAAAAATTATAAGTAATGATGCAATTATTTCACATGTATGTAAAATTCCGGTACAGGAATTTTAAAAATAATTTTAAATTATCCTAAAACAAATGATATTATTATTATTATTATTATTACATATATATATGTATGTATGTATATATATATATATATATTAACATAAAGTATATAAAAATATATATTAAAATAATGAATATACAATACTAAAAATATAATACAATAAAATATGAACTACAATACATTACAGGAAATCTAGACATATCAAAAGTAGCTAAAGAAAGATTTGCCAATATAAATAAGATAGAACATAAAAAATATTGAAACCAGAAGTATAAAATTGGAAAAATACTAAAATATACGATGCAAATGATAAAAAGATGATGTAAAATAAACACTCCTTCCTGAAGAGTGAGTTCATTTTCTTGAAAAGAGTGTTCTCATTTTGCATAGCTGGCCATCTCCCTCCTGATTTAGAAGATGGGGTCCCTGTGATTCCTTCTTATCGTTTGCTTCGTATTCATTTTAGTGTACTTACAATTTTATATTTCTGGTTTCAATATTTTTCATGTCATATATATATATATATATATATATATATATATATATATATATATATATATATATTTTTATTATTATATAATTTATTTATGTATTTGTGTTGGTATAGTTTAAATTATTTTTGAAATTTCACTACCTGAATTTTAAGAACGTTTTGTTAAAGGCAGAAGAGCTAAGTAAACTTTAGTGCATTATCATTCAGGCTATAAAGGGAAAACATTTGAAAATAATGAAAAACACGAGCGTCAACTTAATAGTTGCCATCGTCACTGACTATCGCAGGAAGTAAATACTCTGTCTTTGGTGTGGTGAACCAATGTGGAAAGCCAATTTCGGAAATGGGAAGTCAAATTCCTTAATTCAAGCGGAGAATTTCCGAAGAAAAGAAAATTTCTGAAACGTCTGATATAAGTTATTGGTTTATAAATATTGATAAGACAGTTGGGATTGTATTTTTCTCATTGGAAGTTCCTGGGTTCGAGCACAGCAAATGTTGTACAGCCAGAGAAGGGTGCTGCGCTTTTATCTTCTGTATTTATAGGAATCTCTATGGATATTTGAATTTTCCAAGTTTTCTCCCTTGCAACACAATACGCATAATACTGCTAACTTTCAATCAAAAACTACTTCCTTAAGTAAGCTTTGCATGGATTCTTTGGCATTTTGCTATCCTCTATGGAATGTCAACATATGCGGAATTTTTTCCTTTTTATGGATTTGGTTGGTGATACCGTGGTCATTTTATACTCACAAAGACTCATTTAAATACCTGTGATCTTTAATGAATTCGAAGTGAGAATCGAACCTCCTAACTGATGAATCAAAGGTCAGAGAGCTGCCATATTTCCATTAAAACGAGGAATGGAGCCTTGAATACTGAAGTAATAATAATGGAGATTAAAAGAGCGAATTTTAAAATTATCTTCTCTTAATATTATAAGAATAACTTAATTTCTTTCTATCTTATGATTTAAAATTTTCTTAAAATATCTACCTCATTGAAAATAAAGCATATTTTTATAAAAATAAATGGACCCTCTTCAAGTATCTCTAGAAAGGAAGCCTGAAAACTCCCAAGATACATAAATATTCATGCAGACGTCAAAAGTGTAAAATCCAACTCCCGATTTTAAAAAATGTGTGGTATCGGACCTGGGACCTTCCTCTCTGAAGAGTACTGTCTTATAACTTATACTGTCCATGATAAGCCCTGAGTGGAAGCTTAGGAGTTTTCTTCCGAGCTTAATCCTTGCGGTAATGGAATGCAGCCCGTTTCATTTTTAAAAAATTACTTCAACAAAGCCTTATTACATTTTCTTATATGTGATTAACATTTTTTTAGAGCCACTGCAAAGTTTAAAAATTAAAAATTCTACAATCGGTATATAAGATAACTTATAAATAGTGCTTTAAGTATTCCATTTATTTTCTTGACAATAAATATGCGCGTGAAGCCTATTTTCATTTTTCGCAATATCTCAAACAACATTGTTATTTTATATAAGTTTTGATTTTCATTGATGCGCAATTTGCTATTTTTTTTGTGAACTTAATATCATAATCCGTTTGATTAAAATTTATCTTTCTTGTATTTGTTTTGAAAACTAACTTGTAATCTTTGAAAATAATTCGATAAATATGTTTCTTTTTACAAGTGAAGCAATATTTGTTTTCCACAACTAAAAATCCTTTTTGATTCCCTTTAGGGATAAATCCCGTGCTCCGTTGAAGGAAATAGGGAAATTTTTCAGAGCGAGAGGGAAAAAGTCTTCCTTCATCGGTTGCCTTAGCGACGAACGTCACCGAAGATAAAGTGCTTTGTTCTGGGGGCGACGCCTTTGCGAAATTGAGGTTAATTGTGCAAACTCTCGTGTCTTTGCGGCAGATTCGCAGTAAGTTAACTCTTTCTGTCTCTTCCTTTGCTTTCCAATAACAGATTTTAAAATAGTAATGCGTACATGTCTTACAGGAGGTAGAGGGTACTTCAGCTCTGCTTTGGATTAATCCTTATTCCTATTAATCTCAGCCAGTCCAATTATTACAAATTAAAACTTATTTTATTTAAATTATTTTTGCATAACAGAAATTATAAACCATTTTTAAAAAATAAAATTTATTGGAAAAAGTATATGTAATGTTTTTTTTTTTACCCCTTACAATTCCTATTATTTATTATTTTTTATATCTTAGTCGCCCTTAATAGGTCCAGTGGCTCTTCACTGGTATGACGTGGAGACCTAGCTGCTGTCTCAGTGGTTGACATCGTCACTTGATCACAGTTCAAAACGGCTAGTATTTTTTATGTTTTTTAACATCACATCACGGGTAACTTACAGGACTTTTATATTCAATATAAGGAATTTTAAACATTTAGGAGGATTTTACATTGAGATCTGTATTAATGTATCACAAAAATAATAATAATAATAATAAATAAATAAATAAAATAAACACGGGAATTGTTTTAAGCATTTACTTTCACAGTCATGCATGCGGAAGGCAAAAACGCACAGTTTATCTCCAGTTGTTCACACGACTGGAATCGAACCCGATGTATTCGTTATGGAAAGCACTGACCAACAGTTGGTCAAATTAACCTCTATCAATTTTAATCAGCATAATTAATGTCCGAAAACTTGCAAATAACATTTGAGATAAATAGGAAAAAACAGCTGAAACAATAATTATTTCATCTCGTATCTTGCTGATGATGAAATAAAAAAAGAATATTTTTGGAGTATTATTTTTTAATTTGAATTAAACTCTAGTACAATTCAAATTAATTAGTTATACTGATGTTTTCTGAGATTCACAAAGTTTTTCCAAATTAAAAGTGTGTATTGCTTATGAAAGAGGTTAGACTAAAGCGCATACGGCAAATGTGGTCACTTACAACTAAGAACTCTTAGTAGGATTAATACCTACCCCCTGAAAAGAGAAGCTAATAACAATTAGTTGCTCTTTTTTCTAGGCGGGATGTTAAGTAATTACTTTCAAACTTGCGCCATGTGTTCTCCATGCGTCGATATAATTTTTTAATAATCTTCCCTCCATCATCTCGTTGTGCAGATTGTATCAATAAGTTCCCATTTTTACCCCTAGTCTCGCTGCATGCTATACCGTCTTGTAACAGACATTTCCTTATTTCCTATTTAGTGGGTGATCGGTTAGTTCGTACGGCAAACAAATCGGACAAAGAACACTTTCAAGAAAGATTTTTGTGTTCGGACAACGAACACATTTTCGGATAACGAACGAAAAGGAATTCTAACGAACATTTCTCGGAGCATGAAGGGTTGCCAAACCGAGCGGACGAAAAATTATTTTTCATCTCTCTTGAATTATGTTGCATGCCTATCAAACTTCAAAGTTCTATAATGGAATAAAAATTTCCATTTCTATACTGGAAAATTTTTTGCCAGTTGTATACTTATAGCCAAAGTAAATCACTAATTTCGAAACAGATTTCATTTGGAGCAACTCTCCCCCGCCCCTTCGTTCATTCGTTAAAAAAGTGGGAGGATGTCACAGCAATGGTCTTAGAATGGTTCGTAAACCATGCTGATATCAGAAAGATTAGGTATCTTTACTACAACAATGCCTTAAATCAATTCTAGAAAATCTTAAAAAGGAGAGAAAAGTAATCGACATTGGACATGTTCTTTAATGCATGATAAACAAAAACTAAAAAGGACAGATTAATAATCAAGACTGTGTGTGTGTATTATTTATTAAACAAATTTACTAAGAAATTATACATCCTTTCTTAAATTTAATGTTTAGGGTCTCAAGAAGGAAGGAGTCAAAGTCACAAAAATGTCTACGGAAACTCGATGAACAATTCGGATAGAAAACATTGTCTTGTTCGTTAACCAATCACCCATTATATATATATATATATATTTCAAATTAAAGTTTTATATTATATCTTGTATGTTAAAATAAATGTTTTCCTATAATAAATTGTTTTGACGCTTTTAGTGGATAGCCTACCTTCCAAAGTCCATTGAAAAGCGCTTTATTATCCACTAAATTGACTTCCAGCGGGAATTTTCAATGATAGTTCATTGTATTCACGTATCACTTGGAAAAAACCCCGGAAGACTCCCAATAACACACTTGAAATAACGCCCAGGCAGAAGAGCATCATCTTTCTCCCCTTGTTCAACAATGGCTATGATCAAACCCTGGACCTTATCCTAACGCTTGCTATACGCTAAGCCACGTTGACCCGTACAACATCTAGTATCCCATTGAATCTTTACTTAGAAATTCTATTGTAACTAATTGTAAAAAAAGATTTAAGAACTGGTGGACTATTGAGTTTGCCTTCTTGCTACCTCTAGTCTCCCTGTATGAATTAAGCATCATATCAATGCTGGAATCTTATAAAGAAGTCATATATTATTTATTTGCTGGAAATCATTTATTTGAATTGAATCTAATATAAGAGACATCGAAGCATACTTACAGAAAGCTTGATCAAGTGGCCAGCTCTCGACAGTGGAAGGTGGCTCATAAGTAAGCCCCAGAAGGCAACAATGCACGATCTCTTTTTATGGACAGTCCTTCCCGCATTAGGCGGTGTGGTCTGAAACAATAACATAAAATATTTGCATATTAGGATTTCCTCCACTCACTTATAGCAGACTAAGTAACTTTTCGATAGTATTCCCATCGAATATTGTAGAAGATTTTGACGATTTGTAATTCAGTGACATCATTTTTGAAGGGAAGAAATCTATGGTACCACCTTTCCTATACATTCAGATGATTTATCAGAATAAAACATATATTCAACTAGACAACATAGCCAAACATTAAATCACTTCCTGTTATATAGATTAAATCCTTTTCATTGTTTTCCAGGGGTTAACAAAAATAAAACACGAACCACGAAAACATATATATATAGCCTAAAAATCTTATTCATGATGTGACTTAAATAAGGCGCATTATACATATAAATACAATATGCGCGAAAATATAAAGTATTAAAATTAAAATATGAGCAAAATTACATTATCATCACGAGATTTTATTCTTCCTTAAAAAATAAACATACTCAATAAAGAGATACATACGCCCCATAATCATCGTGTTTTTATTTTCCACGGTATGCATTTGTACACGCGGGCTTAACCGGGACCTAAAGCTTCACTGCTACTTAACATCCATATCCGAGATGGGCTTCGAACCGACAAACAGCTGAACCGAAAGGCATAGGTATAATTTATTTGTCTGCCATCACTTGCTCCGTGTTTTCCCATTATTCTGGAGTTTTATATAAATATGAAAGCAAATCTATCACAATACAATGAAATGATAGAAAAGTGCGCCATGAAAAGGAATTGCGTCTTACTTTTACCAAATGTATTGTGTCAGGTACAGAAGGAATATTCTACAACCGTGTTAACATAAGTCCCACTAAACTAAGTGACAAAAAATATCCAGTTGAAAAACTTTTCATTTGCTTAGAATCATTTTAGGATGGTTTCCAGACAATAAGAAACAGCTTATTATTGTAAAATATGAAGGATCAATACAAATATATAAATTAAACCGAGTTGAGACAATCGATTCTAGCATCATCAGTTCATGTGTTCGATTCCCTCTTCGGATATTTATAATAGTTCGGAATCCGCTTTTAACTCCAGCTCTAATAAATTTTCACCTTGTCCCTTGGAAATAACAATCTGTACAACTACTCATATTTTCATAAAATTTTATTCTTAAAATTTTCACATCTGTGTTTAAATTTCGCATTTTAAAATTATGAATGTAATGTCACAATTATAATAGAATAAATATCTAATATCTTCAGTGAAAATCTCAAAGCCATGAACCGATATCCTCTATTTCCGTTTCTTATACGCAGAAAAAAATAGATATTAAAATTTCTAAAGATAAAAAAAAAATCAATTATGTAAAAAAAGAAGAAAAATACTGGTAGACATTATTAAGGAAAATTGATACTTTTTCTTCTAATTTTTCATTACTATTTTGTGTCTCGTGGCAGATGTTTTCTGTGATTTAAACTAACCCAACCTTACTAAAATATAATCCAGCATAAGAAAATGATAGAAGCAGCCAAAATAGCGACATCAAAAACAGCTACGATTTTCATATACCAAATGTGTTATGTCTGTCGGCGTGTTTTTTCTTTAGTCGCAACCGAGTCAATTAGTCATGTGAAACAAGAGTTCAGACTCCATTATGTGAGAGACGTAACAAAAACATCGAAATAAGGAAGGGCTCTTTGTCTAGAATTCATTAAAAAAAAAAATACATCCTACGCATAGATTACCAGATCTGTTAGCAAATATTATATTTTTTACTCCATTCATCATTTATCTGTCGTAGACATTATTTGATTTGTTGATGCCATTTATCTCCGTTGGTTCAAATTATGTTGATAACTTGCGCCATTTACCTCTTTTGTAGTAATGAGTTAGCTGTTATGATTGTCAATAATTCTTGTCTGTTTACGAGTGGTTATATAGCGTAATACAATTTAATTGAAGATAGCACAAAAAGTACTCTCAGGTGTAATCTGCATGGTAATCATCCTAAAATTAATGCACCTATAAATAGACTAGTAATATTTAAATAATAATTAAATAGATTTCTCTAATTATATGGGCGTGGGTGGGGTGGATGGTTCTTCCAACATAATACATAAGCTGATAATTTAAGTTTAGTTTTAAGTATTTGTATAATTTAAATATAATGAGAGAGAAAGAGAATCTGGAGATTTATTCAAGGATATGAATTTTCGACATAATTGTTGTACCATTTAAAACATCTCTGTTTAATTGAATTTCTATATAATTATGTTTTACTTTATTTATTGTTGTGAAACAGAGGGGACCCCAAAAAAGATTTTACCCTGGTTATCGAGATAAATCGGGCATTGGCTATTTATCCAAATCACTATTCTTCCTCGAAATCTACTAGATGCATATTTCCTATCGGAAGCGACCGCCAACCAGTTTTATGAATTGAACCAAAATCGAAATTAATTCAAGCTTGGTTTATAATTTGCTCAAGGGTTTAAAGCAAATTTTATATTCAGCGTTGCCACACACACACACATTCTCCTATCATAAATACAATTCCAACTTTTTTTCAGCTTGAATGTTCGAAGTAGCTTTCATTTCCCTCTTTGTTTCCCAGGAGATATCGCAAGCGATTCCTGATCACTCGCAGGGCCTCGGGGAGCGAAATAATGACGAGGGAGGATCGCTTCTTCACGCCTCAAGGCGAAAGCTGCACTCAAGATTCGACGGCAGTGTAACGCTTGGAATCTTCTCGCTCAGAAAAATCTTTTCTTCGGTTCGAAATGTTCCGTTGATAATGGGTCTTTCCCAATCCCACTGTGATTGCACTGCTTAAAACTGAGTTTTCCCCTACAATTCGAACAAAATCTAAGAACACGTTAGGGAAGAAATGTTCGCCCTACCCCTCGTTTCTTTCGTGTCTTGATGGTGTTGTTTAATTTTCCAAGTTAACTTATAAGACGCTGTGTGCTGTTAAATATCTGAATAAACTACTATTAAATTTCATGACATAAAGAATATCCGAGAACCGCATTTAATGACTGACCTATTGATTATGATTTTCGAAATACAAGGTCCCGTACTCGATCCCCCCCTACAATTGAAAAATGAGAGATGGATGTTAAGTTTCTTTCTTTGCGCATGCATCTTTGTCAGAATGGTTTGTTTGTTGTTCAACGATCAATATTGCGTACGTCGTTTAATTGGTCCACAACTTACTGCTTAAAGTTGATTCAAACGTGAGGTAAGATTCCGACGCACGAATTGTTTAATCGAAAGCTGATGTGCTAATTCACCATCTGCCTAGTGCTGGAGAATTTTCTGATTTATTCTGTGTCAATATTGCCTACCGTTAAAACTCTTTCAGGAAGCCAAATATGTTTCGGAGTTTATAATACAATGGTTGTTATGAAGATAATTACTTACAAGATACATTACGTTGGGAATGATTCATAAAATGCGTACTGTACAACTTAATGAGAAAAATGTTTCTTTCGTGTTTTTGTATTCTTCAAACGTCAGCTTTATTAAAGACAAAGCTTTTTAAGGCGATTCATGACTTTAAGAATTCTGTCGTTTACTGTTCTGTCTTAATTCAGGGGTTTACATAAAGAAAAAGGAAATATATTTTATTTTGTTTGCTTTGCTCCGGGAATTTTTTTTAAACCGTGAAACGTAAAGTAAATAAACGATTGCGTGAAATATTACAAAATGCACCCAGAAATGCAGGATTTATTTTAAAAAAATATTAAATACTTCTTTTTGGATTTTTTCCCCACTGTCATCTGATACCGTTTAAAGTTCTGAAGCCGAAAAGCCGAGCTGCCAACTGATTGGTCAGTCCTTAAGTTAAAATGTTTGTGATTTCTACTTTTCTATGGGACTAATTTTAGGAGTTTGGGATTCATCTAAAACCTTCATTATTCTGATCGAATTCCTTTAGAAGCCAAAAGTTACGGTGAAGAGTTTAACCTTAAGATAAATTTCGACATCTGTTTTGGAACCGAATTATATTCAACTATTCCTGTAATTAACAATCGTAAACTTTCATGATTTTTGGATATTTTATCTATTATATTCCATTTGTGGCCTGCCTCGAAGGCAGCTGCACAGGCCTTCGATGCTCCTGCTGCATCTTTGGAAGTATTTCAATGACCCAACTTTCTTGCAGCAGCTCACGAGGAAAGAAACTCGTGTTTGAAATTCGGACAGGAGTCTATGATAAGTTTTCTGTACTAAAAACAAACAACATTTTGTATTCTGTTACTATTTTCAACATTCTATTTTTGTGAAGCTGGGTTTTCTGCGGTGGCTACTTTGAAGACAAAATACTGATCTCAGCTAAGTATGGGAAAATAAATTGAGGGTGTCTGTTTCTAATATAAAACTTTGCTTTGAGAAATTTAGCTTAGCAAGACAGGCTTAAGGAATTATAAAATTTATCATAATTTAGCAAGTTTTAATTAATTTCTTAATCAAAACTCTCTAAATGAAGTAAAATAATAAGTTCTGATTAAGTAAATCGATAAGTTTCCCTTAAAATTAAGCATGTAGAAATATGAGTGTAATTGCTTGATAGTTGCTGGATAGAAAGATCGATTTGAATGAGACTGTTAGGTATTGAATCAAGCAATCACAGAACATTTCTAGGATCGCTACTAATTCTTATGAGCCTTAGTATTTAATCAAAGAGGGCAATGTTTTCGTTCATTAGGACAATAGTTTCGAAAAGCAGAAATGGTTGTTTGTTATGGGTCTCTTTCTGATTAGACAAGCCAGACCTCAGATGTGTGTATCAACAAGCAAGAGGGGGTGAAGTCAAGTTGGAGGCGTTTCCTATAGGTAGAAATCCAAAATATATCGATGAAAAGCTCCTTCAAATCGATTAAAAACACATAAGATTCTCTTTCTTCTTCTTCACTCTTGAGTGCAGTGCTTAAGTTTGTGACATTGAGCTTTATATTTTACATGAAAACATTTCGTTTTTCTTTACATATTGCGTTAACATAATCATCCCAGACGTGTGCATGTACCCCTATAGTATACACGAGGACCATAAATGTAAAGATGGTTTCATTATAAAATATGAGGAACGTAATATTAATCGAAAACAGTTCTGCTATATATATAAAGCTCTCTTCAGTTCTTTACCTAATCACCTCAATGGTTTAAAAATTCTCATGTCGTATTCCTCTGTCGCCATTTTATCGAGCCAAATGATTACAACATTTCCTACTTTTCATTTCCAAAACATATATTGCACAAAACTTCTTCCAACTTAGGTAAAACTGTGATGTTGGTGGACATGAAGTATGTTGCAAAATTTACTTCTTTTAGTCAATATTAGAGTTTTTCATGTTTTATTACTAAACACGCTGCTTCCTGAGTGCATAAGAACTCGTACATAAGAACACCAACTTAAAAATCATACATTCATAATGATGGTCAACTTATAAGTAGAAAGATTTCCTTAAGCAACAAAATAATTGGATTAAGACTCGCCATCATCTAAAACAGTCATATCCATACCTCATAAAGTGACGAGGTCCACACCCGTGTGTGCACCCTCCTATTTACTCTGACAGTATCAAACTTCACGCGTGCATAATAGTGTAATCATAGGTCACTGGTCTAAAAAAGAAAAGCTCTTCTATTTTAACCCCTTAACGATAACAGTTTTTAAAAAAACGGTCATAAAAGTACATGTTTTTTTTTTTGTTCAAGAAAGTTTGAATAGTGTTGAAATCTAGTGTAAAATAAACTAACAATCTCCAATTCCATTAAAAGTAAGTGTAGTACTGCCATCTGGTGTGTAAAATGAGAATATAAATATTTTCCTGGGTATAAAAAATTAACTGTTTTAATCTTTTGAGCCGTTGCTTCTATCCTAGAAATATAACATAGCTCGAGAAATAAAGGGCGAAAACTCACCTCATGATTTTGACGGAAATAGGATTAACCAGTCCCTTAAGACTGCCATCAGTTTAAAGGAAGTATTGGGATTTCAAGATCATCTAAAATGGCAACGAGTGGAGCTGGTGATAAAATATGTATCTATCATGGAACATAGTGGAGCCGCCCTATTGGTCAGCGCTTGACGTATGCGCCATATCCTCGCCACTGAATATCAATAAAGAAAAGAAAAATCGACATTTTTCATGATTATAAATATAATAATATGATATTTAATTTAATTCATGATATTCAAATGTGTTTATCGCAAAGTCAATAAGGTGAATAACACACCCAAAAATTTTTATTGAAATACGTTATTAATAATTAGCAAAAATACAAAATAAGCACTTAACTATCAGTAAAAATAGCTGTTTTAAAAATAGTAAGTAATTTAGATCCCTTTTATTTCGGTGTGTTCAATTTAAATGAAAATTATTCTTGCTATATTGTGTCCTCAATAAAAAAAAGTACTGTTTATCTTGAAAGACAGAGTAGGCGTGGTTTCGTCTCCTAGCTACTTCACCGGCCTTCATGATATTTCGCGGTTAGAACTACTTCTCTTATATTCCTTCCTCCATGGTATCTATTCTGAATTTTTACACTTAGAATCTTATCTTTTCTCAATGATTTAATAAATATTGTTTATACCTGCTTTTCTTTATAGTAAGAAAATTGACAATTTTGGTTAATGTTGTATATGATACGTACTTTTGCCATACTATGCCTTCACCGATTAATAAGTTAGCAAAAATAAAGAAAAGATTCCTGTTCCAAATCAGAAGTCACATTTCTCTGGTAACTCCCTTCCACTTAAAAACCCATCATCCATAGATGCCTTAATCCTCCCTAAATAAGCCCTGAACTTGCCATGGAGTCTCCTGTGTGGCCCTAATCGCATACTCAAAACAGCTCAGAATGTATCTTTACCATAATAAATATAATTTTATAAATGAAATAGTGTCTCGTAGCTATTATTTCTTCATTAATGCGTATATGTTATGGGGTCTAGTCCAAATATATTCTGCCAAACTGGTGGCAGAGCTATTAGCGATCCGTCTTAAGTTCAATGGAGGCTTGATTCTTATTTCAAGTCTTGATTCTTATTTCATAGGCTTGATTCTTATTTCAAGCATGGATGTTTGCAGTGGTTACGGAATTCAGTTAAACATTGTGGTCCTTATCAGATATATTTTCTGGAGAACTAGTACCTTACAGAAATAACGAAACTGAGTATATTGAATTGCAAATACAGTACTCCACCCTATAACATGACGCGTTAAAAGGAGGATTACTGTAAGAAAAAGCTTTCATATGACGCGATTTCATGTCCCTCACAAAACACGTGTTTTCCCGCATATATGACGCGTTGATTCCCCTCGTTATATTTTTGTACTGTGAAATTTATAACGATTTGTACAGTTCAGGATCCATTTCGCGTACACTGTCTCAATTGTGTTCTTATAAAATTGAATTATGTTATTCACCTTTGAACAATCCGCGAAAAAAGATGTCGCGGTGGAACGTTATTTCAGATAGCTCCTACAACGAATAAGCATGTAATAAAACTGTTTTTGGAATGATTTGATTTATTTGAAATGCACTGATTTTTAGTTTCATTTGTATTGGTTTTTTTTTTTATTTAAAATGTTCTTAAGTTGATTTCAATAAGGCGCACACATTTAGGGTTCATAACATAATTTTTTCTTAATATTCGATTTAAACCACCTTTAATGAGAAATGTTTAAAGTGAATCATTTGCGCATTACGAGTGCGTTTTACGAGAATGTTCTTATGCCGTGTTTTCCTATCACGCGGAACTAATATACCGTGTTTTATAGGAGGATTACTCTACTGAGCTTTGTGATTCATCTCAACCAATCTACATATCGATATATTAAATCGATGAAACACGATTGGTCCCTTTACGCTTTTACATTACACATATATGAACTTACTCAACCAAAAAATAGAATTGGAACCATTACAAAGATCCATCCTCAGTGGGAATCAAACGCATCAGCTGATAAGCTGAATGCCAAAGCTCCAATCCTTCAATTGTCAACTCATCTGAGAGAGTATACAGGGAATCCAAGGACAAAGTGAAAGGTATATTTATTGGTATGTTACAATTAATTTGACTATGACTTACAGTCTAAAGTGGGTTCCGGTACATTATTAACATATAATCTAAAAATAGGAATCGAACCTACTAGCAATTGAGTAGAAGACGAGACCACTAACGATTCGCCTGCCAGCTCACCTATAGATACGTCTTACGAGCAATAATTATATAGCGATAGTGAGCTGTCTTGCTATTTGTAAGATACTGGATTAGTCGCCTCGCTTCTCGTAAGTCCGGCGAAGTAAAGCATCTCATCAACGAGAGCAGTGATTGGGAGGGGGACCACATTCACCCTCACTGGTTTTCTGGAGCTCCGTGGGATGTGTCTACGTTGATTTATGACGTTCAATGTCCTTCTTCTAGTGTGGAAAAGTTGTGGAAAGCATCATTTTGAACCACACGACCGTGATTCAAAATGACGAGGTGCTTGGTGAGTGTTCCCAAACCCGTTAACCTGAAGCTACTGTCTGGGTCTCACCTGCAACATTATGTATGTATTTAAATAATGTATACATTTTGTGTAAAATATTGATAGATTCAATGACAGAAAATTCATTCATTTCTATTTAGCGCACAGGACATTGGAAACAAGTTCACTCTGTGAGATCTGCACATTCTTTTTCACATCAGCTATGGACTCCAGGGACCCGGAGTTAGTGGTTATCGACACAGACGGAGGCGGCGACGATGCCTTGGCGATGTTGCTTGCTCTCAGCGACAAAAAAGTCGTGCGCGTCCTCGCTATCACGTGTTGTTTCGGTAACACCAGCCTCGACAACGTCTGCCCTAATGTCATGCGGGTACTGAGCTTGTGTGGGGAAAAAGATGTAAGTATGCCGATCCCAAATCATTGTTAGTACTTGTAGAGTACTTCTAGTATTTTAATACTAGGACTAGTACATCTTTCAAAGGCTTTTTCAGTGACCACGCGCATCAGAAAGCTTAACAATAGTAAACTGTCCCCATCTTTCTCTCGGCAGTTCGATGAGATGTGCACCGCCAAATATGAACCCCTCATTTGCTAATGCGATTTACCAATCCCAACGGTATTACAGCGCGCGTCATAACACTACAGTAATTTTCTCTACAAGAGTCTGCGATCACACCGTAAAGCGCCTTTAGGCACACTCTGCTCGTGTGATATCCACAGACTCTCGATAAAGGCCATAGAATCGCTTTCATTGAAGGCTTCCTGCTCAATTTCTTTCAGTGATTCGTTCAGTTAGGGATTCATTTTGTAATAGCGAACCCATTTCGTTTTGCGAGTTCGACTCCCAATAGTTTAGAATAAATTGCTAATATTCAGGCATGAGTATTTGCAATTTATTTTAAACTATTGAACTCTATCTAATTAGCTTTCATTTCCAAAAAGTAATTGTGAAGGGATAAAAAATATCACACTCAAACCCAAAATCTTTAAGCACTTGTGACTAAGCGATTCTCGATCTAAGAATCGTGGTTTTTGCATAGAGAAGCATTAAGTAATGATACATAATTACTTAATTTTAAGGCAACAATAAGAAATTTTACAATTATTTGTTTACCGAAAATAGATTTTGAGAGCCTATTTCTTTAAGAATGAACGCTAAGCATATTTCCTGAAATATTTTTAGTTTTCATTGCAGAACACCGTAAATGCAACACGCTAAAGGAAGTATGCAAATAACACAAAATTTACAACATGCATTAGTGGAGGTCAGATATGCAAATGATTAGAATTTCAGCGCAGACGCACATCACACTTCAAAGCGATATTTAAGGATTGGAAATTTCGACGAGTTCAAGTTCGGGAATAGTATTTTTCTTGTAATTTTGGTCCAAGGGTTCTTTCTCAATCGCCTGATTGAGTTGCTTCTCTGGCCCGCTCGCTCTCCGGATCTTTCACCGATAGAAAACTTGCGGTTCATGGTTGCTCAATGATTGACCCAGATGACATCCCCAGCTGCCACACCAGATCAACTTTGGTAATGTGTGGAAGCTACTTGGTCTGCTGTACTAAAAGAACTTATCCAAAGTCTCTTTGAATCAATGCCGTGGCGTGTGGCAACGGTGATCTCCAACAAAGGAGGCTGATTTGAACAGGAGCTACACTTCACAGAAATCTATAAATTTAATTATTTGATACTTGGTCTACATGTTCTCTACGAAACAAATTTCGTTCCGATATTTCTGGTCTTTCTTGGTGTTGCAATTTGGGTGGCTAGCAGTATATGTTAACATCGTTATGTAAAATTTAAAAACTTCACGACAAAAATTTTACACCATCACATATTGCTGTTATTTACCATGCTGTAACATAAAATTAAATTTAGTTATTACTTTAACTAAGGTATTATAGTTTTACAGAAATAAATAACATTATTATTTCAGAATTACTTTAAGTTACCTAAAATTCTTGTGAACAGTTTCTTTTTCTGTGCCTTCCCCATGTTTAGCTGTGTTCAGTATTCAACGAAGTTGATTTTTCCAGATCCCAGTTCACAGAGGGTGCTGTGGACCTCTCATAAAGAAGAGCGAAAGGAAAAACTTAGTGTTCGGCATCGATGGTTTCTGTGACCGCGCGCATGAATTCTCCACAGGTGGTATGCAGGAATCCGACGTCCCTGCCTCTTTGGCACTCATTCAGCTCGCCAAGAAGTACCCCAAGCAGATCCACGTGGTGGCCATTGGACCTCTGACGAACGTCGCCTTGGCGCACAGAATAGATCCGGACTTTTCCAACTATCTCAAGTCGCTTGTATGCATGGGCGGCACATACAAAGGTAAAAACAAGAACACCGCATAGTGGATAGTGGCTGCAGATTGTTTGCAAAGTTTAACATCCACTGCGTTTCGGTCTAACTTTGTCCAGGTGGCAGGACGGCACTATTCGGAGAGAAAGGTATCGAGTTCTGTCCCCACCACTTTTGAGCAACGGAAGAGGGTTGATTGACTCCCTACTGCCCCTTTCAGCATACGAGGGCTAATTGGACAGGAGGGATTTTGTTCTTCTGATTGAAAATCTGTAGGGTCTGTGCTTAGGAAACTTCTATATTTCCGCATTTACCACCAATTATCTATGAAAAATCCTCCCGTAAGATCACAGCGGCATCGCAACTGCCTTTCACAGCAGAGTAAGAGTGTGAGATCGTCCATTACGCAGTGTCAAACCTAATGCGTATTTCCCAGCATTCATTCGGATTTCAAAGAGCTATTTGAAATGAAGTGAAGCCCACAATAACAAAATAATTAAAACTCTGGCTTTCAGCTTTATAATCCCATAGTTTGACATTTTTCTAGCTATTCGAAACCCAATTTAAGTCATAGTTTTCAATCGAGTTAGAGTTAGGGCTTAAGAATTTCACGAACGGATTTTTAATGAACACTAAGAAACTCAGTAACATAATAATAAATCTGCTAAAAAATTTGCCATTCGTGAAGATTTTCTTTGCATGATCTGAGTTATTTCATTAAATTTTTTACAATTTGCCCATTATCTGGAAAATGGATTTAGATAATATTCAGAAGAATATATCAATTCATCATCCGTGAAATAAGTTTACTGTCTTTTCTCCTTTATTTACAGTTAGAATTACTAAGCGTGTGTGTCTTACATAAAACAACCATAAATAATTTTAATCTGCAGAAATATGGTAAAAACGTTTTTATTAACCATAAAGTGGTTGTATCTTTTGTACCAGTTAAAACCACTATTAAGCCCACTTATTCCAGTTTTCATTGATTTAAATTTTACATGATGTTAGATAACGTTTCATTTACCTTACACCGAACTAACAGGGCGTAATACATACAATTTGTCGACAAATTTGCAGCCTGCCTACAAATCGAATTCTTCAAGCCGCTGCAAACAAGGCGAAGTTCACCATCGAAGGTCTGGGTGTCGTCGGCGATGATAAAAAAAATCCCTTCAGGATTTTTACACCTAATAAAGAAATATATTTTTTGATCATAACATTATTCTGTTTGTAAATGTTTTCAAAATCCATGAAAATTATCTGTTGTTTTGAATATTAATTTTCAAATCTTTAATGTTATTAATTCCAAAATTGTGTGACAATAGAAAGAAGATAAAAGCAAAATGAAAAGACAAAACAAACATCCACTTTTTGGTTAGTTTAAATCGGCAAATACGAATATTTTTTTTCTGCATTTATTTAATTTTATTGCTGTTATCCAATATAAGTAACTAAGGATGACTAACAAAATCTTACAGTTCAAATATATTTTAATGCAATTAATCATTTTTTTTAATTCCTTATTTTTTCCCCAGGAATTGGAAACGCGACAGAAACGGCCGAATTCAACTTCTACTGCGATCCTGAATCGGCGCACATTGTCGTCAGCGAACTCTCCTGTCCTATTGTACTAATACCTTGGGAATCCGTCCTAGAATATGGCATAGAATGGGTAATGCTCTTCCCAGTAATTTAATAAAAATAGTCAGTTGAAGTAAGAAACAAAATTAAAAGCCGCAATTCTAAGAATATTATTATTTTGTTATTTAATATATTCAAGCCAGATAACTTTTTATAAATAAACAGAATAAACTCTAAATAGTGATTCAAGTGATTTTTTTAATTTAAGCAATAAATAATAACTCGGTTAAATATTTATAATTCAAGTGAATATTTCAATTTAAATAAACAATCAAAAAATTAACAACAAATGAATTTAATCGCAATAATTAAATTTAAAATAAATCAAGAAAATTTTGTAAGAAGTAAAAAAAGTCATTTAAAAAGTTACAATTCAAGAGCTTTTTTAAATTTTTAACCGTAAATAATAACGCAATTAAAAATATACAATTCAAGAGCATCTTTCAATTTAGACAAACATTGACTCAAATAAAAAGTACAATTCAAGTGAATTTTGAAAGAGGTAAAGAAAAAGACATTTAAGAAGTTTCGATTCAAGTGCCTTTCTTAATTTAAACAGTAAACAATAAACTCGATTAAAAACAATGAATTCAAATGCATTAGACCATTTAAACTGATAGTAATTCAATTAAAAAGCATCATTCGCAAGTGAATTTTTCAATTTAACTAATAAGTAATGAATTAAAAACTGATCCTCGTTTTCAGCAAACGTATCAGAAATTGATTGCGCTGCAAACGGCAAAATCTACATTCATGGAGGCAATCAACAGGCTCTACGTGGAACGGTCGAAGAAGAAAGGCAACCGGAAATACTACGATGGCGACTTCCTGGCCGTTGCCACTCTGGTCGACCCCCACTGCATAGCAGACAGTATCGAAAGAGCGGTGGTGGTGGAATGTGGTGGAGCTCACACCAAAGGTCAAGCAATTCTTCTCCGGGAAGCTGCAGGTGAAGTTTCGACCAGGAAGAAGCTCCGAATAGTGACAGTTTTCGACGAAGACGTTATAAACAAACTGAGATTCCAAATGCTTAGATAGTTTTGTAAGCATTTTGCTCTTTTGTTTGGATTAACTTGATAATATAAATGTACGATATTTTTAACATTTAATGATAATATTTGTTGTACTCAACGACACCAACAGTTTTGTTAAAAATAAAAAATTAAATGTATAGTTAATCAATTAAAATCATAGTAAAGTTTGGAAAAAGATTGTTGATTGTTTACAAAAATTATATATAGTGGAAGCTCATTTTTACTAACTCGTAGGGACCGGTATATAAAATAGTTCTTAAAATCGATAGCTCGGAAAATAAGAGCTAATTCTTAAATATTTTTTTACCAAACTATTCACTCTTCAAAATTAAAAAATACAATAAGAAAGCATTTCGTATGTATCCTATAAAAAATACATGTTAAATAAATTCATATTAAAAAGAATTCTCCATGAAGAATTTAACTTTCTTTAATGTAGAAAATCAAAATTATGACAATTTTTGTTTCAAAACTACATTCTTGAAAGCATAAATTTCCACATTTTCTCATTCATTTAATCATCTAGCAATTTTTACATACAAATTACTGTTGAATCCATATTCAAAATGTCCTGATATGAAATAATAATGGAATTTTTTGTCAATCTATTCCTTTAGACTAAAACTGTTAGCCTTCTTGGCTGTTTACTGTCAGGATATTTTTTTATAAAAGCTTGCATATCAAAACGACAATTCACAAGTACTTTATGCCAAGAATGCCTCTTTCATAAGTCAGTTTTAAACAGGTTCATTTCTTGCAAGATATTTGCAATTGAAGTTACTCGATGTATGCTCTATAAAGATAATGGTTAATTTAGACGTGAAAAATTCCATTCCATTTCAACATCAGCAGTGCGATTTAGCTATACAAAATTCGAAAGATTTATAGCTCACACCATTATGCAATCAGCAGTTTTCATGATGGCATACTGACCACTGGGATTCAAAGCTTTGTGGGCTTTGACACCACTCGAACCTTACCATCAGCTCGTATAAACTGAAAACATGACTCATTTGACCAAGCCACAGTTTTCCTGTAGTCTCTAATTCCACAAGTGTGATCGAAGAGCCAAAAATAAGCACTGCTGATGTTGTGCATTTATTAGAAGCAATCTTCTTGTCTTAATCCATTGAATCTGAATTTTGCTGCATGTCCCTAATGGACAATTTTGTGGAGCACCTCCAACTGATTCTTGTGCATGCAATGTTGTTCGTCAATCCAGCTTGATAATTCTATGCACAAATCATGTCTTGATCATTCAGTGTGGGTGGACGGCTACAGCGTTGCCCATGGCTGGGAAGTTATGCTTGAAATTAGAAATTCACTGCACATTTCTTGACATTGTGGATCTCGCATCGTCGTATTCCCTATTCCCAAAATGAATTGTTCTATTCATCTAACTCCAACCATGAAGTGTGAAGTCTCTAATTCAGTCTTGTGGCCATCATTATGTCAGAAACCTTTAAACATATTAATCACTTGAATACAAATGAAGGACCTGCTAATGTACTGCCCTTTCACATGCATGATAATGCAGCCATCTGTATAGTTGCATATTGATATTCTATAACTTTAATCGCCTCAGAGTGAGTGTACGTACATGCATCATCACTGAATTTCGAAAACCATTAATGTGAACATTACTTGCAGATAAACAAAATTACTCAGTTAATCATATCGCAAGAGATAGAAAAATAAGTAAATATTTTAAAATGTATGACCCTTGGTAATATTTTTCAAATCACAGATTTTATCAACCAACTTATTGATAGTTTGAATACATTTACTTAATGCTTTAGATACTAACATTATGCTCATTTAAACATACACAGATTTTGCTATTTTTCCAACAAGTCTTATTTTTATTTTAACAAGTGCCAAATTGAAACAGGCACATAATTTAAGCATTTTATTGCAAATTGCTTAAAAATTATTTAAAGATGCTAAACAATTTTCTGCACTTTCATGGTTCAACTTAGTTACAAATTACCCAGGTAATCAGCGCAATAATCATGTTTCCCCCTTAACTTTGGAATATCTCCACATTTATGATAAAAAAAGATATGAGAAAAGTTGTGCATTAGAAAACAATCTGATTGTACAGCTCCTAATGTATTGAAATTTGTAAGTAAAAGGTTATCTTTAATAAATTAAATAATGAATTTAAAAAAGTAAAATACAAGGAGCAATTTAATATCAAACACAGATATGAGAATACATAAGTTTTGATTAGGGCACTTATTTTATACACAAATTCCAACACAAATAAATACATTGCAAAGCCAGAATCAGTGAGTTGTCACTGTCAGGGTATAATTGATTTATTGGTTGGTTGGTTTGTTGCTCAACGGTCATTTTTTGCACACGAGGACTAATTAGACTGGGACCTACCAGTGTACAATTGGTACTAGAATGCTACAATTTGAAACCTTTCTGACACATTACATAGCATTATAGTGTTGAATTGGTTTATTTATTGTTCATTTTTACATCCAGGGCTCATTAGACTGAGGCCTACAGTTTAGTAGATTCAAAACCACTCCAAACATCCAAGCTTGGAGAGGAAATCGAACCCACAAATTGTACAACGTTCAAAGCGCTAACCATTCTGTTGTTATGTTGGCCCAAAGTTAACAGTCACACAAATCTTTGCAGTGGGTACCTATATATCCCTAAAATTATGTACTGTCACATACATACACTGGTTTGCAAACTTAGAGAATTTTCACGTTTTGTCAATTATCTCCATTATTTAGTATTATCTTCATTATCTCAGTATTAATGGACTGATTTTGATGAAATTTAATGTGTTTTATCTACATTGATACATTGCAATACAAATAACCATGCAATAACTATAAAACATACACATTATTGTGTGTAATATTCAATGAAATACAAAGGTATACTAGAGAGGTTGCAGAACATAACAAGAAAATGAGTTAATAGGGGGTATGGCCCCCTCTCACAAATGTACATGCCTCACAGAGTGTTTTTATACTTGAAATAAGGTAGTTTATGATTTCCAGAGACAATTTGTCCCAATTGTTCAGCAACACATTTTTCAGGCCCTAGATGGTTCTTGGAGGGGGATTGCAATTGCTCTTCCAGAGCATTGCAGATATGTGCTGTAAGGTTGGAAATCTGCTAGATCATCCATCCGGCGTATATTTTCCCCTTCTAGAAATTCGTTGACCAGAAGAGCTTACTTGCCTTCATGTTATAAACCATTCAAATGAACTCTGCGTCATCTGCGCCACTACAATGACAAACAGGACTCCCAAGACTCATTCCTGTACCTCACAGCAGTCACACTGGCTCTTTAAAGACATGGAGGGGTATGCAGCCTTTCAACAGGATACCTGACCATACCATCAATCCTCAGCCGCCATAATGGTCGATTGGAAAGCAGATAATCAGTTCCTGGTTTTCTCCATAAGATTGTACATCAGGAATCTGGTTATGATGAATTGGGACTGATCAAAGAAGAGAACTATCACCTGTTGATTCAATGCTTTTTTGACAATATATGAGTTTCTGTTTTCTATTAAAACTGAATTTTAATGTTTGTGTGTGAGTTTAGTTTACACAGCATTTATTAAGCTTGTAAATATTTAATGGCATACTTTTTTTTTTTTCAAGTCTGATACAGATCTTATGGATGTGAATTTATTCTAATAAACTTAAGATGAAGATAATATATACTCAAACATTAAATATTTAAATTTAATTCCAAAATTTAAATGAATTGAGTACTTTTAGATATTATTAAATATTAAAATAATAAACATCATTACAGAAATAGAAGAATGATTGTGGAAAATTATCTTATTCATATAGTATTTTACAAAAATGCAAAATATACTAATAATTAAAGTTATGTTAAATATATATTTCCATAATAAATCTGTTTCATTATATGTATACTTAAAACAGTCAACAGCAAATACTCGTTTTTATGAACCTGTGATTTATGAACATTCACGATTTTATAAACATGTGAGTAGTCCCTAACATGTTCTCATAGATGCAATGATAATTCTATTAAACTATAGTTTTTAAATATCTTTTTATAAACTCCTTTTCTTATGCATTTTTTATTTGTTTCTATTTTACCACCTGATTTATTTATTTATTTAATGCTTGAGAAGTTTTTCTTGGAGAAACACGACTCCTTTAATTATGTATAGTTAACAGCACAACAACTATTGGAATTTTTTAGGCAATTGTTGTAAAATTTTCCACCAAATATAATTTCTATTTTACATCAAGTATCAGAATATAATCAACAACTTCAAGTGCAAATATCGTAAGGTATCTTTGTCACGAGAGATCTCAATCATGACTTCAAAAACAAGACTTACTGGTCCTCTCGATTTCATTTCAGAGCATTTTCTGAGTGGACTACAATGAAATATGCTTGTAAAAAATATCACTTCTTTAAATGATTGAGAACATAATGAAGCAGAATGAAAAGAATTTTCAGATATTAAATAAAAGGAAATTTATATAGTGTTGCGACAATCAGTAAAACAAGCAAATAAATGCCAAAGAAGATTGAGTAATTTTTTTTAGTCAAATAAATGAAAGCTTTCCTATATTGAAATAGGGGGAAAATATGCTTATTTAAAAATGTAGTTTTGAAATGGGAAAAAATTAATCATTGTTTGAGTTTTAAGAAGTATTTTTAAAAAGGCATTTCATTTTTCATATATTTCTTATATCATGTATACTAAATTTTTCTTAAGACTTTATTATTAAAAAAAGCAATTTGGTAAAAACAATTGTTTTAGGATCTAACCTATTTTCTTAATTTATACAAACTTTGGATTTTAAGAATTATTTTACCAGTCCTTACAAATTTGTAAAAATGAGATCTGTGACTGTTTCCATTATTAGCATATATATTTACTTTACAAACTATATAGCAGAACAGAAAATTAAGTGTGTGTAATTTTCAGCTTAATAATTCCATTTGCAAAAATACTTTTCTAATTAATAAAAAAAAAATTAAATCTATGTTTTTATTTAATTTTTACTTACAAACAGTAATAGCAAAAATTAAAATATAAACAAAGTATACAAAAAGAATAATATGAACTTCAAACAATAAATTTGGGCAGATGTTGGGATTCCCTATCATAATGATTAAAGCATATTTTATAACCTAAAGACTTCTATGTTTACAATGGCTTCTGGGTTATTGATATCTTAGATAATCACAATGTTGTATTTCAATGTTTCACTTTCCATATTCATTATTTTGCAATGACTCCAAAAGTTCTGAAAAGGTTTGTTCTATTTCTTTCAACTCTTCCAACTTCTTTTGCAATTCTAATTTTGCTAAAGTCTCATTCTGAAACAATAAAGATCATTATTTAATTTTATTCATTCAATGAAGTACATTAAGTTTAAAAATAATTTTATAAAAAAAGTTTTTAATTTTTCTAACATATTTATAGTATAACACTTTTGTAATAATTTCATCATTTATAATTTAAAATTTTCAATCCTAAATAGAAGAACAAAGAATAATATAAACAGCTTTTACACATTTCATGGACTTATTTTATCATTATTTATATAATATTTATGGATACAAATATCAAATTTATAAGTCAAAAAGAAACACTTTTTAAACTAATAATTTTCTTATATGTTAGTTGGTTAAAATTTCACATTATCTAACACAGAAAATTTTTAATCATGAATCCTTATTTTTGAGAAAATAGCTAGAATTTGAAAGTTTCCTCCCATAAAGAGTGGTTTAATTACTGGACAATTGTGAACATGAAACAAAGTTGGGTTCAATTTATAATTTCAATCATCAGTATAATTATTAAAAAAAATACGATAGTTTTACATTGCTTTATTATGTAATTTGCTACATACATGAGGACAATACAGAGAGAGGACAATATATGAGGTAATGTACATGAGGACAATATACATCATATAGAATTTCCACTCTTTTTATAAGGCCTTGATGACCAAGTTGGTTAAGATGTTTTTCTCATTATCAGCAGATAGTGAGTTTGAATGCAACCCAGACAAAGAGCTGTCATATTTGCAATATACTTTAAGTGAAATAATATCTTTTGGAGTGACAGGTTAGGGGGCTCTTTGCTCTAAATTATAAAGACCAACTAGGATTTGTTTGCATTATCAGAAGGTAATGAGTTCAAATTCCGACACAGGTTTTGAATCTTGATTCAGTAAAATATTTTGCAGGCTTGAGGCAAGGTCAGATTTCAACCTTTGGTGCTGTATGGCTTGGAAATTCTGAGGCTGCATCTTGAATCTAACATCATAAACTGTCAGTTTGAGAACACTTAAGTTTGTGGACCAAATCTGTTTGAATTGTGGAATAAGAAACATATTTTATAACCAGATGAGGTACTTTTAAAAAATATATTTCCTGATTCTTACATAAATTTTAGGATTTTATTTAAGACTAATAAAACCCTTTGTTGTTGTTTCTTATCCTATCTAGTTAGTCAATATGCTAAACTTAAATCCAAGAATTGATTTAAAAAAATGTCCAAAACAAGAAGAGGACTTTGAAACAAGTCCTCTTTTTAAAGTTCAAAGCCCAAAAGTAGATGATCAGAGAGTAATAAAGAGTATTACAATTTAATTTATACACACATTATGAGGAATCATAAGTCTGTATTATAAAAAATTTATAAAATAATAAAGTTTGATGGAAAAGTAGAGAATATATTAAATGTTGATAATAACAAGTGCATATAGTACACAATAAAAATAAAAGAAACTTACTGGAGGTAATGACTTGTAACTTTCTAAATGCTTTAAATTTTCTTTATACTGTTTTTCTAGTGCTTTAACTACCTACAATTATTAAACAAAAATTAATTTACAATTTAACGTAGTAAATCATGTTATACAAAAAATTATTTTTTTCATATTTATATGAAAACAAAGTAGTTCATTCACACACAAGCATACATTCCAAAATAGTTTTTAGAATGGCAATACTATAGTAAACAGATCTGAAGACCTGTATGGGACACATATAAACTAACATCAGAAATAAAGAATCTCATTTTAAACGTCACATACTAACTTTGATAATACTATTTATAACATTAAAATGAAGTTAAATCAAACTTACCTCTGATTTTTTGACTAAAGTATTATGCCTTATGGAAGAATCATATCCACTATGATCTAAGTATTTCTAAAAAAAAATATGCACATAATGAATACTTTGAAATTGTTTCCACATTTTAAACTTTATATGATTACAATTGTATTTACATACTTGTGCTTAAAAATAATGTAACTAATTTTTTATTTATTCCTGAAAAGCAATAATTTACAAAATAATTATTCTTTTAATGAGAACCTAAAAATGAAATTTAAAAATAAATAGCACAGTAAAAAAAAAAAAAAAAAATCAAATATTTAAGTTTACAAATTTTTTATTTATTTACATCAGTGAAATAAATCTAATTCACTTATTAACTTACCTACTGTAACTAAAACTTTATGATGTAAAATCAATTTTTAGAAAAAGAGATAAATATAATATATTCTTTCTGATAAAAAATTATTAAAATAAATCCATATATCATACTGTAGGCAAAAATTTTAGGTCTGATAAATTTACTTATTTTATCTCGTAAAACTTACTTGAGTCATCATTTTTCTTTAGCCATGAATATTAAAAAAAATATTTTTAAAAAGAAAGATACACTACAAATTTGACATTTCTCAAGGTTTTAAGCATCTCCCCCCCCCCCCATTTTCTTATTTGATCCACATAACTATCATTTTCTATAAAGCTCTGCTATTTTAATAAACATTATTAATGACCATAAATTTTAGGACAAAAATTGGGCCACATCCTATAAGCCAGTATGGGTGCCAAATGCATCAAACCTACAGATTATTGTGCTATACTGGATTCCTGCCTTTTTATGGAGTAACCTAAAGTGTGTGTGTCCAATTTATTTGGAGTTACAGTAAGCCTTGAAGCTTTTGCTGTTTAGTTTTGTTAAATTTATGATTGAAATACTTGTTTGAAATAGCAATATGGAAAAAAAATATTTTCGAAGCAAATAAAATTTGAATTTGTGTATTTGTCTGTAGCTAGTAATGATGGTAATAAACTGAATTTGTGAGATTTTAAGTTTTAATTTTTTTAATTCTTCTGTGAATGATTAGGTAAGCACTTTTATTTTATGTGTTATTTAATTTAAATACATTTAAGTTTATTGTGAATTAAAATTCTTAATAATTAGAAACTGAATTTTCACAAAAATATACTTTATTTATGGCATTGATTTAGTTTTATTTTCCACTACTATATTGTTATAAAATAGATCTTTTTTTTTTTTTTTTTAATTTATAAGTTGCATGCTATAGCCCAATTAATATGAAACTCAAATTTTGACAGAAATATATATTACTTATGCAACTGATTTAGCTTTATTGCCAGGTTGTTTTCCTGTGCTAGCAGAAATAAAATTCTAGGATTTGAAATTGAAAACAAAGTCAGATTGCAATATTTAAAGTTTCAGATTAAGCGCAATCTGAATCATGAAAACTAGATGTTATATAAAGTGATATGATTTAAGTTGGGAAGATAATTATTCTGCACTTTGTACAATAATTGGAAGAACCAAATCTGTAGCAGCTCATAGGATTATACCCTAAAATAAAAACTATTTTTAAAAATACTATTTCAGTTTTTCTAGCCTCAAATATAAGAAAATGCTATATTAAACATTCAATCTCCCAAAGGTTTAAGATTAAAAGATAAGATATCACAAAGATTTATTTATCTATTTACTAATTATCCCTTTCTATACGATTTTATCTTTTAAACAATTTCATTATATATCAGATTTTAAATTATAAGTCATAGAATTGCAATAACAATAAATCTTTGATACTTTTTGATTATCTAGTGTAAGTTTGGGTGTAAATTGTAACTAGATTAATGGAAAATAAAGTAATGTTTAGCCAAGTTGAGCTTAAAATTAAAAATTTTTTTCCCCTAAAACTGACTAAACTGACTTTACAAACTGAAACCTTAAGTAATTTAGCAAAGAATTTATTAGGAAACAATATATTTCAAGATTAAATCCTCTTAGAACTTAATATTTTTTAATTTATTAAACTGAAAATTTAAATGATAAATAATATTTAAAAAAAAGGCTAACTATAATAATTTTATAAATTCTTATTTTATAGATTCATGGTCAATGGGATTAACCAAATATATAGTAACAATAGATTTCAAAGAAATTTGTCTAAATATTTATGTTACATAAATATAGATCAATTTATCTTAATTCAGAGATATATTTTATTTAATTTTTTATAAGTAATTATAAATTACTAGCAATCTTAGTTTTTCCACAAAAGTAAATTCGAGAAAAGCAATTTAAGCATAATTATACAAATATAAGAATTATGCATATATAATAGGATACTATTACAAATGGAGAAAATCTGATTATACATGGAAAAAATTAAGATGAGTTTAATAAAATACTCATTTTTTAATTACTATAAAAAGATTTTAGACATTTCTTTATACAATTTTGTAAATATATTTAGCAGAGCAATGATGAAAATTAATGTTAGGAGATATGAAGAAATTAAAATAATTTCTTTATTAATTTTACACCTCTCCTCCTTACACAAAAGATAAATTACCTCCATTTTTTTATATAAACGTTCATAATCTTGTTGCTTTACTTTCATAAATGAAAGTGATTTAGATAACTTCTCTCCTTTACATTCTTGAATTTTAACAGTTTCTTCAAGTGCTTCTAAATTTCTGGAAAAAAAAAAAGAAAAACCCTGTTAAAAAATTTTCAGTCAGTTCACTGTTACAATAAAATAAATATTTGTAACCTAAGTTGTGACACATTTCTGAGAAAAATTGAGAAATAATTTTTTATGAAAACCATGCAACTAAATACTGAGTTATTTATCCAGACTTAAAGGCAATAAGATATACAAAATAAAAAGAGAAGGTTATAAGGATTTTTATCAATGTGACTAAACCTAATCATCTTTTACATGATAGCAGCAAAGAATGTTCAGATGAAAAGTTTCACATTTTTTAACTTTATGTTTAATAGGCATTGAATCACAAATTGGATAACACAAACAACAAGATATTGAAAACTGGTACATGATTTTCTTAAAGGTTTAAAAAGATAATTTTGAAGAAACCAGCATTTAATGAAAAATATTAATGGAAAGGAATCAAAATTAATATACATCAAAAACATTTTATATCCTTCTGTAGAAAATCCATTTTAAATTTAATTATTTTAAAAAACGCACATAATTTTCATAAGTTTGAGATTTGGTCAAGTAGTGTCTATCACTTTGCAATTAGTACATCTGCCAAGTGATAGACTAAATTTGAATTCAATTCTTTAGTGCTACCACTACAGAATGAATTCAGATTCAAAATTTACAGATTTAATGTAAATATATATAAAGTTATATATAGTTAATATATATATATATATATATTGTTGAAATATTTATAAAATATATAATACGTTGTATATAGCTTTGATTTATTTGGTTGTCATAGCTTTGACTACAAGAGTTTCTGCCAAACATGCAAATTACAAGTGTGTGTCTATAAAAAGAAACACTGAACAAATGTGATTATTATTTAACAATAACTATTTCATAGGATATAGAAATACAGCAATTTTTCTAAAACCAATGAAATCCAGTTCAAAAGTATCAATAATTTTTGTACTTTATTATGTAATGAACTTTACTTAATAAGTTCTCAGAATTCAGGTATAATTTGAGTATTTTTGATAAGTGAAAATGCAAGAAGAAATCATCTGTGGTTAAAGTAACATGATGAGCCCTTCATGAATGTAATAAATTGATAACTTCACTTTTAAATATATTCAGCTGATGAAAAGAATTATATGTAGTATATATCTCAGGAAGCTATTTCTTTTCAGTTTGGAAATAAGCATCTATCAATACTTGATAAAAGTTTCATGAATATTCTTTCTAACAATATATTTTTAGATTGAAAATCACAATCATAGTCTTGTAATACATACAATTTCAAATTGTTAATGATGTTAACAAATATCAAAATCAATTGCAGTTAGAGAATATGCATTTTGGTTTTGTTTTCATTTTCAACACAATTTTTAAAACATGATAAAATGCATTAAGATTGCTATGCTACTGAACATAGAAATAAGGTAATTATATATCATTATGCCGGAAGCACAGCCTGCAGTATATTATTTTGCACACACTATGTAACATCATCTTGCACACAGCATCAAGAGAGTAAATCTTTTATTCTAGAAATATCTTTAAAAAATGAAATATCATTAATTCTAAAGTAAAATCACATAGTAAAAAAGCTTAATATTTATCAAACTCAAATGAACAGAAGTTATATTAGAAAGAGTATATAAAGCAGCTCTGCATTAGAGATTTAATAAAATATATGTGTACTCACACAAATAAATACATATTCAATTAACCAAAAAACAATAGCAAAGCATGATATTTTTCCTTACATGTACACATTACAAACTAGAATAAATACAGTTTATCATTTAAGAAAAATTTAATTAATTCATTACTATAATTGCATTGTTAAATTCAATGTTCTATTCATATCACTAAATCGAAATATATATGAACTATAATGAAAAGTGAAACCATCAATAAAATTATTGAAAAAATATACTTTTTTCTCAGAAATATTTTCATGGGGTTATTTAGTCAAACTTATTAATCATGGTAAATAACTATGAGAATTAGATTGAAAAAAAATATATATTAAATATTCGCTTATCAAAAATATGAAGGCAAACTCAGAATAAGGTTTACATTTATTATAATGAAAATGATTTGCTTAGAACAATACATTAATATCATAGCTATTAAACCAATCCTGATTACCTTCCTATCACTCTATTTTGTTTCTGAATGTTAGCAAGTTTTTTGCTCAGAGATGATAATGTGTGACAATCAACATACATTTGTTCTCGGCATTTCAGCTGCTTATCTTTCACATCACAGATAGCCATAAGAAAACTAAAATAAGATGATGAATTCAGTAATTTTATATAAGTTAGAAAATTTTGTTTAAGACCTGAATAATAATGATCAATATTTCAAAATTCAGAAGTTAAGAATAAAAGACAATGATTAACAGCTTTTTGTTAAAATTCATTTTATTTTTCAGTTTAATATATAGTGCAGTTTTACAAACATGCTATACATGTAAATAAAACCAGTTATATCTGTTACTTTTATTTGTATCTTTAGAAGGAATTAAAAGCTTTTGTACACTTAAATTTATAATCTAAAAAACTGTTTGAAATCATTTTTGAAATGTTTCTAGTAATAGGATAATTTATAAATAATAATGCATTTAGTGCATTGAATATAGCAATGCAATATGCATTAAATAAAAGTAGAAATTTGATTTAAAATGAAATTTGAATTTTTTCATTATTAAGCCTGCAAGGATTTTGCTAGATACTGATTCTGTTCATGTATAATAATAAAAACAGAGCATATATAGAGAGGAATATCAAGCACCCACATTGAGAGGTCTGCATACAGAAACTGCAGAGTAGCAATGATTGCTCTCTGTATTAGTTGTCTGATGCTCTGCAGTCAATTTTTGCTCTTTAAGGCTCATTGTATATGAATCTATAACTTAAAATGGTTTGAGTCATTACAAACATCTATGCTTAAGGCAGTGATTTCTAACCTTTTTGTACCGGCGCTCCCCTTTTAAATAAAAAAATTGTTGCGTCCCGTTAATTTATATAAAAATCAAATTTCATAAATACTCAACTGATATAATAATTTATTTAATGGGCTACAAAATAATATACAATATAATGTAAAAATATAATATATTTATTATAAGAAATATAATAAAACAAAAAAAAGAATAAATAATTAATACTACTACAACATTAAAATTTAATGCAACGGTTGAGCTTGTTTTTAAGCACAAATTTTCTCAAACCGTGGTATTATTGAAGAAATCGCGGTTCTCAGTTCCTTTTCAATCATTAAGCGAGATCAATACTTTGTTTTTAAAACAGCAACTGTAGAAAAACCAGCTTCACATAGGTAAGATGTTACAAATGGTAATAAAATTTCTAAAGCTTTGTTTGTCAAAGTAGCAAAATCGTCCTTTATTATAGCCAAAACGCAGCAATATTATTTTCATCTCGAAACATCTGCTTTAATATGCAATTATCATTTCCTGCTCTGCTTTCGTAAGGCCAAAATCATCATATTTTTCTATCAACAATGGGTTTCTGATTCATTCATATTTGGACATGTCAAGATCTTTACAGTACAACAAGAATTGCTTCCATAGACAAATGATTATTAATAAGAACTTTACTTTCTTCTATTTCATCAGCAAGATATTGACTATTCGACTTTTTTGGTTCGTATTCGAAAATGATACTTTGGAAACAGCTGCATGCCCTTCTTGCAACTGTCTTGTGCCCCCCTGGAAGAGCGCATCCCACAGGTTGGAAACCACTGGCTTAAGGTGTGGAAATCAAACTCACAAAATATTGAACCAAAAGCCAGCTAACAGCTCATTAGCCACTGAGATCAAACTTGAGATCTTTTACTCTGAAAAGGATAGTGCGGCGAGCCCTAATATATCAAATTAACTTCGGTATAAGATTACTTTTGTACCGAAATAAGTTTGCAACTAAACCTTACATCACACACACAAACCTGATTATTATGCTATTGATGTAATGAGTATGAATCATAAAAAAGGTTAAAGGAAAAAGTAGCATCAAATAACTACTTACCCTAATAGGACTAAACTTCACAAAGATTAGTTTCAAAGCAGCAGACAAAAGTAGATATGTATTTATTAACAAAAATGCATTATGAAATGTAAATAACACAACATACAAAACTATATTCAACAACATTTCAACAGCTTGATATAAAAGGTGTTGATATGATGGTAATGTAGAATTTGTCTCATTCATTTTTACAATTTTTTTAATCTCCATTGTCAAAGATCAAAATAGCAATGATTCTTTCAATGTTTAATATAATCAATATTTTAAATTTTTGCATATTTTTCTATATTAATAGGATAAAATTAATTTAACTGAATATAGACATTTATGTAAAGGAAATTTTATATTTCAATTTCTTTTAGATACAAGTAGAAAGAATATTTTCCAGAATAAAAAGAATTACAAATAATTATATATTTTTTTATATTGTAATACAAACAAAAATGTTTTCTTATGATATCAAATTGACTTTAATATATTTCTATTAAAAATAAGTTTTATTTATTGATGTCATTAATATTAATACTGTAAAATAAAAAAAATTAAGATTTTTCAATTTATATTTTAGTTAGTAATTTAATTTATTAGCACTTTAAAAGCTACATAAACTAGACATTAAATAAAGTTAAAAATAAAAAGTTAAAATGTTTAGAAAATCATAGAATAGATATTAATGAGATAATAATTTGAACTGAAAAGTAAACACAAAGCTTATTAAAATTTTCATAAACAAAAACTTATTTAATATACCAGAAATATTGAAGACCTTTTTAAAAGAAAATAAATTTATCAGCAGGATAAAAAAAATTATAAAACTATGTTAAAAATTAACAAATTAAAGTCAAATGGCAATTTTCAATTTTTTAAAATTTATAATTAAGAATATATTTATTTGGACAGAAGGACATGCAAGAATAAATTACCTACATGATAAGCACAGTAAAACTTCTATATATATAACTATGCAAAGAACAAATTTTGCTTTACAGCGCTCTTGCATTATTATAAATATATTATCAAATTATAAGTATGCACCAAGAAAATTTTAAAAAAATTAACTGGTTTAGGTTTAGAGTGAAGGTTTGTTTAAGAAAGATATTCTTATAATCAGGTTAATCTTTCACCTTAATAATTTTTGATTAGGTTGGTATAGGTGAATTTTATACCAACCTTAAAAGATTAGTTGTAGTAGCTAATAGCAGCTGAAGAACATAAAATAATTTGTCACAATGTCCTCCAAGTGAAATGATAGCTCTGAAGATGGCAGCCCAATATTGAAGATCTTTTGGTTGATCCCTGTTTCTAAATTGAAAGGATCCACTTACTTTTGAAGCTACAATGGTGCATTATATAAGATGTGGAAGCTTAGATTAGAGCATCATTACGAGAAGGTAGTGACTTAGATCATGACTTAACATCTTTTTCACTAAAGGCTGCACAGTTCTGATCCAACTTTATCATTAAAGGCATTGGGAATCAGCCAAACAGCTCTCTGTTGCAATGTGTAAGTGAAACCTATGGAAGAAGCAGGTTAAATCAGAGGATTTTCTGCTTGGACACTGTTTCCAAATTATGAAGACACCCTCATGTTGAGACCACAATGGCACATCCACTAGGTAACCATTTTTAAGGTTTGCTTCCAGTAGCTTCAGTCACTTCTTTGATTGCTACTTATGAGATGTGTGGGTACTTAAAGGTTCCAAGCAGGAACTGCAAAAATTGCATCATAAAACAAAACTCAAAATTTACAATAAATTCTATTAAAATATTAGAAGGTAGTTCCCTGTTTATATTTAAGACTTAAAAAATTGTTTTGCAATCAGAATCATGATTTTTATAATTACAGTAAATTTTCAAAACAAGATTTGAAGTAATTTTACTTTAAAATTACTGAAAAAAGAGTATTTTTTTCCATCATGAATTAAATCTGATGTTTCATTAATTCATTTTTGTTAATATTTGATTTTAATATTGTCATGCTACTGTTTGGGTTTTTATCGCAAAAATGTTACATAAAATTATTTTGCAATACATGTTCATGCGACTGATTTGATTGCTTAGCTTGACTTTTAATTTGGTGCACTATACTGAGGATTTTTTCCAGATTTGTAAGCTTAGCATAGACATATTTTATTTGATTGATTTGATCATAAAAAAGAAAATATTCTGAGGGTCCGATAATATACTCCATTCTCTTTTAATTCTTAAAACTATGATATTTCTTTTAACGGAAAATAAATATTTAGGTATAGAGTAAGCTATTTTTTTGCAATTTTAAGAAAAATGCTGAATATTGATGGCTTTAATGGTAAATAAGTTTAATTATATATAGCTTAATTAATTATATTAGAAGAAATCTCAGATAGTTATTACAAATAAAATAATGCAAAATGGAAAACAGCCCATATGAAACACAGGCAAGTGAAAAATTGGCAATAACTTTTGCTTCCATCAGACATGGCCAACAGCGTTAAGGGGTTAAATCATAACAGTTAACTCTTGATCAATTTCAAACATACTATATAAATCAAAGCATCAAAACACCTCAATCATTTCAATCAAAAGCATTCAAAGATATTATTTAAATCAAAGCATTGGCACACATGCGTAATGAGTTTATGCAATTAGTAAAATTACTTTGTCAAATCAGGCTCAGCAAGACTCATCTTGGCTCCCAAAGATGCGATTTTTTCAACAAATTCTTCTGCTTCCTCATTTAAAGTCACATTTTCACTTTCAATGAGTTTTTTCATTTCTTCAGCTAGAAAAAAAAACACTAAAAATAAATTTAGGATTTATGAAATTTTATTTCTTTGACATTTTATTTCCTTTGGTTATTCTATTGGAATAATATATTCCTTTTAAAAATAAATTTAATTTTATTCCAGTTTTAGAATTTTCTATCTATTCATTTATCAAAAAATAAGCAAACTGGTGCTTGAATGAATAATTAATAAGCAGAAAATAATAAAATTTATATTTATGCTATACATGTTTATTATGAGATCTTATAGATACAGTGCAAATTTGTAGCTTTCAAATCTTATATTAACTAATGCTAGAGTAAATAAATTTTACACCTAAGACTAAAGAACTGTGCAGCAGATTAAATGCACCAAGCGGGCAATAAAATGCGGCAAACAGGCTTAACAGTTTAGAATGCGTTTGCATGGCTTGATTTTCATTTTATGACACAAGATGATCATATGACATGTGCAAAATTGTTTCATGTGCAACCCTTGCAAAATTTAATTAATTTTATTTGGTTACATCTTAAGCATTTGTTAAGTTAATATTCTGATTATTGGACTTAGAATTTTTTGAAGTTATAATATTTGGAAGTTTTAAAAATATACTGTTAGGAATTTTTAAAATATTGTTTAAATTTTTTTGAAAGGTATATATTGTTTGAAATTTTTTAAATTTATATTATTTCGAATTTTTGTTTGATTGGCCACATTAAAAGATTTATGCAGGGCACTAATCATGAACATGGTCAATTTGATAGGTATCTTGTGGTGTATGTATGGCAAAGAAATTGAAAAGAAAACGTGGTAGAATTTTTCTTTGAAATAATAAGAACTGTTTATTCTCCGACTGGTAGCGACAATTGTCAAACAATCAATGATGAGTTATTTTGTTTTCCTTTAAAATTGTTGTTGCTTAAAATATTTTATATATATATGTGTGTGTGTGTGTATGTATATATTCAGTGTGGTAACATTAATTAATTGGAAACTAGTTTTTATAAAAATGTATGTTTGCATAAGTAAATGCATCTTTAAGTAAAGTTTATTGCATGTTTCATTTCAGTGTTCAAATAAGTTGTATTGAAATTTTTTTAAAGGGGTGTCATTGCCAGATTAATTACAATTCCCGTTTTAATAGAAAATGCAATTTGTTCAAGTTAGAAATTTAAAATGTCATATAGCTTTATGCTATATGACATTTTAAATCCTTTCTAACCCCTTAAAATGTCATATAGCTTTATGGCCTGGTTGTCACGGGAGTAGGCAGAACTACAGTGAAGTTAAGATGGACACCATTGCCCATTTAATTAAAATTTGAGTTTTAATAAAAATACAATTTGTTTACATAACAGATTTAGCTTTATTATGCCCTCACAAAATCCTATTCTGTAACCTCAAAGTGGTGTGAGGATTTACACAGGTAGAGTGATGTACGCCTGGAACCAAAACTGGGTTTAGGTTCCTGGTAGGGTCATCCATGGCGAGAAGGCTGTGCTAATACAGAAAGATAACCCAATCTAAGCTGTTAGGCTCTGTGCTGATGGATGAATGGTGTTAGGGTTATGGTGTCACTAACAAGCCCCCCGAGGAACCAGGCAAAAACTCATTGTACATTTGCCTTCCACCTTTACAGCGAGGCTATATAGGTGCTGACCTTATATTTCCTCCCAGTTACCAGGTTAATCTATGGATGACGAAAATAAAAAGTCCAAATGATAAAAAAGGATTGCATGTACCTCCTGGTGTTATCCAATCAGCCTGTGTTCCAAAAGAACAGAATCCCTGCACAAAGGAGAGCACTAATAATCTTACTGCTGGAGGAAGTGGAGTTGCCACAAGGCACCACAGTTAGAGAACCAGTTCTCATAAAAACACAAAGATGCTGTATAAGACATCGTAATAAGGCAAAGGAGCAGTTGGAGATGGCACAGAAGCTGGGATACACCAAAAGACTTAGATCTGAGACATCAGCCCCTTCTCCCAGTAGCAATGTGACCAAGAAGCCCAGAGAGGACCATCAACCTGGGACTTTTGCTCAGGCTGTTACATGCCATAAAATAGCCATTGTAAAGGATCAACTCCCAACCATCAAACTCAACAAGGAGGATATTGACTTCATACAGCTGGAGATTCTTACCAGGACAGATGAGATCCTTATAGGAAGCCTAATGTTCATTGCTTCAACTTAGTATCTGGGATACTGGTTCTGCTTTATAATCTTAAAACTGTGGAATGGATTAAAAAATCCTTCCATTGTCTTTGTCTATTTGGTGGTGAGAGACTCAGAGTTTTGGATCCCTGTGATTTTCCTAAACTGGTAAAGGTGGCCTTCAAGATGAAGGACACTCATATCAAGGATCCTGTTGTCCTTCTGAAACAACTTAATAGACTCAACCTGAAATTGAAGACATTAGAATGGCATGCTCTGCAAAAATCTGTAGACACATTCTATTAGATGGATTTTCAAGGTTGATATTGAAGCCTCAGAAGCCATTAAACAGGAAAATTATATTGCCTATACTGGTTTGGATTGGGGGATTTCTCCAGGATCCAAAACAGAAAGTCAGAACATTGAAGAGATGGAAGTAGAGCAAAAAGATTCAACTTTCTCTTTAATAAGTAAATCCCCTCCTATTTCTAGTAAGGAAAGTGAATTACCTAACATTGAAGAACTGGGTTTATATTCTGGTTCTGATATAATCCTGCAACCTAGCTCTCCTTTATCTGAGAGTGAGATAGAAAAGATTTTACAGGAACTCAAGTAAGTCTCCTACTTATGGACACATGGGAAGCAGTGCTTCTTCTTAGCTTTTTTGGATGCCACGATAAGTATCATCAAAGTAGCACAGATTAACCTTCATAGGTTTGCATCTGTATCTTCATGCATCTGGAGACAGTTAATCAGCTGCAGTATTCTTACAAGATGACAAGAGGGGAGGTTGACATTGTTTTAATTCAAGAGCCAATGAACTTGTAATGGTTCTGTTTTGGGGCCTACTTGTTCAGGGTTTTAACATATTTTACGATAAATAATGTTTGAGACCAAGAGCATGTATTGTTATTAGCAATAAATTAAATGCCCTCATTCTGATTAATTACCTGTGTGGGGATAATATTGCTGTAGAAGTATCTTGTTTATTTCAAGGAATCAAAAATGAAACCATCTTTATATCTTTCCTTTGAAGATAAAAACACATTCTATGTGCAAATTGTTAGTCTTTTAGATTATAAAAATTTGAATAAGAAACTCATGATAGGATGTGATGCAAATAACTCACCACACTCTGTGGGGAAGTAGAAATTGCAAAAGAATCTTCTAGAATACATTTTGTATTACCTATTTATTCTTAATAAGGCAATGAACTTACCTTCATTACTATAAATAGAAGATAAGTCATTGACATTAATTTATGTAACAGTAAGTGTGCTGACTTTATTAAGGATTGGAAAGTGTCTGATGTAATAAACTTATTGACTACTAATACATTATCTCTTCTGTTTTAAGAGCAAACAGACTAGAGGTATTATGTAGGAACCCAAAAATTACCAACTGGAGTTCCTACAAAAAAGATCTGGAGGCACTGATAAACAAAGGTGATTTTGATAGCAGATTTGGAGTTGGCCATTGATCATATGCAAAGTGCCATTCTCCAAGCATACTATCAAAATTGTGATATCAGTAATACTTGCACTTGCTCGCCAAGATTAGCTCCTTGGTGATCTAAAGAATTAAGTAAATTACGAAGACAATGTAGAAAGCTCTTTAATAGAGCTAAAAAAAAAAAAAAAGATGAGTGGCAGAAATATAAACTGGCACTAACCACATTTAATAAAGCTATCAGGAATTCTAAGAAAATTCTTGGCAAAATTATTGTACTGACATTAAAACTGCTGTCTAAACACTCTAAAATTGCCAAATGTTAAGTTTTCAGAATCTAGGAAGGAGATCCTGGCTGAATTGTTCACTTTCCAGGTTTTAACAAAATAAAAGGAACTCCTAACTTTATACTCTCTATACTGGGTAAAAATATTAGTTAATTAATTATATGTACATGTTTACATGCACATGCTGCCAAGTAATCAACTTATCAAAAACAAAAATTTATGCTTCATAATATCAAATTTATAAAAACAGTGAATAAAATCTGCAAATGCAATAAAAAAAATTCAAAACAAGTTCATAAATAAACACATTAAATTTTACTATTTAAGTGTGAACTCTAATACATGATATTATTTTAACAGTATATTAAACAAACATTATAAAAATAATATTTTTGAAATCACAACTACTATTAACTATAAAAATATGATAATGAATGAAAATAAAAAATTAACTAATAGAGTAAACATACTTTTATTATTGTAAATTTGGTTAAGATATTCTTTTGTTTTAATTTCTTCTGTAATAATATTTTCAGCTTCTTCATTTTTACACTTTAGGTCCAAAAGGCATTCTTTGTTTTGCTCCACAGGCAGTAGAAATAAACGAGAATCAATGTCATGTAATTTCTCTAACCACTTCTGGAGCTGAAAAAAAATTATTTATTTTAATAATGGTAGGCACTTGGGTACTTAACCCTTTGCCATAACATTCAAGCATCATCTTAGAAGAGAAAGGGCAGAAGAAAAAAAGAGAAACATCCATGCCTGAACTGGGATTCACACCCAAGACCAACAGCCCAGTGTTTGGAATGCTAACCATTCAGTCATTAGTTTGCAGGTAATAAAAGTTAAATAATTAATATTTTTAATTAACAAACATAAAAAATTGCTACATTAAATTACAAAGAAATCATACAGAAAGCATAGATTTGCAAATATCTCCAAACACAGTTGAAAATATTCAAGTCTTAAAATAGCCATGTCAATATAAGAACCTTGTTAAGTAAAAGTATTATCTGGATGTGCCTCTTTAATATGTTATCTTACTATACCTTTTCCAAAAATGCCATTCAGGTATCGTTCTGAATGAAAAGTCAGAATAATTGTTCAAAATAAAGTCATTAATTGATGCAATTTAGTATCAAATATTCTTTCAAGATCCAAATTTTTTTTCTGTATTTAAGTTTAAAATTTTAACTTTCACATAACATAAACAGCAAGCCAAATACTATCCTATTTATTGTTGAGTTGAAATTTGTCAGATTTTAGTAGTGTTGGATATATAATAATAATATAATGATGAAGCTATTGAGAGCTTTTAGTCGGTAAGTTTACTTACAAGTCCCCCTCAACTTTTGGCAATTTTTTTCATGCCAAGATAGTCACTAAAATTTGAACAAAATGGTAACTATAAAACTATGGAAATAGTGTTCAAAATACCATAGTTATCAAAAAGTTTATTCCCAAACCAAGGGGTACTCGTTTCTACACTAAACCCTTTTTATCATATTCAACAAATACATATTTTAAGTGGACATTCTTGGAACAAAAAGATACTCAACTATAAAAAGAAGTCCAAATCTGACAATTTCTGAGACAATGAAAACAGATGTCTTGCCATAACATGCATTCAGCTCACATATTCATTAATGACAAATTCATGCCTCTAAATCATTCATACTAAAGTTTCAGATTGTATACAGCCTAGATCAAAACAAAGGGCGCCAGATTTGGCGAGAAATACATAGATGTGGATATCATACTTATACCAAATCAATGGAATCGTAAATCATTGTTATCTTAGTTCTTTCTGTTAAGTAATAATAGATGTTTATGAATTCCTTTAAAGTGATTTATCACAAAGGCATTATACGATATTAGAACCATCTATTCTTTCAGAAAATGAATATTGATTTATAAACAAAAATACAAATGCTGAAAAAGAAAATAAAAGTAAACTTACTTCGTAAATAGTAGTTTGATTACGACTTTCATTTTCTGCCATTGAAATAATTTTTGTTTCGCTTTAATCTAGAAATAAACAATTAATAACTACCAAATTTGTAGATCAGTTCCCTTGAGTAAAGAAACAGCAGCTGAAATTTTAATAATTAAAATAACAAAAGGAGTCTTTTTATTAGTCACTAAGTTGCTAAATCAATTTCGATGACTGTTTTTATAACTCAATACTTTTCACACTGAATCTTCTTAGTACATCTTACATTAAAATGTGAAAAAATTGGAAAACTATTAAACTTTAACTAAACAGACATTTATTCTAGTTTTAAATAAATATATATTTTTTAAATGTGTATACACAAATTACTCGGCTCTAAATAAACCGCTGGAACAGAGTATTGCCACATCCGTTTAAAAGAAATAAATAAATTCCTATCACATCCAACTCCAATCGGAAAGTGGCTCCACTTTCGAATTCAAATGATGTAAATTTTAAGACAATGTGTAGGATAGTTTCACTAAGCGGAATGCACCATTACTTTTTCACTTAAAAGAAAAGCTCATTTGATTCAACAAAATGTATATTTTTTCGTAATTTGATAATTTAATGTTTAATTTGAAAAAAGACTTTTGCGCAAGATGCAAATGCATAATCTTTTTAAACATAAAATTGCTGATAAATCCTCAAAAGTTATATTTCTATGAAAAGCAAAGAAACATTGTTTAAAAATAAAAATTAAATTCTTGTTAAAAATTGAAAAATATCTCTTTAATTTTAATATTTATTTTCAAAGTGTGATCTTATTGCCTTATATATTTTGTATTACAATTTCAAAATAACATATTTTACAATTTAAAAAAATAAATTATTCATTTTTATCATTTAACGGAAACTTAAGTAAATCTAATAAGGGAAATTCATTATAACCATAAAATAAAGGGAATGTAATCCGATTAAAATTTAGATTAATATAGCTCACCCACCATTTTGTTTTACTTGGACACATTTAAATTAAACAAAAAAATTATTTAAAAAGCATACGTACAAATAATAAACAGGAAAAGGAACAAATATAAGCATTTTTAAGAAAAACTTAAAATTTAATAATCTGGAATTTAAAAATTTTTAGTAACAATAAATAATAAAATAGAATTTTTAACAAAATTAGTTATTAATAGTTTTGTATTTATACATAGCAAATAAGATTTGAAATATTACTTGGATTTAAAACAATTATACTCATTTAATCAAAAATAATATAGAATAAAAGTTCCATCCAAGTGCTCATTATTTTAAGAATCCTTTTAAATAATAATCCTTTTAATCATAATTATACTTTATGAGAATGTAAAGGGTAAAAATATCATTAATAACGTGTGGATAAACGTTTAACACATCATTACAATCGAAACTTTCATAAAAATTTCAAAGTAAATAATTATATTTTATATATTAATAGCGAACTAAATCCTTATGATAAGCAACTCCTGAATAAAGTGATTATATTCCATAACTAATTTTTATATTTGTGAAGGATTAAATGAAAAATTCAAAAACATTCTTTGGTGCTATAAAAAGTGCTTTCATTTTACTTCCTTTCTTTTTTAATTCTTCTCTGTTATATATAGATTCAGCAGAGCACTTGAATAAAACAAGTTCTAGGCATTTTAATCAACTAAATACTAAAAATTTCAATTTTATTTTCAAACAAAAATTTTGTATCATGAGTTTGAAAAACCGAAATTTTCTCAGAAAATACTCTAAACACAGACAGATTCCCCTAGAGAGAGCTGTGTACCACACATACTTTAGCACATCACACTTTTTCAAAAAAATACACCAGTTTTTTTTCTGTTCCTGGTCTATGTGATTTGGAGGTCTTATTAATTATCGGTCTGTGGATCCAATAAAGTTCTTACAAATTATTTAGTTTCAATAAGCCAAACTGTGCGGATGATTTTGTCCCATATGACATTATTATATTAGGTAAACCGGAAAATTCTATCAGTTGATCGATAACGATGTTGTAAAAACTATGCTAGAGCAAGATCTTTTCCTAAAACATCGGAGATTACAGAAAGCTTAATTCAGCTTAGTAAATTATTTCGGAATACATTCCGAAGAGAAGATTGGTGAGGAAATATTCGAAATTTTGAATTTTGATTATCAAGTTATAAAATGTTTATCCTGATTGTTCAGAAAAAAATCGAGCCCTTCTTGAAACGGATGACAACTGGGGAGGAAAAGTGGATATCTAACGAGAACATCGCAAGAAAAAGAGTATACTGTGTGAAAAACTTAGTCCTCTAAAACAATTTTCGCTCTGAATAAGAAAATGTTATGTATATAATGAGACATTTAAAGACCAATAGAGCATTAAAAAATTGAACAAAGATTTCAGTTTGGAAAAATATTGTCAGCAAAAGGATTAATTAAAGGGAACTGTCCAAGGAAAGAGGCTGGTAATTTTCTAAGAAAATAGATAAGCCAATGTTGGTTCTATCATGGAAGCCAAGGTTTCCTCAAAGTATTAAATGCCAAGATAAGGCAATATTGAACCAATAGGAGGTTCCAAGTTTTCCCCAGTGTACACTGATAAGCCATTATTGATCTTAAAAATGTAGCGAAGTTACTAACAATCTTGCGTCTTCCAAGATTTTGCCAAAATATATCATAAGGAGTTAAATTCAATACGGCTATCTATTTTTTTAAGCGATTTAATTGCGTTTTTGCTTATTAAGAATTTTGTTACTAATTGATATTAATGTTCCGAAATTCCAGTCATTTTAAAACTTCGATTCTTTAAATTACATTTCGACCGTGTTATTAATTTATAAAGAAGTTTTCAAAAAGTCACCTTGTTGGTAAGTTTGATTTTTCTTATATTTGTTTCTAACAATTGTTTCTGTCATTGTAAAATTTTTTACTGAGAAAAAAATTCAAGAAAGAAGATATCAGACAATACTGGTTCCATTTTTGCGTCTAGAGATAAGATATTTTTTAAAATGGATATTCAGATTGTTATTACTCTGGTAAGAAATTATAAATAATAATGTCAATTACATTATTCAAGATATGAAAAATTTATTCGTTTGCTTTATGTTAAAAATGGATAGAGATTTCCGGTAGACGTAATATTTCGAATTAACCCCCTCCCCCAGAATGATTTTTTTATTTATTAATTTTTTTAACAATTCCCGAAAGAATTATTAGAACATAATAGAAAAGATAGTTAAAATTAATTATGACTTTCTGCAACAATGATGAATTTTACAAAGTAAGATATCTATTGAATCCATTTGTTAATTAAACTGTTTAAAGCCATGAATGCACTTAGAAATATTGATCAGTCACTACATTTTGCACTAACTAAGTTTTTCTGCTCTTGGATTAATGAACAAATATTTACAACAGAATATATCTAATATGATTCTTGCTGCAACTCACTCAATCATTCTTAGGATTAACTGGTACTTCCAAAAATTTATTAAAGACTATGCATTAATCTCAAAGCCTTTAAGCAACCTTTTACTAAACAAAATCGCATTTACATTTGGCCCTAAACAAAAACAAGCTTTCCTAACTTTAAAGCAAATCCTGTCATCAGAACCTGCACTGCATCTTTTTTTAGCAAAATGCCCCATTACCAATACACTGCGATGCCAATTCGAAAGGATTCGGTGCCATACTTCTTCAAATGGATTCTGACAATAATTTCCTTCCAATATACTACATGAGCAGAAAAACACCTCCACAAGAAGAGAGGTACTCGAGTTATGAAATTAAAGTTTTAGTAAAAATCGCAGCATTGAAAAATTCTGGACACTACTTCGTAGGCACAATATTCCAAATTTACACAGATTGTCAACCTTTCCAAATAACAATGTCATAAAAAGACTCATCTCTTAAAATACCATGATGGGTTAATTATGAGATACTTCCCAGACCAGGAGCGTAAATGCAATATGTTGATGCTCTCTTCCGTTACCCAAGTATATTATCCAAGTATGTTGTATTATATCATGGTCATATAATACAGCAAAACAATACAAAAAATAAAAAAAGGAGAAATTAACGATGAGTATACGTCAAGCATTAAACAACTACTTCAAACATCTACTTCAACTGATATTTCCTTAAAAAATGATATTTTATACAAAGTGGTGAATGATCAAGAACTATCAATAGTGCCACTGGATATGCAAAAACATATAGTACTACTTGAACATACTAAAGGACATTTTGGCATAAACAAAACAGAAAATTTGGTCAAAAAGCAATTCTATTTCCCTAATATATGGAAGACTGTAGAAAATGTTATCGCCAATTGCATCCAATACATACTTTCATTAAAAAACTTGACAAACAAGAAGGATTTCTACATACAATACCAAAAGGAGACTTACCGCTTGACACATACCACATAGATTTCCTAGGACCACTCCCATCCACAAACAAAAACTACAAACACATTTTTACAATATAGTAGATGCTTTTACAAAATTTGTTTGGATTTATCCTGTCAAATCCACTTCAACCAATGATGCCTTAGAAAAATCGAAACTACAAGAAGTAAATTTCGGAAACCCACGACGAATGATTTGTGACAAAGGACCAGCTTTTACTTCATAAGAATTTCAAAAATATTGCTAGGAGGAAGGCATCCAAATTATTTTATTCACTACAGGAGTACCACGCGGCAATGGACAAGTTGAGATAATCCAAAGAACATTAAGATCTGTTTTAACAAAACTAACACTTGAAAATCCGAATCAATGGTACAAGCACACATCATCACTTCTACGAGTTATCAACAGCAACCAAATTTACATTATTTAAAATTTTAACAGGCATCGAATTGAAAAATAATAATGTTATCAAAATTAAATAATATCTTCTGGAAAAAGGAGAAGACGCCAAATTAAACATTTTAAAGTTACTAGAACAAAGTAAAAAACAATACAAAAAACAGCGAAAAAAGCAAAGAAACATAACATAGAAGATAGTGTGGCCAAAAAGAAAACCCAGTTTTGTGAACGAATGAAACTGTGCCCAAACTTTTTCGGCCTCTTCTAATCGTGAAGGTTTGGTGTAATGACAGATATGATGTTAAGAAGATAGACAGATACGAAGGCCCAAACCTGACTTCCACATCTACAGATTTAATGAAACGGTGGGGCAATTCCTAAAAACTTTAATTAAAAAAACTGTTGACATTATCTTTTATTTTTCAGCAAAAACAAGAAAAATTGAACTTTAATTTTTGCATTTTATTTTTTCAATATTTTTCTCTTTATTTTAAATATTTTCTTTTTATATTTTAATCTAATACTTAGCAAATTAATCGGGAACCGACCATATCAGGACGAGAGTTGTATATTCCAGAAACTGCAGCGCCACCGCTACTCGTCAATCCACACATTGCCTAGAATCAATATATATATATATATATATATATATATATATATATATATATATATATATATATATATATATATATATATATATATATATATATATATATATATATATATATATATATATATATTCTTCAGTTAGTGTATGTTATTAGCGTTTTCCACTTCAATTATACAAAATAGTTACCCCTATTAAATGCTCTAAATCTATCATACACATGGAATATATTTTGATAATAAAATTAATCATGTGGATTGCATTTAAAAGATTTTAAAGAAATATGTAAAATTTTTTATGTTTCCAATAGTTATTTGGAATAAAACATAACACCCGGATTAAAAAATGCATAGGAATTATAAATTAATTATATGTGCGTTAATATATATATATATATATATATATATATATATATAGTATAAAAATAATTTTATTATGCTGATTTTGTGCATTAATAATCACAGATATATATTTCCTTAAAAGTACACCTATGAAAATATATAAATTCCAATATTAAATAAATTTTCATAGACTTGATCATAGTATGAATAGAAAGTTTATTATGCAGAATTGTATGTTATACTTGGATAAATTTTTTCATATAGTTGCTATTAATTTTTTAATATTCTTCGTGGAGATAACATCAGAATGAATTTAAAAGTATAAAATTGATTACTAGGTACTTTTATACCACATAAAATCAGTTTTTTTTAGAATATTTTGGTCGTGAACGAATGCGGTTGACTCTTGCCACCTCCTGATAACGTCACAAGTGTGGTTTATCTTTCCTTTCAATAGAGGGTGATGAAACTGTGTTTACTTTATTCCGTATTTGCTTCTATTATTATTCAGTATTCAAACATTTACATTATAGCATGAATCCTCTCAACTCGATTTATGTTCTCATCTTACTTTTGTTTATGTTGAGCAGACGTAAATTTGATATATTATATTGAGTAGATATGTTATATTAGATTGGTTTTAATGTAACTTACTGAAATAGTAAGTTAATCGAATACTAAAAATAAATGAATGTTTTCCTTTAATCGTATATGTTCTAAATTATGGCCTTATATGTTTTTATAATATTATATTAAGTACAAGTTTGATTTTTTACTGTCGAAATTATGAATTAAATTTATGTTGTGCAAATATAAAAAAGTATTTATAATTTAAAGAAACATATTCGAATTTATATATAATGGGAATAAGTTTCAGTATTATAAAATTCTTCAAAATAAAGTATTAAATAAATCAAATTACCAAAGAAAATCAATCTGGTCTACCATGTTAAGGAATAACTAATATAACACTTTTTTTTAAATTTATAATGTTCTTTCTTATTCATTTTCTTATGACTAGAACTTCATTCAAAAATGTTAAAAATAAAAACAAATTTTGCTTTACTTAGGTTTATTATATTATGAAACTTAATTTGCAATGTTGAATTTTGTATTCTATCTTATCTTATGATTATGTAATGGTATATTTAAATGATATTTGTTTATTTTAAAAACTCTAAAAGTAGTTCCAAATTCTACAATGATTATAATTCTTTGTATATGCCTTTTGCTATGAAAAATTTCTTTGATTGTGACAAAAGTTAGTTGATATAAACTTACTATTGTTAAAGTTACTCAGTAATGCTTCTTTAGAGCACCTATATGTATATTTTGGTTGTGTTTACTGATATTTTAAGTTATTAGATATTTTCAGTTGTATTTTATTTGGTATTTTTTGTGTATTTATTATTTTATTTAGCATGTACATTATCTATACTTCATTTTCTTTTGAATAATTTAATTTAATAAATAATGAAAAGTTTTAGTGGTATAATTTAAAAGCTTATTTTATATTTGCTTTTGATGGCAATAAGTTATTTGAATTGAATTTTAATTCTTTTGGAGAGTGAAAAAATATTTAATGTTACATTTATTGAAAATAGAAAATATAATTGACATTTAATTTGTCAATTATCTTGGACATTAAAGCTGTAAAAAGCAATGAAAGCTAAATTTAGTTTTGAAAATAAAATCATCAAAATCTTGAAATAGTATTTAAATAATAAAATTATTATAAATTACCATGAAATAATCTTTGCAATTTTTATGATTTATTTGCATGTTCCTCCTGTGCTATGAAATGCTTTGTCAGATATTGATGTTTTGTGCATCATAAAGTGGAAAATAAGGCATATGAAACCATTCAGCTATTTAGTTAGCATTGATTTGACTATTGCTTTGTGTTTCCCTTTACTTTATCATGATTATATAAAAACTTTATATCCTTCTTGAGTTCATCCCAGACTTGGGCTATGCTCTTATTTAATAGTAAGTTCCTGGTTTGGCTAAAGCCTTTATATTTGGCTTAGTTGTCACTTACACTGATTTGATTGGGACCTATTATTTAAATTAGATTCCAAATTATTACATTGAGATTCAAACGCTCAAGGCTGATGATCTGAAAATAGTCATCATTGAATATGATAGATGTTGCCTTCTGCATGTCTGCTGGATTGAATGTTTTGATGCTGCATAAGGGACAGCTTAATGTCCTAAAGCCATTATAAAATATTTTAATGCTCTCCAGGTACATTACCTTTTAGGAAGACTTTATGATATCTTCATGTGTCACAATGGAGAAAACCCAGGAAACCTCCCAGCATCCACTCGAACAGGTATGATGCAAATGGCATACAAACAACATCCATCTTCAATTGTTTAGCAGTGGCTGGGATCAAACCTGTGACTTTGCTCTGAAAAGCATTGTAATATACTAAATCACAGTATCATCTTAGCTACATACTCCAGTTTTACAAGTTTTTTCTTGCATCTTGTGAATATGTCTTATCTATGAAAGAATTCTGAAATGTTCAAATATCTAGCAGTAGCTTTTGGTTTATTAGGCTGTTTAGTCTACAGTGTCAAAATTTCCTTAATTTTTTATTGCTCTAGTAAAAGTAGAATTTTATATTAAATACAAATATTTTTAAATGAAGATTATTCTTATGTTATTATACTTATAACAATATAGAATGTATTTAGATTGTAATTAATAAATTTTGCAAGAAATTCCAATAAAATTTTCTAGTATAGTCTAGCTATTGGAATTTTTTCATGTTCATTTTAAAACCCAGATTTGAAACGTTACTTTAATTCATAAAAATCCTCTGTAAATTATATTAGCATGTCTAACACTCTTTATTATTTTTTGTTTAAAAGTAAAGTGTACTTTTTCTTATATTTATTATATTTTGCAGTTATTCTCACCCAAATTTATTTTTAAAAAGGTATTATGTATCATAATCCACTATGCCATACTATCTGCAAAATCTTTTTTTCGAGTAAAAGCAAACAAAAGTGTTGCATATTCCACAGCAGTGAATGATGCACTGCAGTTTTTTGGAAGAATATTCGAATACTACTGATAATATGGTGCCAAATAAAATAAAAATATACACTGTATGGTTGAAAATTTTATAAATTATATAGAAAAAATATTTATTATGAAAAAAATCTGTTTGGATGTATCTCAATGCATAGTGCAATAAACTGAGATAGGAGCACAACATTAATCAAAATCCAGAAAAATTTTAGGAAAACCTATCGATTTTTAATTTTTTATAACTTAAAATGAGGTTAGAAATTTGTATTTCATTAATTATTAAATAAAAGAAATTAAATAAAATTTTTGGGAAAATTGAAACCCAGAAATAAAAATAGTTTTAACAAAAATTTAAAATTATGTTTTCTGGCTCTTAGTACTGAAAAAAAAAAAAAAAAAAAAAAAAAAAAAAAAATTAAACCATGTAAATCACATGTTTAAATTAGAATATTTTTTATATCTTTTTAAGTTTCTTTACTTTAAATAATTTTAAAATTATTAGTGTTAAAATAAAAAATAAATATAAATATTATTTGAAATGCACATTTAGTACTTGTTTCATACTATGATCACTTTTTTGCTCATAAAAACTACCTATTTTCCTGTATATAATCAGCAGATTATTTTAGAAATGCACATTTGGTACATTTTTTCTTTTGTACCATGCATGCTTTATTTTTCACCTTATATTAACATGCTTGTTGCCATTTTTTATTTGCCTTCCTTATAGCTTTCAGCTTAAAATTTGCTGTATAACTTAATTGTTTTTGCTTTCACATGATATATAAATTTTAGTGTTTCCAGATTGAAACATCTCAGGTTAAGGCCGATGGTAAAATATTAACTAATTGAAATTGTTATATACTTCCAAGGAACCAAATTCATTCTTGAAAATAATTGGATAATTCTGATTATAATTGAATTAAGTCGGTCAAATCATGTCATTAATATCATATCATTAATATAGATGAATTACATTAGCATTTGATTTTGTAAGCTGTCAATAGAATAATAATAAAATAAATATATTAAAAACAACACACTAAGAAAAATAGTATTAATTTTTGAGATCCTGGTTTTAAAGATCCTGATCCTAAAAATTTCAAAATCCACCCAATTTATTTCTTTTATAGTTTTCAGAAACCTGTTGAAATGATGAACATTGCATTCAAGGCTGAATATGTAATAATCAAATATAATTTAAAATATACTTAAAAGTTACATAATGGTAAGAACTTTTCTACATGCTTATTATTGTTTTCTCATGGCTTCCAGAATCTAAATGTACAAAATCCAAGCTTGATGAACTCTCAAGCACTCATGCCTCCCTAACATGAGCAATCATAATTTTTTCAAAGTATCAGAATAAACTCTTTAAATTTCTTCCTCAAACATTTCCAACATTGTCCTTCTTACTGCTATTTAGGAAATCTTATTCAATTCCCTGTAAAGCTCTCCCGAAACCCACTGTTCTTTAACTGAATACTCTTCATTGTATTTATACTTCTCAGTTTTACTTCTGTCTGTTTCTACTATCTTAATGACACCATCTATTATCTGCAACGTCTCAACATCATATCATCTAAGATGATTTCATTTATAAACTACCTCCTATCTGATATTCTACTTGATTTTAAAACATTCTTTCTGTCTATCTGCAGGTTTTTCTCCTCAGATTAACATTTTAAAAAAATTCTATCTTGAATTGACTTGAAAAGTATGAACCATGCCAAGCTGGCATTTGAGTTTCAAACTTATATGTTAGTCTTTTTTTTTTTTTTAACAAACAGACATAAAATTATCAGACTTACCTTTAAATTTTATGTCATTAATATATCTCACACTTTAAATCCTTTAATTAATCATGCTGTTTTTGTGTAAAAAACTATTATATGTTGAGAAAAATGAAAGATGAATAACCTTTTCCCAACTCCACATTTTTTGTCATTTGGCTATTTAAAAGCAAAAACTTCAAATTCTGTTGCAAAATCCCTTTAAATAATTTTTTCTATAACACTTAAGATAAAAAAGTGCAGTAAAAGCAATAAAAAGTACATTAATGCGTCATAAAGTTGAATTTATTTATAGAGATTTTTTATATAATTTATGAAAAATTTAATATGCAATTAAAAACGAAAGGTATTCTATGTAATTAAAACAAAAAATTGCTTAAATCGTCTAGACATTTCTGCTGTTCTATTAACATTGTCTTTTCTAAAATAACATGAACTTATATGATTGAGTGATATCTAAATTTGTAAAATGTTGATTGTAGTTTTCTAATTTTTTCATATTCTATTTCTAGATGTCTTGTGAATGTTGTGTAAGAGAACCACGCCAGTGTCAGCCTGTTTGTCATTCCCATTGTTATGGAACTCCTCATTATTCTGGTAATTTAAATTAACCTCATCTGCATTTCTTTATAAACTATACAATTTTTAATCAAAATGGTACAAAACATTTGAAACCTCTGCTCAATAATATTAACATATTCAAAAAAGGCTAAATATTTATTACAGGAATTCATAAAATTAAACATAAATCCTAGTGAAATCACCCAAATAAGAGTTTTATTTTAAAAATCTCTCACATGAATTGTGTTTTTTAAGGGACCTTGCTAAAATAAAAAATTTCATCTGTGGAAAGTATGTAAGTGAAATTGCATATTATGTTACAATATTAAAAGGGACAGTTTCCAATTGTTTCTGTTAAAGAAAAATTATTTTAGGGAAATGGTGATTATTCAATGTGGGGTGAAAGAAGACAAATTGCGAGGAGAAATTTTTCTAAAATTGTAGTGATGCTTAAGACGAAAGAAACTGCTGCCTTTTTGTTTTTATTGAACCAGTTTTTTTTATTTGAAGCAATTTTTTCAAATTACCTTTAAAAAGAAATTACCTTTTAGCAAGATAGAAGAAAATTTTAAATGCTATTTGAGATGAATAAAATAAAACTTAGCTAGATTAAAAAGAAATTTAAAAATGCTCGTAGTGGCTGTGCAGCAAACTCCTTCCACTTGATAATAAGAAATTATGATAAATTATAATAGTACCTAAGTAATAAACATTTATTAAGTAATAATTATAATTAAGTAATAAGGAACTAATTGCATATAACACAAATGCATCTAACTTATGAATGTAAGAAAATATTCATTTGATTAATAATTTAATAATAATAAAAATATTTTAAAACAATAACTATTTAATAATAAAAATTCTATTTTAAAGTATAAACTTTTAGTTAATTGAGTTCTCATGTACAAATTGTGACTATAGAATGTTCTAGCTAGTCAACACAAACACACACAATCAACCAAAACAGTATATATGTTGGAAAAACACTTTATACTCTAAGTACAACAGGCTTTCTGAATTTTTCTTATTACTTATCTGTATACATGATTTTAATTTTTCAAATTTTTGAAAATTTGCTTCAAATTATTAGTTTAACTGTCAAGTATTTTGAATTGAATAAATTCTCAGCTTTTTAATTTGATTAAATTTTAAGTTGTATATTTAGATGAATTTAAAAATTTGTAATCAAGCTTTTATTTATTCCCTATAGATGTACATGTAGCACCTGATAATTTTTCAGAGGAACCAGTTGCCCCAACTTTGTCATTGGGCAACCGTATTTTGTGGTTGACTGAACAGTGTGCTGCTAGTGGTATTGTACGATGGATTGGGCGTATTCCTTCAATATCCACAGAATGGACTGCTGGCATTGAATTTGTAAGTTGACTCTCTAATGTTCTTATTTGAGGTTGCTATAGTTAAATGTTCTCATGACTAAATCTTACAAGTCAGTAAAAATGCCAAATGTACCAAATTTATAAATTACTGGTTCAGAACACATTTTTGCCATTTTATGGTGTAACTGATGTGTGTATGCACAAAATTTATTTGGTGTTATGGTAACTCTTGAAGTTTTTGCTATGTGTTTAGTTAATTTTTCATTTATACTTGAAAATTTGTGTTTAAAGGTGTGATACAAAAATTATAAGTCTTATTTTTAAAGTTTATTAAATTCAAATTTGTATTTTCATACCTGTATGAAGTTCGTGTCAAATATAAACATTGATAAATTGACTTTCCAATTTTTTTTAAAAATATGATGTGTCTAGATTGCTTTAGAGTAAACCAGACAATTATGCTAAAAAAATGTTTTTTTGAGTTTTTTTATTTTAATAATTTAAAATTTTCAATGAATTGCCAAAAACAAAATTGAGCATTATCTCTTAATGTTACTGCTAGATGGTGACATGATCAATATTTGATTGTTATTGTATGCATATCTATTGATTCCAATTAAGATCCAGTTCTGCCACAATAGCTTCATGATGACCCAGTTCAATAAGGACTGGGTGTAGTATTTAGAATTGTGTGTAAAATAATTACTAATAAGATATTCATGTGATACAATCAGGTGGATGATTTTAATTAATTCTTTTTTCTTTTTTTTTGTTTCGATTTTTTTTCTGCTTTATAACATTTACTTGAATATTAATATTTTAACTTAAAATTTCTGAGTTAAAATATACTTTTAATTTCCTCTTTGGTGGAAATTATCTATAATTTCAATAAATTATAATAAATTTAATTGTTTATCAGTGAAATAGAGGCTGCAAATAAATTAATATGTCTGGTGGAAAATGTCTTTTCCATCCAGTGGATTTGGGAAAAGTCAGTCTTTTGTGTGGTTCAGAAGAAATATATACCCATAGTATGTCTAGTTTGCAAGAAAGATTTCTATGTTTCAAGTATGGGGTAATCAACTGTCAAAATCCATATGAAAGGGGGAAAATGTATTTATTAAAGCAAGCTGTCTCAATCAAAAAACTAATAATTTAAAGGATTTTGTCGCTACTGCTGTTCCTATTAAAAAATATGAACGCACAAAGCATGTTATAAAAATTTATATTCATTAATTTCTTTAAAAAAAAAAAAAAAAAAAATTAAAGGATAGAATTCTATGGATTTTTAAAGTTTTAAACAGTGGATTCAGCTGCATTTCTTGTAGCAATATGAATTCTGTCTTTTAACAATCGTTTCAGATAGTGCTATTTCAAAGCAGTTCAGTTGTGGTAGGAAAAAGTGCACTTATTTAACAGTTTTTGGTATTGCATCTTATTTTTGCAATTTATTGAAAGAAAAGATTTTTAAAATGCTACTAGTATGTGCTTTTCTTTGAGGAAAGTTTAAATGATCATCTGCAGCCAAAATAAGTGGACTGTAAGGTAAGATTTTGGGATAATGATACTATTAAAACTTTGTATTACTTGTCTAATTTTTTAGGTCTCTCAATTGGAGATTTTTGTTTGAAAAAGTGAATGAGAAGTGCTTAGAATTACTAACAAATAAATTACTCCAGTTGTCAATGGATGATCTGAATGTAAACAGACTTGTTTTCACTAAAACAGCGGATGTTTAAAAATATGCAGGAATTAAATTTTTTAAATTTGGGAATCTTGAAAGAGGTTGTTATACATATTTTGAAATGTTCAATAAATTACTAAATAAAAATCTAAGATGCTTAAAAACTCTAAAATTACCCATTATTTTATACAATGTATAATTCAATAATGTAAAGAATATTGTTTATTTGAATACTGGTATCAATTGTTGAAATAAACATTTTTCTGTCATATCTGTGAATTCATTGAAACTTTTGAAGTAATCAGCAAATCTATTTCTAACTTAAATAAAAAGTAATCTCATTAATTTTTACACTTATTTATTTCTATTATTTACAAGTATAATTGAAAAATGTTGCATAATCATATGCATATTTGGTTAAAAACAATTGGTAAAAAAAATGTTGATACATCCTGGAATTTGATTCTTGAAAATCTGTATGTACCTTGTACAAGTGTAATCTTTTTAACTTTTTATGATGAAAATCAGTATTTTTAAATCTTTTATTTTGGTGTTAAATATGCTTTTTCTGATCATTTTTCAATCTAATTACACCACTTATGTATTTTGAAATTTCATTTACAATTTTATTAATTAACATTTGTTAGCTTTTTATTTCATTATAAAGTTTTTTTAAAAGGATTTATTAATAATTATATATATATGTATACACCGGGTGAGCCAAAAGTTCGTTACAATTTTAAAAATTCATAAAAAAAGAAAAAAGTAAGATAAAGAAGTGCGGTTTGCAAGAAAAAGCTCACAAGGTAGTCAAATTTTTTTTTTGCAGCAAAAAAAGTTTTAGTTAAAAAAGTCGCTTATAGATGGCGCTGACTGTCTGAAACACAATGAAAAGGACAACAGTATGCTCCATTCATTTATTCTGATAATAACAGTTGTTCAATATGACCTCCAATACACTGTACAACACAACTAAGGCTACTCGCAACGCCCGTTACAGCTGCATGCAATATGTCGGAATGAATTGCAGAAACCTCACGACAGATGGAATCTTTGAGTTCGCCCAATGTTGAAGGAGATGAACGGTACACACGTGATTTCAAATAGCCCCACAACCAGAAGTCGACCGGAGTGAGGTCGGATGATCGTGGAGGCCATGCGATCTTGCAACCTCGACTGATCAGTCTCTCTTCACCAAAGGTACTCAAAAGGAATCATTTTACTGGATTAGCATAATGTGGTGGTGCGCCATCCTGCATAAAGTTTATTACAGATAACACACCTCTTTGATTTAATGCGGGCACTGCTTTGTCTTTATGTTGCTAAATAAGTTATTTTTCTTTCAATCATTTTTAAGAAATTTGTACACTTTGTTAAAAAGTTAGCATTTAAAAAATTTTTTTTCTTATTGGTCCCAGTTTAATGGTTACTAGATACTTGACTTTTCATAATCTTTATTTAGAATCTTATAAAAGCAGAATTAAACTAACTATATTGGTTGCAATTTTACTTTGTTAAAAACTTTGTTTGCATTGATTTTGTAGTATGTAATTTGAAGTTTTTATTTTAGGGCAACATGTTTATGTGTTGCTATTAGCATCAAAATATTTTATTAAATACAATTAGGAAAGGTAAATTTGTGTTCTTGCAGTAATTTTTAAGTCTTTTGTACCGAATCCTTATTGGAAAAATAAAAGTAAAATGAATTTTTCTTTATTTTTTAATATTTTTTTCAAATGCATATGAATGTGCATTATTTATGTTTTATTCATTATTATTATTATGTCATAAAACAACCATTATAATAATCCAAGCAATAAAATATATTTTCTATTTCTGCAATTAGGTTTGATTGTCATTAATGTATATTATTTTACTATACATAATTCTGAGTTATGCTTCTGTTTAAAGGACAATGTTTTGCCTGGTGGTGGAAATGGCGATTTTCAAGGGCGTACTTTTTTTAATTCTCGACGTGGACATTCCCTTTTTTTGCCAGTAAATGATCTCCTTAAAGTTGATGATCCTTCCAACTCATCGGGTAATCTTTTTCTTCTTTACACTCCAAGTTACTTTGCATTCTTACTAACTGAAATATAATTTAAACAAAAATTATAATGTCATGAGAAATGTTTTATAAATGATATTGAAATGAAATGTTTCCCATTTTATTATTTCTATAGGGTGAAAATTTTTGAGTTAAATGTTTCCTATATTAGTATATGAAAATGTTACTATATATTAAAAGATTGAGAATTAAGAATTTTTTAGAATCTTTAAAATTTTATTCAAACAAATTAATAATGCAAATTATTTTATAAAAAGCATCAAAACTTTAAAAAAAAAAAAAAAAAAAGTTAATTTTATTAAAAAATGTTAGAAAATTTCTGATTGGATAAAAAATTTAAATAAATAGAAATTAGAAATTGTGTATCTTATTTTATTGTTTTTGTTTATCACATCTCTATTAATTCCTATTTTCTTGTAGAATCTGACTATTAAATTGCTTGGAAATTTTTTGATTTTTACTAATTTTTGGAAAACAAGTCATAGGAACAATTTCTTAACTTAAAAGAATCATCTATTCAAAAGTAAATTGTTATTTTTTATTAAAGAAAATAACTAGTTACTTTTCAATAGATGATTAATATTCACTAGGAAATATAGTGCAAAATGAAATGTAAGCTATATTTCATAAATATTTTTTTTTTTAATTTTCTATTGAAAATTTTCTTTTTTGTGGCAATGAATTTTCAAATATATTTTCTTACATTTCAAAATTAAATTCTGAAGTTTGATTTCATTATATAAATATGTAATTAAAATTGATATCTTCACAAAAGTAAAGAGCATTTTATCCTTTGGTTTATGAATTGATATTTTGATATTGAAATTAAATTCTATATTATCTTACAAAATATTTAATACTCAAATAAAAAATTATTTAAATTTATATATGTGGGTATATATCAGAATTTATTCTCATTCATCATCAATAAAGAATAATCAAGCAAGCAAATGAATGGTTAGCTTTCTGATCTTCAACTTGTGGGTTAAATTTTTACCTGGGGTATAAATGTCTGTAATGGATTGGAATTCACTTTAAACTATAGGGCATGTTACACACCAGGGTTCATTTGACTGAACTATAGGTTTCCGTCAAGTGAACCCTGGTGTTCAAAATATTACTAAAGAGGGACATACAATTCAAAGAACCAAATTTTTTTTCTAGCATTATTTTATAAAAATCTATTTAATTATTTTCATTTTATAATAAGCTTGACTTTATTCATTTATTTATTTTTGTAATAAATTTTGCATGAATCTATGTATTATAATAAAGCAATTCAAAAGCTTTTATTTACTCACTTTGTTTCTAACTCATCTTGTTTTAAATTATTTTTCATAAAGGTTTAGTTATCTAATGAAAACCTTTCTTAACAATAAAACAATTCACTGTTTTATAATAATTTATTACTGAACTTTTCACTCAACTTTTAATGCTTTCATTTATTTAAACATAAATTTCTTTCATTTTTAATTACATTAGTTATTAGTGTAAGAAATTATTTAAAAGCACATTGTTTTATGTATTTTTCTAATTTTAATAAATTTTGGTTAATTTAAAAACTGCATTAATAATTCATTTCCTCCTATAGAACGAACTTCATTCTTTGGACGATTGCAAGATTCATGCTCAAATTTTGCTCATCGAAAACGTAGAGATTCTACATTTGGTCATTTCAAACAAGAAAATGTGAGTATTTGGTGACTATGTCATGTAAATTAGGATACTAAATATTTAAATTGTAAACCTATGTTTGAGTGTAGGATTAATTTGTGGGTAATGTGCCTTATTACGCTAACTTTTTATTTAAAATATTGTTCTAACTTCCTTTCTTACCTCAGTGAGCATTAGTGTTCAGTTGAATATATTAAATCAAATATTGTTCATTTAAGCTTTGTTTTGTTGAAGTAAAATAATGTTGCAGTAAAAATTTGGAGTACTCAAAATAGAATTCTGATTTTGCAAACTTAAATTTAGCTAATTCCCATTCTAAATGAATTTTTATTTTTCTTTATAAAAATCAGGATTTTGTTAAATAGTATAAAATCATGCTTTAACGAAATTTTAATTTTTTAATAAAATATAACTTGTTTCAAATTTATTTCTCTCTTGCTAGTCACATTTGGAACGTTTACTACATGAACAATATATTTTTCCTTGAATTTTTGAAGTGGAAATAAAATTTTTAGTATGTAAGTTTATTCATTGCATCTGAATGTTTTACTAATTTCATCTTTGGAAGATTTTTATTTTATTGATTGGGCATTTCCTCAAAAGGAAACCTTGTTTCTGCTAAAATCTGAAGTTGGTATAAAAGTGTATTTTTTAAAAATTAATTAACATATTAATATATAAACATAACCCAAACCCTTGATTTTTACAGGGAATTTCAAATTTTAGGTAACTTATTTACAGGCTTCTGATTTCTGGAAGTATTCAAAGAATAATTAGAATGTTTTTCACTATAAAATAAAAATGTTTCCTACATAACTGTTCAGGGTTTTTTAATTTTGGGATAAAATAATGAAAATAAAGATTAAAATTTAAAATTCAAAGTTTTAAGAATTTTTATAAGGTTATCTGAAACAAATTTTTTTAATTGACCAGAATTTATTCTTGTAAATGCTTTATGAATTTAATTTTAAATTACTGTGTTTTTGATTTCAAGGTTATTAAATATAATATTAGTGATGCTAATAAAAAAACAAAGTTTAGAAACTGTTTTATTTCATAATCCAATTTCTGATTTAATAATTTAATGACACTTGAATATTAATCGCTTACATGTAAGAATTACATCTATCATTTAAGAGCATTTACATGCATATAATGATTTAGTTAAACTGCAGTTTATGGCACAATAAATGAGTTTATTGCTCAAACTCTTGATCATATTGAGATTGTTTCTTGAAATTTTTACCATTAAAAGCATACAACTTTGCTAAAGTCACCAAAAAATAAATTTACTATTTAAAAAACATTAACTTTAAACTTTTAATTGTTTCATCAAATAGGAAAAATTTTAATATCAAATTCTAATATATTTATTTCATATATATAAACTTGAGTTGTTTAGTGTTAAAAAAGTTTATAATGACTAAAAATTGGTTGATTTTTAAAATTTAAAAACTAACAACATGAAAAACTTATGAGATAATGTAATTATTTGTGTAATGATTCAGAATCCACTTAAAACTGTAGGTCTCATTGCAAGTAGCTCTTTTATGCAAAAAGTGACATTATAGTTATAATGACATTTTTTAAACTAATTGAAATCTTTTTAAAAATTTTGGTGTGTGTTGAGTTTCTCCTCTTGTGCAAAATTTAATTGTAGGGTGGTAAACTAACGCAACTAGTTTGATATACCTCTCATTGATAACCATTGCGACTGTTTTTTGTCATCAAGGTGAGCGCATGTTTTTTAATGTAGGAGTTTTCACAAAATTTAAAAAATATGTATTTTATAAAATTTTATATCTTATAATAGTATAAAAATACTAAAAAAATATTACAGGAAAATGAATAAGAACTTTTTTGTTGGGTTTGTTGTCTCTTCAAAACAACTGGTAAAAGGGATAAGTAAATAACAATACTGGACTTACTTAATATGATGTCAAATTTCCTTGGTGATATTATGGAAAAATGTATAAGAAAAATATAATAATAAATTAACAAAGATATATAAGAAAAATATAACAATAAAAAACAGAAAGAAATTGGAAATAAAAAGTTTACGATGTTGAAAATATAAAAGAAAAATCTAATTATAACTTTAAAAAATATATAAGAAAATTATGTAATAAAATTATGTAATAATAAAAAAGATATAAATAAATAAATAAAAAGAAATTGGAAAAAAGAACAATTTACAATGCTTGGATGCTGGCGACAGCAAAACAGCAAATGTAGAATAAAAAATTTGAATTGAAAGCAAAACGAAAGCTTCAAATACTGTTTTCATTTTTAAAATTAATAAATAATCAAATTTTTACTTATGTTCAGATTTATGATTTAAATCAATTAATTTAAATAATGTTATACTCAATTAATATCTTATTAAAAATAAATTTATTTAAATTTATTGCTGTTAATTTATCATTAAGTAAGTTTGGACATGAGTGTTCCAAAATATACTAGACTTTAATATGTATTGATCATAATTTTTCTCAAATTTAAAATTCCATCTATCAAATTCCAAACTATTCTTTTTTGAACTGGATGATTTAAGTTCATAAAAATCTTTTTATTACGTATTATAAAGGTTGATTCCCAACTAATCTGTTTTTCTGGAGACCTTTTGTTAATGTTCATTGTAAAAAAAAAAAAAAAAAAATTATCATTTATGTTTTTTGGGATTTGGGTTACTGTAATATATTCTCAGCTATCCATTTCTGCCATCTGAGGATGTTTTATGCAGTCAACCTTTTCATAATTTTTAATTGATGCGGTCAATATCTAAGCTGGCTCTCTTTCGTGACATACTAGCAGAACACTGTACTTTATTAAAATTTGTATGTACATTCAATGATCCATATTTATTTCTATATATGTATTTTAGTATCTGCTTGTTCTAAAATATTAAATTATATTTTATTGTATCTTACTTAAATTACTTGTATTATTAATTAGTAAATTCTTTAGGAATTAGTTTTCAATAAAATCTTCAAATATTTTTATTTATTACAGATATTGATTTGTAAATATTTTAATGTTTAATAATATATGTAGGTAAAAGTTTATTATTGGCACCCCTTAATTTTTTGGCGATTTTTTGTGCCAATAATGACATCCAAATATGAATAAAAAATTGGCAACCTTAAAGCACTAAAAATACTAGAGTTAACAAAAATTAAAGTTTACTGTCACTATTTATCGCCAAATTTTTTGTCTTACCAAGGAGTATCCATATCTGCACCAAGCTCTATATGTAAAATTTATCAAATATTTGACAGTTTGTAATTTTGTAAATAATCATATAAATTTTCTTAAATACATATTTATATGATAATTTACAAAATTACAAACTGTCAAATATTTGATAAATTTTACATATAGAGCTTGGTTAAAAATTTTTTCTAATTTCTAAAAATTTGGTGCTAAATTTTCTTAAATACATATTTATGAAATGTACTGAATAACAAAATTTTATTTCATTTGATAATTTTGTTTTCATTTCAGGCTTTTGCATGATTCATAGTGTGTTCAGGTATGTTCACTAACATAAGATTAACATTTATGTAGTTTTTAAGTAACAATTTTTGCTTTTATTTATTCATTTATTTATGTATTTTTTTTTTTTTTTGTATGCATTGGAATTATTTTACAAAAATTACTTAGCTGTCTAACAGTCTTTTTGTTGTTTAACATCAAAATTGAAATTCTCATGTAGACATCCAGTAATATACTAGATGTCTGATGCTAATACCTATTTTTTTTAACATACTGAAAAAAATCACAATTAGAAAATATCTAAAAAAGTCAGGTTGCTCAAATTTAAAGAAATACATTTTATTAAAATTGTCTGAAAAATTTCATCCCACTTCAAAGTGTAAAAGTTCGTTGAGGTTCCAAATCCACTTAAAACTAGATCCTGGATCATTAAGTACAAAAAAAAAAAAAAAATCAATAACTTAAAAAACTACCCTTAAACAAATTAAATTTAACTTTTAATTTGATTAATTATGCTTAAAAATAATATTTGTATGATCTGCTATCTAATAGGGAAGATGTAGATTTAATTATTAGATGTAGAACTAAAATTTTATTTAATTATGAAATATTTGAGCATAAAAATGTTTTCTTTATGTCAAAATTCAATATTGCAGATGATTTCCCATTGTTATTTTTTCATAAAAACTATATTTTTAATTATGTTTCAGTGTTAATTATAAGCTCTTGCTGATGCATACATTAAATAAGTTGTTTCAAAATAATTTCTATTTAAATTATTTTGTGACTTATCTAAAAAGCATTTTTCTATTATTTGTAAATTTTGAGCACACTCAGTTTCAGTGACAGGATTGCGATTTCCTATATTTAAATAATGTTTGGAGATTCTTCCATTAACTTTCACTGCATACTTTATCCAATGTCCTTGGAATATATTTATTTTCAAAAATATTTTTAAACCAATGTGTCACTTTTTTATATTATATGTTTATTATAAAAATAAAGCCTTTTGGAATGGATTAGTCTTATTTTCTGAAAATTTCTCCCATAGTCGAGCAGTTCATTGAAGCATCCATGAAAATTAAGCTGAATTGCGGATGATGTGTACTTTCATTTTAAATTGGAACGATTTCTGATTATCATTATGTGACACTATGCCTTTATTGAGTTTGAACCAAATGTAATTTTAGGATCTTAACTAACAGTTTCATCACATGTTACCTAGTTTTGATATTTTACTTATCAAGTGAGGGCATGGGAAAGCATAATGTAATTAACTATAGTTGTACTGGCTGCCCACATGATGTAAGCATTTGACTTTCTCTGAATTCTTTATTTTTTTGCTGCTATATGACTAAGGGCTTAGCTGTCAATTCTATTATAGTTTTATTTTGTTTTTGGATGTATTTAAAATATATTGTTGATTTTAACAAGACTGAACTCCAAGTTATTAGGACTGCCTAAACATTATTTATCAAAAATTGAATATAATTGCATGATAAATTTACCTATTATATAGTTCATTTTTATGAATACACAGGGACCTATAAAATAGTTCTTAAAATCAAAAGTTACTAAAATAAAAAGAAAATAGTTTACATTTTAAAACTTTTTGTTGTTTTCTTTATAAATAAATACTACCAGAAGAAATTATTTAATACTCATTATTTTTAAAAAAAAAAAAAAAAAAAAAAACATCAAAGTTATAAAAATTTATATTGTTCTTGCCAATTTAAATTAACCATAAAGTGCATGTTTTGTCCTGTCTTTTTCATTTTGCTTTTTCTTCTGTTTCCAACATCTTCCATTTTGAAAGCAATGTCGCCAAAGATTTGAAAACTAATTATTTAGAACAACAGCTAATTTTTATGATTTTGAAAAATTCACAAGCGAAAAAAATTATAATTAAAAATATTTTCTTGTTACTTGTAAAAGCAATCCAACATAGATTAAATGTTATCTGACATCATAGATGTTTTAAACTAATCAAAATTATAATAGTGTCGTAATCATGATCTCAACTGAAACAAAAGAAACTACCATTCTATGAACAAATTACTTTTGAATATAGATTTTAAAGGTCCTGAAATAAAATTATGGTTAGTAGTAGGTTTCTTTGATGTTTTTGGATGAATAACTTTATTTTTACTTAAGTTGTCAGATGATAATGTCACCTCAAATTGTTAGATTTTATCTTTTTTCCATTACAGCGGTTTACTTAATGACACAAATAAGTCAGATATAAATTTTTCTATGACATCATTCCAAGCATACTTTCATGAGCATTACAGGGCCAATTTTGCTAGCTGATTCCAAGAAGTGATCATCCCTTCCAAGAGCATGCTACGATATTTTCACTTGAAGCTATTGATTACACTCAGATGCTGGAAGTGTAAATAAGAAGTTAGTTTAGGCTGGAGAAATTCCACATGAATTGTTACAGAAAAGTCTAGGATTAAACATTTGGAAACAATCTATATGATGTTTAAGATTGGCACCTATTAGTAGTTCAAAATCTACCTGCATAAATCATACTAGGAAAAAAATATTTTAATTTAAAGCTTTTCGACTTAAATTGATTATGAATTTAGAATTGAAATCACCTTTTATTCACTATGCTGAACAGTTAATACTTAATATTGCTGTTAGTTAACCCTAGTTCAAAGAATTTACAATTTTATGTTAATAACATCAATCCTTATTTCCCGAGCAAAAATTAAAATATGAGCAAAGAATCAAAAGTTGAAAATAAATGCAAATAAAATATGCATGAAAATGAATTTGTAAAAAAATTTTTGAAAACTAATCTGTAAAAAAATTTTAGTCATACGTATTTTGCATGATTATATATTTATCGTTTTAAATAGTTATGACATGTGGTGAGGATTTTGCAAGTGTTGTTCTGAGTTATTAAAATTGCATGTTTCATGGATGTGAAATAAATTTAATGTGAGAGATTTCTTAAAAGAATTTAATTTTACAGATTTTATTTTCTTGTAAATCTATATATTATTTTAGAGCTATCGTTTTTATTTTGTAGTGCTCAAATTGTTCTCGATATGAATTCGTTTGCAATGGCCACCATAACAATCAGGGCCCAGTGTATGACAGAATTACATCAAGAAGATCTTTGCATTTTGATGAGCATCCTTATGAAATGTACAATGCTTGCACTTCTCGTAATTCAGCACCAAGCTCATCTAATAATGCATCAAATGCTGTGCAAAATTGTCAACTTCCTAACACTCATTTGGCAATTTGCACTAGTGCAGATTGTAAAAATCTTCCTTCTCTCAGAATGGAAGATAGAAATATCTGCCGAAGATACTCTGAGAATGCAGTGTCTGATATTACCATGGGAAGAAAAGATTCCATGTTTCACCCAAGAAATAGCTTAAGATTCATTAGTGGTTTCAAAGAATGGGTATCATGTTTAGTTATGGGTACAAACAGAAAGAAGCCTAAAAATAAAATAGTATTACATGATAGAAAGTCTGTTACTAGTGTGTATTTTTCCCGTAGTGGTCGGGGATCGCAATCACTCACTGGTGAAAGATTGTCATCCTTTGCTGAATATGCATCAATAAATATTTCTCGGCCTCCTAAAGAACAAGCCAGATCTAATACATTAGAAAATGGAACCCCGAAACATCGTCGAAGCAGAAAAAAGCGACCTGCTCCTTTACCACCTGTACCAGATAAAAATTTTAGCTCTGATAAAACTTTACCTGCTCCTTCTGCTTGTACATCAATTAAATATGAAACAGTGGTTGACAATAGAAATAAGATTGTTGCAAAAACTACTCGTACAACTAATTTTACTTCACATTCAAATCCAATGAAAAGAAGACGCAAAAAGAGAAAGGCACCTTTGCCACCACTTGCTCATGTTTCTGGAAAACATCCAGAATATTCATCAATTGTCAAAAGTGAAGGAAAGCAATTAAAGAATAATGTTGCTTCAGATGATGGTATTAATGACAGAATGTCTGTAAGAAGGATCAAGAAGTCCAAGCATAAAAGACCAACTTCTAATGATTATGGTAAGATTGCAAATTCAAATGGTATTATTCGTGATGGACACAAAATTATCTATAGACAAACAAATGGTAACCATTCTGCATCATCAGTAAATAAAATTATAGAATCAGAAAGTGATGATTCAGGAGAAGTAACTAGTAGCTCTGTATCTTTTTCTGGTGAAGAAAGTGAAAATGAGAATTATGGACTTGTGAAATATGTTAGGCATGGCAAAAATTTATCTGATAAGGATCCTAAAATGCTCACAAATTCCAATTACATTCAGTATGCTGATGAGGATGGCGATGTATGCTTAAAGATCTCAATTCAAAAGACAGAAACTAATGTTTTCACTGTTGAAGAGGTATCACCACATACTGTTCATTACACTATTGATGAAGATTCCACATCTTCTGATTTATCTGATGAAGCAGAAACTACTCCTACCAATAAAAGCATTTCTTTACAAGAATCGAAACAAAACTCAACTGATAGTTCTTCTTTTTCAACTGAAGAAGCAACTGATAAACCTAAGACTATTTTTGAAGAATTGCAGATGAAACCTCCGGTTAAAGGTTCTGTGAAAGACTTTGTTCAAGCTTTTAATATGCTTGCTACTAAAAGTAATGCTGATGGTAGTAAGTTTAAGCCCAGTCCAAATAGTTATTCAAAAGACAAATCTAATTCCTCCTTGAACTCTAAAGTTTCCCAGTCAGTACCTACAAAATGGGAATATCAAAATAGCAATAAAATTCCTAATGTGGTATTCTCCTCCAATCAGTATCTTCTCCCAATAGCTGAAGAATCTCTTAATGAGACATCAGAACATGATGGAAATGCCTCCTTTGATGAATCTAATGTTACATCAAGTAAATTGAAGAATAAAAAGAACAGAATGGAATGCTCCCATGAAAGAAATAAATCATTGGAAATAAAGAAAGAGGATAAAAAATGCTCTCATTGTTCTGAGAAACATGTATCTCAACCTACTGTCAGTGAAAGTAACTCTTCAAGAAAGAAGTATGTGAATAATCATGGAAAAGTTGTGAAAACTGAAGAGGATCAAAATCTAATTCCTGGCTCATCCAAGTGGGATCCAAGTAAAAAACACTACTCCTCTCAAGCTTCGATTGCAGCATTGTCTTCTTTATTGAAAAATAAAGGTTTGCTTGAAGCAGAAGAAGGTTTGTATCTTTAGTATTTTCAAAACTAACTATCTACCTTTTTTAATAATCCTTTTAACAACATTTTCTAATTAAAAAAAATTAATACTGTTACATTTTCTCTACATCACACAGATTTAAGATGAAAATTTAGTGAGTACTTTATTTTTAAATAAGTGAAAAAAAATTTTTTTTTAGAAACTCAATGTCTCAAAAGGCACCAAGTGCCTCTAAATGGATGATTTTGCATTACATCAGGCAATCTTTCCATTTTCAATTTTCTCTTGGGTTCTTGTGAATAAAATAGCAAACCTTTCTTATTGTTTCTTTGAGTCTTGAATTGATGGAAATCCTTAAACTTGATATGTTATGGAGAAAACTGATGCATACATAAATATCAGTTTTCTCCAGAACAAATCAAGTTTAAGAACTTAAGAAAGTAATAAATGTCGTATAATATTAAAAAAATAAACAATCAGAAAACCCCATAAACTATGTAAAAATCATTAAAAATTAAAAAAAGACCTATTTAAATTTTTTCCTAAATTATGTTATATATATATATATATACACACATACATATAATTATATATTTCTAGTTTATTTTTTATTAATATTATATAGATAAGATATGCTGTTTGTGAATTATTGTCCATACTACAAATTTAATATTGATAAATCTCTTCCTGAAAACAAAAAGCTGTGCAATTTGAACACTGATTTTGTTATAGCAAGACTTACCCTGTTGAAAAATTATACTAAACAAATTATGTTCTGCTGTTCATTTATAGTAATTATTATAAAATACTTACTGTTTTGTGAATTTTCTAAGTTAATTTCACTAGATTTAGTTTGATTATTAACATTGAAGGCTTTTTTTCTTGTAGGAAGTATAAATGAATCTGCTAGTTCTTGTAAACTTTCTAAAAAATCAGACCAACCTATTATGTAAGGAAAGTTTTTCATTGTTATTCTATTATTTTAAATCAATTTAAGTAGCACTGAATATTGTTATTTCAATACAGGGTTGGGCTTTACATCGAAGATAAATCCTCACACCGAGGTCCTGTTCCGTTGCTTGTTACTCCCTCTATGTCCCTGAAGAAACTTAAGAAACAGGTTGTTGAAATTTCAAACTGCATGTAATAATTTTTATCTCTAATTTATATTTTTTGCTGCATAGTTGAAAACTTTGTCCTAGTTGGAATGTATTTAATGAAATTTTTATTAATTGTGTACTGTCAATGAAGGTAAGTAGATATTATTGTAAGAGAAAAGAGCTAAAGAAATTACTACATTCTCTCCCATGTATATATTTTTAAGCGATTTTTACTTTCATTGTTTGTAAATTAATGTGCAAGATTTATCCTTGACTCATCGTTTCATAATATTTTATTTTGCTTTTTCTTAATATCTTGTCTTATTTATTATCTCACCTTAGGAAATATAATTAATAGATTTTTGTTGGCTATTATTTTTAATATTCATAATGAGATATTTAAAGAATCAAAATGATTACATTAGAAATGTTATACTAAATACTAACTGCTGAACAGTTTTATTGATAATTTAACATTTGTTTATTATAATTATTATATTTTAGTGCTGTGAGCAGAGATGACTTCTGTTCTTTTTAAAATAAATTTAATGATACAGAATACCAAAAGTTTTTAAATAACAACTTTATATATGATTAAAAAACAATAAACCATTTCTTAAAAGTATTTCTTATAACTAATTTGCATTAAAACAATTGCAGTTTCACATGACAATGTAGAAACTTTTCCTGTATACTATTTTCTTAACTGTAAGTGTATTTCAAAATTTTTGCATGTATTTATTAGACCAGCGTTTAAGATATAGATGTGGAAATACATCTAACACTTGAGAAACTATCCATTAGCACCAGATACCCTGCATATCATCAGTATTGATTGTATTTATTTACAAAGTTGTTGAAATTAATCTGGAAATATGAAGCATCCTCTATAGTTTCTTAAATGTGATTGTTTATTTCAAAGATAAATGTTGTATACATTTAAAGGTCTTAAGAATGGGATAAAAGCTATGTGTTTTTAATATTTCTTTTCTTTTTTTTAAAAGAAAAGAAATATGAACAATATAGATAATGTTTAAAGAAGACATCATTTTCATTGCTGGCACCTTTCTGTATTATAAGGAGTCGAATTGATGGTATCTTATGCTGTTGCACCAACATTCTTCCCTGTACCTAGCCTTGAGTTGGTCTTTACTAATTAGGTAAAAGCTGCCGAGGGGAGTCTTAATGATTTTGAAGCAGGGATCAAGCAGAGTTACCAATATTTGGCTTGTCTCCTTGAAGTATCACTTCACTTGGAAGTATTGCCACCATAACCAATTTAATGTGCCCAGTCGCCATTAGCGAATTTGATAGATCTTCGGTTAAACTGGGATTCAAACTCACTGGAGGAGAGGAAGGCTTCAGCTTGAAAAACTATAGATGGAGAAAAGAAATTGTAGAAATATAATTTTCTTCTTTTTCAGTCACACAGATTAAAACTGAAAAGTTTTACTGAAATACTTTTCTGAAAGTTGGCAGGTATGCGTTGTTTGTTAAGAATAACTTTATAAATAAAAAAAATTATTTAACATGAATATCTTCTGGAAATTTTTAACCTGGAGAACTCCTGGAATTTGATTCCTGGAAATCTGTATAAACCCTGAATTAATTTAAGAGATTTTTTTGTAATTAATGTAATAGTTTGCACTATATTTTGTATAGGTTGAATCTGAGTATGACTTTCCAAGGCATCAACAATGCTGGATTTTGGGGGAATCATTTGCTGTTCAAGATGAAGCTTCTCTAGCCAGCTATGGCATCACTGAGCCAGGTTGTCCTATTCTGCTGTATGTGATGACCAATGAGACTAAATCTCGAAGCTTGCCTAACAAAAAGTTGCCTCACTTACGATCACAACAGAACCAGGATTCCAGTGACTCAAGTGCAAGTGAAAGCACAAATTCACCACAGCATCACCGTAAAAAAAGTTGTCAAAAGCCAAAAATAGCTGCTTTGAAGGAGTATGGTGTGAAAGAAAAGAATCCTTCCCAATCAAATTTTATAGAAAAGAAAGGTAACAAGAGAAAGTGATTAAACTGTAAATTCATTTGAGAGAAACATCTTGTTGAAATTTGTATGCAATGAATATAAATTTTGTTTATTTTATTTTTTATGTAGAGATCTGAAAATACTTTGATTTCTAAATCTTATTTTGAAATAATATTTTCAGGAAAGTTTGAGTTCCAAATATATATTGTAAATATTCTCTTTATCTTAATATTTTGATAACTATAATATTGTATTTTTATAAACTTTGAAACTGTATTATGATTTTATTTGAATAATAATTTTCCATAGTTTGTTTCTTGTTTAAACCTTGTACAGTGCAGATTTGTCCATTACTAGACCTTGCACTAGTAATGCCTCAAAAACCAAATTTTATTTTATAAGTTATGTTTGAATGTTTCAAATACATAATTTGTTATTTGAATAAAAGTAGTTTATTTATATCTTATTGTTTTGTTGTTTGCCACTTTTTTTGTGCATGATATGGATTTGATTTAAACTAGATTCTAATTAAAAATTGATTCTAATAATGAGCTAGTTTCTAATATAAAATTTTAAAATCAAATTAATATGACTAACATGTCTTACATATTTTTTGGTTTTATTAATTCAGAAAATGAGTATAGATATAAGCCAATGTCATTAATGGTTAGATAAAACCGATTTTATGGGGTTTATTAATGAATTTCCATTTACTCTTTCTTGAAAGGAATGCAGGAAAATGGTAACATCATGTCAGTTTTTGGAAAACATAATTTATTTTGGTTGTAATTTTATCTTTAGAGCATCAATGCTGAATATTTTCTATTAGTAAGCCATTTGCCTCACAAATCCCTACACAATTCTTGGTGTTATATCTAGAGATCTGTTCGCACAAGAAGTAGGACTCAATGCACCTTGCTTTATTTGTCCTGACTACATAATTAGACTAAAAAAGAAACTACAAATAATAACATAAGAAGACAATCTTTACTAAAACTATTTAAACAGGAAAGGAAAATTGTGTTTGTGTGTATATATATATATAATATAATGCTATATGTTATATATATATATATATAACACACACCCTAAAGTAAGATTATTCTAAGGATAAATTACCTACATTTATTTATACCTTCATTGTAAGGTATCAAAACATGTTTGATATATTATAAAGACATAAATTCAAAAATGGGATAGTGGAGCATCTTGGAGTATCTATTTTGTGTGTTCTTTAGAAACATACAATTGATTCTTACTGATGTGGATGGCAGAAAAATTTCTGACTTTTATGCTAACTATTGTAATTCACCATCATACAAGATAAATGTATTTATAATGTTAAAATGCAATGATAAACAAAATTATGCAATGATAAGCAATGTGAGCATTTGATAATCAATATTCTTTGCTGCACCTAGGTCTGAGTTGGGCTCTATCAATTTAGCAAAAATAAATTTCACCAAAATAGCTATAAAAAGTTAAATAATTTTTTTTATTTATTTTTATGTACTCAAAGTGCATTAAAATGAATAAAAAAATATTACTTTCTAAAAATTTATTTCTTTCAGATTAAGAACAATATGTCAAATATTTTTCTTAAGAATTATTTAATGATAAATTTATTCATAAAAACAATTATGATTGATGAGAAATTTTGTCGTGCTATGTTGAAATTTTCTTTTTGAAACATTGCAAATTTTTAAAATACTGTGCTTTTATTATGGTTATTTGAAATAAAATAAGTTGTTTTTGCATTTTTTTTAGATAATAAATCAAATCCGAGCGAAAATAGTCCAAAAGGAAATAAACAAAGTTTGAAAAAAAAGAAAATGAAAGTAAGATGCTTTAATGTTTTATATTTAATCCTCTAAGCAATTTTAGTGTAATTTCAAATATTTGTTCTGCAAAATTTTAATTTGTTGGTTAGCTAATACTTCATGTCAATTAAGGCAACTAATTTGAGCAAAAAAATTTCCAGTTTTTTAACAGCTAAAATTTAATGATAATATGATAAAATATTTATTATTTATAGTTCTATCACACACACAGACAGATAGACAGACAGAACTCTTTTGTATATAATTGTGTTTGTAATAGTGATTCTCTGACAAATGAAACTTTAAAATTGATGAAAACTATTAATCCTGTTGTATAAATAAATACATTATTAATATAAGTAAAACTTCTACTATTTTCTATTCATTATCATATTTACTATTTAAAAATTTTTAATAATAAGCATTTATTTTTAAAAATTTTGTTAGATTATAAAAGAAAAAATACATTGAGTATTAAAAATTAAAACAATCTTTAATGCTTTGAATGAATAAGTTATTAAATATTATATATGTTGAAAATGAATAAATTAGTTTTTCTATGTTATGAATTGGTAAAAGTAATTTGTTATAGTTATTATATTGGCACCTCTGAGTGAACAACCTTATAGGGCAAAAAGTCATGTGAACAATTTCAGCATCTATTTTATAAATTAACTTCTGGGTGGGCGTTTTGTAGATAGTGTGCTGCATTCTCATATTGCAAGGGAAACTTAATAAACTTCACTGGACTTGGATGCAAAGAGGCATAACATCCATCTCCCAATGTACAATAGTGGTTGGAATCATACTATTGTACATTGGGATGTATGTACAATAGTACAATAGCACCTCTAGTTATCAGTAATTACTCCCCATCATAACTTCAATTTACTTTTGTGTGTGTTTAAAATTTGTTCAACTTTCATTTGTTTTATTTGAGAAACATTTTTTATGCCATTACAATAAAGAATCCAATTATTTTGTAATGCATTAAATTAATTTTGTAAGATTGAAATATTTATATCAAGTAATTTATAATTAGTAAAAAATATTAAAATCTGATTTTCAGCTACAAAATTATTAAATTATTGTTTTCATTTAAAGAGTGACTATCATAAAGCATGGGAAGCTGACTTTGAAAAGAAGAAAGACTATAGGACTCTTGTGGCATTGGATGATGTGGATTTGGTCGCAAATGTTGAAGACTTTGAATGCCCAGTATGTTTCTTGGAAGTGCCCAGTGGAGAAGGAGCTGTCCTTCAAGATTGCTTGCATAGTTTTTGCAAGTATGTGAAATCGTTTTCTCATTAAATCAAGCATGATTTGTATAAAATATATTGTGTTTATTTTGTTTTACTATAATTCTTTGATATTATTATATTAGATACTGTGTGTTTTCAAATAGTATCAAAATAGAAGGTATAAATTTCTTCAGATTATAATCAAATATGAAAGCAAAAATAGTTTCTATCTAATTTTTGAAAATGTGAAAATGTATTGGAGTTTGAAATATTTTATTAATACTTGTTTTTCTTTCTATAAAAATTTAAAAATCTTTGTGTCTTTAAATTGAATTTTTGAAAACAATGCAAAAAATTTATTTCTACAGATTTCTAGTAATAAGATACAATATTTATTTTTAAAAGAAATTTAATTTTCATTAGTATGAGAATTAAGTACAGTTAAATAAGTCTAGCATTTTTTTCAAGAACAAGTTAATTGTATTAGCTTCTTATTTTGCCATCACAAACTTTATCAATAAATGTTTTCTGTTCTGTAACAGAAAACATTAAATTTTTTTTTAAAAATGTAAGAATTACAAATGCAATGAATATAAATTATTTAAAATTTTATACACACATACCGGCGCAGACAAACCTCAGACTTTAAGGTTGTTAATAGGTTTGGAATACTCATTTATAATCAAGGGCCTTATGTATTTGATTCATAGTCAGGTGGTGAGGTCATGCCTGAGCTTGGCACGCTTTTCTCGACACCCATGCCACACCAGTAAAAATTGTAATCTATTTTTTATTTTAAATCGTTCATTTTTTGAACAGAGGTTGGGCAAATAATATGTATAATCATATTTGTGATGTAGTTTTAAATTAGAGTCATAGTTATATGTCACAAATATTTTCTCCAAGAAAATCATAAATTAGTCCATTATATTTAGAGAATTATGAGATTTGTTCATGGAATTCCTACTAATAAAAGATAATTTCCATTAATTTTTAGTTACCTTGACATTCTTATTCAAATAATTAATTATTACATAGAATTTCTTATTCTGTAATCAAGTAGTTTCAATGTATTTTTTTATCATTAATTTTGCTTAAAAATATTGTAAATAATAGATTTTATTGGTAGAAATTATATAACTTTCATTTTTTTTTTCTCCCAGGGAATGCTTGGCTGGTGCTGTTCAGTACTCTGAAACAGCTATGATTAAATGCCCTTTCCGAAATGATGAATATTCTTGTGAGAGTCATCTCCAAGAGCGAGAAATTAAATGCGTAAGTGGATACTATTTTAATATCGTCTTTAAAGTTAACTAATGCATATATAGTTTTTTATTGAAAATATTAACCTAGAGTGGATTTGTTTTATTTGTTTTACATATTGCTGAAATAAAAGTAGTTGCATAATTGTATGCCTGATTACTTTTAAAATATTTTAAAATTAGATCTGTGTTATGGATAAGTTAAAATAATTTATAATTTCTCGTGAATATTTGTTTATATATATATGTATTATATAACAAATAATTTCATATTTTTCCCTGGATGAATCCTGTACAATATGATAATATAAAATTTTTTTTAACTCAGTTTGTTTATATTATTCTACAGCCTCTACAATGAAAATTTATACTTAGAAAATAACATTATTTTAAAATTTCAATAATAATAAAGAGCAATGAGTGAGTAATAGCTGAAATAAAGTATGATTATTATTATTATTATTTTGACAATTTTTCTTATTTCTGTAAATTTTTTTCTAATGTATTTTTGATTATTTCTAATTTTGACAAATATTTATTTGTTAAATTGTCATATTTATCAAAATGTAAATTTGAATTTTAAAAGAATTTAGGAATAAAAATAATAACTCTTGTAAATTTTGTAATAAATTTAAAGCTAATATGAAGCTCATGAATCTAATTGTAGAATGCACAAATTCTTTAAAAATATCATTTTATTATGCATAAACTTAACAATTTAATATATTTTTTCTCATTAATAGAATTTTGTCGTAATTCACAGAATAAAGATTTTGACAACCTAATTTTTTATTAAATTTGTTTAATTATCTGTGAAGAATATTGTTAAATTATTAAATATAAATTTCAAAATTCATAGTATGCAATAAGAAAATTAATTATATACAATGTAAGTAATAGCTAGTATAAGAATAGGTAAATGAGACAAGATTAAATATTATTTGAAATATGTTACTGGAATCTCTTATTTTTGATTTATTTCACTAACAATGAAATTATTATCTCAGCATTTTAGAAATTTTTGAAATCTCAGCATATTAAAAATAAATTGTTTATCTGTAACTAACAATTATTAAAATCACCTGTTTTTTTTTTTAAATCATTTGTGTTTTTAAGTAATATTTTTTGCTTAAAATTCATTTTGTATTTATATATTCAGAGAAATTATCTTTAATTTCTCACTAGGATTGTAATTATTGTCTAAAAATAATATTTTATAATGTAGATGAAAATTTTACAGAATATGTAGAGTCATAGAGAAAAATGTTCTGGAACAAAATTCTTAATAATATTTAAAAATCTCTTACATTCAAAATATTTCTTCATGTAAGATTTCCAAACTATTAAGTTTTTTGAATGTGATTGACATTCAAGACAAAACTAATTTTTTATGTTTCTTCTTTAATCAATTGTTTTATGTTTGTAACTGAAAAGAAAGGCTTTTCAAAATTATAGCTTGTTACCTCTGATGTGTATGAGCGTCACCTGCAGCGGAGTATGGCTTTGGCAGAAAGCCAAGCACTGGACAGCTTCCACTGTAAAACTCCAGACTGTCCTGGCTGGTGTCTATTTGAAGACAATGTGAATACTTTCCTTTGCCCAGTCTGCAAGAAGACAAACTGTCTCACCTGTGCAGCTATTCACGAAGGACGGAATTGTAAACAGTACCAGGATTATGTTGCATTCAGTTGTGACACCAATGAAGAAGCAAAGAAAACAAAGGAATATTTGGAAGTAATGCACTTTATTAATTAAAATGTTATATAAACTATAATACTGTTGATAAAATTTTGTATTTGTCTCTATTAGTATTAAATGTCACACAAGTTGCATTTTGCTGGAAAAATGCTATTAATACTTTTTTTTTTAATTTTAAGAATATATTTTCCTAAATGTTCTTTGAAATAAAAGTGCTGCTATAATGATTAAATTGTAATAAAGTAACTAAATTTATATAAAATCTAAAAAATATGTGCAAAATTTAAAAAATAAAAAATTGAAAATATAGTTTTACATTTTATGGCAAAATTGTTTTGTGAACACAATATATTCCATCACTAGTAAATATATACTAATTATAATTTTGCATGTTAATGCATTATTGATTTATAGTTTTGCATATGTTTGCCTCTCAAAATTTAATTTTTAGAAATTTATTTAAATAAGTTTCTTTTATAAAGTATAATTTGAAATTTAAACAAATAATAAAATCAACAAACTGTAGGAAGTTTTAAGACATCAGTATTTTAATGATTTTTTGTGGGTAATTCTAGGTGAAGTATGGTTGCACTAAAACATCATTTTACACTGCCAAGGTACTGGTCCGAGGTTTGATCCTTAGGCTGAGCAGAGTCAACTCAGCCTTTCATCCCTTCATTGAGTCAATAAAACTGAATATCAAGCATACTTAGGTACTAAACACTGGGAGTTTTGCTTTATTCTGACCATCTAACCAGGACTTACGTTTTGCACTCCAGTGCCCTTGATCATTAAAACAAATGTGGATACTGTAGGTCTTGGTTCCTTCAAGCTGTCACACCACTGAATTTAGTTTAAAATAATTACTGGATTAGAAATATAAAACTCTGGAATAATATTAATATTTTGTTTTATAATCAATTATAATAAATTCCATTTAAATTTTTATATTTTAACTGCACAATTTAATCTGAATATTATTTCTGAAAAATATTTAATTTCTCTTGCTAGAAGAGACAAGTGAAACATTTCTACAATATATTTCTAGAACATGGTGAAGAATGGAGAAGCTATGGAGTGTCCCCAGTGCCTTGTCATTCTCATGAAGAAATGGGGCTGTGATTGGCTGAAATGCTCCATGTGTCACACTGAAGTATGTTGGGTCACAAAAGGACCACGATGGGGACCAGGAGTAAGATATTTAATTTACATTTCTCATCAACTTTTTTCCTATAATATACCTAACATTTACTAAAAACATGTTTCTATTTACTTAAGATTTTGCATATTATTTTAATTCATGTAAAATAAAAGGAAAATTCTATTAAATATGAAAATATATTAATATGTCAGTGGACCAAACCTATTCATTTGTATGTATGTAGAATCTTATGGAAAATATAGATTTGCCTTTTGAGTAATATTTTTGATTTGGAAAAATATTGTGTATTTACTATTTACTTAATGTTATTCAAAAAGCTGTTTCAACTACAAAGAACATGATGGGCTAAAATTACGTTGAATGAGGTATGGAATGCTTGTAAATTCCCTTTATTATGAAGTTTTTAAGTATTAAAATCCTTCTTCTTGTCTGCTTTCTAATTTCCAATTAGAGGCATATTGAGGAAATCAATTATATACTTGCTGTGAAAAAAACAATTAAAAAAAATATGGGGAAATGTAGGAACAAGAAAAGATTTAGTCTATGTATATTATTTCTCTGCTTTCAAGAATAATGCTTGAATAACAATATTAAGAAATTAAAAAGAATAACTCTATTCTTGAAGTGAGTAGAGTTCTGGAACAATGCGTATCATAGTACAAGAAATTTTATCTTGAAATCTAAATAGCAATGATTAGATTGAATTAAAATTTCAATCAAAATTTCAAAATAAAACATAGTATTTGTTTTAAATTAATTAATGACACATTTTGAACATTTTGAATTCAGCTGCTGACAATAACTATATAATGTATTTATCCAATTTAAAAGTTTGTAACTGAACTGATAGATGCCATAAAAAATGACAAACAGATGTTAGTATTCTATGGTGACAACTGAAAATTTAATATTTTGGCTCCTCATTCAGGATTTTTACAGTGTTTTTGAATCTATACACTAATTCTAGTCCAAATAGGCCTCATGAATATAAAAGGATCGTAGAGTTACAAATAAATTAATTACCTTAGAGTAGTTACATATAAATAAACTAGATAAAAATTTTCATAGTTATTTTAAAAGTGATGTTCATATACATAAATATAAAAATATGTTAATAAGTACTTATACATAAATATGCCTAGACACCAGCATATATATGCAATTCCAAATTTTCAAGCAGAGCTTTCAACTGAATTGATACTGATTTATTCTTTAATTTAGTATTCTATGAATTTAACTTTCATTTTGAACATGGGTATTTTTCATGGTTTGGTATGAAATCAACTTTAAATTATAGATCCCAGTAAAAATGCTACTGTGCGTAAAGTAGGATTTATCAACAATTCAACCAAAGAAAATTTTTAAACAAAATCAATTCAAAATTTCTTCTTTTGATATTTTTATTAACTTTAGACTAGAATTTTATTTATACATAAACGTTTTGCTTTTTTTAAATTATAAGTGGATATATTTATTGCTTTGTTTAAATTCGTAGTTTTCTGTGATATATTTTGTTATAGTTTGTAATATTTTATTAAGAAGTGTGGGTAGGATGCACAGGAAAATAATTCTATATCTTTTCAGGGCAAAGGAGATACTAGTGGAGGTTGCAAATGTATGGTTAATGGAGTTCGTTGCCATCCCAAGTGTAGTTATTGCCATTAATGTTTAAGGTAATTTACATTCTTACAGAAAAATCGGCACACCAAAAAGAAGTCCTCTGATTGCTTTGAAATTTCGTTTGCGCAAATGTTTTGACTAAAAATGCTAGTGTATAAAATTTGTTATTCAAGAAATAGTGTGATCGCCAGGGAATGATAAATGACTATCCATTATATAAGAAGCAGCTCTGAAACTGTTTAAAGTTTTGGTTGAATTTTGTTTTGGTATATTATTCAACCATATGAAATGCCTTGCTGGTGGATTCAAGCTCATTATATGCTACTTATAGAGTTTGTAAGAAGTTGTATCATTGGATTGAAAAAAGCAGGTTGGACAAATTGGAGAATTGCACATCATATGGATTGAAGGGATGCAATGATTAGAAGGTTATGGCAAAAGCGAGTGGACAATGGCAGATTTCAGCCCCATTTTGGTATCAGTCAACTTAGGGAAGCAATAGATTCGGTAGACTGAGTGATTGTCAGATCATTTGACACATACCTGATTCGTTATCAACTTTCAGATTTTCTTGCAACCTGTACACAAGTTTCCACTGTAACTATTCATAGATGGCTGATAGAAAAAAATCAACACTCACACTGACCATTATGCCACTCACATTTGCTCACTTGGCTCTATCAGGTTGAAATGATATCAACTCGGGACATACAGTCTAGCAATGAATCCCACTTTCAACTATGTACTCACTATCTTTGAAGATGTGTTTGGAAATGTTCAGGGCAGCTTGCCAAGCTTGACTTGACAATCACTATTGAATTGAAACTGTTGTAACCCACACAGACTGTCAACCAGTAGTTATAGTCATAGGTATTAGAGGCACTTTCACAGCCTAGTGAAATATCAACAGCAATCTGAGACCTGTTTTACTACTGTTCTTTTTGTAGTACACTTTCCTTATTTTTCAGCATGATAATGGTTGGCACATATATGGCACATGTTGCTCAAATATGCAAAACATTATACCCATGACCCCATTTCTTATTACAGTGAAATAACATATGTTCATCATTAAAAGATATGTGTATTCACATAATTTATGCTTATTTTCCAGTTAATAATTGAGTCTCTGGCTTTCAGATCAATCTTTTCTGGGTTTTTCTCAGAAAAACACTTGTAGTGGTGCAGAATCCACTTTAAGTTTTAGCTCTTGGTTTAATTTGTACTTCTTCGCAAAAAATATTTTTAAAGACACTTATTAAACCAAATCAAAACAAAATTCCATCTCCCACTTGTTCAAATCAATATAATTATAATATTGGACACAAAATCAATTGTATACTGATTTCAGATTATTTCACTTTTTTATTGAATCTCTGGAATTTTAACGTTTTTTTTATTTTGGATTGAATGTTTGTTAGTTTGTTAGAATGTGTTTGTTGTTAGATCGAATCTTTGTTAGTGTGTAACAAAGTATCATTATTGCAATAAATTATGTGCAGACATGTCATGTATTACATGCCAAGGTAATAGCTGAATGTTAGCCTTCAGCTCAATAGTTTGACCCTCCCTTTAAGTATGTATGCATTTGACTATTTTTTTTTAATCCACTTTAAACCATTTGATGTTGAATTAGCATTCATGTGTATTTGTAAATTAAAAACATGAAATGACAGTAAATTGTAAAATGTGATCATAGAGAGACAACCAAAATCAAACCAATATTACATACTCAAAATACCAAAAAATTTCTATTGATTTTAAAGATAAAAATCAAAATTTAATATGGATTATTGAAAAGCCTAATAATTGCTATTTTGGACCGGACCTCAATGAGCATAAAAATGTCTCTCCTTTTTTTTTTTTTTTTTTTTTAAGAAATTATTAAATTCACAAACCATTTATTCTCTAGCAAAATACTTAATTAAAAATAAGTGATATGTATTTTTGTTTTCTAAATATTATGCTTTGAGGAATTACTATACAATGTGAAGTATTGTAACACATAAAAGTCTAATCAAAATGCTGCACAACATAAATTTCATTGATTGGTTTTTACTAATTTTGTGTCAGCTTAACTGATTTTGTGTTAAATTTTGACATCTTCCTTAATATAAATTGGAAAGGAGTATGCAATAACCCTCCTGATATTTGAAGGAAAAAAGTTTACGAATATTTATTATTTAATGAGTTTTTATTGAGAAAGAATGAAAAGTAGAAATAATTGAGTGGATGAATAACTGTAAATGAAAAATATCTGGATCATTTAGATGAGATTTTATGAAAGCAATATTTATTGTTGATTAATTGAAGTATTTTAAATGTATCAGCTGCTCATGTCTTACAACTGCTTTTTTCTATCAATTATTAGATGCAAGGGGGTGTCAAATAAATAAATATGGACAGTTAAAATTTGATTGCACTGTAGTGTGAATTTATTACTTATAAAAATTACTGTGCAATATTTCTTATTCATTTTATTTTGTGGATGAAGCTTGCTTTTCAATGAAATGAGCACTCCTAATTTGGATTAATATTTTTATATTTATGATAATGTGTGATGAAAATTTACTAAATGTAACTTCAGAGATTAATGATATTCATAAATGTTTTTAGTTTTTTACTAAAATATTTTTGATTGAATTCACTCTCTTTTTGAATATTTTTTTTTACGATAAGATATAATACTTGAGAAAATAACTATTCAACTTCAAGGTACCAAATACAGTGTTCTTTTTAAATTCTAAGATTAATAATTTACATAAATATTAATATTTCTTTGTTTTTTACTGAAGTATATTTGATTAAATGCACTCTCATTTTAATATATTTTTATGATATATTTTATGAGTATAATGCTTGGGATCAACTAATCATTCAACCATTTTGTGTCAGACACATTGTTTTTAAATGTATTCTCATAAATAATTGAAATATTTATGTAGTAAGATAACGATCTCTTACATTGCATGATTAAAAAGTAAAATTGCAGTAAAAACTGAATTTACTTGAACCATAGTTCATTAAGAATAAGGTCCTTTTTCTAAAGCTAATAACTTCTTTTTTTTTTAGACTGGCATCTTTCTAATATGGGGAAAAGTCTTTTCTGTTCTGGTTATTTTGTTGCAGTTAAGGTTTTGTCATCTCTTGTCTATTAATTCTGCCTGCATAATAATGCCTTCCATCAGTAATTTTGTTGGTGTATCAAGTTAATAATACAGTGATTGTTTTGCACAAGATCTGAGTTTTATTTTATATTTAAGATATTATTCTTTTTTGTTGATATTGTTGGAATATGTTTATTACATTTATTTAGTTTTATAAATGTTTGTAACATACAATATAAAATTTTATCTAATTATTTGCTTAATGTTGTGTTTAACTATTTAAGAAATATGCAGTATAACATTTATGCTTTATTTATCTGCAATTCATTTAGCTTTTTATTATTATGATTCAGGAGTTCTACATTCGAAATTAATTTTTTGTAAAAGTGAATGATAATTATCATTATTCTCACATTTTACAAAAAATTAGTTTTGATTTTAGAATTTGTGAATCATGTATTATGTATTATTCTAAATTAAATAATCAGGAATATTACAGTTAGAAGTGAAAATGTAAAAGGAACATTGTATTTACATTTATATAATACATAAATGTTACATATATATTTATTTACATATCTTGATTCAATTTGGATTTCTGTAGAAATATAAGCTATGTTTTGATAAAAAAAAAAAAAAAAAAAAAAAAAAAAAAAATTAAGTCTATATACAATTTCTTAAATTTTAAGATTTTATGTTAATAAATTTATGTAATAGTTTATGTTAATAAGAATTAAAGAAAGAAATTCAAACTTAATATTTTGTCAGTCAGCTTTTAATTATCTATCATTCATGTTAAGATGCAGCTTCACATGTATGTTATAATTTTTATAAATGCCTTAATGTTTATTAACATTTCATAGTTTTTGTTTGTTAATTATGTTGCAAAATACACTGCCATTGTACTTCTCATGTAATACCAATTGTAGCACTTTACTGTTAAGCCTTATTAAGGTTTTTTCTTTACTGTTAAGCCTTATTCTGCACATTTTTCTTTATTCATTATTACAAATATTTGATAATTTAGCATGAGTTCCTGGATTTATTAATACACAATAGATAATTTTCTCCCCATTTTTCCGATATTGAACAGGCAGCCAAATGGTGAACACTTTTGTCTTCAGTTCAATTACTCATGGATTTGATTCCCAGATTGTGTTTGTAATGGGTAAGAATCCACTTTGAAATGTAGATTTCGGCCCTTGTGTGCAAGAAAGATTGTTGAGTTTGAATATTAATTTACTATCAATTTTAAAATGTATAATCTAGTCAAATTAACCATGATAATATGAAAAATGACCCTAGGATAACAAATTAAAAACCGTTTTTCTAGCTTTTAAATTATTTTAAATATATATAGGATTCCTTTGAAAAAGGAAAATAATTCTCTAATACCTTCATTTCATTATTACTTAAAATATTAACCTTTGTCATTGCTCTCTAATTCATTCTGACCTGACACCTGAATGGCTTCAGCTTAACAGTTTATGTTTTTCATTTTCAGTGCGGATGTGGATGGTTCCACTGCTAGTCAAATCAATAGTTGCAAGAGTTTACTTCCTTCACTTAATTACTCTTATCTGAGTAAATTTTTTTCTACAGAATTCTCTTCTATGGTTACTGCAATAAGTTTAAGAAATTTAAAAAATCAAAATTATGCAGCGTACTCAATTTGTTAATATTAATTTAATTTTTAATAACAACAAAATGATAGCTATTTACTTAATAACTATAAAAACCAGTGTACTTAAAAAAGGGAAATTAATGCAACATATTAAAAATACAGGCCTAAAAGTAAATTTACTTTTTCAGTCTTAAGAAGTGAGAATAAAAGAACTAGTTACATCTATTGAGTGTTAATGCATCATAATAAATCTATGCATCTTCTGTTATTAAAAATGGGTCTATGAGTTCCTATGTGTGCAACATATTCTGTACATTTTCCTCAAAATGTTACCTGTACTACTCAGTTAAAAAATATTATCTTTTAGTGGAATGTTCAGTTATGAAATTGGAATTTTTTTATATGAGCACATTAACTTAATTAATGGGATTTAATTTGGAAATAAAACTAATTGAAAATATTGTCTCTTTTATTGCTGTAAGAAGTTGTTAATTTTTGTAATTGTGTTGTAATACTTGTCTTAAATGTCTATGAAATAAATGTACAAGCCACTGAGAGAAATTATCAAAAATTTCTTCGAGTCTGCTCCCTTTCAGGTATTTAGAAATGGAATTTGAAAACAAAAGTTAAGATGCAATTTGTGGGAAAAATTTTTTTTGGTTATAATTGTTTTGTTGGTAATGTCTTTAGGCTCATTTCGTGTTTATGTATACATTTCTATTTCTATATCCATTTCTCTAACTTCAAATGATATTGATGAAATGTATTTTGAGGCAAGTGATATGTGTACCCATTCCATAATTTTCGTAAGGCTAAGTATCCTTTACCAAAAAAAAAAAAAAAAAAAAAAAAAAAAAAAAAGTTATATTTTAATAACAATATATTTATTTCTTTATGTGACATACACAAAATAATAAGGAAAGAGAAATAAAATTATTCATAATGAAATATAAATAAAAGTTAAAAGTAACATTTATTTGGATCAATGAAAAGGATGAAATTGTGTTGAGAGGACAGATCGTCATAATTTGTTTCCCTGTTTGTTAATTTTAGTCTCAAATGCAATTCTACTTCCAATAGTCTGTTCACCTTTTTCGACTTAATCTCTACATGCTGAAAAAGCAACTTCACATGATTATGAAGTTGGAAAAAATAAGATATATTTCAGAACTTTTTCTGTTAAGACACAAATACACATGTTGTATTTGTAATCAGAATGATGTCAGGTTTAATTTTCAAAAATTCGTCTGAAACCAATTTCAACAATTGCTCTTCTGCATGTGTCAAATCTTGTGTTAATGTTAAACGGATCTCTTATCCTTCTTTCATTTTGGACAGAGTCTTATGATTTTCCAAGGGCTTACTTTTACCTCAGTGGTACCCTCATAAAAGCTTTATCTTTCCTCACTTTGGGAAACACTGATCTACACTATTGGCCATCAAAATTGTAACTCCAGCAAGAAATGATCTTATTAAAGTCAAAATCACACACAAGAAGAAAGGCAATTAACAAGCATTTGTATGATGCAGGAGAGACATGCAGTATTTTGATGCCTGCATAGATGAGCAGTTATGCAGTGAATGACTCTTGAGAGAAAATCGCTTTATGATATCAGTTTTCTCATGATATTGTGACTTGATTAAGAAGAAAGCTTAGTGTCAAGTGTCGGAATCCAATGAAGACAGGATCAAGAATGTATATTATCATTCCATGATATTGCTTCTCATTTTGGTCGAAATGTAACCAGTTTCATGCGAATCGATTGGTTGCTGAGGATAAAATTTAACATGTCAAGAAATTACGCCTTCTCATGTCTTAACAGCAGAGGGGATAAAAGTGCTGTGAAATGGGCCCTCCAGAACCTCATAAGTGTGTGGACCACTTGTTAGGAAATCTGCTTGTTTTCATTTCGTCCAGTATATGCGGCAATTTTTAGCATCGCATTGTGGATAGCCTGATCACAGCATCTGATGATAGCAGGTGTCATTTTAATATCCACTCATCAATTCCCTTCTAAGAGGATTTTTCGTAGCTAGTAGGAAGTGTTTGCGTGTCGCTAAAAGAGAAACTCGGAAAATTACCAAGCATATACCCTGCTAAATATGAATGCAACATGCCTTTCCCTTTGTTAACCGGTGGCTAAGATCGAACCTGGGATCTTATGTTTTGAAGAGCGGAGTCCTACTGCTAGACCATGGTGAGCCCGATTATGAAGACGTTTGTGGCAGCACCTCAACCATTATTTCACTTCTCTTAATGCAGCATAAAGACAGTGATTGGTGTGCAGGGAACGACAAAGCAATATGCAGGAATGGCACTTATCTATTTTCAGACGAGTCTCGGTATAATAGCTCATTATTCTGATGCCGATATGTATGTTTAAATACTCCTAGTCGAACATCGTTGTATTCGATATTGTCATCGAGTCCTTGTACTTGATGTGAGGGATGGTATCGACAACTATTGGATACATGACACGTAATTCATAGTTGGATCAGTGGTAACTTGAAAAATGATGGTACATTTCTGACAGCTTTAGATAGTGGTTTTGCCCCTTTTTGGAGACCCATGAAATGTTTTCCACTTAGGCACTGTTGGATTGAAGGCCAGAACGCTGATTTCGTTGCCAGCACGAATTTTGCGTAGAATTAATAATTACATCTTTTGTCGACAGAAATATTGCCATCAAATATGTATGTTTAATAGAAGAATTAAAACTAAAAAAGAATAGTGTTTAATAAAAGCAAAACGAAAAAATAATGCATTGAAATGACTGCAGAACAAATTCATTTTTGTGAATATATATTCACTGTAGATGCTACTGTTTACGAACAATCACGTTTTTATGAACTTGTGGTTAGAGTTCCTACCTTGACACCATTACCGAATGGTTAGCCTCTTGCTTTCGTTTCAACAATTTGTGTGCGAATCCTACCTTGGGTTTGGATATTTTATGGTGGTTCGAAATCCACTTTAAACCATAGGTCCTTGTCTAAAACAAACAAACTTGACACCATAGATTCATGTTTTTAATTCTCCTTTACGAACTAAAACTTTGAAAAAAAAATTTTTTTTTAACGAACTTGTGTTTTTGACAAATGATTTTCACTTTTTTTTTCTCTTTTATGATCCGAGATTTTTTACAATTTTTTTATTTGCTTCCTTTTTTTGTGTAATGCCTAAGAACTTGCTTCATTCTTGAACAACGAATGGACACGTGCAAACATTGTGGGAACAACAGATGATACGTGGATGTCAGACGACATTTGGTCGGAAAGAACTGTGTTGACGAATTCAACTTTTGTGTTTCGCGTGCGTAAGGGCATAGGAAAGGGAAACATTTTTTTCCCTTCTCTCTGTACACAGAACATAAAGGGGGGAAAACGCTTTTTATGTTTCTACTCTTATGCTGCAGATAATTTCGTTTCATTTGAACAGCTCAATTTATGGAGTTTCGTTCATGGAGGGAGATTGAGCCGATTCCGTTGAAGAAAAGAGCGCCTTTATCAGTTGAAAGAAAAAGGAAAAGTCTGAAAGTAGACGAAAAAATATTAAATAAGACAAAAATTAGAAAGAAAAAAATGGAATTCCTGAGAATGGCATTTTAACAATTTTATAAACTCTGGAAAATAAAATCTGCAAACGTAAATAATACCAGCGAAACACTGTTGTGCATAAGTATGGATCTTATTTTGCTTATACTGCATTCTAAATAATTCTATCTAATAGTATTTTATTTTTAAAGGAAAAGTAGTTTGTGGTAAGGGGAAAAATCACACTTCTTTTTTGTAATTTAATACTTTTACGCTCTATTTTACCGGTCCCTAGGAGTTCGTAAAAACGAGCGTCTACTATGTATACATATATATTATAATTTTATTTTTGAAGAATTATCATATGGGAAAACGCAATGTATTTTTTTTAAAAAAAATTGTTGAGGATTATTTTTAGTTAGACTTAAATTATCGAAGATCCATAACTTCTACAAAGTTTTAAAATATTATTTTCTTCTCTAATTTGAAAAAGAAAGTAGTTCTATTTTACTAAGTTTATAAAATTATTATCTTTATTGTATATATTTTTTACACAAAATATTGAATTTCAGAAATCCAATGATTATTTCATAACACACATCTTATTCGTAATTTTAATTAATTTATAATTAACTAAGTATATACGGCCTTAGACTCACACACAAAAATTTCTTGCGGCAGTTAATTTATCACTGAATGCTTATACAAATGGCACATAGATGGCAGCACCAAATTCCCTTACTGCTAACATGGTTTCCATGACGATTTAAGAAACGGAAACATTATCTTAGATTATTCTTCTCTTTCTAAGACTAGAGGAAAACAATGGCGGATGAAACTGATGTTGAGGAGCAAATTGCAGACACTCCTGATGACGGGAAAGGAGTTTTCCTTGTCCAGATTTTGCCAGCGGAAATGACGGAAGAATTTATGCCTCAACTAAAGGAAATTGAAGACGAATCATCCTTAGAAGCAGAGGCCGATTCATGTACGTATCAATTGGGACCAACGACTCCTATCAAACCCAAAGAGATCGTAGTCATCGCCGAAAAAATAATGGAAAATTATCTGCACGATAAAGTGTACTCGTGTTCGGAGATGAAAGAAAGTGCTAAAGAAATATCGTCTGCCGTTCGTGAGGCTGTGAAGAAGCTTGAACTCGACAGGTATAGAATCATTTGCCAAGTGACTATTGGCGAGAAATGTAATCAAGATGTGGCCATGTCTTTTCTTTGTTTATGGAAGCACGAGTTTGATCATTATGCTGTTGCCACCTACGAAAATGAATATTTTTTCGCTACCACTCTTGTATTTGTGGTTTATAAGCAATGAGTTATAATGAATATCATTTTATTTATTATATTGATTGAAGTTGATGGGAAATTTACGGAATGAAAGCTTATAAATTGTTCTGAGATAAAGCTATTTTTTAAAAATTTTAAATATTTCCAAAGCTATCATGTGATTTCTATTTTGAGAAATGACATCAATATCAATTTTTTTTCATTGGATATTTCGTGGCATTTTCTTGAGCTTAATAGATTAATTAAACTTTGAAATTATAATTTTTAATAAAAATTATTCATTATATATTTTTTGGAAAATTAGAACGAAACACATTTAATACTTTTAAAAACGCTTACTTCATTCTCAGTAATGCAAGATATATGCATCCAATGTATTTTCAACCGAATTTCAGCTGTAGAAAAAATTTATTTCAAAATATGCTTATAATAAATGCAATTAAAGAAGTTTTTAACTATTTAACAAGTTTATAAATGAAACATCTGAACACAGTGCATTTTATTTAATCTCTTTTTAAGTATTTCTAAAGAATATTTTAAGTTTCAATGCATAGATTTATACACTGGAAACAAAACAATTGTTTTAATTATCTTATTTTGAATCTATTTTCACTTATTTGTATTTATCTAAGAATTCCTTCATTAAACTAATTGAAGTACAATATGAGTGATATTTTACTTACCAATTTATAGAAACATGTATTGAGATTTGCTTACATTCATGCATTTTAATGCTTTTTTTCTTAGGAAAAACCAATACAACTATATTTGAATTCATTAAAAACATTAAATAACAAATACTGATTTATGTAAGTAAAAGAAAGGTGACAATTTTTATTCAATTTTGAAATTAGGTTTTCTAGAAATCCTATATTTTTGGGTTAATTTTCCATTTTTTTAAATTCTTCAGTGTTTTTTACTGATTTAAGTTTTTTTTTTTTTTATATTAAATGCATATGCTTAAATATATGAAATTGAAACTTCGAACTCTCACAATTTTTTAAAAATTTAAACACTCAAAATTCTATTCAATAACTTTTTCATTTTCATTGGAACTATTTGTAAACAAAACATTGTATTGTATTGTAACAAAACAAAACATTAATTGTATTTAATGTTAAAAATATCATTTTTTTAGTGATTAATGACTAAAATTATAATGTAGTAACATCATTAATGCGCTGAATTCATAAAATTCTGTTATATTAAGAAGTTTTATGAATAAATTCGAAATAATTTTAGCTTGTAAGTTATACTGCGCCAGTTTGGCGTCATTGCATATATTCTATCGCAAAATGCTTGCAACCTAATTTTTTGCATTACTAATGACTAAGTAAGATGTAGTAATATAAGTAAAATATAATTAATTTTATTAAATTCAATTTTAAAAATTTTATATAGTTTTACAAATTACACATAATAGTATAAAATACGATTCTGCAAATTATACAATAATTTTCCAAATAAAATAAAATGTTATTAAAATCCTAGAAAATGATAAAATACAACAAGAGAAAATGACGGAAGTCATTGTATTAGCAGTCTCTGGCACGTCAATGTCTGAAGATTTCGGAGTCATCGGTAAGAAGTGCCCTATAGAGACGAAGATACGCTCTGTTCATATGGGTTTAGGGTCGAATCGGGTACTCCTTGTGTGGTTTGGTGAAAAAATTCAATTTCTAGTAACCCGGGTATCTCTGCTTTTGTATGACTTGTGTATCGGCCATCTTGTTAGTTACATGTTGGCTCCTATCTTGGTATCAAAGAGTATCTTGGTATCGATTATAAACTTACCATTCATATTTTCTCTTAAGATCACAGATATAAAACCTCACCAACAGGGCTGGACAAAAATTCCAGTGCGGTGAAAATGCTCGCCAAGGCAATCATGACCAATGCGTAACCTTGATTCTTAAAATCGTGGTGTTACAAAAGCAGTGCTACCTAGTTTGCCAATCTTTCATACATTTATTTTGAAATGACTTTGGAGTACTCAAATGTTGCATATGGAATTCCAACATAAAATGCTCATGCATTTACAAATGATAAAATGTTGCATTTAAAGAACTATTGTTTCCTAAATTTTTATTGGTTAATTTTTTTATCAATTTTAAAACATCTACATAAATCAAAAACTTCCAAAATATGCACTTTTACATCATTCTTAAGTAATTTTCATTCATGTAGAAAAAAGAAATCGAATTGAATTCATAATTCTTTTTTTTAATGCTTCTTTAAATATTTATAAAATATTAACTTTATTATAAAAATATTAGTACGGTTATAAAAATTTACATAACAGTATATAAAATTTTTTTTATCTTAGATAACTAATGATTTTCTATTGGATTATAAAATATTTTTTCTTTGTACATACTTTTTTTTACGAATTCTTAAAGGTTTACATAAAAATTAAAACCTTACTCATTTCTAAACATCAATAATATGATAAAGATGTTTATAAAAATTAATAAATCAAATTAACTTGTAATCCAAACAATCATTTTCATTCTCGTGAAATGAATTGGATAAAACGACTGAATTAGCACTTCTCAAATGGGGATAGTAATTAAGTTTTATTTGTAAAATTGTTTGGTTTATGTAATAACGATGTATGTATCTATAAATTTTGATTATTATTTTAGGAATGAAATTTCAATTACAGTTTTACCATTTTCTTTAGAAACTTGGAATTATACTGTACATAAGAAACTTAACTGTATCAAGTTTTATCAATCACAGATGAAATGTTATTTCATAAATATTTTTAGAGTCCCAAAAATGTTTTTGTAAATATTTGTTAGGCATATGTTTATTAAATCTCTTATTTAAATGGTTTGATGATGAATTGTGTGTGTGTTGGCAACAAATATCGTTACAATTCAAGATCAAATTATACCTATTTAATTGTTAAAAAATGATTAAAAAGTATGTTAAATCATTAAAATAATACACCTATTATAAACAATAATTAAAAATATGTTAAAATGTGGCAATGATAGAATATTCTAGCTAACTTGAACTTTGGTCTCGTGATGAGGTTGACACTCTTCTTGCCTCCACACCACGCCAATAGAGAAAATTTTTGAAATGGCTATTGAGCCCCATTATACCTTCAGAAACGAAAGCGTTTTATTTTTTCACCATGTTTCCGCGACGGGATTTATTTTGAAAATAGAATAAGATAATGTCTACACATTTGTTAAGATATATTTATAAATTTTCATTCAGTTACGTAATATATGAAAGAAGGAAAAAATGATAAATTTTTGTCAAGTGATTATAAACCCAAAGCTTTTTCTCATTTCACACACAAGAAAAGAAATTTTTTCTTTGTGAAAAGAAAATTATATTTATGATTTAGAGAATAATATTGAATAATTTGCATAAATTTGTTATCACTAATGACTTCAACTTCCAGATTAGGATACTTGAACCAAACACAATCGCTTAAACTGATCATCCGTGCATTTGCAGTCCTGAATCACGTTTCAACTGAAAAAACTATGCAATCAATTTGTGGACAAATTACTGGTCTTGAGATTCATTAAATGATGGAAAAAACAAAATCGTTCTATTTTTCAATTAATACATCGATATATTTATAACTGTGATGATAAATTTTAACTTAATTGTGAAATTCTGTTTTTAACTCAAGCTTTTAATTTATAAATTTTTAACTATTCTAGAATAACTTTATACGGGAATAATGTAGCTGCATAGTTATAGTGTCGTTTTTAATTTTAATTTTGATTTTTTCTTAGAATAGAGAATATTCCGTTTATGATTTCAAATATGTTATTCATGGTACCAGAATTTGTTTTCTGGCAGATTATAGTAAGATTAACACCGGAAAGTGCGAAATTTGATGGCTACTTTGTAGTTTTATGAAAATTCACTTGAGTATGTAATTTAAGAATTCATAAACGGTACAACTCGTTTTTACAAAACTGTAATTTACGAGCACTCATGATTTTAAAAATTACTGCCTGATCCTTAAGGTATTTCCATACACGGAATGATTGCTTTAATTCCTATTTACAAACTCATTTTCATGAATCTAATATTGACCAAATTTTGTATCACAAAGTAGTTGTTCCTTTCTTTCCAATTGAGATAATGGCTACATTACTTTATTACAATTCACATTAGTTTGAAATATCCAAGACGTCAGATCACGTCAATGTCATACATAATTAATGACGACATCTCATTGACACTGACTGTGTCGTGTCGTCAATTCGACTCGTGGGTGAATTCGCTGCCTCACATCGTATTCTTCGAGTGGTAGCAAACAAGGTGAAGTTCAGCTTCAAATGCCGGTATGTTTTGTTAATAAAACGATTCTTTATATAAAAACTAAAACATTGATTCGAGAAGCCATTTTTTCTATTGATTCAAGCCATTAATACATGGGTAATAGAACAGAAGAAAAAGCAAAATGTAAAAGACAAAACATCCACTTTATAATTAGTTTAATACGACAAGGGCGAGTTAAATTTTTAAAAATTTCATTAATTAATACAATTTTCAAATAATATTTGCAATATTTGTAAATAATCTCTTTTTTATGCTTTTTAATGTCTGGAAAACTTAGATTCCAGATGCCAAATGTGCAGGAAATTTTTAGAATTCTTTCGACAAATAATTTCATGTCTGTAATTAAAAAAATAGTCGTTATGCGATCATCTGTCTGCTTAGAATTTTTCAAAAAAAGCAATCTCAATTCCCTTAAAGAAAGCTTTTCCAGGATGCCAAGTATGACTTTTCAATATTTTGCGGTTTGATTTAAAAAAAGAATTAAAAAGATGCAAATTTTCTACTAAGGGAATAGAATGGGGAGAGAAACCTCTCTCCCACACACATTTAAATATATTTCTTGTAGATCCCACAGATCTAATACTGCAGGAAACAGCTTCCAATTACGGAAAGCTCTAATATCTCAGACAAGCAACAGCTTCTATGCTCTTAACTAGCATGCAAGGCTGATCGTTTTTATTAACTTCTATCTCACTGCCGCCAGAAAAACTCAGCAACTGACTTGGTCCGTGGAACGGTGGTATTTATAGTTCATTAAAGTCTAGGTCTTTCTCCAAGATTTTGGAAGCTTCCAGGCCACCTGGCTCAATAAATGGCCCTAGAGCCTACGTGGTGAAAGTTTCCAAAACTATCTATTTTTCGCCAAGTCATCAGTTATCTTGCCAAGTGGTTGCTAAGAATCTCACCAAGTAAGCCATAAATACCACCGTTACAAAGTTTGTAAAAAAATATTTATAAACTTTGTAAAAATATTTGTTTTAACACTAAAAGAGTTAACATGAAAACAAAATATTAATCAAAGTACTTTGTTAAAATATTTGAAAATTGTGTGAAAAATAAAATTTTTATTTCTTATAACCCCCCACTTGAAACCCTGTAGTTTAGTAATATTGCTTCGCACTCCCAGTGCACAGGTTCGATCCTCGGACTGAGCAAGATCGACTTAGCATTTCATTCCTTTAGTTGGTGAATAAAACTGAGTAATAAGTATGCTTGGGAATGAACCACTGGGTTTCGCGTTAAACTGACCACCCCAGGGTGGGGAAAACAGATATATGCTCTGTAGACCTTAACCCCACGGGGCTGTCGTCAAAATATATTTCTTTATATGTTATTCATATATTTTGTGAAAATGCAATTAATATTTTTATATTACCTATTTAAAAATTTTTAGAATGATAATAAAAGTGACACAGTTTAGTACATAGCAAGAATATAATTATAAAAGTTCCAGTAAAGTCAGAAAATTTACAGGCTGGGTAAGCTTAGAATTAAAATATAGAAAACTGTTTTAAAAAAATGGCATTATGTATATAAGAAAATAGAAATTCCGATAAATATTTGCTGATTTTTTTCTTTCTATTTAGAACGATTGAGTACCATGTTTTTTGGCGATTTAATCTTTGATATTGTTTGTCTGAAAATTTTATGCAATTACCACCGCCTTTGTTTAGATTGATTTGTTCTTGTTTTAGATGCGCAGATGCAAAATCGACTTACTTGCTGACTTATTTGCTTGGAAAGAAATTATCTGATAAAACTGTGTGCTATGCAAGTTGCTAATTAAACCACTACCTGAAAAGACGAGCAAATTGAAATAAATTAGTATCATCGTCTCTTAACAACACTTAAATTAATATCCAGAAATTCTGCATCACAAAAAACGATTCGGGGTGAAAAAAGTATAATGTACTCAGCAAAGAGGGAAAGAAAACTAATACATAAATTATTGAATGAAGTGGGAAAAACAGAAAAAGGAGATTCTGATTGGACTGAAAAAGCCAAGGAAAGGTGCCGCCGTTCCCTTGGCGCCAATGCTCAGTTGATGGTCATTTTTATTCCGCTTCGATTCTTTCTGATAATGAAGGAGTTTCGTTCATAAGTTCATCAGGAAGAAAGAGAAAAATCTCATGACAAATGACATTACAAGAGAGAGGAAAAAAAAAAAAATTTTTTTTTTAAACCCTTTCCTCATTGATTGCAGTATGTCGTGAAACAGGTATTTTTAATGGAATATTTGCAGTAAAATGAGTGTTAAATTAGTGAAAAGGACATTTCTAACAATAGAAGAAAAACGTTCTGGGAATTTCTCTTTATTTGAAGTAACTATTATTTACTCTGTGTTTTTACTCAAAAAAATCTATATTTATTTTTAATGGCTTATACACTTTATATAATCTTCCTACAAAGTCAAACAGCTATGTATTTGTGCATTTTAAGGATTATTTCCTTGTTATTTTTAAATAATGAAATATTTTTTCGTGGTCACAAATCTCGCCAAACAGACACTTTTAACGATAACATTCAGAATAGGGAGAAAATAAAAGATTGTCGTAAAATAGTTCTTTTCAATATGGAAGGTCACAAATGAGAATCCAACCGCTCTTAAATAACGAGAGATGGATGTTGCATTTCTGCATACACATTTATCAGGGTGAGTGCTTGAATGTTTTCAGCATGACATCCTTTGCAACATGAGAATACGGCCCAAGTGTCTATGAATAATCTTCTCAGAAGGCAATTTAAACTATGGAATAAAATGCCGTTCAACAACTTTTAGCGTTAGATTATTCACTATCTGGCATCTAAAATGCCTTTTACTTACGTAGTCTGTTTCATCATTACTTCAGTTACAGATGGATTTCACATAAAAGCTCCAAAATTATTGTAAACTATAAAGTGTTTTTTATTTTTCGTTCCAGTTAATGTTTACGCCACTTTATTACAATTCTCATTGGTTTAAAATACCCCTGATGTCTGATAAAGTTTCATATACGTCACACATGTTATTGAGACAGTGTCGTATGTCCGCCTTGTCGACGAATTTGCTTCCTGTCTTCAAATTGTATTCTTCTAGAGAGAGCTAAATGTTCACCATCGAATGTCTCAGTGTCGTCGGTGATAAGAAAAAAATCCATTCATGGTTTTCACCAATAATAAAGTATTTCTTAATTATAATTTTTTCCCTTTGTAAAAGTTTTTAAATTATGAAAATTATCTGCTGCTCTAAATAAATAGTTTTTAAAATTTAAAATCTTTAGCGATATTACTTCCGAAATTGAACAGGTTAAAAATAGAAAAGAAGAAAAAGCAAACTGAAAATACTAAGGCACAAAATATATTTTTTATAATTAGTTAAAATCGACAAAAACTATTTAAAATTTTTATAATTTTCTTCTTGATAAGCTGTATAGAATTAAATGGTATTATTGTTTTTATTTTTGTGAGTTGTTGGTTTCAGCTTCAATAACAAAATATCATTCTTCAAGAAAGACACTTCTTTAGATCGTGTTTAATAGGACTCACAAAACTATGGTATCGGAAACTCTGCCACAATTTTTTTCATTGCCATTTATTTGTAAGAAAAAGTATTACTTCAAAATATACCAAATAGAGAGAGAGAGAGACAAAGATTTTCTTTTTTTCTATTTTTTAAGCAAAAAAATAAAATATTCCTGAGAAAAAGCAGAATAAAAAAAAAAGCGCTTCCTATTTTTAAATAAGGATTAAGGTATGAAACATTTTTTGTTCTTAAAAATTATCACAATGAAATTATATGAAAAAAAGAAAAATCACCTCTGTTAGAATGCAAAAGTTTTGAAGACAACATAATTAATATTCTCTAGCAAGTTTGTTAAAAAATAAAATCGATTTAGTTTATTAAATTTAAATTGTGTTTCATTGTTTGTTTATAATGCAATGAACCTATCTTGTATACTAATTATATATTAAGTTCTATTTTTTAAAAAGTTTATGGAATATTTATGCTGCTGAAAATAGCATTTATTCAATTGTCATCGAACATTAAATTTGACCACGTGGCGCGTAATATAAATTCAAAGTGTGTTTTGTGGAAAAAGTGCAATTGTTAATTACGGAATATTGATTCAGTTTAAAGTAAGAAACGTTAATTCAATTGACAGTTGTTGTAGAACATTCATTCAATTGATATTTATATTGTAGAACATTCATTCCATTGATTGTTATTGTAGAACATTTATCCAATTCAAAAGAATGTCACGCAATATTCATTTGTTTGAAAAAGCTAATGTAATTGTGTCCTAGAACATTGGTTTAAATAAAAAATTGGAAAAAAAAGAAGGAAAAATTAATAAAAATATTATAATTTTATATAAAATTATTCCATAAAAGGCATGTATAGCTGTAGCTTATCTTCTACATACCTTACAAATTTCAGGAAATTGTCATGTGATGTTAACTAGTTAACTATTTATTAAATGGAAAGTGTAGAAGAGCATTTATTCAATCAGTGTCTTATGGAATACATTAAATAAATTGATGTGCCCTGAAACATTGATTGAATTCAAAACATGTTGTGAAAAAATTCATATTTATCAGGAAATATGTCTTGGTACATTAGTTAAAATTGAAAGCACATGTGTTGTTCCACTTTTCATTCAGTAATCATTGTTTTTAATAACACATTGATTGAAGGAAAACTTGCATTTAATTTGAAGCATTTAATTATTGAAAAATTAAATACTTCAAGCAATGAATATTCAATATGTTTTTCATTTGCTGGCTATAAAAAAATTAATTGAAATATTTAAAAATTGATATTTACAAGAAAGTTCATGAATTTAAAACATTTATTTGGCTTTGCTATAATGCCATAAAATTATCATTTATTGAAACAAAATGTTTGCATTAAAAAAGTTTAGGTAGTTTTTGCTTGGAATTTCTGTTCTCTTTTAGAGTTTCAATTACTTCTAATAAAATTATTTCTTCAATTTTTTTGTGGTTTTAAATGTATTATTTAATGCATGTTGTATAATATGTTTTACTTAGGCATTTTCCTTAATTTATATTTTCTTTTTCTGTAAGTATTTAAGATGATGCTTTTGAATTCCATATTTCGTCAATCGATCTGTTCGTTTGGAATTTCAGTTCTGTTCTGTTGGGGAAATTGTCCTGGTAGTGATAAAAAAATTCTTCTGCCAGATAGTGGAGTTATACTTTGAATGGAGGGAAAGTGGTATCCATAAATGAAGCTATCGATTCGGACAAGGAAAGGTGAGAAAAGAAGACAATGAAAGTTTGTTTAAAGCGTTATAAATGTAAAACGGGACCTAGAAATGGAAAATCTCGATTTCTGTCGTTCAGTCTTAAGAAGGGGAGACTCCCTCTCTTTTATTTGGCGATCTCTAATGGGAAAGAGGAGGTCATGCATTTTTAAAGAGTGAAGAATCTGTTCTGCCCTTTTTGTTTGAGTTCGAAGGGAGAACGCGTCGGTCCGGAAGACGAATTTTAACGAAGAAGAAACGGGAGGAAACGATACAAGGAGAACCTTTCACTCCTTCATCATCTTAGGATACGGAGTTTCTTTTATTTCTATTTTTCAGTTTGGCATCAGTGTTCTCTTTTAACTCTTATTCTGTGTGAGGTTTTTTTCTCGAGAACAGATTCATTGAGAGTGGGTGGCATCTGCTTTTGCAAATGTAACGGTGTGTGATCTTTTCTCTTATAAACGACCATCACTAGGAAGTTAATTTTCTGATAATCATATTCGAATTAAATCATAAGCAAATTCAAATGATCAAATCAATTTTAGTTAGAAAACGATAATAAACTTTTTATAGTTTTTTTACAGCGTTATTATATGATAATATTTATAATATCGTTAATATAATAGAAAATTCGGTTTTCCCAGAATGAGTTACAATTTTAAAAATCTTAGTTTCGGAACAATCTTAAAATCTTAACAAATTTTGCTTATTCATTTGAGTTCTAAATTAGAACAGTCGTTGAAGAAACTTTTTTCAATTGCTTAAAAGGCAACTATTGACTCCTTCAACTTTCTCAAAAAAAAAAAAAAAAAAAAAAAAAAACAATGTGTCAGATAATAAATGTAGTGTACCTATTGAGAGAGGAAATGGAATTTGCTTACTTTTAGGTTAAAAGAATTGGAACAAGTGAATTCTCTTTGCGTTGATATCGATTTAAAAGTCATAGACAAAAATACTTCAAATCCTTAAATGTTCGTCATTCATTTATTTTTATGCTGACTTCTTCAATTGAAATATTATATAGACTTTTAAATTCTGAAATTGAAATTTAAGAGCATTAAATTTTGAAATCTAAATTAAGAGTTTTTCTAAACTATTAGATCCTTAATTATAATGTGCTTTGTTTTGAACACTGTAATGACAATACAAAGAAAGAAAAATTAGTATGCATAAGAATTTCTGCCGAATGATAGACTTATTTGTTCATACTTAAATAATGAAAGGAAATGTTTAAATTAACATGATTTTAAAATATGGCAGTCATGAATGGAATGTAAATACGTGCTTTATCAAGCCACTAATCAGTGTATATGCCATTTTTTCACAATAGAACGTGATGATTTAAGCAAATCATTGAGGTTTTTGGTGGGTACTTCTTTATGTATGTCGCCCGCGCCTAGGTGTGCTGTAATGGGACAAATGAAAAGACGCTGTAAACTTTCATAGAACGTCGGTTATACTAAATAACTTACAGTTAGGTAAATAACATGTAGTTTATATGTTCACATGGTGAATAATCTAATTTGGAACACATTCAAAAATTCATTTTAAATTGCACGAGCTTTCTCAATATTATATTCGTACATGAGAAAGAAAGTTAATTAAAATTTCTGTGTTAACTGTTAATTTTTTTATGATATTTTGCAGTTTTTGAAGAATATTTATTTTTGATATCACGTAAACCTCAAACAGAAACGAAAAACGCTTAATGCAACATATGATTAAAAAATAAAGCACTTTCATTTAACGATTATTCTACATTTAAATAATAGATATTTTAAGCAGGTTATAGACTAAATTAAAAACTGTTTAATTTACTAATAAATTTGAATCTATGTGGTGAGTTAATAATAACCTTACATTTTTAATATAAATTTAAAAATCGCTTGTTCCAGTTTCATCGTAACATCGAATGCAATTTTATTTATGTAGGGAGTGAGACACTGTCTACTCACTGTGTTCTTCGAGGATATCCAATTGATAGAAATGATCATTGGGAACCAATATCTTTCAATCAAATGTTGATTAAATGATGCACTATAATCAACACATCCAATTGATAGATATTGATTACAATGCAAGAGACGATATGTCATATCTATCTCCCAAGAAGATGCTGTTTCCAAAATACTAATTAAAACACTTGCCTTAGTTATTTATTTATTTTTTATATAACTTGGCTGACTTTAGTACAGTATTTGCAATTATTTCATTGACGTTCATTTAAAAACTTTCATTTATCCGATTGTGTTTGCTCATTTTTTAAGTATAGGTTGAATCTCAATCATTTCCTTCATAACTTTCATTATTCTATAAATGCATTCATTTCATTTAAGTTCAATTTCTACAAAAAATATTGTTGTATTTGACGATAAGAAACAGGAGGCACATTCTGAAACAAAATATTAATACCTGAATACTTTTTATCAGAAGGAACTCTTATTTGTACAGATGTAAATATAAAATCTAGTACCAAAAATAAAGTTACATCTAAATTTTATAACATTTCAATATTATCTAGTTATTGGTTATAAACTATTCTTCACATAGAAATAAATATAATATGTAATAACAACATAACAACAACATAAGAACATAACAACAACATACATACATACATATATATATATGTGTGTGTGTGTGTATGTATATATATATATATTATACTTCCTCACGATAATTTGTGAGAACTTGTCTTTCAATTATATTCACGGAGGCATCCATTGGTTTATACAGGAAGAAAACATTTGTAAAAATATGGACGTCATTTACTTTTGAAGTATTAGTTGCATAATTTTTTGATTAACAAACTTAATAGCCCTTGAGCTCTCAAGCTTTTTGATTAAGAACTGCTCAAGGGTTGTTTTCTGGATTCAGACTTAGGAGGACAAACAAGGCAACTAACTTTCTCTTTCCCTTGAACGTGACAGGTCCAAGTAACTCCAATTAACCAAAAAAGAAACCCGCAACTTTATTTGCCACTTACGACCAATATTGTCTTTTCCTCCATTCTCCTTCTCTAGAATTCAATTAAAAGATCACGTGATTTCAGAAGGTCATCATCTGTATTTATATTTCTGTTCTCCAATACTTTCTGTGTTTGACTTTTAAGAGCATTTTTCTACCATAAATGTATTTCTGAGATCTATTGTATTATTTTAAACATATATCTGTTTCATAAAATGTATTTGGGTTTTTAACTATTAAAGAGAGGTAGATAGGTTATTTCGATTAATTTTCAGCAGCCTGTTTGCAGGATCACTGTAGAAAAATTTGGAAACGGATGTACTCCATAACCGAAAGATAACAGGTTAAATACCTGACTCTGAGGAAAATAGTCGTGTTGAGAGGGCATATGAACTTTCAAAGTCCAACAAGATATATTGATAAACGAGATCAACATCATTTTTCACCATGATATCCCAATATTGGTTTATAATTCGCAATAAACAATACATGGGTTCAATTCTGTCATCGTTTATAGAGGTTTGAATCCCCTTAAAGCTGCCGGCGACTGTCATATTAGCTTTCATCAATAAAACCTATATCTATGTCTGAATCTAACTAATTAGGAATAAAAATATTTTATATTTCTAATCTTGGCTATTTAGGATATTCCACCTATATAGGACTACGAAAGGCGAAATTCATGCAACATACATTGTAGCGCACCCAGTGGGCAAGTAATCGTTGGCCCGGAAGTCGGCAGGTCTTGGTAATTTTGAAGCAGGAACCATGTAGGAGACCTAACAGGACAACCAGGGAGGTATCCATTTATAATGGAGGACATTGCGACCACGATATATTTTACGTGCCTCAGCCGCCATTAGTGAACTTTGATTGAGTCGGGATTTGAAATCACTCCTTTACGATTACGATTACTAGAGCGAATGCCCTAACTAACATGGCCTATATATATATATATATATATATATATATATATATATATATATATATATATATATATATATATATATATATATATATGTGCACACACATACATACATAAATTTATTTATTTACTTTAAGTGATAAAATAAGTGCAATGCAATTGCTCATTTTTCTAAGGAAATTCAATGCACGAATTTAATCTTTATTTTTTTAAATGATTAAAATAAAAAAAACATTTCCACATTGTTTTTCTATTGATTGCAGCGCATGAAAAAATGAAATGAATCTTCGTTAATCTCGGAATCACTTCAAGCAGCATTTCTTTCACAGAAGTGCTGCGCGTGGATCACTATGATCACGTGGGATCACTTAAGATCGACGTTATTAGCCAAGAACGTGCGCAGCAGCATTCTGAGTGCTTCTCCAAATGTCACGTGAACCGCTTGCGCTCAGACACGAGAATCGGATGAGGAAGGATCACTTACGTGTTGAAATTTCCAATGCTTCCAATAAATCTGGAATTCCGGGGGTGGACATGGACGTTAGGGTAACCGGAATGGGGCTTTTTATAGCCACGGGCCGTTTGTGGGAATCACTCCTCAACACCTGTTGGCAGAAAATATCCATTCCTAAATCGAAGGCACTGTGGAAATAATATTGCAATGGCGTCAAATCTTGCCTAACAATGAGAGGAAATACATCATCCGAACGACTCCAGTGGCTATGAAATTTGTGATGAAACTTTAGGAGCTTTTGTTATATCGATATCCGAATACTTTAGAGAGATTTTCCCGATTTTTGGATGGAAGTTTTTCTTCATTTCTGGGACGCCTTTATTCTTCCTGTTTGAGTGTTTGTAACCAGATGCTACTTCCGCACTTGATACTGGTCATGCGTCAAATACCAATCATAGATTGCTTATATCGTATATATTTGTGCATATTCGAATATTTGAATTTGATTAAAAAATACAGTTAAATTTTATGCAGCACTTTTTTACGTCACATTTAATAATGAAGTAAAAGTTTGAATATTCATAACATATTAAATTCTTCTATGTCTGAATAATTTTCACAAATAAGCAAAAAAATACAATTTTGACGAAAGAAGAGAAAGAAGCTTTATAATGCTAAGAGACATTTTTGTCAGAATTATTTTATGCGAAATGGTTGAAAGTAAAATGAAGCAGTTTGTATTGTATCATCGTTTAGTTTTTTGCCAAAATACTCACGTAGATCAAATTGAGTCGCCATTTTATTTTACCAGATTAACATTTTAAGAAATTATAGAGTTTCAGTGAAACGCTTGTCGTGGATAACATTAGGGAACGACAAACTGGAGACAAATAAAGTAAATGGATAAAAAACAATTAGTGTTGGCATAAGCAAGGCAATAGTCTTAAGATTCAAAAGAGATTATATTTACAAATATTGCAACTATTAATTTAAAACTCTATTAATGAAAGAAATTTTAAAAAATTTAAATTATCCTTGCCGATTTAAACTAACTATAAAATGTACATTTTGTCTTGATTATTTCATTTTCATGTTTTTCTTCTGTTCTATTGTCTACATGTTAATGGCTTGAATCTGTATAAAAAGAGTTCTCGAATCAATGATTCAGTAATTATATAAGAAATCGTTTTATTAACAAAATTAATTTCGTCACCATTCTGAGACATTCGATGGTGAATTTCGCCTTGTTTGCCCGCTCGAAGAATGCGATTGGAAGGCAGCAAATTCGTTGACAAGTCGGCTTTACAATGTTGTCTCAATACAATATGTGACACAGGTGAAACGTTATCTGACACCATGGGTAATTTAAACTAATAAAAATCGTAATAAAGTGGTATACACAGCAGCTCAAAAATAACGAAAGAAACAAGCATTTTATGGCTAAAAAAAATCGTCGACCTATAAGAAGTGAGTCAATTAAATATCATAGGGATAGGTTAGCCTGAAGGAGAAGAGCTTTATTTTCTGATTCGGAAAGTTCTTTAATGGATACCTGATTCGTGACCTGGCTAAGGTGGCCGATGCTCGTCTTGAGTTCAGCAAATTTCGATGAGGTTCCATCAGTGTGACGAAATGTGAAGGAAAAGGGCGTCAATGCAAGTGATAACATTGTCACTTGACCATGACTGTTGATTAAAGGGTGCTTAGCGCATTCGATTGCCAAAAATAAGAAGCCTCCAGTGTTTCTGAATAATCTAGTTCAGAAAGACAAATTTAGGATATAGTTCTCGACAAAGAGATTACTTCAAGATGTTAAGGTGCTCAACATGGCCTATTGATAGGAGAGTGCTCTTCCAGTGATAGATCCCGGGTTCGATTCCTGCAGCTGTTGAACAATGACAGATTGATATTTAGTTTCTGCCTTCTGCATGCACGACATTTAGTGTGTTGGGAGTTTTCTTGTTTTTCCCCTTGCAACGCGTGAATACGGTCGAATATTTTTGAAATGTCCATTTTGAAGGCATTCTCTAGCTGGCCTTACAATAATTTCAAACTGTTTGATAGTCCACAACTGTGTTGTTAAAGGCGTTAAGGGAAAGAAGAAATTGTAATATCTCTGTTTTTGAAATATTTTATGTGAGAAGAAATTCTTTCGACTTCAAATCTATCTTTAGGAAAGTCCTATAAAGTCACTCAAAAGTAAAATAAATTAAAATTTTTTTAATTGAAATGTAATAGTTCCTTAAAAGATCAAAATAATTATTTTAAATACTTTGTGTTTCATGTATGTTTTACTTCTTTGAAAATCACAGAATTTTAGTTGTAAACTAAAATCTTCCACCTTAGCATAAATTTTTGTAACTTTTCCAACAGTTATAATTTAATTAAAATTTTAATTAGGAAAAAATTTAATTGAAAATAAAAACTTAACCTGCATAAAAAATTATATTTTCAAAATATTATGTTGATGTTTTTATTGGTTAAGGCAGGAAAAAATAACACAAGAAAGATAGAAAGTCTGCAAATATTTTTGAATATGTGTAGAAGTTTATGTGAAATATTCTGTTACGTTTATAGCACTATATAAAACACGCAGACCCAAAAAACTAAACTAGAGCAACGAAACTTTGAATGCGGGTGGGCAGTGGTTATTGGGATTCCTCTCTCTCTCTCTTTCCAGCTATTCATTCTTGCCTACTGAGGTTGTAAAAACAATCAACTGTCTCGTCATTTTGAATCTTGATTATGTGAGAGGTTGACACATCAGCTATCATCATCATTGGCCTTAGCGGTCTGGCTCGTAAGGGTGTCTTTCTCACTATCGGAAGGTAGTGAGTTCGAATTCCGGCTTAACTGAACATCCGTTGTGTTCACTAAAGGTGGCTAAAGCAATCTAAATATATCATTATCATAACGTTTTCCAAGTGAAATGATTCCTCTAAGGGTGGCAGGCCGAGTATTGGGGTCTTCTGCTTGGTCCCTGCTTCAAAATCAGGAAGAGTTCACCCGGCTGCTTCTGTCTAATTGGTAGAGCCAAATTCAGAGCTAGGTACAAGGAAGTATGCTGGTGGAACATCATCATATTGTCGTTGCAACCCATGGAACTTTTAACAGGCACAAGCACTGTCAACACGATGGCCTTTAAAGGGTCAGGTATAGAACCAGCAACTCTCCAGTCTTCAGAGCGCGACGTCTTTATATAACAGGTACTGCACTACATGTACACGAGATTTGATGAATTGTGTAAATTCTTGAATGGGATTGCGGCCAATGTTCATTTTAATTACGGAGCAGGTAGTGTATAAAATAGCCAGATCTAGATTTCCCGGATAATGATGACTGGACTACTATTATTAATCCTTAAAATATTAAAAAAAAATACCGAAAACTATTCAATTGTGCTATCAGCAGTTGTCCAACTTTAAAATCATCATAAACCTCAAGGAATGTGGTTGGTCGAGCGCACAAATCACCCATTATGCTGGTTGTGAAATATTATATTTAAAATTTAGACTAACATAAACTGTGGTTGAGGTTAAATGACCTATCTTGTCTTTTAGTAGACCTATAGAAAGCTTAGCCCTTTGGTGCTAATATTTATCAAGTCACTTTCGGTTTATAGACGCACGGATGCATGCAGCAATCGGCAGAGCAGTCACATATACAAACATAATTTTGCAGGCGAGCCCCGGGTTGTACCTTAAAGTTAACTGGTTTGGAATATTCGCTTGTTTCCAAGCGTTTCGTAATTTTGAACACAGGTCAAATGACGAAAGCACATCTGAGTTGACATCTGCCTCTTCACATCCCCGCCACAAGAGCGTAAAATATTTGGAGGTTGCATATTAATGTGGACACATCCCCAATTCAAGGATCTCCAGCAATTCAGTGAGGGAGAATATGTAAAGGCATGTACATGAATAGCGCGTGACAAGCATCCACAATTATCACGATGTGGCACCCATCGATAATTTGGCGTGGTGATCTGGGATGGTAGTGCTTGTCCCAAAACACAGATATTGTGGTTTGGATTGATATCGGGTAGGCAAAGCAGAGTTTAATGGAGGAATCTTTAGTGATGATTCTTGAATCCTACATATGGTGAGGGCCACCATTCTTGCATAGGGACGGAAAGGTTAGGGATACAAAGTTTATGTAACTGAATTAAATTCTTCCATAATTTATAGTCTGCTGGTCATAAGAGCTATTTTATGAGTCATCTAATCGGTTTCAACTGTGATGCTAAGTATATTAATGGTCTGCAGCCGAAAGTACTGCCCATTCTATTAATCCAAAAAGATTCCAAAAGTTTGAACTATATTAAACTTCACATTTATCTTTAAATTCAAACATCAAAAACAGAAAATGAAGCATATAAAGATCTTATATAAACAAGATGATTCCTTATGAGCTTATTTTTTACCGATTACGTGAAACTCAAGTTATTTCGGCGCAGATGCAGTATAATCCAGGATGCCAAATTCTGAGTTGGTGAGTTTTTGGCGGTTTTTCTTTTTTACCTATCAAGTTGGTTATTATTAGGTTATATAGATGGAGCTCTACATCAGAATTATATAGAAAACTATTTTGGCAACCATAATATTTATATTTTCGCGAAACGTCACAATACGTAATTTCGGAAACATATCTTCTTCACCAAAAGATACAGAATTTAGCATGTTAGATTATATGGCATCTGTGCCTTTATATCAATTTCTTAGTATGATAAATTCGCACAAAATTACATTCAATCAATTGCTATTCTTCATTATAAAGCAGAATAGTTATCGAAGATAACGCTTTTTCATGTGTGGATGCTGTGAATCTGAATTCCAAATAAAAATACAATTCGCACGAAAATTAATAATGTACAGCTGCAAAGTCGATGACAAGGTCAGGCTTCGATTTTGGCCATCGATCTTTCAGCATGGGGTGGGGAAAGCGAAAAAACTTGCGTCACGAGGGAAAAGGGAAATTGTAATCGTTCCAGGAGTAAAAAAAAGGGAAAAATCTGGATGGAGCACTTTCCGGAGGCGAGTCACGTACCTTCAAGAACACCGATAACGAGTCACTTGTGACTCTCCCTACCCCTGATTGGCCCATTAAGGGGTGGTCCTCTCGAATTCTCTTACAAGAGAGTGCTTCAGAGGAAATGTCGGATTTTTTTCTTCGGTTGACTATGAAATGGTCTTCGGACAAGGATTTGTTACAGGTTTGGATGAGTAAAAAGTGCCATCCATTAATATAATGATAAGAAATGGGGCATTCAGTTGCTTGAATAAAAATTGTTAACTAATGAAGATATGTGAATCTAGTATCAAAAGATGTTTGAAAATAATTGTAAGAAATTATAAAAGTCATTATTGCCTATCCTAACCATAAAGTGGATACATTGTCTTGTCTTTCCCATTTTGCTTTCTCTTCTGTTCTATTTTTAACGCGTTCCATTTTGGAAGCAATATCGCTAAAGATTTGAAAATATATAAACTAATTATTAGATCAAAAGGTAACTCTCATGACATTGAAAACTTTTACAAATGCAAAAAATTATAATTAAGAAATACTTCTTTATGATTGGTAAAAATTCTGAATGAATTTTAACTCATCGCCGACGAAACGCAGATATTTGATGGTAAACTTCACCTTGTTCCTTGCTGCTCGAAGAAGTCGATTAGAAGGCAGGTAGCAAATTCGTCGACAAGTCAGCCGTCTCAATACGATGTGACGTCAATGAAAAGTCATCTGATGTCATGGATATTTTAATCCAATCAGAAGTGTACGTAATCATGATCTCAACTGGAATGAAAGAAGCAAACATTTTATGGTTAATATTAACAAAGGATTTAAAATTTTCTTACGTGTTAAAGAAAGTTTATAAAATTGTTTGATATTAATTTCAAACTGCAATATTTTTAAAATTTAATTTAAAAATCGAAAACATTAAATAGAGTATTTTGTATATCCATAAATATGAGAGAGCCTTTGTAGATTCACATCCCTGATAGACGAAAATGTCTTACAACCTGAACATTTATAGCCAATGTTTTGATATCAAACCATTAACTGTGAGAAGCTGTATTCATCTTAAGAAGTTGTGTTTACATGTGCCAAGGAGGTAACTTGGAAAACTCTCCTTCACACACCTCGGCAGAAGCGAGCATAAATCTCTTTTCGTGCAACAATGGCTGGGATAGAACTTAAGACCTTCCGTTATACTGATACGTTACGCTGTGTCGCCATTAAATCATGATGTTAATTCAATTTTAAATTTATTATTTGCTTCTTGGTCAGTAGCATATGCTACCTGTTCAGATAGTGACGTCATATAGATTCATCGACTGCTACACGGTTCCACTGAATTACTCTATACTACTGGCCATTAAAATTGCTACACCAAGAAGGCGACATGCTACAGACGTGAAATTTATACGAAAGGAAGAAGATGCTGTGATACGCAAATGATTAGCTTTTCAGTGCATTCGGAGAAAGCAGGCGCCAGTAGCGACACCTACATTGTGTTTAAATGAGGAATTTGTTCAGCCGGTTCCTCATACACAAATTGCATTTGAACGTTGTTGCCTGATGAAAAGTTGTTGTGATGCCTCGTGTAAGAAGGAGAAATGCATACCAGCACGTTTCTGACTTTGATAAAGGTCGAATTGTAGCGTACCAGGATTGCGGTTTATCTTATCGCAGTATTGCTGCTCGCATCGGTCGAGATCCAATGACTGTTAGCAGAATATGGAATCGATGGGTTCAGGACGGTAATACGGAACGCCATGCGGGATCTCAACGGCCACCTATCACTAGCAGCCGAGAAGACAGGCATATTATCTGCATGGCCGTAATGGATCGTGCAACCACGTCACGAGCCATGAGTCAAGAAACAGGGTCGTTTGGAAGACAACAAGTGTCTGCACGAACAGTTCGACGACGTTTGCAGCAGCATGGACTCTCAGCTCGGAGACCATGGCTGCGGCTTCCCTTGACACTGCGTCATAGACAAGAGCGCCTTCAATGGTATGATAAACGACGAACCTGGGCGCACGAATGGCGAGACGTCATCGTTTCAGATGAATCCAGGTTCTGTGTACAGCATCATGATGGTCGCATCCGTGTTTGGCAGCATCGTGGTGAACGCACACTGGCAGCATCGTGGTGAACGCACACTGGCAGCATCGTGGTGAACGCACACTGGCAGCATCGTGGTGAACGCACACTGGCAGCATCGTGGTGAACGCACACTGGCAGCATCGTGGTGAACGCACACTGGCAGCATCGTGGTGAACGCACACTGGCAGCATCGTGGTGAACGCACACTGGCAGCGTGCATTCGTCATCGTCATACTGGCCCATCACCTAGCGTGATGGTATGGGGTGCCATTGGATACATGTCTCGGTCACCTCTTGTTCGCATTGACGGTGCTTTGAACAGTGCACGTTACATTTCTGGTGTGTTACGACCCGTGGCTCTACCCTTTATTCGAGCCCTGCGAAACCCTACGTTTCAGCAGAATAATGCCCGACCGCATGTTGTCGGTATTGTACGGACCTTCCTTGATACGAAACATGTTCGGCTGTTGCCCTGGCCAGCACGTTCTTCAGATTTTTCACCAATAGAAAACGTCTGGACAATGGTTACCGAGCGACTGGCTCGTCACCAAACGCCAGTCACTACGGTTGATGAACTGTGGCATCGTGTTGAAGCTGCCTGGGCATCTGTACCTGTACATGCAATCCAATCTCTGTTTGACTCAATGCCCAGGCGTATAACTGCTGTTATTACTGCCAGAGGTGGTTGCTCTGGGTTCTGATTTCTCAGGATCTATCTATATATATATATATATCAAGCCAAATTTTTTGAAAATTTAATCACTTGTTATTTCTAGTATAATATATTTGTCCAATAAATATCATTTTGTGATCTGCATTTCTTCCTGGTGTAGCAATTTTAATGGCCAGTTGTGTAGTTTCATTGAATGCACTTTCAATATATTATACAGCCATCTGTTATCGCGTATTTGCATCAATTCATCATTATATTTTAGATTATTTTTGTTAAAACGTATTTGTATCAGTTTATTTATAGACATGTGCCAGACATCTTAATTTAATTATATTAAGGCATTTTAATCATGGTGTTTAATGCATTAAAAAGGATTATCTAATTGCGTGTATTTAGGGAGAGAAAATATCAGCTTTGACAAAATTCATATTACTATATATTATATGAGGCAGCCTCAATGGCTGTTCTTATTTCGACATTGAAACAATTATTAATGTCAGAATATTTTATAAGGGTAGACAAAAAAATAACTAATTTACAAAGCGTGAAAATGTATTGGTTTTTTTGGACTATCATATAGGTTGTAACATATTATTTGTAAAATTTACAAATTTCCAAAAAAATTTAAATTTGAACCTTTTTACTTACATTTGACCCTCTTTAGTTTGTAATTTCGGTACGCTGTTAATTATAATACATATTACGCGATTTTTACACTATGTTTATTCTCTTCCTATATAGAAAATATTACGAAAATCGTAAATAATCATAACTTAAAAAAACAAGAAATATAATCAATTATAATCATTAAAAAAAGAAATGTAATCATAATTTATTTTCAGATTCTATTGCTGATAAAAATTATGTTTCGTGGGAATTTTAATTGCGTAGTTAGGAAATGATTTTGAAATTTAATTAAAGGACTAAAAGTGGCAATTATTTTGATGTCATCATAACTTTTGTAATTAGTTTATCCTGATATCAAGCAAATATAAATACCTTATGTCTTAACAATAATCTTCAAATATATTTTTTCAATATAATTGCTAATTTGAATAATATTAAATTGCACTGCCCGACACTGAAATTGCAACATCAATAAGGAACTGCTAGAATGGGATGAAATTCGCAAACAGAGAGAGGCAGCAACTAACAATAAGTGATCTGTATTTCGAAATGATATGCATCATACAGTGCGAAAACAGGGTCGGGTCAGTAGAGTGCAGGACCACCGTCAGCACACGAAGCAACACGTCCAGGCACATAGTCATTGAGAATACTGTCCTGAGGAATGGCTCTCCATTCACTGTTAGCCATTCGCCAAAGTGCATCTTCTGAAGGAGGTAGTAGTAGGGTCTGAAAATGGCCTCTAATCATATCCAAACATGTTCAATTGGAAAGAGATCTGGACAGTGGCCAGGGAAGCAGCTATACACCTTGCAGACCATGTTAGCTGATGCGAGAAGTGTGCGGTCGGGCGTTGTTCTGCTGATAAAGGGCACTGAGCTCCCCCTAAAGATAGGGCAGTATCAACAGCCGTAGCGCATCAGCCACGTAACGTTGATCTATCACAGTACAGTGAATACGAACTAGATGTAACTAGGAATCGAACACGCAATGACTCTACAAACCATGATGTTGTGTTGTCGCTCAGTGGGACATTCCACAATTTCTATAAGATTGAGCCTGCCTCCATTTCGACGCCACTCTCGTACACGGCAACTGTCACTGAAGGAACAGAAGCGTGACTCATCTGAGAAGACGATCGTGTGCCACTCTGTCATGCACATTGCTCTAATACGGCGCCATTTCAGACGTCGGGGTCAAGTCCTCTTAGTGGATGCCATGAGAGCAGATCAGTAGCAACCGATCCATGGCAAATGGTTCTGCTCGATAGTGGAGCATTTAGGTTGTCTTGCACATGCTTCAGGATTTTTGTAGACGTGCTTTGCGGGGTCGCCACCGCCTCCCGTCAGATGCGTCGATCTACGCGTCTTAATATTCTGGCTGCACCGGCACTCCGCAAATGTTTCACAGTTCCTTGTTGCAACCAACTTCGCCACAGCTGGTGCACTGCGGACGCGTCCAGTTGCTTGTCAGCTGCGATTTTCCGTAAAGACCAACATGTCCTTCTCAGTCCGATCACCATGCCACTCGCAAAGTCATCTGTGTGCTGGAACTGAATCCATCAATTATGGTCTGGTATTCCCTGCAATTGCAGACATTCTTTGTGACAAGAACAAACTTTCAACGATTATTTTACAAGCAGCAATAACGGCGTGAATAATGCCCACTCTGCCGGTTTCTCACCTTATATCTTATACTACGTTGGCTAAAGAGCTGCGTATTTCACATCATTTGCATAACTCGGTAAAGTCCGTCTACCATGAAATTTTCATGAATTTTTAGAGATGAAATGGGAATTCTGGAGTCATTCTATGTACATGTCAGATTTAACACCCAATAATTGTTTTCTTTCCCTAAAATTGACGCAACACAATGCAGAGCCTAACAGTCGATAGGCAGTTGATCATCCAACACAGGTTGCTTTTGGCAGATAGAGAGTCGTATTTACATGTCGTAAAAGAAGAGTAAACTCCCCGATTGCAAGCATGGTGAAGACAATGACGTAGCACTCACCACCCTCTGTTCAACAACTACTGGAATCAAGCTAAGATCCTTTCACATCGAAGAGCGGGATCTAATCGCCAAGACATGTCGAGCCCCCTCTGAAATTCATTTACCTGAAATAAAAAAAAATTTTTGACACAGCGATGTAAAAACAGACGCCGAGTATGGTTCACAGGTAAGGGATGTGATTTCTTTTAATTTGAGTTAAATAAATTTTGTATGTATTTAGATTAATAACTAAAGGTAATAAATAAATACATAAGGAAAATTATAGACATGTATCTTAATTCCATTTTGTAGTTTCTTTCTTTTATTTTAATACTTATGAATTCATTTTTTAACTCTTTGGTGACCTACCTACGCAATTTAAAATTTATTTCCTGACGCTTCAAACACTGGCGATAGTATAAGAGGCGATATTCCGCCATTTCTGGCACGCCTTCCTGGCGCAGTCGCATCACTCATCACAAAACCACGGAGTGACACTCAGAGACGGACATTTATGAATTTCGTCCCCGATTTTTGTCCTTTTATGGCTGATAAAATAAATGAAGTACTGAAGGGATTTCACGGTGATCCCGCGACCCCGCCTTATCTCGGGGGATCGGGGATTAAGTGGAAGGGGCATAAATTTCGAAGAGACTAACCGCAGGATTTAACTGGCATCGCGGAACTTTCGATATTTCATGTCCCTCTTTCCAGAGGCTCTTCTTTCTCTCAAGACATGGGGGGGGGGGGATGAAGTTAATTTATGAAAAGAATTAAATTAGAAAAGAATTATTTAAGATTGTTTTGATTGAGTTGAAGGAAAGTAAAAATAATAAAAACACACAAAACATCTTAAAAATTTTATAAACAAATTTGGGTACTTTTCCATTATACTCCAAGCTTATAATCCTAAGAAATCGTATGTTTCTTATGGAAAAGAGAAAATAATACAAGTAGATAATATGATATGATATTAATAGCTTAAAATTTTAGTTTAAATTAAATACATTTAATCGATTTTTTTTTTTTTTTTTTTAGCAAAAATTGAGTGAAGAGAAATAAACAAAGCTTAGCAAGCTGGTGCAAAAGATGGATTAGGAGCGTGGTGATCACAAGTCGACAAGTATAAAAAGTTGTTAAATACAGCAAAATTTAGTTTTCTTTTCATTGCAAAAAAGGACATTGACATTATAAGTACGCCATTGATCATCAATGCGATTATCAAGCAGTTTCCGCAAGAGATAAACATTGGCGCGCTCTTAAATAAATAAGTGATAATAAAAAATAAATAAGTGCGCTTTTGTCAGTGAGTGATAATAATTTAATTTATAAAATGTAAATAAAATGTTTGTACTATATTGTAAGTATTTCTAAAAATGTAAACTTTTTTAAACAATACTGGGTACATGCAAATGAAATATTTATGATAGTAATTTATGAGATTCCCCCCCCCCCTCCATTACGCCGTTTATCGTACGTGAATATACGAGAAAAATACTTAGTTTTGTTTTGTTTCTGAAAAAAATCAAAGATTTAATGGTTTTAAGTTTTACATTACGGATTTCTCAACATACAAAAGCATGTCCATCATGTAGATGAATGGTTAGTGATAATGCCCTACTTCAAATGTTTATGGGTTCAACTCTCCCCTTGAATAGATGTTTGCAGTGGTTCGGAATGGTTTTTACTCTATTAGTCCATGTCGAATCTGCTCTCATTTGCAAAAAGTGATCGTATCACGAAAACGCGAGTGTTTATAAAAGGGTCTTAATATTTAATTATCTCTGTAAATTTACGTTTTGTGAATCAACACTCAATATCAGAATTAAACACAAGAAATGTTGGATTGAAGATCAGAGCTATGGCCATTCGGCTACTAGCTCGGTTCGAATAAAATGTCAGAAAAAAGAACTCCAAATAAATTTTTGTCAGGGTTTTTAAATAAGGGTGGGGGCGGGGGAACATATCACAAGGGATATAGGAAAGAATTTTCAGGATGCATGAGGAAAAGTAAAGATTAAATTAGCTAAGTTCTAATATTGAAATCAGTTAAGAGAAATTGTGCACTTTTTGACGAAAATTGTAAGTAAAAATGAAGAATAATCTAAAAATGAAAACAAACTAATTCCGAGCCGAATTAAATGGGAAGTGAAAATGCAAACATTTCCTGTTATATTTTTCTCTATTTTATTTATTTTTCTTCATTTAAATTATTCCTCAATTTAAAATTAAATTTCTAGTAATTTAAATGAATATTAGCTGGTATCCCAAAAAACAGATTTCACATTTTTCAATATTATTTTCACTAATTAGTCATTTTCAACGATATGATTATAAAAATTAGAAATTCACACTAAATAATCAAGATACTTAGCTTATTTGAAATTACGTTTACCATAAACAAACGTGTTTTAAAAATGTAAAAAAAGAATATTTCAGTGGTTAGTTGATCATTTGAGAATACAGTTTTTATAGAAGGAAACTTATTAAATTTATTCAATCTACAAATATTGTTTCAATAACTATATAACATTATCTAGTAATTCCTGACTTAGATAACAGCATATAGTTCCGATGATAAATTCTACAAAATTTAAAAATTAAAAATATGGATTGTAAAAAGAAAAAAAGTATATATATATATATATATATATATATATATATATATTATATATATATATATATATATATATATATATATATATAAACACACATTTTAAATTAACCAAAGATTCCACAAAAAAACAAATTAGTTCCAAAAGTCACCGCTAGGGGAATATTTGGCACTGTGTAATAGAAAAATAGAGTGTTAACAAATGCAAATTAATAGGGAATAAAATTACCTTTTATTAAGCACATTTTCTGATGTAGTTCAAGTACAATATGGCAACACTTTTAAAAAAGCGTAAAATCTACTTAAACACCGATAAGTTCTTGTGATCTGCAATATCACGTACGCTGAGCAGAAGAAGTTCTTTATTCAAATTTCACCTTACATCCATATGCACAGTGCCAGCTGCTTGGGTCTTAAAAGGCAATGTGTTACATTTCGAATCAATCGGATTAAAGTTTATGTGCAATGTCTCCTTCTTTAATCGAGCATGCGTTACTGGTCAAATTTTTTTACCTCAACCAGTGCACCGCGTCAGCCATTCTTCGTGGTTTCAGAACGCACAAAATATTGCGTGAAGGTCTTGTGATCAGTTAATGGGCTAAAAGCAATGGTTGCGACGTTTGAGAAAACAGATTCTCTGAAGGTTCAGTCAGCCAGAGGACGAAAACCTGTACCACAGGATACAATCGAAACAGTTGCCACGGCGATTGTCGAAAGAGAACCAGACAATACTCTAGCGCTCGTGGAGAAGCTCGGAATATGGATATGCCTTACAGTACAGTATAGAAAATCTTACGATAGGTTATCAACTTCTATCCGTACTAGATCAGCCGGGTAAATTAGTTTATATTAGTTACTGTATCCCGACCATGATAAGCGATTGAGTTTTGCTCCCACCTTTCTTGCCAGAATGGCGATGGATGATGCTTGGCCGTGGAAAATCTTATGGGGAGACGAGACCCACTTTTACCTGAATGGAACTGTAAATACCCAGAACTGCCGAATTCGGGATGACAAATCATCACATGCAATCACAGCAGTTTCCTTGAATTATCACTAAAGGTAACTGTTTGGTGTGGGTTCACAGCGAAATTTATCGTATGTCCATTCTTCTATGAGAACATTACCCCGACAGAGAACCGGAAACCTATTCTGTTACCGGAGAGAAATATCGCCACATGTTGAACAGCTTTGTCATTCCAGCATTTCAGCAAAGATAATGTCTGGGGGAAATCATTTTTATGTAAGATAGAGCTCCTCCACACCTTGCAGTACGGGTGCAATAGATGCTACGACAGAAATTTTCAACAGAAAGAGTCATTAGCCCTTCTTTCCAACTGCATGGCCACTTCGGTCGCCTGATCTTACACCATGCGACTTATGGCTATGGGGTTACCTTAAGTCCAAGGTCTATCAAGGAGTGGTCCACAACCTGGCTACGTTGAAGGATAACATATCATGGACAGTACGAGAGATTCCTCAAGACATGTTACTTTCTGCTGTAGTGCATACTGTGCACAGAATGCAATATGTGGTTCACAACAACGGCAGAGACATGGAGCCTCATTTGAATGCGAAATAAAAGGTAATTTCCGTATTGATTTGCATTTGTTAACTTTCTATTTTCTATTACATAACGCTAAATATTTCCCTAGCGGTGACTTTTGGAACTAATTTGTTTTTTTAAGTAATCTTTCGTCCCTTGTCTTGTTTAATATCTTCCTCTAAAATGTGGCGAAATTGATCGCGCTACAGAACACTGTGAACACTGTCAGTTTAATTATGGTTATATATATATATATATTATATATATATATATATTATATTATATATATATTATATATATATATATATATATTATATTATATATATATTATATATATATATATATATATATATTATATTATATATATATTATATATATATATATATTATATATATATTATATATATATATATATATATATATATATATATTATATATATTATATATATATATATATATATATTATATATATATATATATTTTATATATATATATATATATTTTATATATATATATATATGTATGTATATATATATATATATATATATATAACATTTCGAAGTCAAATGCATAGAAATGATCCAAATAAAAGGGCCGACTGTCCAAATGAAAAGATTGTTGCTGATAAAGGGAAACCTTATAGAGCTTTCACATTTAGCGAGATCTCCTTTTTTAGGAAAGTGGAATAAAATAGAATCGGAAAATTTCATTCCTGCGGTGCTTCGGGCGCATCCTTCGTGCTCTCGCTCAGGAAATACCAGACGGCTTTCTTGCCAGGCTCGGTCAGACTTTTCTCTTTGCAGCATGAACGGAAGATTTTCCCCGAGTGCCATTGGTTTGGGGATGACAGGTGGACTCCACTCCCTATTTTAGTTTGCTTGGATGTTAAAATGGATAATAGTCTACAGGATCCTTCGATTTGAGGCTTTTTGTAAAGTTTTGGATTTATGGGGGTTCTGGGATTAGAAACAACGACAACAAATAGGATCCTATTGTCCCTTTTTTATGTAAATGATTTTTCCCGAATAAAAGAAATCGGATGTAAATACATTATGGGTTCTAATAGGAAATTAGATCAGAATCAAAATGGGAAATGTTAAAAATTCTATAACCCCATAAAATTCAAAATTTCCTATTTTTATTTATTATTCATATCTGTATATTGCAAAAAATATAATGTGTTACATATGTCGTTAGCTTTCATATACATTTAAGATATAATAGTTTTTAATTTTCAAAATATTCAGAAAATTTCTAAAAGTGTTTTTTAAAAAGTTCAATTTAAGTTAAATTAACAACGTAAAAATTTAATTATTTTTGAATATATATCTTGATATTCTTATTAATATAAAAAAATCACACACACACAATGCTATTCTTAATATTTATCATAAATTTATTGAATTTTAGTAGAAATAAACAGAGCTGTTGGTGAGTTTATATATTTCTGTGAAAAATTATAAAAATGTTACTTTCAGTGAATAAGTTTAAATTGATTATTTCGAGAATACCTTGCATTAACGTTGTTGTCGTGTGCCAGCTAGGCTAGCATTATGTGGTGCGCTGCTCCACTTTCCCAACTGAACCATATTTTGGTGTGGAGTCCGACTTCCTCAGTACACACTTGCCATAGGTACTCTTTTATAGGATAGGCAACCAATCACAGCTCATTCACACAAGGGAAGGACAAATACAGGATTGATAAAGAGAGAAAGTACATCCATGCCCGAACCGGGATACGAACCCAGGACCTCCCTATCCGCAGTCAGGCACACTGACCACTTGACAAGTTTGAGGACACCCTGCATTAATATAAATACTATTCAAGGGCAAATCAAGCACACCTCTAGAAGATTCTAATAAATATTAATATGGGTATAAATTGTATTATTCCTTATTTAACAAGTGGAACTGTACTCATATAAGTTACATAAGGCGTAGTAATTAAACTATAGAAAGTCTAAAGTTTTTTCATTGACATCTTGAAAATCTACAATGTATAATATGTTGTTACAAAAGAGTTCGTTTGCAGTGGTATATTAAAAACTTTTGTAGTGGTATATTAAGACTTGTAGTAGTGTATTAAGACTTTTATAATGATATATTAAGACACATTTGTAGTGATTTATTAATGCCTTTTGTTGTGGTATACTAAAATATTTTGTAATGGTATTCTAAGACCTTTTATAATGGCATATTATACCTTTTCAAATGGTATATTCATATATTTTGTAGTAGTATATTAAGACTGATGGTAAAGTTTAATAAAGGTATAGCTACTTAATCTTAATGTAAAAATCCTTCATTATAATTGTAGTTAATTTAACTAATTTAAAATTGTTCTGTGCATTTATTTTTTAATTTACATAAATCATTTTTGAATACTTAATTTTTACATCTCATTTTTATTTTGTGGCTTTTGTATTTATTTGTACATTAATTCCTGATTTTTTAAACTATACCATATATTTATTTTATTCATTTTGTGTATTCATTTTTATTCACCATAAATACAAAAATAATTTTTTTAGTTTGAATGGTTTTAAAGTGTATGGCCATAGAAATTTTTTTTGTGTTTGACACTATGTCTTTGATGAAAAGTTATACTTTATGTCATGATGGTCATTGCCTGTACATATATATCGGAGCAAATTTGAACTTTTCAGCACTTCTTAATAAGTTAATATTCAATTTCATTTCATCTTTTTTTAAATACAGTAGAACTCCATTTATCCGAACAGCTGATTATCCGAATCGGTATCAGAATTTCAGAAAAATAAATTACACTGAAGAATAGGAGAATGAGAAAAAGAAAAAAGAGTGAAGATAAGGAAAGGTTAAAGAAGGGAGGGGATGAGAATAAGAGAGAGAGAGAGAGAGAGAACGACGCGTCACTTGATTAATTTAGAAAATTCTTTTGAATATTCCTCGATGTTCAGAAGTGAGTGCTGAAGACCTAGGAGAATGAATTATGAGTGAGATCCTAGATTTTAAATTGCAAATGATGGAAAACTTATAGCAAGTGTTGTGATTAAGGAATTGATCTTCATGTGCAAATTCAAGCAGACACGGGACCATCAGCCAGTGAAGCATTTGGTGGTTCTGGATCTGTTTTAAAGTGGATGGAACGTTAATCCGAGTGTGACCACCTGCAAAGTTTCCCTGTCAAGTGGATGCTTGACTTGGCTGTCCGAAAATGAACGAAGGGTAACTCAGAATGAGATGTTCAGCAAGCAATGGCTTTCATTTACAATGCTATACATTCATACTGTATTAATGTACAGCGCTGTAAATGAGAGTGGTTGTTTGATGAACACCTCAGTTGCAAAGATGTACATACATACTGTATTAATGTACAGCACTTGTAAGTACATTAGCACGTAAAAATGCTGCATTTTTATTTAATTGATTAAAATTTACTTTGATTAGCTTGAAAAAAATGTAGTTTTTTCTCCCATTTTCAATGTACAATAATTAATTAAAGTAAGCCCCTTTTTCAAAAAAATCCAGTTTGGTCTCAATTGATTGGGATAGTTGGAATTCTACTGTACTTCTAATTCATACACCCACTCCATATTTTGAAATTTACCTAATAAGAACCTTCCTATTTAAATTTATAAATATTGTTTTAAAATTTCCCACTGCCAGAGGTACAGTTATAATTTTGGAATTTCGCTTAAGAAACTTTAGTTTTCAATTATTGCTTTCTATTTTTAATTGAAAATAATTTTTCTTTCGAAGACGCCTGGAGCAGTTTGTTAGTGTTTTGTTTATTCTTTTGAATCTTTACACACAGGAATTGTAAGCGCAAGTCGCTTGTCCCCGCTTCCCCTAATATATAGATATATATATATATATATAAAGTTTTTTTTACATTAGGGGAAATTTTTTTTTTTTTTTTTTTTTTTTTTTTTACATTTTTAGGTTAAGACTTAAATTTCCAAAAGATTATACATTGTTTACTAAATTAGTTAATATTTAATTTTTACTTTAACCATTATGTATACACATACAAACATAATTTATACTTTCAAAATAATTTAATAAATCGCATTCTATAAAAAAACCTCAAATAAATTAATTATATTAATTGTATTTTTCTTAAATATAATTTTCTTGATTGTATTCTTCTATATATATATATATATATATATATATATTTTCCTTAACATTTTCAAATAATATATTTTTAAATATTATCAACATTTTATAATTTTTATACGTACGAGATATATCTCTAATGAAAATCAATATATTAAATAATATTTCTTTCATAAAGCAGGAAAAAATGCAATGTACATCCATTACATACATATTTAAATATATTTACTTATTTTTACGTATACTAAGAAAATAAAGAAGAATTAATGTAAATGCTGTGCTAGGTAAATTGAATTGCTGTCAAACGTTTCCTGAGAGAACATATAGATGGCGTTAAAATTCTCTTCTCTTACCACTTTTATTTTATGGGGAAAAATTATAATATAGCTTTAAAGCATATAAATAATTCACGGAAAGTACTATTATTATTTATTAAATATTTTACGAATTTTATTCTAAAAATCTATTAATCTTTTTATTTTAATATTTAGAGTGAAAATAAGAACTAGTTGTTCAAAATTTAAAACTTAATCATTCGATCATCACATTCATTTTTTTTTTAAAAATAAAATACAGCAAACAGTAAGAGAATGTTAAAGAAACGCAAACACCATTGCATTAGTGTATATATTCCTATATTAAATCTCTGTTATCATCTGTTAATCATTAGCTTGTACATTACACATGTACCCAACAGATTTTACATTTTTACGTTTTTATCTTATGATAGAAGCTGATCAGGTAGAATCTTGCTCAGATACGGTGATCGACACCTGAGCTGGCACTCTGTTTTAATTTTTTAACAATTTTTCTTTAAATGAAGAAATATAAAATTTAAAAAGATATTTCTCATTCGAAATTAAATATTTACTCAATTGTGTCTAAATCTAAAATATTTATTATTATTTTTTAAATAATTTTCCAAATAAGATTTGATTGACATTTGAGTCACGGTGAGTCGACAGACTGATGATCCGTCTTTCTGGATAACTGGCTGTTTTTTTTTCTTTTCTTTCATTGTCAAAAGTGATATACTTTTATCTTTGTTTATTTTTCATTTATTTGCTCGTAATTTATTCTTCATTTAATTAAAATGCCATTTAAAAATATAGCAGAAAGTAGAATTCTTTCTATAATCGTTTAAGAGAACTATAGGAGAAAACTTTTGAAAGAAATCTTGTAAAATATGATTCCATGAGAATATTCAATGCATATCAGATTTTGCAATAAGTATTTTGTGAAAAACTTTAATATCAAACAAAAATTTAATACATGTCTTGTGTAATAAAAATATATAAAATGCAAAAAATGTACAAATAATTTTCTTAGCAACTAAGCGTTTAACTTTTTTAATGGCTTACAAAATAATTTATATTTGAATCATACAAATTTATGTATTCTATTATTCTAAGTAATAAAGTATTATCACGAGAATTTTAAAATTATTCTCAGATATTTGAAACTTTCTTAAAATAAATCCCTTTTAACTTGTAAAAATATTTAGACGTTATAATTCAGAATTTTTTTTATGGGATTTATTAAGTTATGTAGTATTTTTATTAGTTCTAATTCACCAAGAGTTCTTTGAGCGACGGCTTTTTGAGGTTTCACTGCATGTACATCCCTTATCACACTTTCAAACAGACTCATAAAAAGCTATTTGAATAGTACTTTCATGTTGTAAAACGTGCCATGATGAATATATCTGCTTGCCGAATATGCAGCTATTAATTTCCAATCAACAGCTCATACTTAGTGTGCATTCCTCTTCACAGCCCACACCACTCTAGTGGAGGAAAATAATAATTTAATAGTAATTATTTGGGTAAGAATCGAACCTTTGATTTATTTTGTAAGAATCAATCCCGTTCTTTGTCTGGATCAAGTATAGATTTCTCTGTTTTCTAAACGCAGGATGAACACATTTAATCTATTAAAGCATATATATATATATATTATCGGTTAAATTGCACGTAGTTGGTTCTTTTGTAAGTAGATGTAATTTGTTCTGTTTTCCCTTTCAGTTTTTTGTAAGCCGCAAACTTATTCGTTAGTCTTGGTTATAATTAACGGATTTTTGTTCTGTGTCGTATTAAACTTTAAGAAACTTTCTACGGTTCACAAATTTTGTTTTCACGCAAATACAATTCTAAGTTTACAATTCATTTACGCATATATAATAAATATACAAGTACTCCGACATGACGGACCATAATTATACGAATAAGATTGCCATTTACATAAAACGGTAAGAAAAAACAGAACAAATTATATCTACTTACAAAAGCGCCATCTATGTACAATCAAACATAAAAACATATATTCTACTGGGAGAAAATATGCCATGAATTCCTCGCAAATAATATTAGAATGAAGTTTATGTGTCATAGAACCAAACAGAGAGTGGACGAAATAAATAGTAAATTAATATTTTCCTACAGTGTTTACAAGAAAATTAACTTATATTTTCCTACAAACGCTATAAAAAACAGAAAAGAATTGAATATGTTTCTAAAACTGTAAGAAAGTCAAACCTTTTGAAGATTCGAAAATATTTGAATATGTTACTAAGTCTGTCACGAAATCTAACCTTTTGAAGTTTTGAAAATGAATTGTCAAAAGAAAATTCTCAATCTGCTGAAGTGCTTAGGAGAAGCTGATGCAGAGCAAAAGGGAATTTCTTTTAGCTCTGAGAAGTATCTTCAGTTGCAAAAATTTCCAAAGCAATGGAGTTTGGGGCACCGGAAGTCCTTGTGTGTTCAAAAAGATACTATTAAAGGGTCAATTTGCGAGACGGTCCTTAAAAGTCGCACTTTTGTAGAAGGAAATGAACCTCTGTTGATTTTCATATCTACAGAGGAAGTATACGGCTCAGATGTCAATTTCGTCTCTTGACCGTAATTCAAAGTGACAAAGCAATAAACCATGTTAAAGGACTTCAGTCAGCTGAGGAAACGGAAATATACGATAATTATCCACTTATGTAATAAATGTGATCATTTGTTTGTTTTACAACATCTATCCCCCGTTGTTCAACAGTGGCTGGGATCAAACCCAGCATGTCAAACTCCGAAGAGCACTGCAATACTACTGAGCATCCGGGAATCTTTTACCATAAATTTGTTGAGAAGGTTCAACAAAAATCTCCTTTACGAATTACTTCATTATGCCGTCGGAGGGATGTTAGATTTTACGAAAGTGTAACGAGTCAAACAAAAGCTGTGTCTTTAGGACTATGTTCCTCGGAGTGAGGTATTGTACCCACTACATATTGGCTTATTCGCTCACCACCAATCACGGGCGAAGGGTTCATATTTAAATATATCAAAGGCCACATGTATCTTGTAAAGATAGTTGTGCTCTTTTTTGGGAAGGTAACTCGTTTCATTCCTGACCCAACTGAAAACCGTGGTGTTGAGTAAGTGTAAATGTCATGCTTCAAAACTATATTCAAACACCTCGACACTCCCCATCTCCCCTCGCTGGAGTGATGTGTGTAATGAGAAATGCGCCAACTCTGGAGCCGTTCTTATCAGCTGAAAATGGTGAGACGATTTGACTGCGTCTGTCGGCCTTCACCTACACAAATATATATCCGGAAAAAAGCGATATAAAAATTTGAAGAAACATTGAAAATTCTGGGGTACATGCAAAAATTTTTTTCTGTACCCCAGAAACAAGAAAATCGATTTCTTTTAACGACTTTCATAGAAACTGATTCCCATTTCAATACAAAAAATTACCAAATAGTGTTTTCAAATGGCAGAGATACGGTATAATTTTTTTTGTCATATTTTTGAGTTTAGAGAATTTTTGGCGGAATTTACCATTTTTCTGACATCCTGGATTTCTTATCGAGTCAGATAGATAAAGAGTATAATCCGTAACATTTTATTTTGGTTACCCTAGTTTATATGTCATTGCTAGACAATTTAGATCATTTTGTTTCGGATACTGATATCCATTACAATTCTTGTGAGAATATGCTCATAATTTTTTTTTATTCTTTTATTGTGAATAGAATTTAATTTCATTATTTAGAGATGAACCAAGACGTGTAATTTTGCCAGATTGGCAACAATTCGGTAGCCATAAAATTCAAAGGACTCCAAGGGATTTTTCGATTTCTGTGCATATGAAATATTATTTTTTAGATTATTTTAATTTTGCAATCCACAGATATTTAAAATATTCCGGTAACTTTATTTGATAATATTAGCTATTTTGAAATGCTAATCATTTTTAAAATCTTATGGTAATAAGTTTTTGGGGTTTGGTGTAGAATTGGGTACCTCTTTGGTTAAATAAAGATTTGGCGATAAATCTTATTAATAATAGTTCATTTCTGGTAACCCTAGAAACATTATCCTTTTATAGTCCTTTGTGCGTTGGCCATCTTGTTAGTCCCATCTTGTCGCCTGTTTTGGCTTCAAAAAATCGCCAAATAATCAAGCGGTACCCGATTGTAAACTTTCACCAAATTTTCGGTTACCTAATAGTGTCAAAGGACAACTCAATTCCACGCGAGTAAATAAAATTGCCTGAAATTACATAAATTCAGTTAAAAGAAATATATTTTGGCATATTTAAAAGAAGAATTTTCCTTTTATATAATCTTGGATCCAATGTAAGCGGAGTGAGTTAAGACCACTGTCCATCGAAAGTGACCATCGGTCAGTTTATCACGAGAAGAACATGGGATGCAAAAAAGAAGGATCCGCGTCCACTTTCTCCCCCTCACGTCTATCAAATCCTTAAATACGACCAGCGGCTATCGTAATTCATCCCCTAGCAGTGCCCGTTGCTGGCCAGTCTGCTCTTCGCAGGTTATTGTGCAGTGGCGCAAGACATTTTTTGGGGGATGGGCGAAAAATCAAATTCCGAGAGACCGGAGGGCCAATGAGCAGAATTATGTATAAGTCTGTTCGCATTCTGCATGATCGGACACGTCATGGATATCTCTGCGGGGGCGGATGGTGGAGGTAAGTATAGGGGGTGCTCCAGAATTTTATTTCTCACAATAGAAGAGGGTAGGAGGAGTGCCCATTTCCGGGAAAAGACTACACGAAAGGCTCTTCCACTTCAGATGAAAACATCGGGGAGGGAGAGGAGGGAAAGTATCTTTTTTATATATATATTCACCACCCCCACATGTCCCTTCACTTTCCGGAGAGGGGGGAAAGACAGGGGCGAGTTTTGAGGTCCTCCGAATGTGTCAATGCGTGTACGAAGGACCAAAGCAGAAAAGGAACAAAAAAGGCAGGAATGGATATTTTATTTTATTTCAGAATAAAGATCTGTACTGACTAAAAAGGGCATGTGGGGGTAGGGCCAAGATTGAGTTTCGTTTGCTTCTCAAATCTGGGGTTTCAAAACGAGGAGGATGTTTCTTTTTCACACAAAGAAAGTACAAATATTGTATTTGGAGACCGGGACTCCGGGCTTCAGAGGGAGTTAAATTATTAAAAAGTTCACTCTGCTGCCACACTGAGTTAGAGTTATCTCTCGACAGTTGCGATGTATTAGAGGGACGATCCACTCAATCAGCTGGAATGTTATCTCCAGGAAGAAAGAACGCTTGTGTTGTTCTACTTGCTGTTAGGGTTGCCATGTTCTAAAATATTAAAGCACCGATAGACCAATTCATCTTGGATACATAATTCAATAACTTTGTCATAATACGATATTAGAGTGCTTGTGATATCTTGTATACTGATATCACCGTTTAAGGATTTTTCGCATTCATCACTACGTAGTGGATAGCCAATGGGCCATTGTAAAGCATTTTCAATACCCACTGCATAAATTGCGTTTGCGGGAGAACTTAAATGGTGAGTGAGCCGTATTTATCTATCGCAAGGGAGGAAACCCGAAAAACTCCGAAGCACTCACCCCAAAAGACGTTTAAGCAGAAGCCCAACATCCATCTCCTGTTGCTCGCAGCGGATGAAATGAAACCCTGGATCTTACGCTCTAATGAGGCCTGTCTCACAACTAGGTCATGATGAGCTCAAGCCCTATTCACTTGATACAAGAAAGAAAACTTGATCTCACCCTGGCCAACAGGTGGAAGAGTATTCTTAGAGCAAAAAGTCCACAGTATCAGCCTTTGTTGAACAACAGAAGATGCATGCTACACTTATGATGAAGAGCTTCAAGAGGAGGGGGGGGCTGTCTGGTAAGGGAGTCCTTCTCATCTTCGGAAGTAGTGGGTTCGAATCTCGACTGACCCGAAGATTCGTCGTGTTCGCTAAAGGCAGCTGGAGCACATTAAAAACTGGTCACTAATTAATAATGTTAACTTGTAATAAAGTAGCATCATAATTCATCATATATATTTATATCCCTTAGCAATAATGTATATATTATTTGAAAAGATAAGTGCATATCATTGAATATATCAACATATTTTATGTATACTTTTTAATCCAACTTACTTTTAATTTTCATGAAATTTATTTTTAATAAATTTCAATTTTTGAAATTTTTATGAAATTTATCATGAATTAATCTTTGAAATGAGCCGTTTAAGTGTAAAATTTTTATAATTTTTAAAAAAAATCTTACACCAGCATAAGGTAGTAGACTTAAAAATTTCAGACTAGTACAGAAATGTATTACTAAGTTAAATTGTGAGTAGCTTTGCTGCAAGATCTAGAGTCGAAAAGTCTTGAGGCATGTTTTTAGGATATGTACGCTTCTGACCACCCAAACTGCAGCACATTTAGCATGCAAATCATTGAAAATTTCCAACATGCATTTGTAAGAGATGTGAGATTTGTATTTTTTCATGCATTTCCACACGCTTCCTATCCATTTCCCAAACTACAGAACAGGGCCTTGTTGGTTAAGGCGTCCTTCTCACTATCGGAAGGTATAAAAGTTCAAATTCCGGCCAACCGAAGAGCCGTCGTGTTCACTAAAGGTGGTAGGGGCCCGTTAAAACTAGGAGTGGTCGCAATGTTCTCAAGTAAAATGATATCTCCGGGGGTGGCAGGCAAATTAGTTGGGGTCTTCTGCTTGGTCTCAGATTCAAAATCACAAAGTCATCCGGCTGCTTCTATCTAACTAGTACAATCAAACTCAAGGCTAGGCACAGGAAAGCAAGGTGGTGCAACAACAATACTTCTGATGAACATATGTTTGATTCAATGCTTGAGATATTTTCCTGGTTTTCTCCCTTGGGATATTTGAACAAGGTTCACTATCTACGAAAAGTCTTCCGAGAAGGCAGTCATGCAGTGGATAAGATGCTTTACAATCTTAAGTCACTAGTCTATCCATAATGTGGTAGCAAAGAAAGAAATCTTAGGGATGACCGTGACTTTTTTGGCAACATTAAGCTCATTTGATGAACATCTTGGATCGATACCAGTATCTTTGGAAGAATTGGTTACGGGAGTTCCGTTTCTAGATTCCGCATACTCGCGTGTCGGCATGCATATTCGAGGATTTTTAAAACTGTTTTTCTTGGGACACATTATTAATATTTTCATGGGACACATTATTAATACTTGCATAGGACACATTATTAATACTTGCACGACAAGGAGAACATTTCACGAGCCTATGCATGCTCTTCCGGAAGACATATGAGGTTAAAACTTAGAATGAGAGGATTTCAGCATCGTCAGGATTCTGATTAGAAATTTCCCTTTCATCAGTTAGTTTCATCAGTAATCATCAGTTAGTTTCATGTGAAGAAGTAGTAGAAATAGTTAGTTTCAGATGAAATCGATAAAAATTTGTTTCTTATTCAAAAGGCAAAAATTACTAAGATTCTAAATTCAATAGCAGCTGTATCTTTAAAGAAATTCCTAAGAATTATTTGACAGTTGGCGGAGACATAACCAAAAATGTTTAAATAATTTCGATTAAATAATGGTTTTTTTTTTATACAACGTAGTGAACACTCCAATGGCACAAAGTTGTTGTAAGACATATTAATGCTTATCGCTTAAATGATCTGACTAGAGCACTTGAATAGATAGTACGTTGTATCCACCACGTTTCCAAAGAATAAATACAGAAAAATCACAAGCATCTACTCTAATGTAAGTCAGACCATAGTGGCCTGGTCAGTTAGGGCGTCGTTCTCATTATCGAAAAGTAGTGAGTTCGAATGCTGACTTAATTAAAAATCCGTTATGTTCGTTAATGACGGCTGGGGCACGTTAAAACTGGGCGTGGTTGCAATGTCCTCCAAGTGAAATGATATCTTGGAGGGTTTCAGCCTAAGTATTAAGGGTCTTCTGCTTGGTCCCTGCCTCAAAATCAAGAAGACTTCACTCGGCTGCTTCTATCTAACTGGTAAAGCCCAACTCAGGACTAATTACCAAGAAGCATGTTTGTGCAATAACGATAACAATCTTAATATAAATAAAGCTCAACATCCATCTCGCATTTTGAATAATAGCTGGAACCCAATCAGTGACTCTTCGTATTGAAAAGAAGCCACCAGGTTACGGTGACCTCCTGAACTATTAGTTATAGATAACACTGTTCATTTCATTTATTTAACCACTGGTTATGCTGTATTACGTGATTTCATTACGTTTCCAACTGTCTGCTTTTTGCTAGCCAGAACTGCTAAGAGTAATCAATAGTCAAATAATCCTTTATCTTTACTAAGGGATGATCTCAAAACTCTCAAATAAGGAATTCCCTTAATATTCTTATTTGCAAAAATTAATCATTAGAATTCTTTAAATGTAAGTTAAAATTATTAGAAAAAATTCTTCAAATTCTCAATGAAAAATGAGGAACAACCAAATGTTAAAAATAGAGAAAAAAGTCTTTCAAATTCTTTCGATTATCTGATGTGGAAATATAAGACAGTTGTGGTGGACACCAGGGGTGTCCAAACTCTTTGATAGTCCGAGCCACTTTTCTAAATTTGAAAATTTTCTAGAACCGCAAATAAATTAATTTAAAAGATATGCAAGAAAGGTATTAAACAATTTTTTACAGAAATTATATTCATTAAAAACTTATGAATAAAAGTATAAAATATTTGTATTGAGAATTTAAGCATTAAAAATTAAATATTTATTTTACTTCTGTTGACAATTTTTTTAATTTTGGCGATTATTTGGTGACAGTACTTTTTAGTAATTCGAAGAGATGCCGGTTAGAGTTAATACTGATCGGCGCTGGTATTTCACGCATTTTAGAGGGAAATAAAAAGTTCCTCGTAAGTGCGTTGTTCTGATCACTGAGATGATTAGACAAGCAGCTTTTTTTTTTTTTTTATTTTAACTCAGGATACTTCGATTTTGGTGCAAATTTCCAAAATTCAGTAATCGGCGTCGACTTATATTTTAATCGTAGGTCTTCTTGCACCTCTCTATTAATTTCAATTCTCCAGATACTTTTTTAATCATAATTATGTTGGAAATGGAAAACTTACTTTGATTTATATCATCTCTAAAAGGATTCAGAAAAAAAGTCAAGAGACGATTTAAAATATTTCAAATCTTGAAATCTATTTTGGAATTCCGTCAATATTCCTTCCAGCTTTTGTATATATATATATATATATATATATATATATATATATATATATATATATATATATATATATATATATATATATATATATATATATATATATATATAATATATATATATATATATATATAATATTGGAACAAACTCTTCTTAATTCAACGAAGATTAACAAAATGTTTTATTTTTAATGTCCTTTTGAAAAAGTTGTCATTTAGTTAAAAACCAAATATACACTGCGATAGATGTCAGATATTATTTTATCTTTTCTTTGCAACTACGTAAATTCAGTGTTTGCAAATGTTCTATTGACACCAATCAAAAACATTATGTCTTGTAACCACTCTTCATCGTCTAATTCTGAACAGGTTATTTCCTTTTCAATTAGAAATGCAGTTACCGGACCAAACAAATCTGCAAATGGGTTTAATACGTTGTAACTAGATAATCATCTAACAATACAGAAAGAAATGAATTTCATTTGGAAGTTCTTCACCCTTAAATTCTTCAAGGAAATTTTTGAGTTGTCTATGGTTCATTTCATGCGAATGTAATTTGCAATGAGTAGCAGTGTTTTCATAACATCGGGATATTTGAAATATTTTGTAACGAGATGTTCTCAATGCAGTGAATCGGCATGAATTGTGGAAGTTGAGAACCATGTCTGACAAGCGCAATGATACCCATTTTCTTAAACAGCATTGCCGGAGCTCCACCAGTTGCAATGCTTATAAGTTTATTAAGAGGCACATCAAAAGTTTTCATTATGGATTGTAATGCGCTTTGAATATTAACATCATGGGTTGACTCTTGATGTGCTACTAAATCTAATAATTCTTCTTGAACAACGAAGCCAGGTGAAACAACACGTATGAAAACTGACAATTGCAGAATATCTGTGACATCTGTTGATTCGTCGAGGTCTAGTCTGAATGCAATACAGTTCTTCAAATCATTTTGTAAATTTAATTCAAGAAATTCAATTATAGCAGTTATGCGTCTTCCATTTGCGTGTCTTGAAATGGGAATTTGGGAAACTAATTTGTGCAATGCTGTATTACTTAGATTTAAAATTTTAAGTATATTTTCCAAGTTTTTTTTTTTTAATAAACTTTTCTTCTTTATACGGGCGTTTTGCACGAGCAATATTCCAGGTAATAAGAAAGCTGGCTTCAGCCAGATTATTAACTTGATTTTTAAGAGTCATTAAAATTGACTGTTGCTTATTTAAATTTGATTTAAAAAAAGCAAATTTATATCTGATCTTAATATGGAATTTGGAGGATACTGATTAGAAAACTGAAGATGATTAGTTACATAATGTTGACGTAAATTGCCAGCTTTATAATTTTTTACCGTAGTGTTTCAAATAACACTTGATGCTTTTCCGTTATTGTTAATAAAACAGAAATTTTCCTTCCACTCACTCTTCTATTTTCTTGCTCGTATTTTCCTTTTTTTTATTTTCGTTCTCTGTCGTCATATTTTTAAAAATCTATAAATAAATAAAAAAATGAAAATAGAAGTTTTGTGTTATTAAAATAACAACACGTATTACATACTGCGAAACAAATTATAGTTAATTTACCTAAAATTCCAGAGATAATCAATTATATCCGTAGCAAGAGTGATACAGGTTGTTTTCTCCTGAGCACAATGTCAATTATCCGTCTCGCAATGAAAGATCACAAATTGAAAATCGGTCTGGAGTCGCTGGACTGCGCATGATTACCCCACTGTTTATATTCGATTTCGCAGTTTTCGATGCGACACATCATTTTTATCTTGGATGAAATGAAATTTGCTACAACAGCTCTCAATCAATATCTGTTGTCAGTAATTTAAAAGATATTTTGAAATGCATACGGAACGATAGTAATATTTGAAAATATAAGTACACAAAAGTGAAAAGGGAGCTCGGGTACATTTATCCAGAGCCCCAAATAATTCCTCAAAGAGCCGCAGGTTCGCCCAACCCCTGACATATATGCAGAAGAAATGGATTATTTTCGAAAACAATTACATGATAGTTGACAGTTATTCCATAAGACACACTACTAAATTATTTCGTATAGATAACACCATATTTTATTACAGTTCTTTATGTATAGCTACAATGCACAGGAACCTCTAATTGACGAAGTAGGGGCTGGTCCTTATTCTGACGTCATAGACGCAATGATAATTTTAACTCTCATTTATATGCGCTAAAATTTTGAAAAACCTTTTTTCATTTATGAAATCTTATTTCTGGCAAACAGTTTTCTCTCTTTTCCGTTTTTATTATCTGATGTCTTTTTTAAGTTTTTGTTTGATTCCTTTTGTGTATAATGCCTGAGAACTTGCTTCATTCTTGAACAACGAAAGGACACGCGCAAGCATTGCAGACATTGTGGGAACAAATATCGAAGACACATGAATATCAGACATTTGACGGGAAGGAAATGCGATGCCGAATTCAACTTTTGTGTTTCCAGGCCACAGCGTCCTCGTTGGTTGAGGCAACGTTCGCATTATCAGAAGTTAGTGAGCTCGATGATCAGATCCCGTCTTAACCAAAAATACATCGTGTTTTCTAATGGTGACTGGAGCTCATTAAAACTGGACGTAGCCGCAATGTCCTCCAAGGGAAATGATACCTCTGGGGTCAAGTATTGGAGGTCTTCTGCTTGATTCTTGCTTCAAAATCACGAAGACTCCAGCCGGCTACTTCTATCTAACTGGTAAAAAACTCAAAGCTAGATACTGGCAAGCATGCTGGTGCAACTGTGTTTCCTGTATGAAAGGACTTAGAAAATTATAGGAGAACTCTTTTAAAGTTTGCGTTCTCTTGTTCTGTTGTTGTTTTCGTTTTATTTGAACAACTCAATTTTGTCCCCAAGAGGAGCTAATAGCAACAGAGCGGCAAAAGCTACTCAAGGGGCGCCCTCAACCTCTTACGAGTCAACCACAACAAGGGATAAAAGAAAGAAAAGCAGAAGAGAGTAGAGGAAAGAGTAAATCAAAGAAGAATTAAAGAAGTAAATTAATGAAGAGGATAGATCACTATAGGGTACCTCGGGATTGTGATAACCATGTTTACCTAAAAAAGGTAAACTCCCTGAGGAGTTAAAATGCAGTGGTGTGAAGGTGATAAATCAGAGAACAACGATTGTAAAATGGATCTTTTTTCTCGTAACACCTTTGGTGAGGATAAAATTTTCACATGGATTTTGAGAGTGAGGATGTAACCTTCAGTCTTTTTTAAAAAGTGATGATGAATTTGGTATTTATGATAGAGAATAGCATTTTACATCAATTAGAGTAATGTGATAAAGAAAGTTTATAAAAATTTAAAGTAATTAGATTTTATTTTAATTACTTATACATTTTCATTGCATACACAAGTAATTATTTTGGATTTATAAGTTTTCGTAACACAGAAACATCTAATATTCCCCTGAAGTGTATATATCATTTCAAAAACCATAACTAAAGATTAAAAACGTGAACTTCTCCTCCGAAAACATTTTTTTACAACGGCAGACATTTGGGTGACTAACCTGACCACTCAGCCGTCGGTCGACTCTGTCAACGTCTGTCCTACTCTCAGGCCATCAGGAATCTAATTTTAGAATAATTATGATCAAATTTAGTTTCTTTATTATTATTGCAATGATTATCTGAACAATTATCATGCCCAGATAAATTTCACTCGCAATTTCAAGATTTGGAATGAAAATCCCTCTATACAGTGGATTACAGAAACTGAGGTTTCCTTTAAATAATTTACTTTGTCTTCCCCTCAATTATGGAGAAAGTAAACAACTCCTGTTAACAGTGGTGTCGGCCTCCCTTTTAAAGAGCCTGCTTCAGAAATAATGCATCAAGCATATGTCACATGAAAAGGCGGGCCTTCACCCCACCCAGGGAGGAGGAGTAATTGGGCAGACGACATTTCATGACCGCAAACGAGAAGCCTCTTAATGATATCTTTTTTTCATTTCGTCTTTATATATATATATTTTAGCAAATCGCCTTTGGTGGACGAAAGAGAGTCTTTACAACACAAAAAAAGAAGAAAAAAAGAAAGAAAGAAATGTCTATAACAGTTTCTATTCATTTTTTCCCGTTTCTATATTTCTCTAACCATCTTTTCCTTACTTTTTTATTACCTTATCCTGTCTTTTTCTCTTTACTCTTTTTATTCTCTCTCTTTTATTCCCACTTGTTTTCTTTGAACACGTTTTTTTTTGGTAGTTTTTCCCCCCGCCGTCGTTCCTTTGGTAATTGCGCCGGAGGACCGCTGGTCAATTTGACATCACGTGGTTTTCGAGAGGGCCCAATTAAAGTGGCCTCCGACAATAGAAGTTGGCAACCTTGACTCGGTTTTTTTTCTATTTTTGTGCCTCATATTATCATTTTTTTCCCTGTTCCGAACATGTTTCCCCTAAACGAGCAAAAAATTTACTTCTTGGAACACAAATAAGCTTTCAGTAGTTTAAGATATGTGATGTTTTTTTTTATTTTATATATATATATATCAAATATTATCAGAATGAGCCTTATGTAGGCGTTTAAAATATGTTTGAATTATTCATCATTTTAAATTGCGTGTAAATTGCAGTATGTTAAGCAAACTGAAAAACAAATTTGCATTACCTCAAACTACAATTCCTTAAAAAGATTGAGAAATAAAGACCATCTTCCCCTTATTATCTGAATGCTATTTAAATTCAGCATACCATAGAGCAGGGGTAAGGAGGCCGGGATCTACTTTGGGATCGCTAAGAGATTTTGGATCTTCACTGAAGTTAATTCTTAGGATCTTCATACCTAAATATTAATACGTTAAAAATAAACTGGAAGGCTGCAGAATAAGGAAAACATTTAACATTGTTCTACGCCAGTTTGTTTACTTTTCGGTTTTAAATGACATAAAAATTTCTAATTTTTTTTATTATAAACATGGGATCTAGGAGGAGTTTTAGATAGACTGGCTGTAAATTTTAATATTGATCAAATTCTTAAAATGTTTTCCCAGGTCTTTATTGAAAAAAAAACCACGAGACAAACAAACAAAAAAAAAGTGACTCTTAACTCTTAAAAAATCTGTCCACCTTTGCAGTAGTACTTTTGCCCTTACGTAAGGATTAAAACCACTTTCATTGAACTAGTTTAAATGTGATTTATTTGTCTCTACGGTTATTTTTTGTACCCTACAATTACTTCTTTAGGAACTCACAGTTTAAAATGGACTCCAGTTTACTACAACAGGATGACGAACCAATGGCAAGCGTGCCACAAGTGGCACTTTTAAAAATATTAATGGCACGAAACAAAATTTTTTTTATCAATTATCTTTTTTGATAGAAATGTATGAATTAAAAATTATTAAACTATACTTTATTTATAATTTATGATTTAAATTTGTAGTACTGAATACCTATCTTAGCATGTTATCTAGGACAGTCAAATTATACATTTCATTATTAAAATATGGCATGAATTCTGTGGAAGTATATAAAGATGAGCATTAGATAAAAATTTTTTGCGTATCCAGTTTCACCTTCTAATGTTACTGAATGTTGTTGCCGTCGCAGCGCGCGAATCGTAAGACAGACTGCATTAGTCATTTTTATAGTAAACCGTAATCTTTGAAATTTAAGTGTGATTTGTTAAAAAATATAACCTTTTATTTTAAATAGATATAGTGTTATTCCTTGGTAAATATGTTTACATATTACTTCATATTTTATATTCTGCATTCGTTTGCAAGAACATATTGCTTCACGACTGAATTCTTAACCTATATAACAACCTTAAGGTATTAAAATTTACTAAACTTATAATACATTTTGCTTATTTTTGAACAATAAATTTTGTTAATATTATGAGGAATTATTTTATCATTAAATCAGTATAAAATATAGAAATAATTATTAAAATTACCTTGAATTAATATATTATTTATTATTTTCTTATATTGTTAATATTTTTAGTAATTTAATATGTGTGACGAAATAAGTTCTTCCAAACGAATGCAGAATAAATAATTTATATTATAGCAGTATTATTAATATAATATTTTTTGGAATTTCTTATTATGGATAGTTTAATGAAAGAATCGAAATTATCCGAAACATGTTGTAGCAGAGAATTTCAAGTTTGTTGGACTGGTAGATTCGGTATGTTTGTAAAGAACAGTAAAGAGATTTGTATTTTATGTTCTAAAACGCCGCTTTACTGAATATATTTTACAGACTAAAACTGTAGTCTGTAAAATATATTCAGTAAAGTTGCATTAGGAAACCAACCGTAAATTTCTTCTCGATCGAAGTGTAGAAGACAAACGGAGTGTATATCACGTGCTTTAAAAATAAAAATGCTCAAACAACTTCTTTAATGAAATACATTAGAACTCAATCAAACACCACTGCTGCTAGTTATCAAGTTTAAAAAACTATAGCTCAATATGCGAAATCTTTTAATGAAGGCGAATTTTTAAGGGATGCTTAGCTGTAATGAGCATCATACTTAACTCCATAATTTCGAAAATAAAGAAAAAACTATCCAAATAATTAAAGATACGCCGATAGCTAGGAATACAGTGAAAGAGAGAGAAAATTTTTGGTATGGCAGAAAATGTAAATTTTCAACAAAAAAATTCATATAAAGTCTTGCGATTTTATATCCATTTGGAATCACGAGTCTACTGACATAACAGGCTCTGCTCACTTAGCAATTTTTGTAAGTTTTTTTGTTCAAAACAATATTAAAGAAGAGTTTATCACAACATTAATAACAACAACAAAAGGATTAGACATTTGTAAAGCAGTTATAAGTCCATTTAAAAAAGAGAAATATGTCCTAAGATTGTGTCAGTTACAACTGACGGTGGCCGCTACTTAACTGGACGGGAAAATGGATTTATAAATTTATTTATAAAACGTATTGGATACACACAATTGTTGATTTTCATTGCATTATTCACCAACAGATTATATGCCAAAACAGATTTTAAAATGTTTGATGATAGTTTGAGTTTTGTATCAAAATTAGTCAATTTTATATAAGCATGAGCACTAAATAAAAGAAAATATCAAGAATTATTAAACGAAGTAAACTTGTCGTAACAATAGCTCACTTTTATATTAATGTACACTGATTAAGCCACGGAAATGTTTTGCAAAGATTTGTAGATTGGTTGGGGGAAATAAGATTTCTAAATAATGAGAACATTATTGACCAATACAATCAATTATTGGATGTAGAATAGCTAGCAAAGTTATATCACTAATATATATATATATAGTTATAGTCACTTAAATGAATTAAATATAAAACTACAAGGTATTAATAAAGCAGTCATTATAATGTGTTTAACTAAATCAAAGCTTTCGAAGGGAAATTACAGGTTTTTAATCATGATACTCTTTCAAATTCATATAAATATTTTCCGAATACAAAAATTTTTTTTGACAGAATGTCACAAAAAGCCAAATAAAGAGACATTAACGAATGAATTTTCAATGGTAATTCAATTCCGGATTCAGGAAGTTTCTGAAAGATTTACGCAGTTTAAAAAATTTGAAAAAAAAAAAAAAAACTTTAAACTTCCTTTTACAGCCTGATACAATACATTTTGAAATATTAAATTTGAAAGTACTTGAGTGATTAAATTATAATGAGTTAGAAATGGAATTAGTTGAATTTGAATCAAGAAACATTTGGAACCAAAAACTTGTTGATTTAAGAAATGATTTAAAAATTATTGAAAGTAATCGAGATTATTGGATAAAAAAATAAGTAAAATTGCAGAAGATAAAATTCCAACTACATGGAATTCAATTCCTGACACATTTAATTGTTTAAAAAATTAGCAAATGCAAGCACTCAAAGCCTGCAGCTATTAGACTACGCATACTGTAACAGGTCAAATTCTATGGCAATTATAAACTAAGGTTCAATATAGAAGTAAACATTTCGTTGAACCTTAAACTTTCTTTTAGTCATAAAGGTAGTTAAGATGCATGAATTCATAATTTGTTCAATAATTATTCTAGTTAATTACTTAGTACGGATATTTTTAATGTATTTTTATTTAAAAAAAAAAAAACTAAAAAAATTATTGAAAATTTTTTAATAATTAAAATTAATCATTGATATGTGCTTTCTAATGAAAGGATCACTTCGTATCCAACAAATTTTCATCAATTATGATTAATTTGATGTAAAAAAGATAATAACTAAATTCAGTGCCACCACCGCCAATTTGTTTGCCAAGGCCTACAGTGCCCATATCTGTTTTCTAAACCGAAGTCCCTGGGATGCGAAGCATATATTCTGGTTTGGTAGTCAGCCTAATTGTGAAACCCCCAGTGTTTAGTTTACAAGCATGCTTGGTACTCAATTTTATTCACCTAAGGAAGGAATAAAAAGCTAAGTCAAAGAATGAGAAGCTAAGAAAAGCTTAGAATCTTTTTAATTCATGTTTAATCGTTTAGTGTTAAAAGGAATATACTTAAATGCGTGAAGTTTCTCTACACTCTAGTCCCTCAATAGAAAATTTACATCTTTTTTTTTTTTTTTTTTTTTTTTTTTTAAAATCAAACCTCAAAATATTGAAGTGTTTTACTTGACATCCTGGAAAAAAATTTGTTTAAGGAAATTTAGATTACTTGTAAAAAATTGCTTTACACAACATATTATTTCATGAATATTAAGGATGGATCTGAGAAACTCTGTACATCACCAAGGCGTCTGAGGCATTTTGGTATGATTGCAATGTCTTACAAGTGAATTTATAAAACTCGTGGTGGAGTGTCAAGCATTGGATCTTTACTGATTAATCCTTTCTTTTAAATACCAAAGACTCTCCACCACTTTCGAATATTTCCATGAGTTGAATAAATTCGTAAAAATGACTCCTGTCTTCAACGTAAAGTATTGTTAACTAAGTGAGTTAGAATAAAGTTACAATGTTGATCGACGTTACTTATCAATCAAACTGAACACCCTCAACCACTTCCTGGTTGAGAACCACGATTAAATAAAGCAGTCGACACCTGAAATGGCATCCTCATTTCTATGTTGCACCACACCCCAGCTGATTATCAAGTCTCTGTGTGTATCATTTTCATACACTTCCCTGCATCCAGTCCAGCAGTGGGCTTTACTACTTAGATGGAAGTTGCTGGGAGGGGGAGGAGTTTTCCTCATTTATAAACATAGAGCGAACGGAAGATTCCCAAGTCTTGACTTGAAACCCAAGCGGTATCATTTCGCATGGAGGACATTGCGACCGTGTTTAATTTATTTTGTACCAGCTGTCTTTAATGAATGTGACTGATCGTCATTTAAACATCATATGATGGGAATGACACCCTAACAATCCAGTCCACCGCGTTCTAGACAGAAACGTGTGAATAGCTTTCACGAAAAATATTCAATTTGGAAAATAAGTGTAAAGTTACAAAAATTTTAAGATACATTTTTTGGAAAACAAAACAGGAAGTTGCATAATCAAACCGGAAGGGGTAAATAAAAGAGATATTTTACATTCTTTCACTATTTATCAATTTATGTTTTTCTCTGAAACGTTGATTGAATATCTGTAAATACGAGATCATTTTTTGGCTCATATATTCATCGCTACCATAAGTGAGACTATCTCTTCAAAGATGATTTTCTGAAAACTATTTTTCACAAAATCTCCACCCCCTCCCAAGAATATTAAATCTCAAGTAATAATGAAGATATTTGTATGAGTTTCAGCCTCCTCGCTTTAAGTGTTGTTATCTGTGAAATGAAGAAAAATTTTTAGTACCTATGAAGAACTTTTTTTTACTTAAAACTATTTTTAAAGGGAATGTTATGTAAAATTTCGTAAATTATCCATCTTGCTGTATTATTTTAACCATATTTTCTTTATCGCTTTATATTTTTCTTAGAATTTGCTTTATTTTAAAGAACATTGTCATATAAACCTTATGCCCAAATTAAAATTAAATACTGAGACTCAACAGAAAATTGTAATGCATCAGTTAATTAATTATTCAATGAATAAATTAGTCACTAATACTGATGCCTTATAATTTTCTGTCGAGTGCTTGCCATTAAAATTTATAAGAAAGTAACCAGTTTCACAAAAATTTATGCTATATGTAGTGAAAATTTTGGCTAATTTTTTTTTATTTTTACAGCATAATTTATCTAAAAACAAGATAAAACAATATTACTTTTTTAAGGAAAAGTTGCCTCCTATGTTGGAGGATACTTTAATTTATTCTTTATATGAAGACTAAAAATGAATTTAAAAAAAAACAAAACACAATGAAAATAAAAAAGAAAGCAACATTTTAATTCAATTTAATTTTTTAAATTTTAATATGTTTTTTTATTACTTTTATTTTTATTCGAATAAATAAAACTTAACTTAAATATTATAAATGCATAAAAATTGGAGGAATGATATTTCGATTGGGATATATTTTAATCTATACTTGGCGAGATATCGAATGAAGCCTTTGTTGATCACGTGATCACAGAAAGCCGTACATAGGCGTAAAAGTGGCAGTCCAAGTCTGGCTTCCCCACTACTAAAAATGCTAATAGATCTGCATTACTTTTGTTTCCATTTTTTATACTCTATCTTCACTTCCGTTCTTTTTCATGTTTATTGTCTGCTACGTTCTTTTTTAGACACAACTAAATCTCGGAAAAAATTATAAAACGGCAACCGTTTCGTTTTTAAATTACTTAAAAATGAAAAATTAAAATAATTTATTATTTATTTCACAATTCTCACATAAAAGAATTTCGAATTTATCAATACAAAAATATTCATCACTAAATAACTTAATTAGATACTTCCACTTCAAGAAAAGAACAAATGACGGCAGAAAACGTGGGAGTTGCTTATGTTTTCTTTACGTTTTAGCAGACCTTTTGAAACTCACGAAAATTGAATGCATAAAAAGAAATTTTTTTTAATATTACAAGCCTGAGTTCATGTGCAATTCTTATTTCGCTTTCTCTTCATTTCAGTATGCAAGCGATTAATATAAATTCATCAAAGATTATTGTGTACATTTCATAAGATAAATAATAACTCATGCTTATTTTCAATTTCCGTCTAGAAAATATACAGACAATTTCGTCCGCAAGGATCATATGCAAGTATCTAATTATAAAAAAAGATGAGTTTGTGTAATTGTGCATGGAAGAGCATTAATAGTATTTGCTTCAATTCATGGGGTTATCGTCTGCAACGTTCTTTTTTAAATACATCTAAATCACAGAAAAAAATTGCATAGCATTCTACATTCTATTTTTAAATTTCTTATATATATAAGAATAAAAAATTTAAATAATTTATATTTATTTCCCAATTCCCGTATGAAGGAATTTCGAATTTAGTTATTCCGAAAATATTCATCCTTAAATAACTTATCAAAAAAGGAAGAGTTTATGTGTACATGGAAACAGTTAAAGTATTTGCTTCATTTCTTGTGCTCATGTTTGTTCGTTTGTGACGTCATACATTTGCAAATTTAATATGAAGAGATTAAGTTGTGAATAAAGTATTGTTATTAAACTCTGCACAGTTCATAAAGAGGGAGGCTATATATATAGACTAAAAATTTAGAGCATAATAGCAAACAAAGTACAATAATATTGTTCTTTTATCATATTTTTGAAAATATTTTGATATTTGAAAATATCATATTAAAAACGAAAAATGGTTACAGTTGTTATTAAATTCATCACAAAAGTATGAAATTTTCGCTGCAAAAGTATTTCAAGTGTTTTAAAATTGTATAATGTATTGAATTTAATTAAATAATATTTTTATTCATTCATTAGTATTACTAATATATCGATAATGATTTCGCCACTATTTCTATTTTAATTCCGAATTTTAATCAGAAATTCTCACATTTTTCCAAAATTATTAATGAAGTGATTTACAAATTCTAAATTTTGTATCTAAATGGTGATGCATTTGATATACGATACAGTTGATTAACATATTTTTTAAACTAACAAATTTTATTCAAGCAAAACAATCTCTATAAATGGTAATGTTTTTGATTAATACTACAATTTGCACTATTTTTAACGCTGCTATCAACAAGGCCACAAACTGCTGCTTATTCATCGTTACCCGACGAGCACCTGTGAAACAAGTCAAGGGAGCGAATAGCATAACCCAAGTCACACCACTGCAAACTCGCTTACAGGGTGTGTCTCATTCATTCTTCATCTCGGCAGAAAGGACAAGGCAACAAAGATTCATTCAAGCGCGAATCGTGGTTCGAACCCAGGTCTAACTGCTGAGGAGTCCGAAAGTTAATCGTTTAGCCACCTTCTCTGTCTGCCTGCTTAACAGAGATATAAAATATCGCACTTCTCAAGCGTTATCTATTTTTAATCTATTCAAATGCACATAATGTAACGTTTAAAATGACATTTTTTTTGTGTTTCAATCGGCTTCATCTTCAGAATAAAAGCGTCGATGAGAATCGCAAATACTGGAAGAAACCACTCAGTCAGTGAAGCGATACTCAAATATAACTTCCAGATTATTTTATAAAAACAGTTTACATGTGATTTAAGATATTGTTTCATAATAATAATCACACGCGAAGTGATTCTATAACTTAAATTTATAAACGTTTTTAACGTTTTAATTTATATTTGTGAATTAATTTTGTCACTTCTTATTTTAAAACTTACTTTTGTATCTTTTATTTAAATCCTATAAATTGAAATATTCGCAATGTTATTGAATTTGAATGTTATGATGAATGTATTAATCAAATCATTTATAATTTTGAAGCTTTTGTATGAAAATAACAAATGGGAAAATTTTTACTTAAAGTAAAAATTTAGAATCATTTTAAAGATGAACTTACTGAATATTTCCAAATATAAGAAACCAAATTAAATCTGAGGTAAATTTGTACAGTGTTTTCCACATACTCCCCACCCTGGTCTGCCTCCAGGGGTATGACCAGTTGGACAGGTCAAATTATTTGTTCTTTCTCCTTTAAGATACATGCTCTTGGTCTTCGGTCATGTCCTTCAATGATGTTAAGAATGCGTCTTCTCCCCCACATTGTGTCTTGGTTTGACTTCTTGCACCAACACAAGGCAGTATTTTGACAGATTTCCCAACATTCTGTGCTTCTTGAAAGGAACATAACAGTAACAGATATTCCTTAGACCATTTCATCCAAAACGTATTTAACATGTCTTGTTTCTGCCTATGAAGCTTTGTTGGTTTTCGTTCATGACTCTCTATGATGGGTGGAAGCAAGGTAAGCTTTGTCCAACCAAAAATGTGAAGGGATCTATGCATCAAAGGAGTCTTCAGCCTCTTCGCTCGCAAACTTGATGGATCCAATACCCCTTTTACCACCAGTTTCTCTTCAAAGCCACTCTGGGGGCAATAAATTTCCATTTTATGCTCTTGTGCACATAAAATTGCTAAACTGTAACTGATGTCAGAGTTTGCCACAACAAAATCAGCTCCTCATTAGTTGTCTGGAAAGTTGTCGCATTACAGATATATATTGTATGTGGGAGACGTTTACCACCGACAAATCGCTGTAACGTCAAAAGAAACTTCTCTGTGGAAAGTTCTGATACAAGTTCTGATACATGTGTTTTGCTATCGTTGTTGAACATGTGAATAATGCTATTTAGGCAGTGTCTCTTGATTTTCGATTACGTATATTTAATGGTCTAGTGAGAGTTGTCCTGTGACAGTGAACGGTAGAGTTATTCTATTAGCAGGCAAAGGTGGCTAAATTTCAGAACAACGGGTTGATTTTGCCACTTCGCAAAAGCAAATACTTATGTATTTTGTACAATGCCATAAAATATATACATACGGAAGTAAACTTGATGACTACGCTGGTAGTGATATCTATCGTGAGAAACCGGAGAAAAACTATTTACAGTCTTCACAATCCTGATTTATCCTCGGTCTTCAAAAGTGAATTAATTTCAATTAAACAAAGTCTTGGAGCTATTCTTAATGAAAGTGATTTTGGGGACCTATGGATCCTTTCAGACAGTAGAAGCTCTCTTCAGCACCTCCACAATTGGACTGAAATTGGAAATCAAACTCACCAGTTCATACCTTCTCAAGCTCATTTCGGAGTCTCATGAAGTTTATTTTCAAGAGATTCCTTCTCATGTAGACATATACGTCAATGAATAGGCAGATAGACTGGCCAAAAAGCGCTGTTTCTCCGATAATCCTTACTTTTCAACACTTACTTTTTTAGAACATTAATCCACAGTTAATTCTGAAATTTCGAAAGGGTGGAGGATTCCTCATTGCCATCATTGCTACGTGGACAAAGAGCCTGGCTTTTCATTCATCCTCAATTGTGACAGAACCTCTAGAATCGCAATTTTCAAACCAGCAAGCGGCCACATTAGGGGTCTCATGTATTTCGAAGGCAGGAAAATCGTTGAGGTCTGCTCTAAATGTAAAACCGAGCAGGAATCTCCTAATCACATCCTGGACTGTTTGGGACTTTCCAGAGATGATATATACTCATCCCCCTTCTGGTCCTCGATTTCCTTAGGGTCAATGGTCTGATGGACCTTGATTGACTTCGTCAGACATTTGGAGGATAAGCCACCCCACAACAACAGTACTCATCCATGATCTTTCTGATCACCTGTTGTCCTCATAAAATCTAAAATTAAGAACGTTATTCAGAAAATACATTTCTGAGACTTAGGTTGTACATTTTGATATATGTTTGACAAATCATCAGGTTTATGAAATGACGAGTTCCGTCCAGCAAAATTGGATGTTTAGTCTTCTGGTAAGCTAGAAATCTGCAATATGATACCAATACGTATCAATTTATTTGCAAATAGTTGGTTGAATTTTGTAATTTTTGAATTTCTTGGAAGTAGTTGTGATATTGACAAAGTTTTATATTCTCACGAAAATGACTCTTTCTGAATCATTTGTATCCAGTAATTTCTAGCATCATGCACTTCTACAGTATCAATTTCTCTTACTTTCTTGTCTTGGGATCTACAGTTCGATATAAAACTTAGAAAGCATATGGAGAAACAAGTACCAGTCTGGACTTCTTAGCGTTTATGATGGGAGGAGAAGTAGAAATATAAATCGCTAGAAATCCTTGTTTATTCTTCTTTAGCTCTAAATTATGTGAGTATTTTTTTCTTAGAATTTGGCCATGTTTCTTTGGCCCTAGTCAGCCAAGTAAATCGATTCCACTAGATTTTGAGATCGCTCACTGTAGATGGTAGAATCCCTCTTGACAGATTATCTGCGGATTATCAGGTCCCAGTCAATGCTTTTACTGTGCTGACTCAGGTCATGAAATGATTTCTATTACTCTGTTGCCCACCAAAGCTTTCCATCTCTTTGGATTACCACGATTCAAACCAAGTAGGACTTCAGAATCACTCCATAATGTGGCAGTGGAGGGTGACACAGTCCCGTTTCATTGCCAAAAGTATTTAATCAGCCTGTTTCTAATGACAGCTGCTGAAAGCACCAAGTGGGAAAGACTAACCTTCTTGATAGGTGCAAGACTATTGCAGCTGCAAGCTAAATGGACGCTTGATTGATTATTATGAGAAGAGGTTATGTACAAGACTACGCCATGAGCTCGCTCCGATCCATTGCAGAATACATGGATACTAAAAGAAACAAGAGATAAAATACCTTTGAAACGAGGAGTTTCTATAAACAAATAGCGTCAAGTTGTGCTGTAACTGTATTATGCCACATAATAGCCAAATCTATTGACAAGATTTCATCCCATTCGATTCCAAGAATCCAAGAATCTTGAAAGAGTATCCAATTGTCGTGAATGGTGTAAGAAATCCTAAAAGATCGTAGAAACTTGCAACACAGTGAAGTAACAATCTCTTTGTAAGAGGCTTATCTAGAGAAGCACAGAGTGAAGTCTTGAAAGCATTGTTCAAAGCATCACTTTTCCTGTTTCATACAAGACTGTTTGGAATTTTGTCAACTGTAGTTTTGGTCTTGAAACTTTCATTGTTATTTTCTAGCAAGTGTCGAAGGAGTTGGTAACCCATTTTTTCATCAGTAGTTTTATAAGAGACATCAAATGCTTAAGTTCCTCTTCTAATAACATTATCCATGATTCGTTTTCCAAACTAACCACAAAATCATCCATATATAGGTGCTTAAAGGTGCTGCAAAAGTAAGGAAATCACTTAAATGATTGGTGACTAGTTCTCGTGCAGTAGCACACAACAGAAAAATACTACAAGACAGTCAGAATGGCATGCGAGTGAATCTATATGTAATTACTAATCTGTAAATGCAGCTGTTTTTAAAAGACTATTTTGTTGTTTATACCATAAGAATCTTGTTGTATCTCTGTCCTTTGAAAAGAAAACCAATTGCAATAAAGCCTGTTTACCATCACAACTTAGGACAAGTTAATGTAGTTGAAATCGCAGAAAATAGCCATCACACTCTGGGAGGAGATTCGAACCAGCTGCTAAAGTATCGCTTAATGATGTCATGCCTAGAGCATTGACACAATCTTGCTGCTTCTTTTTCACTGCATTGGCAGATGGTACAGGGTGTTTTTAGTTTTATCTGCGGATGTACAAATTTCAACATGCCCTCATTTAATGTAATTCAACATACATTTTTCGTACTAGCTTTCAAATATCAATTTAGTTTTAATGTTTTTTTAGTGATTGGAATCTTTTACCAGAAGTAGTTTGATTTGTTGGTAATGTTGAGATTATAGGTTTCCAAGGAAGTGACACAACTCTGTGATTACCAATTAATTCATATGAGTCAAAAAGGCCTTCAAAACATACAAACCATGTTTAGACATTTATTTTTCTTGGTAAGCTGGTGATTCAAATAGTTTCCAAGTCCTAAAAGCAATGTACACTTTCATTAATGGAATCTTGTTGAATGAACGTATTGAAATAATTTACAGTAGCTACATTGGAAACTGTTGTGCATGATTGAGATCCTTTCAGAACCCACCCAAAATGCGACGGAAACTTGTAATCTTCGGTTGTATTTAATATAAATTTACTTTAATTTTGTTGGCGATGGATCAAGAATTGGTTTTAAACTCTCCAAAAAGTCCAAATGAGCTTGAATAATTTTATTTTTTTTCACTACATTTATTCATTAGAAGATTTTTAGTTGTAGCATATGTATTTGAAATAATATTTCTATCGACAAAGCCATTTAGGTTCACTTTGTAAGTTTCCTCTCAAAAATGTGTTTGTCAATAGTTGATAAACTTGGATTGGAATCTATAAAAAAATGAATAGGCTGCTAAAAACTTTGCCAATTCTCAGCTTCGCCTTCAAATGGTTCTATTTTAATCATCGGAATTTCACTGTGTAAGTTGAAGTAATAGGTTCTGTCTGAATAGCTATATTTGTTGTGAAAGTGGCATTATCAATATTCAAATTAAAGTTATTTCTGACGTTATCAGTTGGCCATTATTTATTTTAAATGATTTTTCGTGCTTTAAGAATTGCGTGTTAAGGATTATCTGTATAGGTTTCATATTAGGCGATGTCATCTTCGTATTCTTTATCCGTAAAAAGAACTTCCGTTTCATCATCAATCCTTTTCATTTCTTTCAAGACACATGTCAGTAGAATTCGCACGTATTCCACGTCTTTTTTGACATACGTCTTTCAAATTGTTAATCTCAGTCGAAAAACGAGTTATGTTACTTTGAATAGTTTTTAGTTTGTGCTTCAATTGCAACACTTGTTCTTCTTTCGTCACCATTTTTTTCTGGATATTAAAATTCGCTGTGTTCGGAAGTTCAAAGCAAGTTCGTAGTTTTATATAAGTATCTCTGCACCAGATTATTGTATGACGCTGTATATAAACATGTAATATCTAAAAATTACATGTTTATATACAATAAATTAAATGTTTATAAATTACATGTTCTAAAAATTACATGTTTATATATTTGTAATATCTAAAAATTACATGTTTATATACAGCGTCATACGATAATCAGAGATACTTATATAAGCGTTTATAGTGTGTATGTATGTAATATATCGAATAATTACATACATACACACTATAAACGTACCGTATAACAATCGTATTTTATTTTATTTACAATTAACCTTTCATCATTTTGCCAAAACCTTTTTTAGAAAAGAAATCATAAATTGCAATTCTAATCTCACGAAGTTTGCGCAGCGTTATCCACATAATGATTGTGCCTGTAAGCATTAGATACATTTCATTTTATCGAATGAAAGTCTATGCTATATCTTCCGTATATTGACGCATACTACTGTATGGAAGTTTGGAGAGACGGGTGTCCCGTGATGCATCACGTAAACGAAACTCAAAATTGTTGACAGAAATAAGCAGCTGATAGAATATGAAACAAATAAATAAACGTAACTTTTGACAGCTTAACGATGTAAACCTATTGCAAACCATTTTAATGTAGATCGCGTAGATTATTTTCCGGAAAAACTAATCATAGAAGATGCGCTGCACTTAGATGTCGAAGAGGAATAAAATAAGGAAACTCCCACGCACGCACATTCACAGGCATACATCCAGAAGGAGAAAGCCAATATCCCTCTGACACCGTTTCAAAATGACTCTGATCGAGCTTCAGACCTTTATCTCTGAAGAGCCCTATCATACCACTGCAGGAAATAGAGAATTGATAAATATCTGTATTAAGAAAGTATCTGGTTTGAAACTTGTCTGGATTTAGATAACTCTGCGATCATATAGAGAATGTGTTGTGAGAAGTTGACAACTCATTTATTGACATTGTCCTTTGAACAGTAGCCCAAAATAATCAAATAATTGGGTCAAAATTATGGGATGATTGGTGGGCAGGATGGGAAGGTAGCGAAAAGCATATATAAATGTTCCTTATCTAAACTGTCACAAGAAGGAGAAGATATTTTATAAACTGTTATCATTAGAGTTCGTGGTTTACTGAGAGGGTGTCATTTTCATTATCGAACGATAGTAAGTTCGAATGACGAGTTAACATTTTTGTGTTCATGAATTGCTGATAGAGCATGTTTAAATAGCTCTTATTCGCAATGCCCTAAAAGTTAATGACATTTCTGGGAATGGTAGGTCAAGTGTTGGGGGAGGGTCTTCTGCTTAGTATCTGCTTTTGAATGATGAAGACACCCACCCTGTGGCATCCATTTTAAAGGTTGAGCCCGAACCTGACTTATGCACACGAAAGCAGGTTGGTACTTACTGCTCACAAAATGCTTTTTGTATTGATAACAACTTTTACGAGATTATTTTATTTTATTGTTCTCAATTAATTGTTCTAAACTTCACTACCATCAGGGAATGGCGTTGTATATACAATGCTGTCGAAAGAAGTAAGATATGCAGGAATAAAACTCCAATTATCCGAATGAAATGGGACCGGATTTCATTCGGATGACTAGATTTTTTCAAAAAAAAAGAACATACTTTAATTAATTATTGTACATTGAAATTGGAAGATAAAACTACATATTTTTAAAGAAAAAGAACTTTTAATCAATTAAATGAAAAGGCAGTACTTTTATGTGTTAAGGTATTCGGAAGTGCTGTACATTAATACACAGTGTATGCGCAATGCTGTAAATAAAACTCTTTGCTTTCTGAATATCTTCGTCAAATTAAGCTGTTTCAGTGCCTTTATCCGTTTTAGGGCTGCCAAGCCACGCATCCGTTTGAAAGTGGAAATTTGCATATGTTGACACTCAGGAAATGTCCACTTCAAAGCTGAAAAATGTTTCTATACCTTTTGGTTTCGTATCTAATTCAACTTGGACATAAAGGCCATCTTCTTAATCAAATTTTAAATAAGTTTACCAACTATTTGTAATATGAAATCAAGTGTCTGACTAACCCATGCTCCTATAAACACTAACTTTTGAATGTCGAGCAATGTTTAAAAGAATGTTTTTGAATTCCTCACGTGACACGTGTCTCTCTTTCTCATTCTCATCTTCTTCCTTATGTTACCTCTTCTCTTTTTATCATTTTTCTTCTCTTCTTGAGTATAATTTATTTTCCTGAAATTCTGAAAGCCATTCCAGTAATCAGTGATTCGTTTAACTGGAGCTCTACTGTGATGGACATAAATCCAAAGCATTCTTCATGATATATTAAGTGCAATTTAATTCACTTTTAGAAAATGGTTGCCCACATTGCATCCAACATTTTTGGAATAATCATTAATGAATTTTAAAAATATTTTAAGAATATATGTGTTTATATACATGTTTAATTTTCTTTTACAATTTTAAATACATATCTATACGTGTACCTGATGATTTGAACTAGTAAAAGTATTTCTACACCTTCTAGTAAATTGGCATCAAGTTTTGAGAATATTAGGTCTAATTAATTTCTATTTATGGATACTTAAAAAGGGGACCTTAATTATAAGGACCACGCAATTTTTTAGATTGATATAGTGAACATAGAATCCAGTATTGAAATGCTTTTTTTTTTTAATTAAGTCAAGTTTCCATCCATCATAAACAAGGAACAAAAGTTGCAGAGAGTGAAAATAGCCAGTTTTATTTACTTTGTCTTCCGGAATTTCTCTCCTCATTATAAGAATATATTACTTCTCCCCCCTTACTAGTTTAGTACTTAGAGTCACTAACCAGCCTACTTCGCATTGTTCCAAGGCTTCATTGTGGCAGACGGCACTGTTGCAATCTGTCAAGTTACAAAGATAACATTGTTCCCTCTGGCAGCAGCCTTTACCCTCGACAGTAAGTCTGGGAAAACAGTTATAATAATTTGATTGTTACCTCGCCGACCAGAATTCATTAAACTGCAATATGTTGACTGTTAATCAGGTGAGAAAAATTGTTTTCTATGTTTAGCTTCGGTGACAGTTCATCAAAAGATTCCTTCACCTATCTCGTGCTTTTCCCCTGGGTTTGGTGGCAGACAAGGAAAAATGTTATTTTTGGCGATACATATGGGAACACACGCGGTGGTCTAACTATGTTTCTTTTGCAATCAACGAACAGGCAAAGAAAATGACAGACGAAGTCGCCAAAAAGAACGAATCCAGTGACATGATCTTTGTAGTCTGCACTATTTTGAGACATATTTGTCGCCAAGTCGCTCGCTTTTAAAATTGACTGTTCGATGTTTTTAAGGTAAATTTAAAATAATTTTGGCTCTAAAAAATCATTGCAGTTGCTAAGTGCTTCTTTTAGTTGTGAAAACATTCTCATTTTGTAATATAGAAAATAGGATAAGAAATAATTTTCCACTAGTTTGATAAAAAAAATAAAAAACTTCATACACTAACAGAAATTTTATGAAACATTATTATATAACATATTTTACAAAATATATTACTCAAATTAAAATTGTAATAAAAGATTTTATTTCTTTAATAAAATCGCAAAATTATCTTATTATCACTACAAATGTTACCAAATCAAATTAACTATAACAAAAAATATCATTTAATACCGTAAAATGGATTACAAAAATTCCAATTTAGAAATGAGTCCCTTTTTTTATTGATGTGAAAAAATCCTATTATTCCACTCAACATATTCAAAAAGCTTTTTACTCCTTTTGAAAATAGTAAGAAATTGATTTAAATAAAATAAAAATATACTTCATTTCACTTATAGAATTGAAAAAAATTCTTTTGAATACTTGGAAATTCTAGGAAATTAATTTCATTCGAATGACATATCTACTTGCATTTGAAAAATCCAAAAGCTTTCTTTTATTAATATAAATTAAATAATTTTATAATGATCAAAAATTTAATGCTTCATAATATTTTCAAAAAATTAGGAAAAAAACTTATTAAATTTCATAGTTTTTTAACCATTGAAAAATTGTTTTATTATGATTGGAATATTAAAAAAATAGTTTCTTAGATTCTTTGAAAAGTTATGAAAACAATAGTTTAATTTATTAATTTCTAATCACAATAAAATCATTTTATTATGGTAAAAAATTAAAAAAAGTTTGTTGAATTCTTCCAAAAATTACGAAAACCATTTCAATCTGGAAGAAACAAACACAAAAGTAAAAATAATAATAATAATTTCATTTAGAGAATTTAAAGAAATTTTCTTTATTTTCACAAATTTACACAACTAATTAAATTCAAATGAAAAATAATACTTTATTTCATTAAAAAAATTAAAATATTTTATCATTGATTGGATTACATAAAAATTATCTGAGAAAATTTTAGGGCACCCTTTACTTCGTTGTCATATTCAGAATACCAACTTTTATTTTCGTAAGTTTTATGGAATCACACAATTTCATTTAATTGAAAAAAAAAAATTCTATTACGTTAAGAAAATTTACAAAAATGATTCCTGTTTTTGGTAAATACATGTAAAAAACTTGATTGAAATATCTGGCACGTTGCATAAAATTAATTGGATAAGCATTAGGTACAAAACTATGATTGCGAACTGTTCAATTATTTGAATATCGGTTAAACATCTTTGCTTGAAACATAAACACATTTGATGATAAATATAATCAAAAAGGCTTTTTCTATTGACAAATGCATAATACATTTGTATAAAACTATTATTGCAAATATAATTTTATCTGATAACAAAATATTTAAACACAGTTAAAATATAATCTATTTCAACGTATTCGTGTAATCAAAACATTAATTAAAAAGTGTGAATTCGAAAGCGTTCCAAAATATCTATATCTCTAAAATTGAGCGTATCTTTAAATATAATGCGAAAAAGAAACAAATCTCTACTTTTGAACACATTCGGCAACTTTTAAAATTAATAATTAAATCGATGCATAACAGTTAAACGTTATGTATCCATTGAATCATTAACGTTATGAATTATTTTATTAACTTTATAAGGTTAATAATTAAGTAATATATTTAATTATAAAGTTAATAACTAAATATATTTAACGGAAAATAATAAAGTGTGCTGCAGCTTCTTTTGAACAGTGAGAGACATTCGCTACATTTCTATCGCGGCTGTTAGGGTTAGTAGTGGGGAGTTTTCTAGGTTTCCTCGATTGCGTTATACGATAGTGGCCAACAATCAATGAGAAGCATTTCTCGTTTATTGAACACCTATTCCACTTCTCTTAATCGGAAGTGCTACAAACGTTTCCTGTACGGATTTTGGACAGTTTCCAGTCCACGGATGCTTACACGGATTTTGGACTTTTCCAACATACGTATTCACAATATTTTGTGAAAGCATTTCTCCTGGATGCTGATTTGTTAGAGTTTCAGAATTATGTTCCACAGTTCGTGGGTTCGATTCACATAAAGAAAGGGTAATTTTACTGTGCTTCAGAATTCACTTTAAGCCCTTAAATTTCCAGTCCTGGGGGAATGAATCCTTGTGTACATAATATATGAAGAAATTGACCATTGAAGGAAAAATAAATATAAGTAAGATATGCTTAGCCAGTTGTATGGTTAATATCCTAGCCTTTGGATCAAAAGTTCGTGTATTCGATTCCCGCTTCAAGAACGGATGTTTGCAATGGCTAATCATCCATTTTAAAATTATATTGCCTATTTATTAGATTTTGTGTGGAAATAGTGGACACAAAGTAACAAACAAAGGTACTAAACTATGTTTATATATTAGAAAAATTTTTATAAGATCAGATAAAAAAAACTTATGGATCTTTTAAGATATCGTATTGTACGAACAAATAAATATGGAAAAACATTGTATTCACTCTTCTTTTTCTCTAGGAAAAGTGGGCGGCTTTGGTCTTTCGTTTCACTCTGATGCATCCACTCGAGTGGCCTGAGTGCGTTGGATATCGTGTGACGCGGGGAATTCTGGAAGCCATCGTTTGAAATCCTGTCAAATCGGGCGTCGATTCCCTCGGAGACAAGCGATCGCAGTGCCGCTTGATGTGCCTCAATTAAATCACGGGCAGCCATCGCCTCATCATTACCCGCTCTAGCGGAACGCGACAAAGCGTTCCGATCTCTGTTCGTTAAGCGGCCCGCTGGACTCGAGGGGGCGCCTGCCAAAAAGCACGCTCGCCGCCCCCAGGCGACCGCCCATTTTGCAGACACAAGCACTTTCGCTCCACAGGCAGACTCCCTACCACCTTCCGCCCTCCAAGAGAAAGCGAAGCATATGGATTGCAAGAGTGATTCGCCCTCTGCCATATGCAATGCTAATGGATGAATTGATGGCTGCACAGGTGTCTGGCATGGATTGTTGGACTCGCAATACTTTGTGTAGACGCCAGACTGCTTAATCGCTATCTGTTTCTTTCCATCATAGGGCCACTTTCTTATACGCAAGATCTCCCATTGCTGGGAACTAAGTTTAAATCAACTTTCACAAAATACCACACCCGAAGTGAGAGTTAAGGAAATAAATTATTGATTTGAAGATCTGAGTAATAAGAACTCAGATTTTTTTTTTTCTGGAACAAGTAAATTTTTTCAAAGCTATCAAATGTTTTTAAGAATTTCTTGAAGGAAAAATTGGTGTAAGTCTGAATTGTATATACATTTTTAAACGTATTTAAGGATCTAGTAGAATGGTGGGAAAGGGCATCGTTCGTGTGATACTAAAGTAGCGGGTTCTATACCATGTCCCATGGTTCAAAGATAGATCTGGCAGTTCTATTGTTAGCAACACATGGGCTTGGTTCTAATAATTCATGGATTCGAATCATATATAGTATTTGGATGTTTGTGACGTTTCGGAGCTCACTTTTAACTGTAGGTCTCTGTCTCATTAACCACATTATGTGCAAAATGACCGTTGAGTGACAAACAAACTGCGGCAGACTGGGAGGTTTCATATACGTTATAAGTATTAGCGGCTCCTAAATCTTTCCATTAAAGCAGTGTGGCTTAGAGAAGAGAGCTCCAGCTCAGGTGTTGATCTCATCATATGAGAGTGGTTCATGGTGGTAGAGTATGGGAAACGGCTGTGGTCGGTAGAAAGAGACAACTTGAATCATATTGAAATAAACTTAATCTGATTGCTTAAATGTATGAAATTAGAATTATGAAGAGATTTTATAACGAATTATTAAATGTATCAGTTTTCGCGGTTTCTTATTTCTGTCAAAAATCTGCACCAGTGAAATTTCCTGAGATTTTATCACTCCGCCGTGTTTGAGAAGCTGATGAAGAAAGCGATCGTCTCTACCTTTTGGAGGTGGTCCAAGCAGCATCCAGGTGATCACCTACTGGAAAATGACGGAGAGATTAACAAGCGCGGCGGCAGATTTTCTATTTTAATCGCAGTCGAGGCTCCTGTAATCAGTCTATTCTTAAGCTTTTCTCATGTTTTTCTAATTTCAAAGCGATGTTAATCTGCTTTACCTAGTCGTATATTTTCAGAGCTTTTCTTTGGTTAATTATAATGACGATAAAACATTTCTTTTTTACCCATATTGTTCCGCTCACTTTTGACGCTTTTCTTGTTTTTATAGACTAGTTTGTTAATGCACCTAGTTTATTATTAGATCCAATGTTCCTTAAAATAATAGGAAATAGATTTTAATGTGAATAACGTTTCTGTAAAAATCATCAAAGAAGAAATCGGTAAAAAAGTTTACTTACATCATAGGAACTCTATGTGATTACTCTCTCTCTCTGTGTTTATTTATATATATATATATATATATATATATATATATATATATATATATATATATATATATATATATATATTTGTAAGAAAGATTATAGTGTAGGCTTTAAAAGTTATTAAAGACTTCTTAGCTTTAAAATGATTTTATTGTAGTTAATCAGAGCATTGTCTTTGTCTTGATGAAAACAAGTAAGAAACCAACGAGCCTAAATAAGTTATTTTACTAAACAGATGCAGGGTACTGAGCATATCATACAATTCAAGTTTGGGGGAAGAAATTCGAAGTGAAATTTCATCTTCAACCGTCATATAAACCGGACTTAATACCGTACTATTTGATTGAACAAATGAAGAACAGCACCCATACAGCATTTTTGAATCGAAGGATTTTAAATTGGCTGCATTGCATTAACTGGGAAATACTGGATCAGGTATGTGTTTTGATGAGTTCTGTTGCGAAAAAGATAAAAGTTTGAATGTATTTAAATATTACATTGGGAAATGACTTGTGCTGTTCAAGAAAGAACTTTTACTCGATTATTTTTGTAATTTTTCCATTTTTACACAAGAGTAATTTATTTTCTGATTCATTTATGCATAATGTTTGCTTTTTGTAGAGAATCAAATTCTAATATTTCAAAAATATTTATTAAATTTTTATCTTCAAAAATAATATAAAGGAGTCATATAAAGTACCAGTAAACTGTTAATTATGGGCAACTAGCTTAATTATTGGGTACATAATTAACTAGCTTAATTATTGGGTACATAATTAACTAGCTTAATTATTGGGTACATATTATATATAAACACAATATTATTTTAGAGTGATGGAAATAGTATTTTTTCGGGAAAAGCTGTCGTATTCTTAAGGTAAGAAGTCCGATTTTTAATTGATTTTAAGCCGAAGTGGGCAGAAGGAGTTTATCCAGTTAAACTTCCGTAAAACTGGAGACGAATATGCCAACTCAGGTGTTAAGCTCGACGCTTGACCGATCTTCAAAAAGACGAGATGATTGGTTACATTGAGCGGCTTCGCTGGATAGAAATAAACGTTGGAAACGTATGAAAACACAGTCTGGCATTTTAAAATGTCCTATGAGATTGTTAATGCCATGATATTGAACAAAACAGAACCATCTGAATTGTCCATTTACTGCAGTTAGTAACCGCAATTGGTGACAGATGGTTCTGTCTTATCAGTCAACCACGATTGGTTGATACAATTGCGACTGACCGAACAAAATTTGAGATAAACTTTTAAATTTTAATGAAAGATTTTATTAAGGCTGATAACCTTTTTAATAAAAGTTACGTTGGGAGTTTGTACTTTTGTGTTAGGTCTTTTCTTGTTTGTTGAACTATTTTAATAATCATAGTTTACTTTGCACGCCTATTGGAGTATATGAATGTAAAATAGTAATACTTATTAATCATGTTTGTTTATTGCATTATATTTCCTATTTCTGCCGACCAAAGCCTTTAAATATTGGCAACCATCTCGCCACTTTGACTCTTTTTCTAGTGATGTGAACAATACCTGTGCTGGCGCCCTTCTCAACTCACCACACCATACTAAAGGGAAGAACATTGGCCCGACGGAGCTTATAATGCTAATAACTCCTCTCAGATCGACAATCTTTGGATTCTTCAGGTGTAGAGCCGACGATCACTTGATGACTGGAGCCATACTTTATCCCATTAAAGCAACCGAGTTCCCCAGTTGTCAATTAGTTGATTAATAATAAAACTTGATTCATCTTTCTTAACTCGAGAGAAATACTTGAAGTGACATTTTTTTAAATTTTCAGTGTAAATAACGTTTTATAAATCATCAGTTGCTCAACATTTTGTATTCAATTTTGCTTAAAAATGCTTAATATCGTTTTGAGTGATTAGAAACAGTAGATATGATTGGATGATTTTTTTTAAGGAACTAGCAAGGTATATTTCCAAAATTGGCGACCTTTGCGACTTTTATTTTCGTCTTCAAGCTAAACGCATGTTTTTTTAATGGACTCCGTCTCATTGAAACGTTGAACAAAAACTCACACGCTTTTGCCATCTAATAACGTATATATTATGCAAAAAAGACATAAAACACGAGGAAAACCAAAACTGGCAATAAAAAAATCTGAAAAGGAACAAAAACTCAAATTGCCAACACCAAAAGAAAAAAATCGGCAACACTATAATCCAAACAAAAGATGCCAGGTCTGGCGAGATATCTCTTAGCCTCCTAAGAGATAGATCATACTTATCACCTTTTTTAAATTTATAAAATAATTTATTTTTATGTTTCGCACTATATGATCTATATAAAACTTGGGCTCTAATTTTTCTTTGGTTTTGTGATTTCTTTTTATTTCCAATGGACAAACAAAATACAAAGAACTTAAAAGATAATACAGAACATAGCCTAAGGAGCGATTTTGTCCTCTCCCCTCCCCAATATCTCGCTCCCTCTGTCGAGCAGCAAAGAGCACCATAAAGGAGCCCTTTGGTTGTATGAAATAAAATATCCTAAATTTTTTATTAAAACGGCATACACAGTTTGTACATTATGTTTAAAATTTAAACTATTCTCTGCTCTATTAATTGTCTACAAAAATATAAGAAACATTTTCCACTGTAATGAAATTGTTTGAATGGTGAAATATTTTATTCAAATATTTAATATTAATTTTATATCTATTCCACATTAATAAAAAATCTATAGAACTATATTTAAATACATATTTAATTTTTAAACATATTTCTTTTCCAATTTACATACCGATTTAGTTTTTTTTATAAGAAATTAAAAACAAGGTATTTAATTTTAAGAAATACGAATTTTAATATATAATTATCTTTGTCAGAAGTTGTAAAGTAGCAATAAGAATATATTAGCCATCTGTATTTTTTCACATTCAGGGAATAATGATGCAAATGAATTTCCAATTTCCTTTTAAGATCTCAGATTCATTATATAGACAATAGGATTCCTTTTATCGAAATCGCTTTCAGAATTTCAGAAAAATAAATTATACTGAAGAAAGGAAGTAAAATGATAAAAGAAATAAAATGAAAGAAAAAGAAAGGTTAGAGAAGAGAGCAGATGAGAGAGAGAGAGAGAGACGTGTCACTTGAGGAGCTCAGAAACATTCGTTTGAAAATTCTTGGATGTTCACAAATTAGTGATTAAAATATAGAAGAATGGATTATGAGTGAGACCTCAGATTCAAATTGCAAATGACGATAAAATTATTGGAAGTCTCCAGGAAGAAGATTATCTACATGTACAAGTTGAAGTAGACATTAGACCATAAGTTATGAAGCATTTGCCTGGTATGAAACAGCTTTGAAGCAGATGAAGAGTGTCAGACCAAGTGTAACCACTTGCAAATTCTTACTGTCAAACGAATTCTCGACTTGACTACACAAAAACGGCTAACTTATTCTTACCGAGATGTTTATCAAGCAATGACTTTCATTTACAGCAGAATACATGTATACTGTACTAATGTAATGTACAGCACTTGTGAGTAACTTAACATGCAAAAATGTTGCTTTTTCTTTATTTGATTTAAAGTTATTTTCATTTAAAAATAAGTTCTTTTATCTCTCACATTTTAAACATACAACAATTCATTAAAATAGATATCTTTCTCGAAAAATCCAGTTAGCCGGGTTTGTGATTATCCGAATGGGGTCCAGTTGCAACTGACTCGGATAATTGGAGTACTACTATATTATAAGGTCATATTTTTTCGTAATTACTTTGAAGGAAAAGAGATTTGCATATTAACGTTGTATCAGCTACTGAATGTATCATTGCCTCAGTTGATTCCAATGATATTCTTTCTTACGCTTACTTAATGATACTCAAATTAAGGAGAGAAATATAAATGAGAAAACGCGTGCTAAGTAATTGTAGCACCTTATGTTTCCCCCATTTAATCACATCATCTAAGAGATTATTGCTGGAAACAACTTAAAACTTTTGAAAAGATATTGCGAGTTTTATTAATCTTAATTTAGTTCTCCATTATTAGAAAACTCTAGCCCAATAGATTATGAACGCCTCATAATTTGCTTTAATATTAAAGAATATGGCAATGAAATAATTGAAGGCGTTAGTAATGCAATGGAACATTTAGTAAAAGTGATCCAATTAAGTTCTCTGTTTATTAATAGAATGGAAGTGTTTTACAAAATGGACTTTGATTTGACATATTTTAAAAAATCATAAAGATATTTAATTTTCAGGAAAAATCATGTACAAAAAACACTCATTCGAATGCTTATTCATTTAAGATGATATTATATCAATTTGCTGCATCATTGAATACTTTTATGATTTATTTAAGGGGGCAAGCGTGGAAGGAAAGGCATCACTTTAGAAGGTAGCAGGTTCGAGACCATATGTACCTGATGACCAGCGTGCTTTGAGAATATATATGTATTAAATATTCGTAGGGCCTAATATTCTTCAGCTGATTTGGCCTACATATTAGTTCTCAAAGCCCCTGAAACGTCTTAGCTGTTGGAGCAGGAGTTAGTCGTATGCTTGAGTGAATCTAGTGAGGACCCAAAGAAGTTTCGTTTTACTTTTTATTCACGGACAAAAGCACAGAGGACAGCCACTAGTGGTACGCGTAGACAGTGTAAAAGTAAGATTCATTCGAAGTGTTAAAAGTGCCACCTGTAGTATAATGGTGTGATGCAACATCCCGTTCACAAAAGTTAAACTCAAACATAAATTTAGATTTTGAGAAATTTAAACATTTGTTTTAAAAAAGTAACGCATAAAGTTGATTTAAATAACTTAACAATAAAATGGAAATCAAAGTACACAAATTAAATATTCAAGAGAAAATTTGCAAAAGATAAGTTCAAGTTTTGAGTTAAATAATTCAACCACTTCTGATAGTTACTGGTTCTCTAATAATTTCAGCAATTTTATCTAAAGTTTCCAAGTGACACAAACGTTGAAACGGCGGTATCAGTTCAACCCTATGACTTTTCAATCTTGCGACGGGGGAAAGCACCATTTTCGTAAATTATAAAAAAATGTTCAATGCTAATCTACATGTTTTTTAATTTGTATGATAATACAGTCTTCATGTTAGGAATATGTAATTTAATTAGCTTATAAAAATACAATGATATTACATGTATTTTTTTAGCAATAAAAATTTAAATTCACAATAAGTCCGTAAAGAAAGATTTATCTGAATGCTATCTTACCTTGCTACTACGTAAATAAAAAAAACTTATTTCTTATGAGTTTAAATGTGATCTTAGATATTGTTTAATCTTTAGGTGGTTCGGGTATCCAACCTGCTACTTCTAAGAGGGATTCTTTCTCCTCCAGACTATTATGTTCACATAAGCAAATTATGAAAGTATTCAATGAGATAGTCTCTCTTCAGTTGTGAAGTTTAATCGTTGAATTCTCTAACCCAATCACACAGAAAACATAATAAAGCACATTTACATTTAAAATTTCATTCTTAAAAAAGTAATAAAGATTAAACTAGTTATTTTATTGAATTTTTTAAAAGGTTTTTTTTTAAATGCATTTTCGTTCATTCCCATTTTTTTAAATGGGACTACATTAGCCTGATAATAACTGGCAGTATTCTTGTGCTCAGAAAGCAATAAGTTCGATATCAGATCCAACAGAAGTCTGTTGTTTTTTGACACATAATAGTAGTCATCCTTAAGGCTTAAGGCTGCTCTAAGGAATCTTTAATATCCACCGTGAATGTTGAATTTCAGGAAAAATTTCTATAAATAGCGGTATTCACATGTCCCAAAGAAGAAATTTGGAAAACTCCCAAGTACATACCCTGACAGACAGCCGAACAACATCTCTGGTTTTTCAACCGTGGATAGGAGCGAGCCCAAGGATTAAGATTGTGATTTTGAGAAGTCTATGTATGCTAAAAGTTCTAAGACGTTTAATATTTCCCCTTCGATATGGCTTGAAGAAGATGCCATTCAGCTGTTGCCTTTGTCAAATCTGTAAAATAGTTCAGTGATTAACCCTAATTCCAAAATGGTTCAGAAATGGTTTGCTAGATTAGGAGCTTCGGTCGGCAGTAACAGTTAGCCTAGTAACAATTTGCATCTCAGCCTGCTTGAGTTGAATCGCAATAGAGTAAATTTCCATATCTTCATTCAACTTTGGAATAAATGCACAAATATAATTTATAAAAACTGTATATATATATATATATATATATATATATATATATATATATATATATATATATATATATATATATATATATATATATATATATTTGTATAGCGTGTTTAAACGCTATACAAATATATAATATATAAATCTAAAATTTGTAGTATATAATAATAATATCTAAAATTTGTAAAGCGTTTAAGCTCTACAAATTATAGAATTGTTAATAAATTGTTTGAGGCTCCAAACTAAAAAAAGATACTTACTTTTAATATAAAATATTTATTTATTTTTCATTTGATTTTGAATTATTTCTTTTTGGAATATCGTTTTTATTCGTTCGATCGGGGAAATATCTGTGATCGAATAGAGTTTTATAGTTTATATGGTTTGGTTCCTTTGCTGTTCAATGATTATTGTCGATGACTAGGGCTGACTAAACCGCGTCTTTCAATTTTAAGTGGATTTCAAACCGTTATAAGCAACTAAGCTTGTTGTAAAGTTCGAACCCAGGGGCCGTTAAACCGAAGACCAGGCTACTTACTTCGGATCCGCGGGCAAGAAACAAATGCTGCCTTCTTCATACTGCATTTTATGTCAGATAATTAAAGCTTAGATTCTTCTATTTTTCTAGTTATCTTCATAGTTTCTTTCATTTGAATATTTCTATTTCAAGTATTTTAATAAAAGATATAAAATGATAAATATTTAGATTCTTCTTTCTTTACAACTATATATTTTTATAATTTCTAGCATTTGAATACTTCTATTTTAATAATTTTAATAAAGAAATATAACAACGGGCATTTTTGAAAAATAATAAATTATTAAAATTATGCATTTATGGTAATGTTTATTAAAGGCAATAAAAGTAACTATTGTCAACTTTAAACACGAATATTTTAATGTCAAAAAATAAATTAAAAAATTAAGTGAAAATTTTTAATGTTGGCTACATCAAGGTAATAGTGATTGTTTACATGTATTACAATTATTAATTTAAAATTCTATTAATTATTGAAATTTTTAAAATTTTAAATTTTCCTTGTTGATTTAATCTAACTATAAAATAGATGTTTATCCTTTATAATAGACATCCTTAGGATTTAAAGATATGATTTAATATTGAAGGACATTGTTGCACCAGCCTGGTCTAGTATTTGCGAGTCTGGAGCAGGGACCAAGCAGAAGACCCCAATACTTGGCTGCAACACCAGAGGTATCATTTCACTTGGAAGACATTGCTACTAAGCCCAGTTTTAACGTGCCCCAGCCATCTTTAGTGAACACGACGGATCTTTGGTTAAGCTGGGATTCGAACTCAATACTTTCCAATAATGATAACGATGTCCTAACCAACCAAGCCATCACGTCTTTAAATAAGGAAGGCTATGGTAGCTTAGTGATTTGGGCATCGGCATCCATGCGGAAGGGCTGGGTTAGATTCTCAATGCTGCCAAAGACCCACTGAGTATATGCTCCTTGATCTGCTACGTGCTCCTTAAATGTGTTGAAAGGAATTGAAAGTCCTGTGGTTTGTCACTCGTTGAGCAATTACCATGGAAGTAACGGTCTGCAGAAAATTTTCTCCTTCTTCAGATCAAAGTTAAATAGATCCTCTATGGGTGCCATATATCAGAGAGGTCTTAGAACAAAAATTTCACCTTCGTCAAAAGGATGCATCGCTCACTCCGGCTGAACGAAAGACTCACCTTCCTGGTCTAATTTTGAATAGCCGTCGGCTAGCGAGCTTGGCTTGTCCAAGTGCCGTAAATAACAGCAACAAGAATATTAATATTATTTGTAGTATTAATGCCACTCATATTAGTGCTAATATATGTCATATTTATAGCATATTTAATATAATATTATATATGAGTTATTTGTAATAAGGTCAATTTCATTTAATATTAGTGTTATATTTTGTATTAATGTTGCATATATTAGAACTATAAAATATATACCATTCATATATAATATTTTTGAAGCCATTTAGTGTAAATACCACATTTATAATATTATTAATGTGTTTTTCTTAAAATTAATATCATATTGTTAGTAATGTGATATAGAACATAAATTTCATTCATATTTATAATGGCGTTAATATTTGAAGTCATTTATAATGGTCAGTAACAATATATATATTAAAATGAAATTATTGACAAGTATTAATGTCATTGAATAAGTATTTCCTTTATGTGATTGAATAATCACTTTATGTGATCTTGTTAATGTGATTGCATAATTTTGTGCTAATGATGTGTTGATGTGCAAGACTTTGATGAATGTGACGTTGGATCTTGAAAAATATTTATGTTCCTTAATACAATTATCATAGCGAGAATCTAATTATCAATGATTTGAAACCCAAGTTACTTCATTTTCATACAGGTAAAAATACATCGTGCTAGAGTGTTCATTTTGGAATAAGATGAAAATCCTTTCATTCAAAATAAATATGAATGCCGAAAGATTTGTTTCATGAAGGAATGTGTTTGCAGTTCACAATTGGCTAATTTGTCCTTCTTTGCTTTCTCATAATGAGTTCTTGTTTATATTAGGATGGATCCCTTTCAAAAACAGGTGCCAAATGCTGCAACTCTTTCTCGACATCGATTTCACTTCCTTGTTGACAGACAATGACAGGACTTCCTTGTCCAAAAGTAAGGGAATGCCGCGTAAATAAGATGATTATTTTTAGCCGATTGCATTTTGAAGCAATGAATGCTTGTAAAGAAAGTTGGGGAAGTGGCATATTGGTTCTAGCGGAAAATAAGATTCGAAGGTAACGAAATTTCAAAAATATAATATATTTTTAGCATAACATTATCAATAATTAAATAATACAAAAAACAAAAACATTTGAAAAAAAATTTAAAAAAAATTTAAATCAATCAGAAACGCCCCATTTGTTACAAGACTAGTGGAACACCCAATGAGGCTTAGTTATCATCTCGCTTTTTTTTTAAAATAGGGGGTATTAGTAAAGGAAAATACATGAAACGGAAAAAATCACTCAGAAATAAATTATGGGAGAGAAATATAAAAATATGTACACTTTCAAAAAGGTATTCATAAATAAAATTTCTGTTCTGACTTATCCCATCCGGTTGACAGCAACATCAAATCAAGTCCAGAAGCCCGAATGCCTTTAAACCATGGAACAAAGCGTCAGAGATCGAGAATATCTGACCTTTATTTAACCTGATGCATGCCAAAATGTGGGTGGAGCAGCTTGAGTCGCATTGCATTTTGGACACAGGGAGATAAACTTTGGGCCCGTCACATGACGCTGTACACCATTGTGTCCACTTCGAAACCTCGCGAGAGCTGTCTGATAGAGCCTGTTGCCAACCCCAATCAGAACAGCACCAGGGTGATTTTCCGAATACCATTCATGCACCGGGGCTCTCCTCCAAAAAGAACAGACTTCTTGTCTGATCCGAGGGACCATTTTTGAAAAAGTAAGGCAGCCACCATGAGCAGTTCCTCTCTGGCCAGAACATCAGCAATTCCATTACCGTACGCATCCAGATGCGATGGAACTCACTGAAACGTGATCTTAACATTGAGAACCAATGAATTCAAAAATCGCACGATATTCCTTGCCGTTCGATCCTCATGCCTCCACTCTTCAGATAAACGCTGATTGGGGCTACGACTGTCACTCAAAGCGCAAATGTCAGTGCAAACACTCTAGGTTATGCTACATTTCGAAGCTTTCTCAACAGCTGACAGTTCTGCATAGAACATGGGCCAATTGTCGGGATTCCTTACACAGAATCTGATGCCGTTCTCCTTTTCGACAAAGAATCCACTACCCGAAATATCGCCTTCACCCATGCTGCTGTCATTATAGATCTGCAATGCATCACAAAGGGTTGTATCGATAGTTTCCAAAGCAAGTTGTCTAAGATATTTAGGGTAATGAATGTTCTTATTAGTATATGATCTCAAATCAAACTTGAAAAAGACGCGAACATAAAAAGAATCTGCAACATCCATATCACAAGCTAGTGAGACGTATTATAAATAAATTTATTCATTAAAAGAAATTCGTATTCATAATACTCTGTTGACCCATATTATGTTATATCGGAATAACAAGGTATTAAGTTATCGATATAATGCAGCATCTGAATGGCCGTTGAATCAATAAAATACAATACCAACGAATAAATATTTTTGGTAACCTAACCAGTGCAGAAGCAGCTAAAAAGAGACAAGCCAATATAGATAATATAAGATAAAATCTGAAGAACAATAATACAAGCAAGATAAAATTTGAAAATCACTTACAAGAATGAGATATAAACTTTACGAAGAGTTGGAAAAAGGTGTAGGGACTACGTCTTTGTTAAGTGGGAGATGATCAGCCATACAAATTAAATATTCTTTTCCGATATATTGTTTACTGTAAATTTTTTTGGTATAAATATTTTTGTGCATCTTTCTTTTAATACAGTCCTTAAGAGGAATTATCAGAAGAACTTTAGACATATGTTCTTCGTGCGTGTCAGTGTTAAATTTTCATAGCTGACCATCTCCCTACTGACGAAGGCGTGGTCTAATTTTCAAATTCTTCATTTTATTATATACATATATACATTTTTACAACTTTTCCCAATATGTATCTTTGTTAGTCTTCACGAAAAATCAAATATTCAAATGGTAGATATAACTCTTTCCCATGATTAAATCCTTATATCATTGACGAATTTTGAATTATTTTTCAGTTTTGAAATACCATCGGATATTACAATAGAACACACTTAGCTGTCCTAGTATTAATTAACTGCTTGTGATTTCTTCATGCTATAAAAAGAAGTACACATAGAGAAGAATGCTCTATGCGAAAATGACAATCTATCGATACTTTTTTACTTTAATATAAGGATTAAAAGTCTATTCTGAGGGAGAAAGTTAAATACTCATATATCACTCAACATGATTAAAGTAAGAAAATTTATCATAGTCACAGTAGTAACATAATGAATCGATTCTGACTGACAAGTTTGCCACAATGATGAAAGTAAAAAATTTATAAACGTAGTTGCAATAATGTAATCACCGTCACTGGTTGCGAATAAGGAGAAAGGTTTCGCACACTTAGAATGCTTTCCATGATTTGATTGAGGAATAAAGAATGAAAGAAATTAAACACGCTAATCACTTTCTATGATTATAAGCTGATAAAGTTAAACACATTAATCCCTTTCAAGGATTCAAGTAAGGGCCTGGTTGATTAAAGCATCGTTCTCATTATCGGATGATAGTGAGTTCGAACCCCTGCTTAACCAAAGATCCGTCGGGTTCACTAATGATGTCTGGGGCACGTTAAAACTAGGAGCGTCCTACAAGTGAAATGATACCTCTGGGGTGGCGGACCAAGTATAGGAGGTCTTCTGCTTGGTCCCTGCTATAAAATTACGAAGACTCCACCTGGCTGCTTCTATCTAACCGGTAGAGCCCAACTCAGGGCTAGGTACAGGAAGCAAGTTGCTGCAACAACGATTATCTTAAGAAATTTAATTATTTTCATTGCCATGATAGTCGTAAAAAATAATCATAGACAATAGAATGTGAGAGAGAAGTTACACATATACTAATCCCTTTCCATGATTAAGGCAAGAAAACTAATCATAATTGTATAAACTAACCACAGTCAATTCATTACGAAAGAGAAAATGTTGTGTATTTATAATCTCACAAGATGAGATTAAGAATAAAGAAAATTTAATGCATGCACATTAATCACGTTCCACGATTAAAGTAAGAAAATTAAATCCTAATCACAGCCAATCGATTGTTTAGGAAGTTAAATGCACTAACATGATTTTACGTGATTAGAATGATAAAAGTTAAGCAAATTAATCACACTTTCAATGATTCAAGTAAGATAATCATAAGGATAGTAATCGTAGTGATAATAAAGTAATCAATGGCAATGGATTGCGAGACAAGTTATACATACGCTAATCACAATTTCTATGATTAAAGTAAAAAAGTTAAACACCAATCGCTGTGTGTACTTTGATTGTAGATGAGTAACTATTAATCTTTTTCCGATTAAAGTAAGAGAGTTAACAGTAAGAGTCAATGAATTGTGAGTGAGAAAGAAAGTTAATCTTTAATGATTCAGTAGAAAGAGAGTTTTAATATATTTAAAAATCAAATGAAAACAATGCAACATAGACTTGTTGATTACATAGATCTATTTTAATTTTATATTTATGAAAATGCTTTAAATTAGCATTTCAAAACAAATTAACTGAATTGTTAAACATTTTTGGAACTTAAATAAAATATCTCCATTATGAAATCAGTGTAATTATATTTCAAGCTATTAAAAATATTTCCAAAAAAAAATTTTTTTTTTAAATTTTATTAAGTTTTTATGAAATAGAATCTTTTGCAAAAAGTAGCGAGCTTGGTACCTGACCCAATCGAAAACCGTCGTAGCCTAATGGTGACAAGAAAAGGAGAGAGTTAACTTAAATTTTGATCGTGTTTAAAAATAAAGAAGAGCAATTGGTGCTCTTATTGATTTCCGAGGAAAGAAGTAGCAACTATAACAATTAACTTCAAAACATTATAACAGCAAGAGAAATATATATATATATATATATATATATATATATATATATATATATATATATATATATATATATATATATATATTTCTCTTGCTGTTAGATACTTCCAGTTACCAATTTTGAACAATTTTATGCAATTTTTAGTATTCTTCTTTTGCCAAACAGCTTATTTATTGCATTTTGGTACTTGTCATAGCATACAATTGCTTAAATCATAAGTTCGAATCACAATAAAGTTGTTCTAAATTATTTTCATTTTTATATAAATTTTGTTTGTCTTTTTTAAATTACTTGATTTTTACAAGACTTGGTAATAATCCGCCAAATCATGTAAAAATACACTTAAAGGTAACCTTAAACGCTTTCATTGTTTACTTTTGTTTGCCAAATTCGACAAAACACGTAAATCGAAGCATTATTTTTCTAGTTTAAACATTGTGAAAAAAGATGTTGAATATTTTTAATTTACCAAGGAATAAGGAAGATACAGCATCACTTTTCCCACTAGAAAATGTATTGCCCCTTGGTAGAATATGAAGGAATAAATTCGAAACGAGCTTATGAATTTCAGAATGTGGATGTATAGCAACATAAAAATGAATAAAATCAATATGCAGTGAAAATGTGAATAAACACAATAAAGATTAAAAAGAAACAGAGTAAATAAACAACAAGCATTTAAGACCTGATTCGTCATCATGAGGATTGAATCCTGTGGTATTCCTGAGGAAAAAATTCTGTCAACTGACTTTTACGCCATATCAAAAGCAAGCGCGGTTATATGGAATCCCCGTTTTTTCTAATTTAGCGATCGTCTTGGCATCATTTTGATAACTAAAAGTCATTTGTCAACAAAAGTCGTTTTGGCATCATTTTGAAACTAAGTTAAGTCTTAAACCAAAAACACTTACATTTGGCAAAATCTGGTCCTTTATTGGATAAAATGGGTACAACTGTCGTATAATCCATCATCTGAATTTCTGAACTTTTTGGCGACAAAGAAATGTTGCCAAAATGACGCAAATGTGACTTAATAATATCTGTGGAAAAGTATCTAAACAACAAATCTAAATTTGATAAATGAAAAGCGTAAATAAATATATTTACAATGTTAGGATTTTAAAATAAAGCATAAGAGCATTAACTTTGTAAAGCAAATGCAAATAAGGCAAACATATGAACAATAATTTCAGAAATGTAAATGTGAATTCTAAAAAGAATTACTGCATAAATGCTATCGTAAACAAACAAACAAAAAAAAAGTGAGTATAAATTATAAAATACAATTTAAATGTTGCCTAATAATTTAAAAATATGTATATATAGTAGCAGCATTTTTTTTTCAAATGTAACTGTGAGATTAGAAACCGTCCCATCCGAAGGTATACGGTGAATGTAGTGACACAGTCGTGGATAGAATCCCCCCATTGGGTACAAGTGTGATCAAGGACCGATGCGCACAGCCGACATACCTGTCTTCTGCAACGACGGGGTATGGGTAGATGCCAAACCCGGACAGAACCAAGGCCCATGCCAAGGCATTAACCGCAGCCCGGCAACCACCAACCCGCGGTCAATCCAGACTCATCCAGATTGAAAGCCGTTTCAAAACCTCTAGAGTTCAATAGGTTTACAAAAGGAATTTCCTTATAGTTCTTGGGATAGAATTTTTGTCTGATGGTATCGAAATTTTTACATGCATATGTAATGTTTAGGGTCTCCTGTTACACCATCAAATTCGCATTTATCATCTTTGTAAAAAAATGTATTTTGATAACAGTCAAAAATGCAGTGTCCTGTTTTGAATTGATTCAGATAGAAATCTGCCTTTATTCTTGTGTTGCTGACTTCTGGATGCATTTCATTAAAGTAATCTTGTCTTTGTTGAGTGCGTCCACCTATTCTGCCAGGTCTGTCTTATATACTGTTGGAGCTTGGTTTTAATTTGAACTTTGCTTTAAGGTATGGTATATGTTATTGTTTATAGTTCTGTGAGACTTTTTTAGCTTCTGTGTCTGCAATTTCATTAAGTTCGATTCCTATATGTGCTTTTATCCAAGGAAATGTTAATCTATTTTTATGCTCCTTGAGTATTTCCATGATTTCCTTTAATGTGTTATTGGTAATTTTATAGTTTTTTTTATGGCTTCTGGTACTGATTTGGAGTCTGAATGTATAGGGCATTTATCGTATTTATTGATTGTAGAGAATTTTAAAGCTTCCAAGATAGCTTTGGCTTCCGCCTCATAGACCGTAGTTACGTCATTATGTCTGAATTTCTCTATGTGTATGATTTGGTTCTGATGACCTACTACCAGTGCCGCTCCAATTTTATTATTTATTTTAGACCCTTCTGTGAAGATATAATAGTTTTTCATATTAATTGTGTTCTCACTATTTATTATTTGTCTTTCCCACGGTGGATTCGGAGTTATTTCCTGGATGTTTACATTCTCTTGATTATATGTCCGCTCTCCTAACTTTATTTCCTTTTTTTGTTTGAATAATAAGTATTTTTCTGATTTGCCCGTATTATTATGTCTATTGGGGCGGGCATCCAGCTAGTTTATATGATTTTTTCTGGGGGAGACCCTTGCCTTCTTTTGGTATAAGAATGACTTTAGTTTTCTTTTAGATTTTTGGGAATATTCCATAGTTAAAGCATTTATTATAAACATTTTGATGAATCACATTTTATCTATTTGGAAGAATTCTTGAGAAATATCTATTTCAATGTTGTTAAAAACTGGTGCTTTCCCACTCTTAATTGATCTAAGGGTTTCATCTATTTCGATTTGTGTTATTTCAGGTTCATTTTCTTCTGTATATTTTTCATTTGGTTGTGTTATGTTTCTTCTGATGGGAAAGTTGAATTTCAGGCTTTCATTTATTGACTTTTTAGTGTCATACAACTGTGGCGGCTTCTAGCTTTATGTTTTTTATTTCAATATTTGGTTTTTGATTTTTTTATAGTAATTACCAAATGCGTATTCGTTAGTAATGTTTGCCAAGTAATCTTTGAACGCTTTGTTCTTTATCGATGTGATATTCTTCCTGTATTTCGCTGCAGCTTCTTTATATTCAATTTTGTGGTTTTTTTATTTGCTGATCTTGTTCTTTTTGGAATCTGCGTCTTAGTGCTTTTACTTTACTTCTTTCTATTGTTAAGTCTGTTGTCCACCATTGGTAGCTTTTGGCTTTGAGCTTTTTGTTCTTTCTGCATTCCTGAGAGATCTCAACTAAATCGCTTTCTATTTTATTAACTAATGTGTATCTACATCATTATAATCTTCAATTTTGGTTTTTATTAAAATCAATTCCTTTAATTTTATTTTCAATTTGATAATATCAAGGGTTTACAAACTCCATCTGTTTATGTGGTTTTTTGAGATTTTGATATTTTCTATTTCGCATGACATAATGTTATGATTGCTCGCTTTGTATCCATCATCAATGCGCCAGTTAGTGACCTTTTCTGATGTTAAGTTGTGGGCTCACATTAGATCTATCCAGCTATTGCCCAAGGTGCTGTTAAATGTAGGTAAGCTATTAGTGTCGTTTTTTATAATTAGTGAATGGGTGGATATAAAATCTAGTAGAAATTCCCCTCTGGAATCTGTGGATCCATGCGGAAGCTTTAGCGTTAAAATCTCCGAATATAATCCAAGTATCTGCATAGTGTTTTAAAAGTGAGGACTCTAATTCTCTTATTATCTCTTTTATTTCCTTAGAAGGAGGAGAATGTGATGAACATACAATTATCCTGTGTTTATAGGAATCTATTGAGATTATTGTTATTTCATCATTTAATTTAATCGTAGTGGTTCTTAGTTTTTTTTATCTGTAACTATTACTGTGGGAGTTCCATAAATTTTACATTTGTCAGGTATATCCGTTACATTGTTATTATAGATATTTGGGTCGTTTAGGGATACTGTTTGACCGAATTTATTTGTTTTTTCGAATGTAAATAAAAAATACAAAATACTCATTAAATTAAAAACTAATTTTTAAAAAATGCTTAATTTTAATAAAAATAATAGAAATGTCATCTTAAACTTAATAAAGATATGCCGACACAATTTTAAACAGTAACTTTAAACAATTAATATATAGAATAAAAAAATAATTATTTAAAATAACGAAAAAAACAACATTGACGTACTAAAAATGTCAAAAAATGTGTAGAACATGATAAAAAAATTCCGACAGATTTAGTTCTCGCAAAAATACTTAATAAATTCGTAGAAGAGGAATTACTCTTGGGTAATAGAATAAAATACTGTAAAAATCTTCGTAATGACGTGAATACTTGCCAAAATAAAATGTTCATAATTCTCATTATTCTCAAACTCTATGACGTGATAAAATTCCAGGCTTGAAGGGGAAAAAAGGATATCCTCCAAAAAAATTTCCAGACTCAGAAATTGGTATAATGGATTATATGGCGGCTGATATATAAAATGAGTTACTAAATGTAAATGATAAGAAATAAAAAGTAAAAATTTGATTATTACTGTAAACACATTTTCAAATTGTACATAAAAGAACTTAAAATGTTATTTGATAAACAGTTTTCCAAAATTGGTGGGTATTTGTTGCTTGACAGGATCTTTTCGAAAATAACGGAATAAAAACTAAAGAACAATGCGGAAATCAATAGTAGATCAACTTTGTCTTTTTCCCTTTCCCTCATACACACAATATGGAGAGCAGAACTAATGAAAAGCTGCAGATCGCACATCAAAGCAGTTTTTAACAAAGGTATGCATTCACAAACAATTCACAAGCATTTCTTATCACGCTATGATAGGAAGCGTGCTAAACATATCTTTTTTGTGCTTTATCTGCAAGCACCAGATTTTCGTCTGCTCTACCAACACAACGCTTTTTTTTCCCCAACTCCTTCCCATTTTTCATTACTCAGTAGTTCCATGTGCTAAAATAGACTAATTGCCGCAATTTATTCGTTCGGGTACGTAGGCAAAAATAGTCCCAGATAAGAGAGATTCACTGTTCCCCGGTGGGACCATTCTGGGAACGACCCCCCTGGGGATGGGGAGAGAGCCCTGGTTAAAAAAGTTGGGGGTGGTCGAGGAAAAAAAGCTTCATTTTCAGCCTTTTAGAGATTGGATCGTTAATTGAGCAATTAGTGGCGCTGATATCTCTAATCTTCAAGTGCTTTATAAATTGTGTAATTATGAGATCATATTTTATTTCTTTTGACAAAGATCAAGGATAGAAAAGAAAATTCTATTTTGCTCTGCAGTTACACAGAGTTAATTAATATTTTTACTTATGAGCTTATGCTGTATGCTAGTAAATTTCAAATTTTTTAAATTTTTGTAATAAAAATTGATTTTTATAATTGTTTTATGCTATAAGTTAATAAGTAATTATTAACTTATAGCATATAATAAAAATTACTTATTATTTTATGCTATAAGTTAATAATTACTTATTAACTTATAGCATAAAATAATAAGTAATTACAAAAAATATTTAAACATTCTAAAAATGTTAAAATTAAAAAAAAAATCATTCTGAAGATTCTAAAAATGTCTTTCAAAAATAAACAATTTAAATATGTAACTTTTAAAACATAGAAAACATTCTAAAAATATTTCTAAAACTTATTTGCAGAATGTTTTACTTTCTAAAAGATTCTAAAATATCTAAAGAATAGAGATAAGTATTACATGAAACATTGTAGACAAACACATATATAATTAAAAAAGTAGTAAAATTTGCAAATTATGACACACTTAAAAGCGGAGGTGGCCCTTAAGGAGACCTTGATCAACCAGTAGATCACTGAAACTTTTTGGGATTATCGCCGATACTAATTTTTATGATACGGAAACCTAAAAATATACTTGTTCCCCCCGATCATCAATGAAGGCGATTGCGAGAAAAATAAAAAAAATTAATAGTAACTTCTAACCCCAAAACGTCTGCTCAACCCTGTTTAAGCCATTTAGTTGATTAAAATAAATAGATTAAAAATTAAAGATATAATTAGAGTTTTTTACAAACATGCACAAATATAAATGACAAAAAAGTCACAAATATTAAAAGAATATAAGTTCTATAAAATTTTTAATATTGTTAAAAAATGTGTATAGATTACTGAGAATATCTGTTATTTTATAACATAAAAAATTGAATTATATAGGACAAAATTTGTTATCCTTATAAAAATTAAAATTTTAATAGAAAACAAAGAATTAATATTTCTGTCTTAAAAACGATTGCTTTTTAGAAATTTTTGTTTTAATAAAAATTACACGAAAAGTATTCTTATTTTAAATGGTATGATATAGTGATTTCCACATGAATTCATGGACCATTTTGCGTGCAACTGATAAAATTATGCACTCAATAGAAATGAAAATTTTTTATTTCAGGGAAATGGATAAGTACTATTTCAAACAAATATTTCCAGAAACAATGTACAGTTTTCATCTATCTTAATTTCTTTCCAATATGTTGACAAAATAATTTCAATATTAATCCCAAGTCATTCAAAAATACTCATTCTGTAAACGGAATTAAAATTTATTAGTTTTATTACCCACAAAATAGTTGTTTCTATCGTTTCAATTGAGATTATGATGACGCCACTTTATTACAATTCTCATTTTTTTAAATATCCGTGACGTCAGATAATGTTTCATCTACGTAACATCGTATCGAGAACGGCGTCATCAATATGATTTGTCGTCGAATTTACTGTCTTCTTTCCAATCACATTCGTCGAGCAGCAGCAAATAAGGCAAATTTCACCATCGAATGTCTGAATATCGTTGGCGATGAGGAAAAAAAAATCCATTCATGATTTTTACCACTAATAAAGAAGTATTTTTTTAATTATAATTTTTTTATTTATGTTAAAGTTTTCACAACCATGAAAATTACCTGTTTTTCTAAATCTTTAGTGATATTGCTTCCAAAAGTGAACACGTTGGCAATTGAACCGAAGAAAAAGCAAAATGAAAAAGACAAGACAAAACACCCACTTTAAGATTAGTTTAAATCGGGAAAGATAATTTAAATTTTTGTTTTTATTTATTTTTTTATCCTGTCTAGAGTGGCAATCATACTGCCAATAGTTTTTTTTCACTACATCAGACGAGAACGGCTCCTCTGGAACCGAAGGAACCATTTCTTCACCTTCAGTTGATTCACTTTGGATTTTCTGATCTTGTAAATGCAGGACTACTTTACAGATTTTATGTATGTGAGCAGTGGCTTTTAAATCTCCAAAAAATAATGTCCTCCCAGCATTACCTGAGTTACTGTGTAAGGTAAAATACTCTAAGAATTCGCCAGAGAAACTAGAGGCTCGTGAAAATTTTGACCACAGTGCCTTTGGCACGAGTCGCATAACACCAAGGTTGTAGGAGGAAGTTCACAAAACTTACTAAACTTTAAAACAAGGATATTTAGCTTTTTACCGCCTACTGACGCGCCTGGTAGGCGCTCAAGTCTCAGAATAATTTAAATCAGTGTTTCTCAACCGCCGGTCAGCGGACCGTCCCACGTAAGCAAGAAGCATTTGCTGGTCCATGAAATATCCAATTACTTGTCCAAAATCCAAAGTGTCATCGACGACAAAAACCAGCACTTATATTTTAATGGCAATTGTTTACTAGTTAAGAAAGTAATATGATCGATGATGACAAGTATAACTAACTGGCAACTATGTGCCTAATCAACTATGTCTTTCAACAATGGTAATTAATTCTTGGCAACTATGTCTTTCATAAATTGCTGTGCCGTACACTTAGCATGCCCCTGTCTGCCTTCAGTATCACTGATTACTTGAAAGCTGAATATCTATCGTAATAATTTATAAAATCATTTTAATTTTCTCTAATTACTCCTTAAAATTTATTTTTGTGTTCATGACTTATTTATGAGAAAAAATTGTGGGAATGGGTCGAGTCATTAAACGTACCGGCCGAACGTACCAAAATATTTTATCAACACTTGGAGTAAAAATCCAGTTGCGAAACACTGATTTAAATATTACTTGCTTTTTCTAATAATTAAAACAATGTTTAAGCTGTTTTTGGGATATTTTAGAAAGTATTCCCATGTATTAAACTAATAAATTTTCAATTTAAATTTTTCGAGCTGTATTCAAGGAGATGAGTCATAAAAACACAAAAGATTATATTCATATAAAATTTGTTCACTGATCACTAAACATAAAAGATCAAATATCCCCTTCAATTACACTTGCATCAAATTTTGATGATAAATTTTACTAGCTTTTATTTTTATTTATTTAATTTTAATTTGTGGAATATTTTTACTTAAAACATTATCCAAAACCATGATTCCAAAAGTCATTTCGAATCGCCTTGAGCCAAATGCTTTTAACAGTAGTCTAATTGATTTTGATTTGGAACATGATCCCCATATCGAGTAACGACTTTGTAATTTCAATTCGCTGTAATCAAAACTGAAAATCTTGTCGAAGTTCATTTTGTTAATAAAATTATTTCTTGTATAAAGACCAAAGTATCAGTTTTGAAAAGCCGTTTCCCATCGATTCAAGCCACAAACACATAGACAATAGAATAGAAGTAAATGCAAAATAAAAAAGAGGAGACAAAACATCCACTTTATAGTTCGTTTTAATCAGCAAGGAAGATTTAAAATTTTCTATATATATTTAATTTTTTTATAAATTATTAATCATCAAAACACCTCGAACATTTTATAGGAACTATATACTTACGAAGTACAAGTTTAAATAACAATTTTGTGATGCAAACTTGTGTATCATATTATTAATGTGAATAACAATATTATTAATATATTAAAAATATATTAGTCCTGTTTAATAATCATTCATTACAAAATATTAATATTTAATTTGTAATAAAATTTTAAATACAATTAATTTTAAATGAATGATTATTATACAGGAACATTTAACTATATTAAAAAATAGAAAAAGAAAAATAATCTGTCATACTTTCCTTTTAAATTTATATTAATAAATTTCACTAAAATTTAATCGACAATTTCATACTAGTTGCTATTTATTACACTTTGATCACCTAAAAATTAACCTCAACCAATATGGAGAAGTAGAAAATAAGAACCGAGGCACAGAAATCTTCACCGGGAAGGAAAATAAAAATCGCCAAGCCATCTGGACCCCTGTAACGTAATCCGGAGCGTTTGCGCGACGCAATTGAACGCTTCATTAAGGCGCGGGGAGCTGCTGTGTTGATCGAAAGAAATGGAAAGTTATTGTATGTGTGTGTTTACTCCCCCTCCCTGATTGGCTACCTGTAGCGAATTAATTGGCGGTGACTCAATTAAAGCGGCCGTAATGTCATTTCAGCACATTATACTGTTTATCTCATTAAGAGGGGTTGTGTAAAAGAACACCGCAAATGCAGATCTCCGCCGCTTTTAAGCAAGGCTCGGCATTCAGAAAAGAGCCACGAGGGAAATTTTCTTGCGTTTGGCGATAGTGCGCTTCCTACATCGCCAAACAGCCGTTAATTAACTGGCGATCAAAAATGTATGAAGATTTAAGTATCGGCTTACGGAATAAATTAATTTTCTTCTCGCGTTTCAAATTTCAAAAGTTTTAATTTAAAAATCATGTAAAACTTTTGAAATATTACTAATAGCAAGAAAATTCTTATAATAGAGTATATCATCATTCTTAATTGTCTTCATTAGAAATGTAATTCGAATATATATATATTTTATATATTATTATTTTTCATTTTTATTTTATCTTATCTAGCGTCTTGTTTGGAAAGTAAATAATTTTGTTATTGGAAGGAACTTCGATTCAATCGAATCATTTACGGGATTATAACTCATTATCATTAATATTTTGGCAATCTATTGTTAGGTAACTATTTTAACAACATGACAGGTGCGTTAATCTAAATTAACATAATAAATAATAGTTTAATACAATAATGTATATTCTTTTTTATCCTTTATAACCATTAATCTGGCATTCGTAAATACACTTAAGTTCAGTTCCTCTTGGGTTCGATTCCAGTTTCAATCAAGTATATTTAGAGTGATTCAGAGTGCATTTTAAACATTAGAAACTATATTTTCCGTGGGCAAAAAAATAAAAAAAGAGCGTTGTTTAAAAGCAAATTAAGTTACAGAGCGGTAACGGATTATTTTTGTGGATCCAGTGAGGTAGTGTTTTATAATTTTATTGGCTAATTGTTAATTAAATAAATTTTATTAATAAATATTGATACATAAATGCATTTGTACAAAATAATACACTGTGACCTGAAAATTTATTTTAAAATAGAGAGGTGGGATTTCACCATCCGAATTTGTGGATGGCAATTCTAACCTTATTGAGTAGTGAGGGTCTCCGATTAAGTTCCACTTCATCGTCTGCACCATAAGCTGTAACTCTTCCCACTTCTTCGTTTTACGCACATAAATAGAAAGATTATTTGATAAAAATTTAAGAGTACGACCAACCTTTACCATTCATTTTAAAGGCCTTTATAGGGAAAAGCCGAACTGGCAGCCGAAAGGTAACCACACTTAAATTTCTACATTTCATATAAAAGGAGATATATTACAGCTCTTTTAATATTTAATGTATATATTTTATCTAAAATGAGGATCAGCATTAGGTTTGCAACAATACATTTCGAACCCTCCTATATCCTTAGCTTTTTCGTCAGTCTACTGAGGAACTACTTTGTTCTGCAAGGTATACCCAAGAAAACACTATTATTCTTAAGACCCGAATACTGTTAACTGAGCTAAGAATCACCAAGCTTACTCATTTGAATAAAAAGTTGCAAAAATTATAATTTATAAGTAATATTTGTATCGATTTATGCATATATATATGTATCACAAATTTTAATATTAAAAACCCTCTTCAGGTCAGTCGCCGTGGGTTCGATTCATATCTCCATCATGTATATTTGTAGGATTTCAGAGTGCATTTTAAATTCCAGGAATTATCTCTTGTCTGAAATGAGGTATAATTATTACTCCTTTTCCATTATTTCTTGATAAATAAACTCTTAATCTTAACTTCGTCGGAGAAAATCGGAGAAAGAGACGTGAAAATTTTTAAGGTTAGTTTAAAACAGTTAGTTAGTAGCAGTATCATCATCGGGGAAATTGTAGTCCAGAGGTTTGGAAGGTAATGACTTTGATACCCGACCATCACAATTGCCTCCAAGTGAAATGATATCTCTGCAGGTTAAGAATTCGTGGATCTTCTGCTCTGTCCTTGCTCCTAAATCACAAGCACTCCCACTTGGCTGCTTCTATATAACTGGTAGAGCTCAATTCAGGGCTAGGTGCTGAAAAGAATACTACTTTCAACAACAACCTAATGAATGAACATCTTTCTGAGGGGAACAATAAACGTTAAAAGTTTCAAATATCCAGTGTTCTTCCATTGCTGTGACAGGTCAAGGGGAGTGACAGCTTTGGTCACGACCACGTCATTGGATTGAGACTCAAAATGACGAGGTGAGTACCTGTGCACAGTCGCTTTCGTTAGAAAACAATGGACAATCGGAAACGTATAGCAATGATTTAACAATATTTGGTATATGGCTTTATTATATATTTGGTTTCTTGGTATATGAATGAGTCAAACCCTTAAGCATTTACATAAAAAAAAACTTTAGTATTCTTTTAATAAAAAATTTTAATTTACAATAAAAATATGAAATCAATAAAAATTTAAATTGTTCTTGTCGATTTAAACTAACATATAAAATGGATGTTTTTTCATGTCTTTTTATTAAGCTTTTTCTTCTGTTCTATTGTAATCGTGTTCAATTTTAGAAGCAATATCGCTAAATATTAGAAAATTTGAAAATTAATTATTCAGAACAAGAGGTAATTTTCCTGATTTTGAAAATTTTAAAAAACGGAAAAAATTATGATTAAAATACTTCTTTATTACTGAAAATCGAATTCGTCTACAAAAGAAAAATGATCCAAAAATGAAAACGAAATTGTATATTGAAATGTTCTCCTTTAAATAAATGCTATAGGTCTTTGCTTTATAAATGATCAGGCATCGAAGTTTGTCAGGAATTTTCTGGACACTCTATACTTGAAAAGTAAAAGTACTCATCAGGGAAAACGGCTTAAAAATAGGTGGGCAATGGTTGCGATGTTTGAATATGTATATAGTATAATCTCTAGTGAAATAAAATATGTTTTTGGAGATGATTTTTTGGAGTCCTTTCATTTTTCACCATTCCTTGTCATTAAAATCACTCTGCTCCCTTTTTAATGCAATAAATGATATCAACCATTTTGCTTTCAATTTATTGCAATAGATAATGTCAACCATTTTGTTGTCTTTTTCGTGCAATAATAGCACTAATTTACAAACCCAGGATAGTAAATATATTAATGAACAATATCGCATATAAAACGTGCAAAATTCCAACAATCACAAACATTGCGCAAAAATCAAAAACTTATCAGCAGATAATTTGTTTGGTGCCGGATATTTTTTTAAAAAAAATAAGCTATAATTTTATATTTTATATTTTAATTTTTGTCGAACAGCGAGGAAATAATTGCGTTGAAAGGATACTAGGGAAAGACATCTCTAATAGAATCTGAACTGTGAGCCAATTATTTCCTTTTGCTCTCGAAAATTTATTCGGCAGCTATCCGCAAGTGTAAGCACACCAAATCACTAGGAATTTTTTTGTTAATGCTATTCGATATTGATATTATTTGCTTTGTACCTAAAGATTCCATGGTATTTTATATGGGGATGGATGGCTGATATTTATTGTAAAACATCCCCTTTGAGATAACGATTACGATTGAGACCAAGGATCTGATTCTGTAGCTTTCCTGTCTTCGTTTAATTTAATTGTTTCAAATGATGTGTTGATGGTCACCCTACCTTCAATTCTACTAAAATCAGAAGTTGCATTGACTTTACCATCATTTTAATTTCTTGCGCTTGTGCTTGTGTCTTGGGAGAAAATTCGGATTTGTTTAATGGTTCAGAGCACAGTAACTTCTCATTATATGCAATTTGTTTCATCAGCATGCTTCCCTGTACTTGACTTGAGCTCAACCAGTTAGACACCAGCAAGGTTGAGTCTTCAGGATTTTGAAGCAGGTACCGAACAGAAGACCCCCAATACTCGGCCTACCATCCCAGTGGTTTCATTTCACTGGTAAGACATTGCGAACAGAACCTATTTTACACGTCCAAACTTCCTTTCGTAAGCACAACGGATCTTCCGTTAAGCCGGGATTCGAACTCACTTCCTTCCAATAATGAGAACGACACAGTCATCAACAAGCCACCGCAAATTATCATAAAGTTATTCCTATATATATATATATATATATATATATATATATATATATATATATATATATATATATATATATATATATATATATATATATATATATTGAAACTTCTTCATGCACCTGCTTCAAAAATTTCTTAAAGTATTACTGTAAATATACCTTAAAAACCTTAAAAGTTTTAAGGCAGAGAAATTTAATTAATTAGAAATATTTTACATGTATAAGATATTTAAATTTTAAAATTGTTGCTAATGGAATATTCTTTTTTATGTCTCTAATTTCAATAATTAAAATTTATTTAAATAAAATATAATTTAAATAAACTATAACGTCAACAGATTGTCCCACCTCCCGAATAAACAATCGTTAATATGGAAGATATTCTTTAAAGAAATGTAGCAATGGGTTTCAAGTGAAAGTTAATTTGTTCTTTAAATTCTATTCCTAGAGCTTCTCATTTACTTCATTGTCAAATGAATGTTTGGTTTCACGTAGGGAGCCGGCGATTCAATAGATGAGTATCGATTTCACGAACTGTTCAACTCAAGACATAGAATTGATTACTCAATGACCAGATCAGCTGACACAGGAAACTTTATTTTATATAAAGTATTACAGAAATAAAATATGAAAAGAAAACGTATTCTTATTTATTTGAAATAGAGTAGTCTTTGCATTTAAAAAAATATAATTTCTTGTAGGAAACATACTATAGGATATTCTGTTGGATCTATACTTTAAACTTCCTCAAAAACAATTTATTTACATTGACTCCTTATCCATTCATTCTTTTCATCTTATAAAGAAAAGATTGTCATCTTAATCTTTGTTAATAAAGATTATCATCTTAATCTGATTAATTTTGCCTTTCTCTTTTTTTCAGGCACACACAGAAACTTTTTCTAATAACTTCTATAAATTATTTAGACAACGGTTAATAGAAAAAGATTTTCGAATATTGGAAAATTCATTTATGTATAGTTCTAATGAATGGAATAAAATGAATCGGGTGATTTCGAACACTTATGTTAAGATAAAAAGATCATTATCCGATAAAGTAGCAAGCTCGATACCAGTTGTAGTTGAAAATTGTCTTGCTGAGACGTACACAGGTTCATTCAATTTTTCAGTCCCCGTTTGTGTAAGTTATTAAAACTGTTAGCTTTAAAAAAATGAGAATGATGCCTTTTTCAATTAGGCTTATATTCAGTTCAATTTTTTAAATATAAATCTGAAAATACACTATCCTACTGAAAAAATTGAATAATCATAAAATAATAAGTAAGGGAAATTTCGGTTCTATTAATAACTGATGGAGATAAAGTTTTGACTCTTGTTGTAGTATGGGACTGCCACACACAGAGGAAAAGGGACCCACTGAACAACCACATTTCATGACAGTCAAAGTTTTTAAGAGGATTTCCCATAGCTCTTCCTCCGTTGACAAAGCAGCCTTTCGGGGGAAAGAAAATCGAATACGCTTTATTGATTACTGAAGAAAAATTACTTATAAAATATAGAAAGAGAAATGCGTGTCATATAGTGGAATTACATAACCTCGATCCCCAAAGATTTGTATCCTGGTTGTGAATAATTTTATGTGATTATTCATTGTGTTAGGCACAATTTGGAAGCTCCATGTGGATGTAAGGCTTTTTGGATGTTTTGCGAATTTTACAGAAAAATTTCTTTCAGAAGTCATCTCTAGTTAGGAATTACCCAGAAAATGCAATTATTTATTCCAGCAGATATACACAAAAAATGCCCAATTTATTTCCTATTGCTTTTAAGAATGTCCCGTATTGAACCCAAGATCGTTCTTTTTCAAACAATGAAATATATAAGCTACAATGAGTTTTAACAGATTTGATTCAATGTATACCAATTTCTAATAGTTGTATTCCTAACAACCATTTATACTTAGCATTCAATGCCATTTAGTAAAAGAAATTTGACAAAGTTTTCATTTGAAATCAAGATATTAAATATTAAGTTTTTTACTTAGATATGAGAACCTGACATATAGAGTATAAGAGTAGGGATTTTTTTGATAGAGTCCTATTTTATTCCGTGATCGTCCTCCTCCCTCACATTTTATCGGTGCACTCACGGAAAAAATTGGCGGAAATGGATCCATAGAATGAAAGGGACTCTTCCTTTATAAGGACCATCTCTTACTAAAAAATATTCTTGAATAGATGAGCGGAAATTTCTGAAAATAGCCCTTCCACAACCAGAAATTTTGTGTCAGATTCGACCGCCAGGAGAATCAAAAGCTCCTCAGGACACTGGAATATTGTGTGGTGACATATTTTCCTGTGTAACAACATCCAAGCTGTTATTTTGAATAATGAAATCGTTTTACATTTTTAAAAACATTGGTGTTTGCGCAATTCTCTGAGATAAGAAACACCTTTTGTGAAGTGTTTTACAAGGCACACTCGAGTAAGAGTCTCCCAAAGTACTCCTGTACCTGTCAATACATCCATTCAAACGTTTGCAGTAGTCTTAAAATGTGCCTGAAGTACGACGGATCTAGTATAGGATCTCATTAATTTTATTTAATAACAGTAATAATTAAAAAGTAGTCGATAGTAAGTAAGTATAAGTAATGAGCTGACAGAGTCAGTGGAGCTTCATTCTCCACAGTAGTAAGAAACGGAATGAATTGTTTACAAAAGGCCACTTCCTTCGAGTTTTTCAGCTCGTGAGCCAACAGTACTCTTCAATAAATTCTTTCATTCTAAGTTCGTTGAAACTGCGAAAGGAACTACCTAATAGCCTAAAGCTTTTGTTAGGCATTGCATTTTAAAAAGACTTATCATACGCAATAGATTCTATTCACGTATCGCAAGGAAGAAAACCAGAAAACTCTCAAGCACCCATTCAGATATATATGTGGTCTAATAGTAAAAACACAACAGAAGGGACAGAAGGGGATCGAGTTTGCGAGGCTTAGTGCCAGAAGCTGAGGCTTCTATAACTAATTTTAGTCTACCTTCCATTACTAGTTGGAAGGTAGACTTGAGTTCAATGCCTTGCAACTCGAAGGCATTGAACTCAAGTCTACCTTCCAACAGCCGCCACCTGCCTCGGTAGACGAGCCACAGAACCATACCTTGATGAGGCGAGTAGTCTCGCCGGCACCCACTCACTTATTCTGGCATACATTCTCGTAGAAGATTTGAAATAAAATTCCTTTACGAACCGTCAAGTCCTATACTATTCCTCAATATCCCAGCTCTCGACCGGACCATCGTCAGAAGCACGATGGTATTCCATCATAGGAATGTCATCCGACGCAATGGACATTATCCTTTTCAAGATAGACAGTTGCGCCGGTCCAGGATGGTACTCAAGCTTTCGCTCTTGTACACCAGCTTGCTCCTTTCATCCGAGGTCCTGGTACAAGTCAGCACGAAGTGGAGACAATCTCCAACCACATTGCACGAGCGACATAACTCGCTAATCGGATACCCTCGTTTATGAAGGTACTTCGGTACCCGTCCATGTCCTGTCGCTATTTGGGCAACGATAGCATTACTAAGAACTCTTTTATCAGAGACAGTTTCAAAGAATCTGTAGGTCACCACTTCTTCGTTCTCCCATCTCAGCTGCCATACAAGCAGTGCTTCTTTATGCAGCACCTTGATTAGGTGCGACCTTGGGCGTGACAGGTCCAGCGTTGGCTCTGGAAGATTCACAGCCTCTTTGGCCAGTTCATCGGCTCTTTCGTTACCGAAAGTGCCAAGTAGCTATGCATTCAGCAATGCAGACAACGTCTATTAGAATACCTAATGAACCAGGCTTCACTGTGGCCTAGTGGTAAGAAAGCACTTCACATAGAGGAAAGTTATGTTTTTGATTCTAGCCAACAAGGAGGGATGAATGCTTCGCTTCTACTTCCAGAAGCAAGTCTATCGGTTTGATAGCTTGAAAGATTTCCAGGTTTCCTCCCTTGAATTCCATGTATACGGCTCCTCTCTATGAAATGTCCAACTGGAAATTTATAAGAAGCACTGGATATTAAGTTACCTTCCCTTAGCTTTAAGGCGTTAGGTTGCGTATACTTTTCGGAAACTGTATTCATGTGTAGCGAAGAAATCATTCCGAGAGAAAATCTCAAGTATCCACTTCTGCAAATATGTGTGCTATCTTTTTTTAAAAGTTGCTGATATCGAATTCACATATTAACCTGGATATTCCCATATTAACGGGGATAGCGTCACAAATTAATTAATTAATTTTCAATATTTACTCACAAATTAACGTGGACACCTCCTTAGCCCACGCAGCTTCAGAAACCCAGTGAAGAAAATTACGTGGTCATCCTCCCAACCACTGCCAACAGCAAATAATGTTTTACTTTGCTTATCTTAACGGAAAGCTAGTGAAGCTATTCAGCCACTGGAGTTCACGTGCCCAAAGGATAGCAAGTTCAGTACTTGACATTGCCGAAATCATCGTGTATAAGAGATCTACGCAGGATAAATTAATTTGAGGTCTAATTTCCTTCCACTGATGGGGTGCAGGGAAATCACTACTGACGGCTGCTTCGGTGGTTGTGATAAGAAGGAGAATCTTTTCCATGTTCCACAGACATTGCTGGAAAAATGAATTGATTTTCTGTGATACGTTTATTTTTTGAATTACAAGTCGGATCCCGTTATTGTGTCTCCCCTCTAATGTCCTTGCAAAGAATATACACGTAATACATTCTTTCCAGTGCTCGTTATATTGTTGTTTCAGTTGCAAGTTTATAAACTCATGGGACATATTACTTGCTCAACGTTAGCACGTCACACACACCTTCGAAACAAGGGCAGCGGTGGCCTGGCTTGTTAGGACGTCGTTCTCATTATCGGAAGGTAGTGAATTCGATTCCTGGCTTAACAGAAGATCCTTCATATTCGGTAAAGGTGGCTGGTGCATGTTAAATAGCTCGTGGTCGCAATGTCCTCTAAGTGAAATGATATCTCTGGGAGTGGCTGGTCAAGTATTGGGGGTCTTACTCTAGGTCGTTCCTTCAAATTCAGAAAGATTCCACCTGGCTGTTTGTCTGCCTGAATACAAGTAGACAAACAGACTACCCAACTCAGGGCTAGATACAGGGAAGCTTAGTGGTGCAACAACAACGCAAGTTTAAAATAATCCCTTTTGGAAATAAGACTTATGTTATGCAAACAACATATTTGATCAATATTTTGACTCCAAAATCAAAATATTTACATTAGGAAATTAATTGAGGTTAATTATATTTCTAACAGACGTGGGAACGCAAATATAACCTGACTCTTTCTTTTAACTTACTATTATATTTGTATCATAGTGTGCATTTGAATTAATTATATGCCATTAGATATCAATTCATACGTTACGTTATAATATATTACAACCTACTATATATGCATATAAATATATATATATATATACATATATATATACACATACATATATATATATATATATATATATATATATATATATATATATAAATATATATAAATGGAATAGCGCGCGTAACTGTTTTTTTTTTATATTATCTCTAAATCTTTATGCAAACGAATGCTATTTTTTTTTTAGTTATTGAAATGTTATCTCAATTTATCAAACAAATTTCCGTAAATAAAATATTTAATCGTTATTTATATATTATTATAAAAGGAATGCTTTTGAATTCTGTTTCTCGAATATAAAGTATTCTCAATGTTAGTGAATGGAGCAGAATTTGTTCTTTGTAAAATAGGTTTTTGTGTAAATAAAGACTTCTTTTTTAAATGAAAAGGAAGTAAAATCAAATATTTGAATGTAGAAAAATTAATTTCTCACTTAAAAATGAAGAAAAATGAAGTAATTAATATAAGCTTAGAGGCTAAATGGTAGCTTTTCGTCATCTCAAGGCACAGTGGTCCTAGGTTAGGGGAACATGCTAGTGCAACAACCCCTTCGGAACCTCGTCATTTTGAACTAAGTTAACGAGACGATATCGACAACAGCACTATTCAACAAGATGGACTTCGGATGAGTCTGGTATCAAGCTCACTACTTTGTGGACAGGAAGGCAAAGTATCCCCATCGGCGATCGCATTCTCACAGGAAAGTTGATTCCTAAAATGATTTGTTACCGCAAAGTATACAGCTTAACAACCTGAGGATTTTAGTGTCCACTCTGTGAACGACCTCCACGGATGCCTTTCTATGGACTCCGCGTGATGTGGACAGTATTCTCGTGTTGCAAGGGAGAGAACGTAGAAAAAATTCACAAGCCTTGATTTACTTCAATAATTATACACCTAGAAATTCAACATCCTACTCGTGTTTTTCAGTGGTAGCTGGGATCCAGCCCTGGACCTCGAAGAACACTTTCCTACCACTAGACGACGGAGAAGCCTCTTGATTAAGGTAATATTGTGGATGTAATCCTATCTTACAAGTATTCAATAAATACTATGTGATTCATTTCTTCTGACACATCATGCTAATAATTATTTTTCCCCATGAAAAAAGAAAACCAGGAAGAGAAAATGTTAGACATCTTTAATTTGAAAGAATTTCTGAAAAAAAAAAAATGATTCTAGAAATATATTGTTTTTTTTTTCTATATGAAATAAAGTCAGAAAAATGAAATGAAATTCCATAAGTGTTACAGTATATTTCTGTGTTACGATTTCTAGTTGGAAATCCTTTTAGATTCTCGTAATGAGATTATTGTCTGGTTGTCATTTCTACACTTCCTGTCAGAGGGTCAGTCTCTCTTCCCCCCTCCCTCACCGTCAGAATGGAAAGTCCCTGCCTCTTCCGGAATACATCCAAATGGACGTCGGATTATTGGAACATTCTATTAGAGATTAGCAATTCGAGGTGTTGGACTTGAAAAACACAACGGAATGACAGCAGATATCTATTTTCTAAGATACTTTAGCTGAAGTCAACAAAATAATAAGTTTTTTTTAGTTATTTGCTTCATAAAGTGACTATTCGACGCCTTGTTTATTGTATTTTTTAACTTCACATAAACTCGTTCTTTAACTTTTGAATACGTCATTTATTTACATACACTGATATAATTATTACGCTTTGTACAATTATACATAACACTATAATTATAGAACTAAAACTAATTTTTAAGGTTTTTAATTTGGGTTTTGTCAGATTATTAAGTTTTTTTGCTAAATATAACTTATTAAATACATTAATAAATTTCCTTGTATACTCTTTTACTTTACTCAGACGTTGAATTCAGTCACTGCCGTACATCATTAATCTGAGCGAGTTCTTAGGACACTCCCTGTACTATAAGCAACGCGTACGTGATGGATATCAGATTTTAATCAAGGTAAAGTTCACATATTCGCCAAAAATGGACTCCTACAACTATTATTTCAATAAAATGCTTTCTTGAAAATTGTCTTTTTCTCAACTTCCTGCCATTCATCTACAGACTGGTACAACTGTAACAATAGACTGATTTTATTTTATACTGTAAATCATTAAAAACACAAATTACACACACACAAACACACACGCACACACACACAAACACACACGCACACACTCACACACACTCACACACACACACACACACGCACACACACACACACACGCACACACGCACACACGCACACACACGCACACACACACACGCGCACACACGCACCCACACACACACACACACGCACACACACACACACACCCCCACACACACTCACACACACAGAGATATATATATATATATATATATATATATATATATATATATATATATATATATATATATATATATTTAATGCTGCCAATTCAATTGATTTTATCGAGAAACTCCTGATTTTCATCATTTCCCCCGATTCCCCGATCATGTATGAAAAAATCTACTGATTTTTGACAATTTCACTAAAAACCTTAATAGCAGCCGAAATTTTTGCAAAAAAAAAACTTATTGAGTTGTTTTAGGAGCTTAAATAGTCAGCAGATGACGTACCAATATAATATATATAATGACATATATTATTATTGTTTAAATACGTTTCTCTGAATTTCGTGTCTGCCGGGAGAGGATGAGGCTGTAACCACTAGGCTGTCAAGACTCCTGCAAGTTGACGGTCCTATAATCAACATTCAGAGCAGACACCAGGTGCCTATTTACATAAACAGATCACACAATTATGAGGAATATATTACTAGTTATTAGTATCTTAATTTGAAAAATATTTCCTTCAAACAAAGTACTTGTCAATGAATTAAATTGATTTAGTTAAGCATTTTATATTGTTATGTAATTTTATAAGTTTAACACTTATAAAAATTGCATTAGTGTAGTAAATGTTGACCTTTAAAATAAATATTGGGACATAAACGATGATGTGTTTATTTTTTAACATGTACTATATTCTTTAGTCTTTCATAATTCTTTTATAAGGTTGATGAACATTTTATTAAAAATTTAAGATTAACGTAAAATATGTTTAACATAAATCATTCTCAGAATGTATAATCTAAAGAGTAAAACTGTCTTTTTGCAGCACTGCCGTTTCAATTATTCAGTTTCAAGCAAAAATGTCGCTAGTAGAGTCTTCTGATATTTTTCTCTCACAATCAGTAGAATCTACTGATTTATTTTTCCTCCAAGGTTGGCAGATATGTATACATATTCATGTACATATGTATAATCGCTGTAACTAAATGAATGCAAGTATGTAATGAGATCATGAATGTGAAGCCATGAACCACTCCTTACGCAACAGTTGCGAGCAGCAGGATGTCTAGGCCCAAGATAGGAGGCTTAATCGCGCCGAGTTGAGGAGGGTTTCCTGCGAATCTAAATAGAACTCATCAAGAACGCAGGAATCTTTTGTCAGATCTCAGAAATTAGCGCGCTTTGAGTCTAACAACCCGTAAAATGCGAGGAATAAAAGAATAAAAACGTTGCAAAGGAGACACTCGTTGCTTCCATTGTTCAAACTGTTGCATTCTGGGTGACGTGTGGGATTGTAATGTTTCTAGAAGTCGGGAACAATGGCCGCTGAATTCTAAAGGGGCCCCAGTCGGGGCAATTAAGAAGTCGGGCACACTCGGATCTGAGAGAATTATAAATGACTGCACGTGTTGCCATGGCGAAATTAATAATTTATCTGAGCAAAATTGCCTACTTTTTAATAACTACCAGTTTTTGTAAAATACCAAATTTTATTCATTCAACTTGAGTTATGAAAAGAGATCTAAGTTTAGAAGATTATTTTTCTTTCTTTTTGAGTTATCCTCATTTGTATTTACATGTAACGAGAATTTCAACATTGCTTATTTAATATACCTGCATTTAATGTGTCGGCTTCATTGTTTTCAGTTTCTAAATGTCGTTTTATAGGTCCAAATTTGCGTGAATATCTCTAATTTTTAATTCAGTTCTGCACAGAATGTTTGAATAAATCATCTGCTGATTTCATAAGATTATGGATGGCAACAGTGATACTAACATATTTTTTTTTACCCAAATCATCAAGCCCGAAGTGCAGATGGACATTATTACAGCGTTTACTGCTTCATTGGAGATATCGGGTTGTTACTGCCGGTTTCGGGAAAACGTTGTCACTTCGTCGCAGTTTAAGCCTAATAACAGAATTCTTAAGAAATATTTGGAGGACCTTTCATTTCAATAAAACTTTAGTCAACATGGTGACCAGACTATAAATTTTGTAAAACCACGTTAAAAATTTCATATGATTCAAAATTTCCTTTAGAGTGTAATGTAAAAGTTTGGAAGGAAGTAAATCCGAATGTCGAATTTGTCATGTGACAATTTATTCAAAATGTCGAGGTGGTTCTCTGGGTTGGATGCTCGGAATTTGCAAGGTTTCACCCCTTGAAAACCATGGGAATATGACTCACTGTCAATGAAAAGTTCTCCAGAAAACAATCTGATTGGTGGATATTAAAATGCCTTATATCGACCTTTGGTAGTTAAGCTGTTCACTACGGGGTGTGAAAACAACCCTCTCCCGTTGTTCAAAAATAACTGAGATCGAACCCGAGATCTTTCACTGGGAAAAACATTGTTCAACCCGTTTGCTATAGTGAAACCAATTTGGTTTATTTGTGACTCTATGACTGTTTTTTTTTAAATAAGGATAAATTAAAGTGGGATTATGATTTAAATGGAATAGATATGCTTAATCATTTTATTATCGATTTTTGTGTAAATATTATTTTTCAGATTTTCAATTATATTGATTCTTTGATTTTCATCTAAATAAAAATTTCAGAAAAGGTCATTTTTACTTTAAATGTTCTTATTATTTTATTACAAATCCAAGTTGCCTAATTAACACTTTTCCTTAATTTTATTATTACGTGACTTGTGTTACCATCAGTGACGCCATCAGAGGTTACCTCTCATTTTTTTCTTTGGAATTTCACCTTTCAATCAAAAGAGAAATTGTTTAGCGTTCTTTCAAAGGGGGCTGGATTTATGTCTCAACAAAGCTCCCGAAAACTTGCAATTTCAAAACCTGTCAAGTTTTAAAATGAAATCTGAAATGAAGGCATCACGGTAAAAGTAAAATTGGTTGGAGAAAAGAAATAAAAAAAGGAAAACGCGTAGGGGAAAGTAGAGGAAAACACACAGGGAAAGTTCCTTTCTATACAATGGTGAAAACAAAAAATCCTAAGCAGTCAGCGAAAAATCTCGGACCAACCCATACTTAACCCTAAACAAGGCCTATTTTAAAATTCCCCTTTTTCGGGTCCCTTCGCCCTGTTGCCATTCCTGATATCACAAAAAGTAAAATAAAAAGCAAAGTCCTGTATTGATACTATCGCTGGCAACAGTGGAAAGAGGGGGAAAAGGAAAATAGCACATGAGTTTAAATAAAAGCGCTATCTGATGTCAGGTCTGAAAGTTTTTATTTTATTTATTTTTCTTTCTTTTCTTTTGTAATTTCGTCCTCATTCAACAGGAGATATTCTGGATCACTGAGTGCTAAAATCGAAGATTTCTTTTCGTCCATTTTTACTGGTCAGTCTTGGAAATTCAAAACTATTTTTATCTGGAGAACCTTTAAAAAATAACGATTATGAAAATAAGTAAAATAATAAAAAGAGTTATATAACGCTAACACTTGATTTGATGAAACTAAACGAGACAATTATTCTGTTGTTGCATTATGTTTATGATGTTAGCGTCTTTGTGAACTTACTTTACAATTAAGTTCAAGTTAACACTTAGGTTTCTAATTTTACGAACTTTCATTTTACAACAGTGGAAAGGACATTTGTTTGTACGAAAGCATAGGCTTTCTCAACATCACGATCTTAATTAATTCAAGTATCGAACTAGCTACTTTCCAGGCGTGAGAGGGAAATTTTACTCCAATTAATTTATTGTTGATTATGAACTAAGATTCCAACTTATTTATTTTTTTTTAAGCGACGGTTACTGGGGGACTATGCCATCTCCGTAACAAGGCAGGAAACTGATACTCATTTAATATTACAGGATGGGCACCTGTGAACCAAGTCAAGGAGGCAAACATCATTACTCACGTCACTCCATCACATGAGTTGGTCTACCACGTTCACCACATAGGTTTAAAGGGAGGGCCACATTCATTCATCATCACAGAAAATAGGACATACATAACGGTACAAGTGAGGCCTGGACTATACCTTTATCTTAACGGGTTTGCATTACTCGCCCATCACCAAGTGCTTCTTCATTTTAAACCAAAATCAGGTAATGCGGTCGCATCTGAGCTGGCCCACTCCTCTCCACATTCCCGCCACACTAGTGGATGGACTTTGGGCGTCACATATTAACATGGACACGTCCCCAACCCACTGAGCTCCAGCAACCTAGTAAGGAAGAATATACTCCCAATCACTGCCCGAGCCACATGATGATTCACTTTGCTGATCTTAACTGGAAGCGGCATGAGACTACTAAGATAGTGGTAAGACTCTTAGAAGAAAGTACAGAGAAGTGCAAAGTGAAAGGAACATTCAATCGAGATCAACAACTTAGGAGCCCAGAATGCTGACCATTCAGCATGCAGCTGGTTGGGCTCACTTTCTAATATTGAATCAATGATCCTCTTCTATCACTGGGCTCCTGACTCTAATTTATTTAGAAAATATATTTTACTTCTCTGCTAATCATGTTTCACATTGTCCAGTGCAAACAGTATTACCAAGCAGTCGATACTCTGAGAGCTGAAATCTTTTGCAAGATTTTTTAATGTACAATGTATATTATTTGTGTCTGGAAAAACTTTTCATTTGAAATGTGGGTCGTACTCAAGTAGAGCAAGGATTACGCCTGAAAATTCCTCCTCAAGTGCCATACTCGACATACATGTCTACAGAAATCAGGAAAACATACAAGGGCATCCACATCCTATTGTTCAAAAGTAACAAGTACGTTACTTTTGGACAAGTACTTTATAACAACATGTACTTGGAACTGAATTACAATTACGTTATTTTCGAGCAATATGATGTGTTACTTTTGAACCACATGATGTGTGTAACCAGTCATAATATAACACTATTGTGATGCAATGTTTACTTGTTACTTGTTCAAAAGTAACAAGTAGACATCACATTCAAATAGCATTATTAAGTCATGGTTAGCCGTTATAAATAATTTATTGGAATAAAAACTCATAGAAAATTCTTTTGTTACCCTTCGTAATTAATATTTCACTGAATTTATATGTAAAAAGATAAATTTGATGCGAGAGAACATATTTATTGTAGATTTTCTAATATATTATAAAATTATAATTTATTCGTTTCATTTTTTATTTACATAAAACTTTTATTAAATTTAACCTTTCCGATATTATTTATTTTTATAAAATTTGGAATTACACATTGGAAAATGATATTGATTATTAATATTGCCAATCCATCAGAATCCATTTACCAGAACTAAATCAGCTCCATACTTAGTTTTGTTTTAATTTAGTATCGATTCCAAGTGTCGAGATCGGCATCAGATTTGAAAACTTCTCGAACATTTCTCTCATAGTGATAGACAGTCATAAAATAACATTATTTTCATCGTTTATACTTCCTCTCAGGATGAAGGTCTTTCATTGGTATGTGACCTGTTAAGCTTCTATTAACGCGATGATCTCCAGCTGGATGAGGATGATCAAACTCACAATCTTCCGAATCTTACACTAACATTTTTTGGTCTCTTAATATATAAGATGTATAAAAGAATGTTTCTCTTTATATGTGTGTGTGAAATTACTAGACATTTTATTCCTTATACGCATAATAAAAATTTACTCATTTATTCGAGAGTAAAACTAGACATATTTCAATTTATGTAATATTCCTTCTCATACTTTTAACTGATTACTGAGAAATTTCGCACACAATACAATCGTGGAAACAGTATAGAATTAAGTGAAAAAAACCATTTTATAGTGACTTACATCAGGTATAAAGTTCTGAATGTACAAGAATTCTATTTTTTTCTTCGGTAGAATATTTACGAGAAGTACAAATTCAATTTTTGCATTAATGGAAGACAAAAATTACGACTTACCTGACATTTTCCCTTCTGATATTATATTTAAACGCTTCTTATTAAAGAAAAGCTTGTTTTTTGTATTCCTGTTAAAAGAATCGGTAACGATGTTTATAAACAGCTGCTTGTTTTTTATATTCCTGTTTCAAAAATCGGTAACTTTTTATGCTAAATTTACACATCACATATTTATACTCAAAGAGGAAATCGCTAAGTTTTGAGTATCCTCATTTGATTTTTTAAAGTTTAAATTCAAGGGATTTAAATATCATAATAATGCTGATGAAGCAGAAAAATGCTTAAAATCTAAATGTCATGAAACTATAAATTTTTAAGTGAGCCATATAAACCTTAGGAAAATAAGGAAATGTTTCCCAATTTATATATTTATCTGGCCTGAAATGATTTTATCGATATTAGCTTCTCCCGCAAAAAGAATGACCGCATCAGATATATCATTGAAGGTTTTCTTTCAGGGGAACGACAGAGGGGGGAGAAGATTGGATATTAATCGGCCTTTCTCTGGCCGGATATTGTGGCCTTCATGGAAAAGGGGGAGGAAAGGCGTTCATTTCCGAGCGGTCAATGGGTCCAGATGACCTCTGCTGGACACTCGAAGGACACCGGCTGTCGGTGGTTGATAGAACGATAACGACTTTCCTCTTGTGTTCCACCAAAAGTGAATAGGATCACCTCCTCCTTTTAGGAAGTTTGGGAAGATCACTGACACCCCGGATGTTTCTCCCAATATTTTTAATGAGAGATTCGTGTATGCTCGTAACACGTGACCGAGAATTCAAATACTTGCTTCTATATTTTAATCACATTCTTCTTCTTTGAGAGTGCATCGGGAATTGCTGCTGGGGCCACGAAATTTTAAGAATCATCACAAAAATTGCCAACCAGAATCACTTTTCATAGAGAGTCAACCGTAATCATGTGATTCAAATGAAGATGTTAAGAGAATTTCCAAACATTTACTTGGATAGGGAAATATGCCGGATATAGAAATATAACATAGATCGCGTATTGTTTAATAGTCGCCGGGATCGAACCTGTGGTCTTCTAGTTTAAGGAACATTATTTTACTACTTTGGAGCTGTAATCCCTTACACATATTCTTAAAATGCTTATAAATTTTATATTAAAATGTGAAAAAAATGTAATTCCGAGTTTCGAATCTTTCAAAACATAATGGGTGAGAATAAGAGATTTTTCCCTTGTAAACGTAAGCCAAATTGGTTTTAAAGCCCTCATAATTACCTTTCAATTTGTAATTACTTTAATGAAAACAGATTGCTGAAAATAAATTCAGTTTAAGGAGGTTTTAGAATAAATTTTTAATTTGAATATAAACAATTAATTTAGTAAAAATTTTCATGTATTTAAATTTCTACTGGAAAATCAACCTGATTAAGACTGAAGTTTGGGACTTTCCTTGCCTTGAGAAGATTTAATAGATCCACAAACATTCTTGCGACAATCTTTCTAAAAGGAGATTAGAAGCATCACATCATTTAAAAAAATTTCAGTGTTAAATTGCTAATTTGATATAAATTTTATTTGAATCAAATTAACAACACAAAAATATAACAGGATAAAAAATTAACAACAAATTAACAAGATAAAAACAACAACAGTTTTCTCTTCTCCCTTTTAAATATTTTTTACATCATTATTCTCATAAATAGAAGAGCCTGTTGTAGCCTAGTTGTTTGGGGATTGGCCTTCTATCTGGAAGAATTGGGTTCGATTCCCAATGGCACAAACATACCCACCAACTGCATGTCATATAGGTGCTCGTTAAATCTGTGGGTTCGTAAGTCCTGTAGTTAGTCGTTGAACAGTTGCCACGGGTGTAATGGCCTGGAGAAAATTTCCTCACCCTCCTGATCAAAGATAAAATTTAAGGTTTGTGATTCCTCTGGTAGTGCCATCTATCGGAGGAGTCTTAGAGCAAAGACGCACTTTCACCTACGTGGTGATCTGGTTAAACGAAAGACGCGCCCTACTCACTGAACTCAGAATAGCCGTTGGCTAGGGCGAGCTTGGCTTATTCAAGTGTCAAAACAACAACAGCATAACCTGGTGGCTTAGTAGTAGAGCTTCCCAAGGCACAGTTCCCAGGTTCGGTCCGCTGCCTCAGCGAGGTGGACTGAGCCTTGTATATCTAAATAAAAATGAGAACGAAACGTGCTTGGGAACTAAAAATGGAGGGTTTTGCGTTAGGTTGACCTCCAAATCGGGGCAAGTTTCTCAACCTAAATTCATTGGTCATGAAAGCAGATACGGGAACTGTTGGCCTCGGCCCCATCGTGAAAGAATTCATTTGCATAATTATTTCTATCTTAAGATAAAATAATTACTCGTGAGAATATAATGGTTACATGTTTACACTTTAATGTGATTAGGAGGGAGAAATATAAGCTAATTCTTTAAAATTTCATTGCGAATCATAAAATAACCTCTTTGTTTAAAATGACAAATACATATATAAAAATGCAACAAAAAGACACTGGATATACTTCATCAGTATTTCTTGATTTTGCAATTAAGAATGAAAATTCTTACTCAACGTTTTTAATTTATACGATCCATTTTTAAATTCATTATTCCCAATTATCTTCCTTTTCAACACACAAAGTTAGAATTTCTTTCGATAACTATGTATTTTTGAAAACATTAGGAACACACAATTTACTGTTCTCCATTTTGATTGAATCTAATATAAGTAATGAAAGATTTTTTCCTTTTAAAAATTATATAAGTTAATTTTATTTCAAAATCTTGATGTTTGTATATATATCTCCCAAATTTTTTTTACTTATTTCTTTTGATGAGGAAGAAAATTCCGTTCAGTTACATTTTTACGCTTTTTATAATTTAAATATTTTTTATTACCATTATTTTTGCGATTTTCTTATTTAAATTGGAACATTTTTAAATGAATTATTTTTGCAGTCCCATTTTATTTTCAAATTTAGTTATATTTATTATTTTTTATTATTTTCCGTTTTAACTTTTTTAATTTTTTATATTACATATTAATTAATTTTCTTTTAACTATAAATTTTTAAGTTTTTCAAGTTGCTTTTTTATATTTATTTAATTTCAAGTATTTTAGGCTAATTTTTACAATTTTATTTTATTTTTAATGGTAATTTTCCGTTTTGAACTTTTTTTTAATTTTTAGGATTACAAACTGGCGTTTTTAAATTAATTTGCACTCTATTTTTTACTTAAAATTTGTGTTATTTTTTATTATTTAAAGCTTTTCTTTCATTTGTAAATTTTTCATTTTTATTTAACTGTAAATATTTTAAGTTCATTTTTCATAGTTTCATCTTAATTTTAATTTTTATTTTTTTCAACAATTTTTCTTCTGTCAAACATTTTAATTTTTATACATTATTAATTGACTTATATAATTAACTACCCAAAGAGCGAATCTTTGCTATTTTAATTATTTTCCATTTAAATTTTTTATTATAGATTAATTTTTATTTTAAATTTTTTCATAAATTGTCACAACTCTAAAATTTTAAAATTAATTTATTTTAGCCTATTTCTAATTAAGTTTGAATAAAAGACATACTCTCTCTCTCACTTTGAATAGTGAAAGTAATTTTTGCCAAATAATGTTTTCCATTTTGTTATCACATTTAATTATCATGCAAAGAAAAGAACAATTTTCACTTGAAAGTAATCTTGGCTCATTACTTACAAGCCTCTTTAAATGACATGCAAAAATTAACTTCAGATTCAAAATAAAAACATGCAATATATTCAAGCTGAAAGCTAATTAAAAAACAATTCACAATTTCGTGCGGTTGAAGTTAACGGATATGTCAGCAGCTTTTATTCGCAACAACTTTCAGAGGAAACCGCGTAAAAAAAAACAGGAAATGACTGAAAAAAAAAAGATGATGCAAAAAAAAGTGTTTTTTCCCTTCGACGCGTCCGCAAGACAACGAACTCGATTTATTTTTATTTTCTTTACAAATGAGTCTCTTAAAACAAAGTAGTGTAATCAGGAAAAAATCACTTTATTTTGTCTCCACAAAAAAATTCTCATGTCAGCCTCGTTATACTAAATCGAGTTTCCCAAATGCATCTTCTCCAGTTGCTTATATAAAATTAATTGCTCGTTCATAATTCCCACTATCCGAAGAATAGGGCTGTACTTGTGTGAGAAAAAAAAATTGAAGCCTAAACATCGCATTACGTTTCCGGTGATATATTTCGACAAAAAGTAGTCCAAAGAAAACAAGAAATTTTTTTAACGAATATATTAAAATATTTTTGCTGGATGCAAGTTTTACGATTTTAGTATTATTTGTAAAAATAAAAACTGACAGCCTGATTTTAAAATTAAATTCATAATTTAATTTTAAAATGCATTAAATTTTAAAATTTTAAATTGGATTATTAAATTTTGGATAACTATAGCAACATTTTCACATCATTTATAAATGAATATGTTCAAACATCATTGAATTATCATATTTAAATAATCAATGGCTTCTTAATACACTGATCAACTCGTAATTAGTTCCACCTTTCTGGATTGTAGGCAATATTAATTTTTAATTTAATTTAAACAAATTACACTTACCGTCATCTGATTCCTATGAGCTTAAGATTTCTTAGCTATGGCTAATGTAAGAGAGGAGCATGTTTTTTGATTTTTGTATGTTTATCGGAGATTGTTTTGGAGAAATTTCATACTTTTTACTCTTACGAGAAGTAAATACCCCTTGCTATGTTGATAGAAGTTTCTCTTAAAGTTCACAGGGACCCTCAAGAAATCTCCATAACCGCTTTTAGCAGTTGGATCATTGTTAGTCTAACTAGCATCAATATAACGGCTAAAAGTGGGGTACACTCGATTATTAAGAGCAAAATTTAAAAATAAATGCGAATAAATGAATTTAAAAATGATTCAATGATTTACTTTTTTATACGTATTAAAAAATAAACACCAGTTATAAAATTCTTTTTTTTTTTTTTTGGTGATTTTTAGAATTCATTAAGGGATTTTACATTAAATACATCTTGGTTTAGAAACTTTAATTATTTACATAAAGATTTATGCTTGTAGTTAACAATTTAAAATTATTGAAAAAATATGGAATTTGAGTTATTAATATATATTATGAAGTAAATTAGAATTGCCATTTTTGGTAGAGGTATTATAGAGCAATCTCAGAAATGCTCTATGAACATTAAAATTTTTATATAACTCGAAACTTAGATCTCTGCTTCGGAAAAGCATTATTCCGACGGGCTTCATACATGGCCGGCAATTAACAAAACTAATAAATAAATAATAATAATATAAAGTAATATTAGAAAGTTATTTTCTAATTATATATATATATAAAATATAAATATATTATAAATACATATATATATATATATTTATATATATATATATATATATATATATATATATATATATATATATATAGAGAGAGAGAGAGAGAGAGAGAGTTAAATATAAAATGAAGTTATTAAACACTGAAATCGGAGATCCACTTTCATGCCCGTTTCACTGCATTTCTGAGGGTTTATTTGGGGTTTTATTGAAGAAACTTGGAAAAGACATTACCTTTGTCAAAAATAGATATTATTGGCATATTTTTTAAAACATTGTAGAGAAAGATTGTAGAAAAGGATTTATTTATATATTTTTTTCCACCTGCAGCAATTGTATATAAATGAAAATGCTAAAAGCGGATAAAGAATTACACAAGTTTTGTTTCTTTAAATGAGTCGAACAGTAGTAATCACATAGTTTAGTGGTTCTGACATCCTACTAACACGAAAGGAGCCTCGTGGATCCGAAACCAGGTGAACACATTCCTGGTAACGAGAATGAATTTGTAAGACTCAGCGTGTGCTAGTTGTAGGATACCGTTCTCGAACATATAAGTTTCCATGTTCGATTCCAGCCAATAGTCGTTGTTAGTTTTTTTGTATGCTCTGTGGTGGTGGGGCTTGCGATTTTTTCCCTTGCAATATATGTTCATACGGTCCACACTCTAAATCAAAATTCCCCATGGTAAGTAAGGCGGGCACTCTAAAATACTTTACAATAGCATTAGGTTATCCACTATGTGACGTCAAAGTAAGCACAGATGAGAAACAATGTGCATCGGGGTGTAAGCAACTTTACAGGAAAAGTTCACATTAGTATTACAATTTAAGGTATCCGCTTACGTTGAAAAGTTTATTTTGGACTACAGCTGTGTCATTTTTTTTAATTTGTGAATCTTATACTTAAGTTTCAAAAACAGTTTTTCGCTTTCACAGTACGCCAAATAGAAATTAAGTTACTGGAACTCAAAAGTACGTCTCGTTTTATGTAAAACTAAACAGGAAGTTCCATTTTCAAACCGGAAATGGTAAAGAAATGTGGTGATTTATTTTTTTGTTATTTTATATATATATATATATAAATTTCCATATGTTTCTCTATGATGTGCTGTTTGACAGCAGAAAGTATGGGGACGTTATTTGGCTTATACATTTGGAAAGAAGGGGCAACATTATCACTATTACAAGCGAAACTAGCTCATTAAAGGCGATTTTCTCATAAATTTGTTTTTCTCAAACTCTCTCTCTCTCTCTCTCTCTCTCTCTCCACACACACACACACACACACACACACACACTCCATTCAATGCAATATCTCAAGTAATAATAAAGATATTTGTATGAAACTAGATTTACATATTTTATATAAATGATATTTATTAAGTGATTTATATATATATATAAGTGATTTTATATATTATCTATGAAATGAAGTAAAATGTTGAATGTACATGAAGAACTTTTTCATTTACAGTTATTAAGGAAATGTTCAGTAAAATTTGGTAAAATATTCATATTACTGTATATTTTTAATCTTATTTTTTATCATTGAATATTTTCATTAGATTGCGCTTCAATTCAGAGAACATTGTCACATAAACCGTACGTCCAAATTAAATTAAGATTAATGCATTAAAGTTTTCTATAGAGTTTGTGGCCATTTTGTGAAAATTACACTGCCAGAAAGTAACCAATATCGCAAAAAATATATGCTGTGTGTACTTAAAATTTTGGGTAATTTTATGTTTTTATATCATGTTAATTTATCTAAAAACATTATAAAAAAATTAAAATTAACTTTTTTTAAAAAAAAAGCTGACTAGAACTTAGGTGGATACATTAAATATATAATAAACACCGTGTTCAAAATTTTGATATGAAATATAGTTTTAATTGTTGAGGGTGGTTGGGGACTGATACCGTGATGCAAGTTTCACTCTCAAAACACGATCAAGATTTCAGCAGACAAACAAAATACTTTATTTGTACGAATAAAGAAAACTTACTCTCAGTATTTTAACGAGCTCCCTATATTAGAGAAACCAAACAGTGTGTTTGTAAACTTTTTTTTTTTTTTTTTTTGAAAGTCGAATTGGTGGTTATAGCTTTTCAACCAGTTCAATTCAAGCTTTTTATTAAAAATAAAAAATTTAATTTTGAATGCTACACATTTTTGTAAAATGATATAAGATATAAAATTCCATACTTATAAAAAATTAGTTTAAAACTTGACTTGATTTAAAATAATAAAATAAAAAATTTTGATTTAAAAGTAAAAAATTTTAGGAACATGCAAAACATGGATTTGAATTCACTTGAAGAAATGCAACTTTTCTACGTGTAATCCGATATTGAAAGAAATTTTACTATGAAAATGGCTTTTTTTATTTTTTTATTTATTTATTTATTTTTTTTGACTTATGACAGTTGGACGAGCCAAGCTCGCTATGACGTTGGCTATGAAAATTTAAGTCAGTATCTTTCATTTAACCAGATCACCACGAAAGTAAAAGTGCGAGTTTTCTCAAAGACTCCTCCGATCGATGGAACCAGCAGAAAATACACTCCCTCAATTACTATGAAAATGTTAATTAGATATATGTGAAAATTTATGTTCAGATTTCACAATTTCTATAATTTCTGTATATTCTTTAATGAAAGCATTTTATGAAAATACAATTTCAGTGATTTATATTAATGAAATATATTTTCATTCAGTGAAAATAAGATTTATATAAAAATGTATTTAACAGAGATTGTAGAGTAGGCCTCAAAAAATTTTAAACATTAAAAAAAAATTTATATTTTTGATATTTGAAATATTTATTTTTTAGTTTCAATATCCAAAACAAGTTTACATTTGTTTAACATTATTGTAATAAATTGGTTGCGATTGTAGCTGAAAATATTGTTTTTAACTGCCATTGAATTGTATTTTTTTTAATTTAATTTCTTTTTTAGTTTCACAATCTCTTATGTTCAGTATAAAAATGAAAAGTCTCAGACTACAATGCTAAAATGCGAATACTTTTTCCCCTCATCCAGTTTGTTATATTGCATCATGATTTTTCACATTAAAGTAACCCAGTGCCAAACTATTTATTATTATTTTGCTATGTACTTATTTTTGCATATTGCAAGGGTGTTTGCTTAATAATACATGTTGTCGTGTTTGTTTTGAAATTTTTGTTTCTAACACTTCCATTGAGGCCTTTGAGTTTTAACTATATATTGCATTATATCCACTGTATATTCTCTATTTATTACATGATATCCACAATTTAGTAGATGATATTATTGATATTTAGTACATGACAGCCACTATTCATTGCACCAAATCCTTTATTTACTGCATCATATCCTCTATTTACTGCATCACATCTTCTATTGACTGAATGATATCTCCACTATTTAATGCTAATATCCTCTATTTACATCATCATATAATCTATTTACTGCATCTATCCAATATTTTCTGAATCATATCCTCTTTTTACTGCATCATATTTACTATTTATTGCATCACATCTTCTATTTACTGAATGATATCAACTATTTAGTGCATCATATCCTCTATTTACATCATTATATATTCTATTTACTGCATCATGTCCACTATTTTCTGAATCATATCCTCTGTTTTCTGCATAATATATTCTATTTACTTTATAATGTATACTATGCACTGCATCATATCCACTATTTATTACATCACATCTTCTATTTACTGCATGATATCAACTATTTAGTGCATCATATCCTCTATTTACATCATCATATATTATATTTACTGCATCATGTCCACTATTTTGTAAATCATATCCTCTGTTTGCTGCTTAATATCCTCTATTTACTTTATAATGTACACTATTCACTGCATCATATCCACTATTTATTGCATCACATTGAAATGAATGAATAAATGACGCACAGTCTGAAGCATAACTTGATCGACAGCTCATTAAATCATAATTTAAAAGCCGCAGATTTCAGAAATTTTCCGGAGAACTAGACAGCAGAGTTTTCTAAGATATACAAGAGGCTATTCATAATGAGTAACTCGATTACAATTAAAAATCACTTTACTAAATTAAATTTTAATTAAAATAATTGTGCTTCTAATTAATAAATATTAAAAACTTTCTTTTCAATGGAAAGCATTGTCCTTTATATCTGGAAGTAGGACGACCAAACTGCAACGTAAGCACTCACTTCCGCTTTGAGAAGAGAAGGCAGACGATTCTCCCTCTTTATTCATAACAAACTGTTGCGCTGGCGAGCTAATGTCCTTTAAAGAATAAATGGTACATGAATAAGAACGCCTGAATTCTTCACTTTCTCATAGAAGTGGCGACTAAGTTATGTTCTCTGTCTTAAGTACTCTTTCACCTGTTGCAAAATTAAAAGAATCCTATTTTCATACAAATATCCGAGTATGTCGTCTGAAGTAAATGATGAGCAGTTAATTAGTTTACTGTTATGGGAGAACACACACACATCTCTAAATTCACGCACCCAGAGTTATTATAGTTTAGTATTTAGATAATAAAGTTCTTTTATAATGACACAAATAGTAATTACATTATCCAATAAGTGGTTGTTTCTTTCATTCCAGTTGATATCATGATTACGCCACTTTATTATAATTCTCATTGGTTTAAAATACTCATGACGTCAGATAACGTTTCATCTGCTTCACGTCGTAATGAGATGGCGTCGTACATCCGACTTGTCGACGCATTTGCTGCCTGCCTTCTAATCGCATTCCTGGAGCAATAGTAAGCAAGAGGAAGTTCACCATCGAATGTCTGCGAATATTGTTGAAGTTAATTTTTTAAATAAAATGATTTCTCCCTCACTTATGCCAAAGCATCAATTTGAGAAATCAATTTTCCATGGATTCAAGTTATTAACACATTGGCAATAGAACAGAAGCAAAAACAAAATGAAAAAGACAAGACAAAACATCCACTTTATAGCTATTTTAAATAGGGAAAGACGATTTAATTTTTTTAAATTTCTTGCTCAGAGAGAGAGATATCGTTGTTGTTGTTGCACCAGCGTACTTCGCTGTACCTAGCCCTGAGATGGGCTTTACCAGTTACATAGAAGCAGCCGGATGGGGCTCAGGTATCGTATAATCCAACATGCTAAACTTTGAATTTTTTTGTGACGAAGAAATGTTGTCAAGATGACGTTTTCTGACGTCTCCCGCTGACACAAATACTAGGTTTGCTAAAAAAAGAATTTTCTACATAATTCTAATACGTCTGGATCGCTGTGACGTAATAGAAAACCAGCTTGCCAGATAAACAAGAAAATCCATCAAAAAAACCCACCAAACTCAGGCACAGATGCTTTTATAATCCATGTTATCAAATTCTGAGTTTGATGATTTTTGGGCGGATTTTCTTATGTATATGGTAAACTGGTTTTATTATGTCATAGAGATGGAGACCTATAGAAATTATGCAAAAAATTTTAGTTTGGCAACCCTAGTATATATGTCATCTTGCACGTCAGAGTACATGAACTTGGCAACATTTCTTCATCGCTAAAAAAATTCAGAATTTAGCATTTTGGATTATACGGCATTAGTGATCAAACTCATAATTTGGTATGCTGGATAATGTGACATCAGGGTAAAATGTATTTGAGAGTGCCCCTTGGCGAGATTTGCGATTTTGTTTAAACATTAAAAAATAATGGTTAAATCTAAACCAATCAGAAACGTGATTGGATTTCAGAATAACATTTAAGGTTATCATAAATAGAACAATATCATCCAGTTTAGCGATAAACTTGGCGAGAATTCAAGGGGCACCCTCAAGTATAGTCTAACCGACATCTGTGACAAATTTTATTAATTAACAGAATTATAAACTAATAGTTGCATTATTTGTAAACACACAATTTCTTTTAAATATTAAGACACATGCTTTGCTTACGCCAACATTAAAAATTTTCTTTTCTTTATTTATAAAATTTTCCTTTTACAATCTACAAGTGCTTTGATTTCCGAAATTCATTTTTAGAAGGTGTTCACATATTGCAAAGTAGAAAATCCAGAAAAACCTGAGCAGTTAACATAATAGATGTAGATACAAAATATAAAATTTCAACATCCAACTCATTTTATTGCATAGTAGACAGTATCGGATAACAGACCTTTTATTCCAAAGACAGTGCTCACATCATTCTATTTTTGAGATTCTACTTACTTTCTAATGGTGCTACTCGTGATTTTGATTTGCGAATGGAGTTTCTCTAGTGTTCATGGTGACCAAGTGATAAAATAGTCATTTTCCGTGTTGAAGATTTCAAGTTCCATTCAATCTACTGAAGAACTATGAAAATTAGAAAGTGCGCTTCTTTCTGCATGCATATTTATTGGGCTGGGTGCTCGGATGTTTTCTGCTTTGTTATACTTTAAAAGCGGTCACACCGAATAAAAAACCGTCACGGAAAACAAAACACGGTGACTGTACAAATGTTAAGCATTTGCTTACATGCTAGGATGCGTCAGTTATATTTAATCTTGTTTGACATTTCTTGAATTTGTCAGAGACTATTAGGCAGTGAATGCGTTCATCAGAAAGGAAGGGCGAGTTCCAGGTCCATTGTCAACCTCGTCACTTTGTGGTGACGTAGTAGCTGTAATATTCATTTTAAAGAAAGACATTTTGTTTTCTTTCGTTGGGAACGTTTAACTTCGTTTTTGTTTTTGCATTGGCAAACGGGGATGACAGCAATTGTTTCTGCAGCACATATTTTCAGCCTTTCTTTTGCACGTTATTCTAATACAACATTTTGTTTCGGAAGTGCAGAATAGTGATCTTGTTAAACATATTTTGGTTTATTTTATGTATTGTGATATTTTTATGTGCAATAAATATTGTAAAATGCAACACTTCACAGTTTATTCTCCATAACTTAAGAGGGATTTGAAATAATAACATATTCATCTATCTCATAATCTACAGATGAAGTTACATCGCATTCATTCGATATTTGGAAAGGGGCTTTGACATGGAATAGAGGCCTAAATACTACCACAGTTGAACGTTAGACATTTGGAATAGAGGGATAACATTTTAGCTTCAATACGTAAATTCATGTGTTCGAGTCCCATTATTGAGTACGTGTTTGTAATGATCCATTTCAGGTCCTTGTCTAACTGGATTTCATGTACAAATGTAAGTGCACAGTTACAAACAAATTAATTTAAACTTTATAGCTAAGAATCATTGAAAGAAAACGGACAAATAATAGTTAATATTAAGGAGTAGTTACATTTTGGTTACATTGAAATCACTTTTTGACTCAGAAAAACATTTCTCAACCTATAAAATGTTATTATAGGTTCATTAATTGTAAATTATCTCCCTCAAACGCAAATGCCGTAGATGATAACTAATTTGACGTCTCTCAGAGATCTAACACTCCCCTTACTGATATGATACTAGTCCACCCTCTCAGATGACACCTGCACCACTTTTTGAATTCTGTAATGCATCTGTATCAATCGCATTTAAAGCAACAAGTCAATGTTCGGGGACCTAAAAAGCTTTTCGAAAACACTTCAAGTCATCTGCACTCCCCCTGCAAACAGAGGGCTCCCCTATCTCACTCCAGTAAATGAGAGCGACCACTTTCGCCGGTAGATGGGGTCGCACAGAAGGAAGTGGGGAGAATTTATCGAGGTATCGAACTGAGCCGTCCCTGAGCAACCCCTTATCTAAAAGGATCTAATAGTGCGGACACATAAAGACAAGAAATCAATGGCAACGGCATGGAGTGGATAGTTAACCTCCGTGTCTATAGACACACACTCTCCCTCGCGAGGGCTGCCCTAATAAAACGATTTTATTGGACGCGGAAAACGGAGGATATGGCTTTGGGACAATTCCTCCTCTGATACAGGAGCTATGTGGAATGAGCTCCTAAATATTACTTCGATTCATGGAGAAAATGTGAATGTCTTTCTTAATTCCTTTTTAAAATTATGAAATATATTGTTTTGAAAAATCTTCTAATGACAGGTGAAAGATGAATAACTGAAATCTTATCCATGATTCATAAATGTGAAATAGTGAATGAGTGGCCTTGCGTGTGGTACTACTGTCACATATTTCAGCCCAGGGCTAGCTCAATTAAGATTCCATCTAGGGCATAGTTTGGAAGTTAGATAGCATTCCTCAAATCGAAGATCACTAGGTTCGATATCCGTCACAGTTGAATAATGTCGTTTCATGCGCTTTATGGGAGTTTTCCAGATTTCCTTATCTGAAATACGTGAATACGGCTCATTGTTTATAAAAATCCTATAGCAGCGCGAATATTAGGATACCTTAACGCATTCGCTGCTATTGAGTGTCAGCGTGGTGCTATCTCCAATGCCAGCCACTCTCTGGGACGACGACTTACCATGATATAAGTCAGATACTTTGCTTTACTGCCGCTATGAAGATTGAAAAAAGAAGTTTTTGAGGCATACCAGTGAAACGTTATTTTTATATTTCAATGCAATGTGCGTTCAATGTGGTTCTTAAATTTTGTGTTTCAATGTTTTCATGTGCATTTTTAAAAATGGTGGACACTACATTCGGCTCTTAAGATGGATATATAATTTTTATTCGCAGCGAAGGTGTGAAAACAATCTTAAGTCAGGGAGGATGTCAAAACCCCACAGTTTTAAGAGAAATCCATCACAAATATGTTTGCTTGAAGTATGAATCGAACTTACGAGCTAATTAACTGAGGCCAGAGCATTAATCATTCAGTTGTTCGTTCGACCATTAATTGGAGATATTGTTTTTGTATGTTACCTGCAGGTCCGAATGCCATTGATTATTTTTATTACAGTGATTATTTCTATCATGTCTCCATTTCATTTCATTTCTATAATGGTATATAATAACAATTGATGCAATCAAATTCTCGTTTTTAATAAAAACTCGGAAAATAATTCTCGATATAATGAGGTGCCTAACTAGTTTCTTCGAGTGAAAAGTTTCAGGTTCGATCTTAGCATTGTTGAATAAAACGACAGGCTTTAATTTACACATACCTTCTTTTGAACACGTGAAAAGAATTCTTCGTCTATGGAAAGTCTAAGGCGACTGTGAGTATATCGTGTCTTTGGAAAAGCTAAACAATTTTGCGAAAGCTAAATAACTGATTTTAAAATGTTAAAAGCTGAATATAGGGATTTTGAACTGTTGATTTATCTGTGATAAGTGATTTCAATATCTTCATTATAAGCGAGAGCAGTTTAAAGTTAATGCTGATAACAATTAAATTTTCTATTATTTATTAAGTGTGTTGTACTCACTGGCAAAAATAATAAGCTTTTCTTCCGAAGTCAATCCAATGATTATATTTTTACGAATTACCTTGACATTAATAAATCCTCACACGTTATGTTGCAAAAATATATATATATAATTTTCACAGCTATTAATTATTATTAAAGCAAATATTTCCTTTGATATTAAATGGTTAATTGAAATATATTCTAATGATTTCTTCGTCAGTGTCTGCTCTCCGAGGATAACCGTCCCGGTGGGAGAAAACATGGCTGGAGCATTTGGAAGTTAAAAGGTTCTATACCTAGGGCAAATATATTTGTGTTAAGAAAAAACGTGTTCGTGTTAAATGCACCGTAAGTTTCAGTGTTCCTTTACTTCTAGTGTGATGAAAATATAAAATGATAAACTCATATATCGATGCTTTTTATATTGGAGTTTTTCACCGTTTTACGATGTTTTTTGAGCAATAGGATAAATATGATTAGAATCTATGGCTCAAAGTAGATTGTAAACTATTAAGAATATTCAGTGTCAAGGTGAGAATCGAACCAATGATTTATTGAAGTGACCTTAGTTGGAAATGGGATTCTCTGTGTTCAATAGTTAGGATAGGATTGTTTTTTTTTTTTTTTTTTTTTAAATCTAACTCTGAACATAGAAATTCAATTGAAGTATCCTACAGCTTAAAGTGTATTCTCAACCATCATATACATCCACAACCATGAGGGAGAATCAAACACAAGATCTATCGGATTGAAGAGCAAATCGAAATCGAAAGAAGTAAGCCTCTGTTAACATATTGCAATTATAAAACGCAATCAATACAACAGAAATGATTTAAAAAACCTTCCCATTTGTAAGTGAGACGGTTCTTTCAACTTCCAACATCTTCCTAATCCGTATTTATCGAAACAAAAGTGTCAAATGTTTATTTGGGTATGAAAGACATCAGAAAATAAGGAGTTAGATTGTTAAAATGAGACATTTTGTATTAAATGTTATTCCTTCTTAATTTGTAAAATGACATCTAATACAACGAAAGCAATTTTTATCCCTACAACAGAAATTAAAAGTTGTATTTTTATGATATTCAAACAATATTTATGCTTTGAAGTGATTGCGGAAATATTTTTTATCTCTTCTGTAAAACAAGTATATTTAAAAAATTGACAGTTGCGTTTGGAAGGCATTGGGGTATTATTGGCCTGACACTTGTGCGGCTTCTCCGATTACAATCTGTGCGATCCTTTCTCTCGGATGGAAATTGGATTTCGTTTTCATATTTTTGTCAAAACTCACATAGGGTGTTTTGAACAACTAAATGATAAGAAATTCATAAACATAATCTAAATACATCTGTTAGCAGTTTCATTAAAAATGGTAGAGGAAAATTGTGTTTGTGTGTTCATGATTTAGTTATTGAGGAAGCAATAAAATACAACATGTGAACATACATCAATTATTATCTCAACGAAATAACTGTTAAGTTCATTACATGGAATATGCATCAATTCACGCGTAATTAATAAATATGGAAGCAATATACAGCATGAGAAAATCTTCATTTCTTAAAATAATAAATAAGAAATACGTCTCATGTAGAAAAGATACACTAGTTTATGTCTAAACTAGAAAATAGGCATTAAATGTTATGCTTATTTTCTAGTTGAGCATTTGAATTAGATAAATTTTAAAGTAGACTAGGGAGAGTTCTCACATAATTTATAATAAATTAATAATAATAAATATATGAATTTTTCGTCAAAGATCATAGCCAAATAAATAAGCAATAAAATGAAATACATGAATGTTTTGTCAGAGTGTTCATAGCCTAATAAATAAAGAATAAATTGAAAGATTCGTCAGAGATCATAGCCCAATAAATAAATTAACAATAAAACTAAACACAGGAAAAATTCATCAGAATCCATAACCAAATAAATAAACAATGAAATAAAATACTTAAAAGATTCGCCAGAGTTCATAGCTTAATAAATAAACAATAAAATGAAATACTTTAAAAATTCGTCAGAGCTCAATAACTAAATATATAAAAAAATACACAAAAGATTTGTCAGAATTCTCAATAAATAAATAATGCATAAAATCATGAAAGATTCATATTTCAACAAATAAATAAGCAAGGAAACGTCTGCACTTCTTTCAGTGACTGAATATTAAATGATTTCTAAATGTATGGAAATGAGCATCAATAAATAAATAATGAATAAAATTATGAAAGATTCATAGTTCAACAAATAAATAAACAAGGAAACGTCTGCACTTCTTTCAGTGACTGAATATAAAATGATTCCTAAATGTATGGAAATGAGCATCAATAAATAAATAATGAATAAAATCATGAAAGATTAATAGTTCAACAAATAAATAAACAAGGAAACGCCAGCACTTCTTTCAGTGACTGAATATAAAATGATTCCTAAATGTATGGAAATGAGCATCAATAAATAAATAATGAATAAAATCATGAAAGATTAATAGTTCAACAAATAAATAAACAAGGAAACATCTGCACTTCTTTCAGTGACTGAATATAAAATGATTCCTAAATGTAAGGAAATGAGCATCAATAAATAAATAATGAATAAAATCATGAAAGATTCATAGTTCAACAAATAAATAAACAAGGAAACGTCTGCACTTCTTTCAGTCACTGAATATAAAATGATTCCTAAATGTATGGAAATGAGCATCAATAAATAAATAATGAATAAAATCATGAAAGATTCATAGTTCAACAAATAAATAAACAAGGAAACGTCTGCACTTCTTTCAGTCACTGAATATAAAATGATTCCTAAATGTATGGAAATGAGCATCAATAAATAAATAATGAATATAAAATCATGAAAGATTCATAGTTCAACAAATAAATAAACAAGGAGAAACGAAATATATGAAAGATTCGTCTGCACTACTTCCAAGGACGGATGATTCCTAAATATTTGGAAATGAGCTTCAGTTCATTTCTGAATTTAACAGCAAAGCAGATATAAGTTGAGTATCTTCATGAGAAAAGTAATGAAATCTTTCGTTAGACAGATTCATTAATTCAACTCTAAATTAATACACACATATACAGTTTAATAAACAAATTCATCCTTTCAAGTTTCCATTAGTAAAGAAACAAGTACATTAGTTTATATTTCCATTACAAAAGAGCAGTGACAAGAAATGAAAAGTGAATCTTTTGAAGAAATGAATGCTACAATTCATTCAAGAAATGAATGCTACAATTAATGAAGAAGACGTGAAATACAATACAGGATGTACATTTCATTTAATCGTATGATGTCTCAGTTAGAAAAGAAATGATAAAATATATGTTAATATATGTTCATAAAATATATGTAAATTTATGTTTCAATTTGTTACAAATCAATAAAATATATTTCTTTAAAAGCAAATCAACTCGTACTTCAGTTAATTACTATGCGATGAAATTAAATGAGTTTATATTTCAGTTATAATAAATGAAAGAATTAAATCGAATAAAAGTTATATCAAAAGAAAATCACATTAACACATATTTAGTAATAAATTTCCTTGAATACGATTCCAACAATCGTTTTAACAAAATTTATTTTCAGTGAATGCATTTAAATTGATGAAGTTCGCTTATTTCTTTTCTAGAGCCATTAATATCTACTAATTTTAATCAGTCAAATTTAATTTTAACTAGCTAAACATCTTTTGACTAAGCTTCTTAAGAAAAACTAGTTTTAATAGAAATCTATTTAAAACAAACTTAAGTTTTAATAATCTGTCTTTAGTTGCCTAAAGATTACTGATTAAAGTTTTAAATATGTAAATAAATTTTATCAACATTTTAGGGACTTAAAGTAATTGGAATTAACTAAAATATAAGTGGAATTAAATTAGATTTACTTACAACATAAAAATTGTTTTGCTCTGTTAATATCCTAGTTTTCTGACCGGAGGAGACAATTTCACCAAAGAAACATAATTTAAACTGAATTTGAATAATAAAATTCAGTTTGTAATTGATTTCAGCATTTAGAATGATACAAAATAGCTACCGAAAAGTTCTGCCCATTGATCGATGACGAGGTTGTTAAAATAGCTTTAGAGCAAGATCTTTTTCTGACGAGATCGCAGAAAGCTTAATTCATCTCAGCTAACTCTTTCAGATCATATTATAGGATTGGTGTAGAAATATTCAAAACAGGTACCACATGAATGAAGTCCGGAGATTTGATGATCCCTTATTCTTATCTCCGCTTGTTCGGAGCAAAATCTGGATAACTGGCGATGAAATGTGGATTACCTCTACGTAAAGAAAAGGGTTTATTGTGCAGAAAACTTAACTCCTCCAACTCTAAAATAAATTTGACGCTGAATAAGAGAATGTTGGTTTTATAATTTGAGGACCAATACAGTATGAGCATTAAAAAGTGAACTCAATGCTCAATTTGAAAAAGATTTATGAGCAAGAGGATAATTTCAAGTCCTAGAAAAGAGGTCAACAATATTGTAAGAAAGAAGGTAAGAAAAGAGTTGGTCAAAAATTGTAGAAATAGGCTGGGAAATTCTATCTCATGCATCATAGTTACCGGATTTATCTTTCTCTCACTATGACTTGTTTCAGTCCTTGCAAAATTTTTTGCAAGGCAAACGTTTCAATAACGAAGAAGATATTAAATAAGGACTGGTTCAATTTTTGGCCTCTAGAGATAAGATATTTGTTAAAAATAGGATACAAAGATCGCCATCTTGCTGGAAAGTAGTCATAAATAAAGAGGACAATTATACTGTTCAATAAAGTATATTCAAGGTATTAAAAATGTATTCTTTTGTTTTAACCTAAAAGCAGACAGGACTTTCCTGTAGACCTAAGATATATTTAATGTTAATGTAAATTTTATTCTCAGATAAAAAAGAAATCACTTTGCAAGAAATTAATTTCGTATGATTTAATTACAATGAAATTAACTTTTTTTTTTAAATATAATAAGCTAACGATTGCGTCTTTTATAGGCTCGATACTTTCTACACTCCAATTGAAAGGTGTAAACAGTCTTTGATGAGGAGATCTCAGCCATTCAAATCATTCTGTCACAGCTCTAGTTTCGGTTTGAACTTTTTCAAGAGCTGTTATTCTGTCAGATTCTAGGACTGCCCTCTCTCCCCCAATGCTTCGTCTGAAGATCCAGCGTCAGCTGATATTTCAAAAATTCATCTCGCTCTCAATGATTTAATTGAAAAACATGAAAAGTTTGCATTGCAGTGAGTACCAGGACACTGTGGGCCCCAGGGAAAGGAAACAACAGATGATTCCCTGACAAAAAAGCAAGTATCTGTAAATATTTACAAATAGCAGGTAAACCAATTCCTGCTTATACCGCCAAATGGTTATTTAAAAAATCTTTTAAAAAAGATTGTTAAAACAGCATGAAAGAGGCAAACAAAAACGTAAAATGGATCGATGAAATTACGCATATTCAACACTGGACAAGGGTCAGATCTGTTTTTCCTTTCCGTTTAGTTACTGGCCACGACTGTCTTTCTGAACATATAAATAGTGTCAAGTCCTCTTTGCCAACTGCGCTACATACTAGAGAAAATGGACGCTGATTTGTTGCCCTGCGCTAGAATCGGGACATTTGTGGAAACGATACTGGAGACCTTGGCACATTTATGGATTTACTGGAGTTTCTGTTTTGTTATCTGAGTTCACATGTTATTTTTGTTCTGTGTGCTAGATTTAATATTAAATTATTTTAAGTACCTTTTAATAAATTAAAGTTACTATAGTTAGCTTTAATTAAAACGGAATTAAAATTTCCGCTTATATCCGTAAAACATTTTATAAAATTTTGTCATTCTGACTATAGTACAGTTGTCTTCTAATTTGCCGTTAGAAATAAAAAATTAAATATACTTCCATATAAAAATTACAAAATTTTTAGATTTATACTCGCTATTTCTTTATGTTTATTTACTATACAAATATAGATAATAGCATACTAAATTGCAAGTATCTATATTTTTGTATAGTAAATAAAATAAAATAATAATATTACATTTATTTCCATAACGCGCCCGGCTAGTAGTATATTTCACCTTTTCAACTCAACTACTAGTGGAAGACATTGCATTATAATGCAGTGGGGCACCCAGTGTGCCATCGCATCCTTGAAAACAAGTGGTTCTCATAATTTAGGTACAGTGACTAAGCAGAAGACTCCATATTTAACCTGCCAACACCAAAAGTATCATTTCACATGAAGGACACTGCAACCACGACATATTTAACATGCCCTAGTTATTATCATTAGCGAACACACGGACCTTTGATTCCAGAACTTTCCGACCCCCTACAAACAAAGACACCGCGGCCACAACACACGCACAGAAGCACACATACACATGCATGCATAAATAAATAAATAAATAAATTTATATATATATATATACAGAGATAAAGAGGTATAATGCATCGTACATTTTATACCATCGTGGCCATACTAGGCACCATGATGCTATGAAATATTTAATCTTGGTCCACTATGGGGACGAAGCTTCTTCGGAGTCGAGAGTTTGATAGTAATCAGTGTTGAACGCTGAGTCACAAATGTCGCATGTTTTCTTTCAAGCTGACAATTCTCCTGGTGTCCATGCTTGAAAATATTTTGGGGTTTTCCTCTCTGTGATTGGAAAATGCGCCCTACTGTCAATGCAAAGTGTATTTTGTGAGAGAATACTTGGTGTATGTCAAATGACGTAATGTAATTTAAGACTGTCTGCTATCTGTCATTAATATTTACACGAAGGAATGCTATTTTTATTTCTATATAGATATGATCATAGTTATTATTACATAGTGTAATCATGCAGCAATATTTGAATACATATTTCTCGTAAAATTATATTTTATGTAAAACACGTGATATTTCAAAAGATTTCGTATAATGTTTTTATTATGACACACACACACACACACTATTGGTTGAAAATGTACAATTTTACATGCATGTTTTTATGATTTACTTATTTATTCTTAAACTTAACAATCAATCAACATAAATAAAAAGCAAATTCCGAAATTCAATATTTAATTTATTTTTACTCCTTTTCTTAAGATGCTTCTAGCTTTCTTTGAGAAGAGTAACCTTAGTAGCTCTTTCAGTTGATAAAAAAAGTTAAGTTTTTACTTTTTTACATTTAATTAAAAGCTATAAAATTGCATTTTTGATGTGAGTTTATGCTTAGTTGCATTTTTGTAGTCATTTGTAAAGTAAACCTCTTCTAAAAAGTAGGTTTGCCTTTCCCTTTATTACGGAGAAGGAAAATGAGCCCCTCATGGATTTTTCTGTAAGCGAAGATGACGAGACTCCTTTTCGAATGCATCTTTTTCTTTGAGTCACTTTTTATTTGGTGGCAGTTTTTCGCAAAATCAGCTGTATAAATAAAGTACTTTTATGCAGTTCCGTACTTATAATCCGTTCCTTTTTTTAAAGTGAAAACAAGCTTTTAATTTATCGCATAGAATTTGAAGTAGTGTAAATCATTTTAAAATTAAATCTCCGGTAATCATTATTATGTCCTAGTTTTTCTTGTTTTCTGAATTACTTAATAGATCCGTTTGCTTATAGCGACACCAGAAGATATTAAAGAGAGATATATAGGGAAGGTGGCTTTATGCTATAAACTCAATTTAAATGCTAATTTTATAAGTTTCCTCATATAAATAAGGTTTTGATAGTTTCTTTAATTAAACTAACTGTGGTGGAAATTTTTTTTTATCTTTTTCAAGTTAACAAGTTGACAATATTTTGCAGTCCTTAAGGTAAGAAGCACAAAAATAGGTGGCTCAAAAATACATAGAAACGTCATATCAGTTATTAATAAATATTAAGCATTATTCTTAATTTAGAGTGGAATAACCATGAATTTTATTTTGTCAAAATTTAATCAATGTAGCAATTAATATATGATATTCCGCATAAAAGAAACGCATGAAACAAAAACATTATTCAAAAAATAAATGTAAACAAAAAAGGGAAAAAATTAACAAAATGCTGAAAAATGTTGCTAATTGCTTAAAATATACTTACGTTCATAAATTTACTTATATTTATTTTTCAGAAATGAAGTTGATAAGCATGATACTCCTATTACTAAAGAAAATCATCTGAATTAAAATTATACCTACCCTTTTAAATTTTTCTTTTTCTAATAAAGATAATTCATTTGTATAATTTATTATGTCTAAAACCTTTAAAATCATGCATTTCGTTATCTGTATTACAAAAGATTATACAAATCCTTAATTTATAAATTATGAATAATTTATATTTATAGAGTTGTATAATTATAACTGTTATTAACCCAATCTCTTCATCTACACATTCATTTTCAACATTTCTAGATTCTGGTATTATTTATACTTTCACATATTTTGAAGCCCTTCTACATTTTACAAATAACCGTAAAATAATTTTATTTTTAAGAGCATGTAAACGCGTATGGGTAAAAACAACCCATTGTTCAATTTTAAAAAATTAAATAGCTAAACACCCCGCTTTCTTCAAGAAAATATGGTACTCTTGTATAATTATTTTGAAT